>CAWUFW010007275.1:0-600000 GCA_963921515.1 Calotriton arnoldi | reverse complement strand
TGTAAACTTTTTTCCTGATTATACATAGCTAAAAGCCATGTTAGCCATTGTTGAAATGAGGGAGGCCTAGGGTCCACCCAGGCAGATGAGATACAGATTCTGACCACAGCCATAGCTAAAAATACAAATTCGCTCTGGACCAGCGGTGTTCCTTTTTTAGTAACGCCTAGTAACATCAGCTCGGCTGTGAGCTTTATTTGAATCCTCAAAGTTTGCCCCAGAAATTCTTCTATGGCTCCCTTTAGAGGATCCAAAACCGGGCAGGAGGCAAACATGTGAACAATATCTGCATCGTCATCATGTAAGCGGGGACATAGGATCCCAACCGTGCCACCCCATTGAGCAATCTTGGGTGGCGTGTAGTAAAGTGAGAAGATTGTTTTATAATGTTGTGCTTGAAGGCCTGCTACCCTCAATACGGTGTAGCCGAGCTTGAGTGAATCCATAAACTCGTCCCCTTCAATATTCAGTTTCCGCTGCCATTTCTCACAGTACTTATCTAAATCGTCAGCCAGTAGTTGCCTCAACCCACCATACATCTGGGCAATAGTACAACCATCTGGGTCTCTAACTGCTTCCATAACTAGATTTTTAGAGAAGGCTCCCCCCCCCCCTTCTTCCTTACGATGGAGGAATGAATCTGGAGATATTAAAAAAATTACCTACGATTGAGATTGAAAAGGAGTTGAGCCTTCTCAAATGAAATTATACCATCTGAATCAAAGAGATCCCCCATCTTCTTCACCCCCAGAGCATCCCAACGCAACATAACACCATCATGGAATACCACGGGGAGCGACGGATTTCCAAACAGGGTAGTATAATAATTCATTCTTATTAGCTCCAACTTATTTCTAATAATGGTCCAGACCGCTACTGCTGCACCAAGGGTCTTAAATTTGACTTTTTTGTAGTTGCTGGCTTCGCTGAATCTCAAAAGCCAGTTAGGGGCCTCTCTCTCTAGTAATAGTTCGTATGGATCCGGAGGAGTATCACTTCTCCACCGGTCCACAACCTTCCCTCCCAGTAATCCTCGAAAGTACTGGATTGCCGCAGCCCAGTAATACATTTTTAGATACGGGACCGCCCAGACCCCCCCCCCCCTTTCCCCTGGTTAAGGACATGCATCTGAGAGCTCTTCTAGTCTTTCCTTGTGCCCAAACAAATCGATTAATCATCTTTTCCATTTCCTTAAACCAATGGTTCTCAAACTTTAGGGGTATCGTCCTGAATAGATACAAAGGTTTTGGAAGGAATATCATTTTAATAATGTTACATCGTCCCACAATCGAGTGATGCAAATTATTGAACCTATCGAACACTCTCTTAGACTTTTGGATCACAGGGGCAAGATTTTTTGTGATTATCATGGGATGTTTTAATGAATAATGCATTAAAGAATACAACTGCAGTGTGCATACCAGTCTTAGTATCTCATTCTGTTACAGATAGTGTAAGTTTGAAGGACACAGAGAGAAGCTTGTATTATGAGAAATCTAACCTGGTTTTGCTTTCTGTAAACCATTAGCGTTTAATAAACTTCCATGTTTTGATACTAGATCATTATCTGTCCTTTTTGTGACGCCTACTGCGCTTCACATATTATTGAATGTACTAATTTGTTGGCCAGACTCAGGAGGGGGAGCACCAAAATCTTTAGGGGATTAACACTGCTCTTGGTCCATTTAATAGCGCTTTATATTATCTAAATTTGTCACACAGAAAAGCTCTAACATTTGCATCATGGTATTAGGTAAGACAAAGTGGAAAAACCATGATCCAGGATGTAGCTCTGTATATCCACCCCTTCTGTATTAGGCACTATCAGAACGAACTTGACCTGTACCATAGAACTAGTGTCGTAAATACTTTTGGGAGTAAATTGAAAAGAAAGTGCAGCAGAGGGTTTTCAGTGTGACATTACCCTCTACATTTCCCCGGCTGCGCCATACCAAATATCCATTTGTCATTGTCAAAGGGTCTCAATGTTATGAAGCAACAGTGTTGGATGGACTCAGACCAACACCGCCGCACTGCTGTGCCGTAGTGTATGGCCTAACTCTCTATGTATCTGAAAAGGGGGGCATTAACCCTAAAACAAATATGATAACTGAATACGCTTCCTTTTCATTGCTCCAATATGGAGCCCATTCCTAGGTGCAGTATGACGTTCAGGGAGGTATTTCACATCAAATAAAGTACAGCTCATTAGTGAATATTAGCCCCATAATAAATTACCTAATGAGAACAGAATGCACACAGTGCTGCTTTGTTACATAAAGGCGCACTATGTCATATTTGTAGGTCTGGCCTTGGAGATAACTTTAGCTGTTTCACCAGACTATTGTTTCTCTAACACATGTATACATAATATACATACATAGAGAGGCTTTTTATCAGCAGGCTTAATCCATTGGTTGGTTAACCTGTAATTCACATTTTGCTTCAACTCACCGAAAGATATAGCATGGTGTCATAGGTAAGCCCACTTTTCTCCCTGGTTTCCTTCACTTTGAGTGACTGCATAAAGCCTTTGCACAGGGTTCACAGCCGCCTAAAAATAGTTCCTTTCTCTTCAGTGACACAGCTGGTTCAAAGTGTGCTTTTTATTTTATTTTTATTTTAACATGAAATTCTGTCTCCTTTATTGTGCCTGCATTTTGGCTGTCATGCAGATTTATTTTCTGTTGCTGTTAAATAGTGTGCAAGTGACATTATCATATTGTAGCTATCTGCTATTTGAGAGCTTGGCTAGGTTATTATTTAGCCCTGTCAGCATCACAATAAATAATACTGAAAATAGCATGGGGCAGCTGGTAGGCTAGTCATTTTAATGCATGACTAGTAAAGCAGCAACATCCCAAAATGTTCGTAAATTTAAAATGTATAGTGCAAGCATAAGGCAGCCATAAAAGACTTGTTTTCCGTTTTCCCTACTTTATTTTTGTGGCATATGCTTGCAGTAATTTAAAAAACATCCTACATACCTGCCAAAGCCAGACCCATTTGGTTTTGTCAATATTTGCTTGAAAATGTCACCAATTTGCAGCTGTGAAAAATACTGAAGTTGTGCTAAACCCATAAATTCCCATATCACCTACTTAGAATGTAAATCATAGTATGGTTATGAGCAATTTAAGTAGCCACCAAGGGCAAATGATAAAATATTGAAGCCCAGTGATCTAAACATATTGCACATAATTTGGTTTCAGATGTCGACCCTCTTACTTTCTTTAAATCATGGCACAGGTAGCCCAAATATGCAGTATCTACTGAGGAACCGGATCTATTTCTGATGTTGAAAAATCTTTGAGGAGACTGCCTCAGTTACGAAGACCTGGTTATTTATCCACCTAATTTATTATGTTTGATCAACAAGTGAATATATACATACGTCCCCTGGGTATTGGTACTTCGTGTGCCCAAAAATAGATGAAAGGCGGAAGGGACTGGAGTTGGTGAATGTTCCCCATTTAAAGTAGGGGCAAATACCATTCTCGAAAGGTTTAGTTGGTGCTGGTTGTCACAAACTAGCTTTGCTGAACTATTACTAAGGGGCATATTATCAAGGGCATTATCGCCGCTTTAGCGGCACTTTTTGCCGCTAAAGCGGCGAAAATCCCATCGCCCTATTAACAATGCGGCGCTAACATGCATTAGCGCATGTTAGCAGCCATGTCAGTGACGCTACGCATCTTAGCGATATACATCGCTAATGAGATGCAAAGTAGGCGGTCCGTCTGGAAAAATCATGGAAAAGGTCGCTAACTGGACATTGCGATATGCGGCCCCGCAACCTCTTAACGATGTAAAAAGTCACGCTAAGCGCGCTTTTCGACGGATTCTAACACCTCCTAAAATCCTGACTTAGCCATCCCATTAATGGGAGGTGGATCGTCAGGCTAAGTCCACCATGGCGTATCTACAAGGATTTCCCTATCTCTGTAGTTATATCGCTGGATTTCCAGCGATATCCCCCAAAACGCCGCTATCGCTGGATTTTTTATCGCCCTGGTGATAAGCGTTGTTAATAACGCGCTAACCGGGCGATAAAATCCAGCTATAGCCGGCGATAAATAAAAGATATTTATCGCAAGTTGTTGTAGATATGCCCCTTAGAGCGGACAATATGAACAGCCATTTAGAATTTGGACACCGCTATGCCACTTTCACAATGTGGAAGTGGCCACTGATGTAGGTCAGCGGATACCCAGGTAATGCTGACTTAACTCCTAGGTATTGGAAAGCTAGTCATTCACCCCTTCAGTAAGCCTTCCATCTTAGATCATCCTTCCGTGCATAGGAGGCCGTTGGGCGTAAGAGAAAACAGTGTCATGGTTCCTCTGTCTCTGTCAAAGGGAAGAAATAGGCAAGGAAAAAAGACTCATCTTATTAATATTCAGATGGCAGGTGTTGTGCATTCTCAGACGCCATAAGAGGTCTGCACAGTCCAAGTCTCCCGCTTCTACTTCTCACTGTACAAAATGTAGATTGACGTGGAACACGCATCCCCATCCACGCAATTCATGTCTCTAACTTTACAGGCAAAAATACTGGTCGATTTCTCAACAATGACGGTAAAACCTCTTACCTAAGGCAAGTCTCTAATGCTGTCTCTGTTTACATTTCACATGCTTTATTTCATCTTGCTTTCCATTCGATTATTTGCTTTACCAGATGCTGTCTTTGTTTTTCAGCAGCACGTCACTCTTATGTAGAACTGAGTTGCCTCCAACTGTAGGAATGACTTCAGGATGTTGGTTGGTGATTATGAGGCACACTGAGAGCTCTGCAGCTGAGACTGAATGCAGTGTGTTTGTCAGTAGGTCAGAAAGATGTTCAGGCTACGTGAACATACAATCCGTGGACTCTGTCAAGTGCACAGAGCCATGGGCATAGCTGCAATTGGTGCAATAGGTGCAGTGGCAGCCAGGCTCGCAGACCTTAGGGGTCCATTGAACCCTGTTAATTGCTGTATTTTATTACCCCAATAGCAGTCAAAGAGGCCATTTTCCTTGCTTGCACCAGGCCCATGACATCCTTGCTCCGCTACTGCACAGATTAATGGCCATTTGCTAGATTAAATCCTACGGTAAAGGGTGTGAAGGAGGCACACACCTGTCAAAATAATGGCAGCGCCAACAACAAAGAAAATGCAGGTCTTACAGGCGAGTGGATGGTTTGTGTATGTGTAGGGATGGTGACGGTTATGTGATGCAAGGAAGAACATGCAGAAGGGCAGAGTAAAAAGATAGTGATGCAGAGAAAGGAGGTGACGAGAGATCTATATGGAGGATTTCGGAAAGATGCATGGAGAAAAAAAATGTGTCACCAGAGTGAGAGACTACAGAGTGGTGAGAGAGAATGAATGGGACTGATTGAGAGAGCCCGAAGACTGCTTGCCCTTCCACAGACCTTAATAATTTTTAATTTAAAGTTTCATATTTTTCATATCCTCAGAATTGAAACATTTTCAGTTCTAATTATTAACAGCAAAATCCTTGTTGGTGATCATCTATCTGATACTGCTAACAAGCATGTCTGTCTTGTTTTAGACGTATGCTCATTGTATGTCTTGATGCAGTAACAGAATACTCACAGATAAACACCTATATATTGGCCATGTGGCTTGTTGTGTCAAACAGATGTTTTACATGTTTTAAACCCCACCTTAATCACATAGGTCACACCTCTTGGAAAGGATTCCTAGTTCCACTTCATTTAGAGACCCTACCTCCACCAGTTACATCCCATTTAAAACACTGCACTCTGCATTCTTTCCTCAAAGCCACTAGGCTGGATTCCAGGGCAACAGCAGGCTCTCTTTCCAGCTACTGAGATGATCTTAGGGCAACTGCTGGCTTGCGGATTCTGAGGCTATAGGTCCTTGTACTGCTGCCTTCTCATCTCGCCTTGACGAGTAAGCCCTAAGCAGCACATGATGGCAGTGGCTGACACCAGTAGAAAGATGACACCAGCAAGGAAGGCCACAAGCAGCACACTGCTATGAAAATTCGCGGCCCATAAGACTTATTTATTTAATTATTCTTTGTTTACAAATTAAGCACCGCTGAAGTTTACATTTTACATCAGCTAACGGTTGTGCATTATTTCTCTGCGAACCCAAGGCCTGATATGGGAGAAAAGGATAAACTAAAGGAACAGACAAAAAAAACCACTCACCAATGTTCCATTATTTTAGTGGTAGTTATGTGGACTCCTGCCACAGTAAAACAATCCAGCCTACACATTACCAGGAAATGGGTAATGGAGTGTTACAGTGAAATTCCATCAAGGCATCTGAGCAACATGAAGAAGCAAATTGATTAAAATGAAGTGCTTTGTACGTGTGTTTTTTTACTTGTCTCTGTTACCTCGCATCTTGAAATCAAAGTCTGTTTGATTCTAGGCAACCGAAATAAGAGATGCTACAATGAATGACCAACATAAAGAAGTACTGTTCCCTGATTTAAGCACTAACAACTACTTTATAAGGCAATCAAGACATGCAATCTCTGCCTACACTGAATAATCATGCCATTGTGCTGTCGTAGAACCTCAATTTTTCAACAAGAAATGCGCTGTTGCATACTGAGCGCTTACAGAGTGATATATATATAGATATATATATATTTTTTTAATGGAATCCAGCAGCGGCAGTCCTTTGCCTATGGTACAGAAGCTCAGTAGTGAGTGTTGGTGCCTGCTTACTAATGTCTCTCACACTTCCTCTCTCTTCCGGAAACAACACCAGCACTCTGTTAGGGTTTCAGCAATTTTGTTGATTGGGCCACACAGTATATATGGGAGAGGAACTATATATATCTTTATACCTATCTATATATCTATATCAATATCTATCTATTCATCTGTCTATATTTATATATCTATATATATGCCATGATGAAGCCCATGTGTGGGTGAAATACGGAGCTGATTAAACATCCTTGGGTCTATACCTTTGACTCTGGTTTGGCTTTGAGATTATAACGGGACCTGCACCCATTACATACATATAAATATATTTAACCCACTGGCAGTCGCCAGTAGGTAGTTATAGTTAGGACCTAGTTTCCATAGGAAAAGCGTTTTTTGTTTTGCTGATAATGCTCCAGCCTGCTGGGAGCGGGCTTTTCATCAGTTTCCCTGCCCGCACTGAAATGGGCATGGAAACTGATGAAAGATTTGGTCCTGCTTACAGGGAGCAGCATTTTTAGCTGCTCAATGCGGGTGGGAGCAATGCCGGGTCCCGCTAGGGCCGGGAGCTGGCTGGGGCCATCAGGGCATTGGGGCTCCCCCCGAGGTCCCAAACAAAGATGCCGTGGATGCCCTGGGTGGGCTCTAGGGGCACCCACTCTTTATGAGTAGGGCCCTCGGGGATGGGGTACCTGGGAGGTGGGATGTGTGCCCCACTTCCCTTTATAATATGGCCAGGCCCCAGGGGATGGTGTCCCTGTGACTGAAATCGGTCTGGGGAGGGAAGCAGCGTGCCCTCCTCCCCCATAAATTAAGCGGTGGGCCGCAGAGATGGGGTCTCCGGGGCCAAATACAGCCCAGGGATGGGGGCCATGTACCCCCTCCCCTGAAAAAATGTTGCGGGTCCCGTGGACTGGGATCCCCAGGGCCAAAATCGACCAGGGGAGGGGGTTGGTTGTCTTTGGCAGGTTGGCTACAGGGCCTGGCCATGCGCAGCGTGGAGTTGGCTATATGCGTGGGTTGGCCACAGATCAGGCCCTGCAGCCAACTCCCAGCCACGCATGGCCGATGGCCATGCATGGCTGTGGTTGGATTAATGTATGGTAATTAACTATTACTTTACATTAAAAATAACCTATTAATTCACCCAAAAAAACAAAGGTTGCAGTGACGTTATAGTTAGGAAATAGCATAAAAAAAATGTAGAAATTCACTGAAAAAGCAAAGGTTACGGGGACTTTACAGTTAGAAAATAGACCTGAAAAAACCTCAGAAATTCACAAAAAACTTAAGGTTACAGGGACAATATAGTTAGGCTCAGATTTTACACACACAAAGCCATACAAATTCAGCAGTTATAGTTATAGTTATCTCAGAAACTATAACTTGTGCCCTAAGGTAACTATAACTTGCGCCCTCACCATGCACCGTTAATTACCCCACATATTACATCACTCATGACATCTTCTATGGCATCTTTTTATATTAATAAAATCAGTGTAACATTTGCTGTAGAATTATCAATGAAAAAACTGTGCATGGCGGGGGCGAGAGTTATAGTTACCTAAGGGCTCGAGTTATAGTTACTTGAAATAACTATAAATATAACAGCTGAATTTGAATGGTTTTTTGTGTGTTAAATCAGAACCTAACTATAACATCCCTGTAACATTTTTGTGTGTGAAAATATATATATATATCAGATTGAGAAAGGCTGCTGGGTCAGCCGAAACGCGTCTCTTCAGTCGCTGTGTCGAAGGAGGCCCTATTAAATCAAGAAGCCTTAATCCTGCAGTCTTCGAGTGCGTGCCTTCTTCTTGTGAGGAGTATGGGTTGCTTTGGATATGGATATATATATATATATATATATATCCCTGTCTGCATAGTCCCATTTTTCTGGCCATGTGGGCGCTTCTAAGGTGGTGCGTTCCGAGTACGGCAGGACCAAGCCGTTTCAATTATTGCCACACTTCCCATGCAAGGGATTTCTCACCGCACTCACTGCTCACTATGTATATATATTTACTAAAAAATATGTATATATTTATTTATATTACACAGGAAGCAATGGTCCCTGTGTAGTCATGGGTAGGTAATTCTTTCCATTGAAAAGGCAATTTTATTTTGGCTAATAACTTTGGTACCACTTTGAGCTTTTCATGGCAAATATTTTGCAGATCCTTGATATAAGAACAGGGGGCAAAAATGGAGGGATCTCAAAAGTGACAATTCCCATTTGAACTCCCATAGGATTCTTTGCTCCTCAATACAGAAAAGACGTCTGAAGGGGATACCTGTTGCATCCACCATTACCCAAAATGGTGCGCTGAGTATCATGCCTGGAGAAATAAAGACAAAAAATGCATAAGAGGCAGAATGAGGCTGACTTTGATCTTGACCCTGACCTTGACCACCACAGACAATCTGGAGGCTCCCCAAAGCACCCCCTCACCCCTGGCATTAAAATTCGTATTGAAGGATATCCAGATTGTGGCATTCGCAAATCCTGTGCTGGATTTTTGAATCCTAGACTATACCTGGGTCCCGCAGACCTTCTTGGGGCCTCAGGACTTGTTAATTCAGTACATGGCTTGTGAATTCTGAAAAACAAAAATTGGTGCAGTGTAGCTGTGCCTTCAACTGTGTGCAGCGGAGGTTGACTGCTCATGATGATTTGAGTGCCGAGCCTGACCAAAGACCGGGTGAAGAAGGGGTTGGCTGCCCTTGCAGGGCGTTGTCATAGGCCGTATCTGTCTGTTCGTGATAGGGACAGTAGTTTGTTATGGATTGTAGTTCTAACCATAAGAGGTGAATCTCTCTGTTATTTGGTTTTAATTCATAACCATTTCTGCACTTTAACAGTTTTTTTTAAAATTTCACAAACAATGATAGCCCCTAAATAACTCTGCATTTCCTCAATGTGAACCATATGATCTTTTCTGAATGATTGCGGTTTAAACATGGGTTGAAACAAGACTAAACTTATCCAAAGCCCAGAAAGTTGGGGACTCCTGTGTCTCTTGTGCATGTCAGTATTGTAGATACAATATTGACCAGTAGGCAGGCACACACAAACTGGATGGAGTTTAATCCTGTGACAGGTGGTCTGAAACCGCCACCTTACCCGATGACTAGAAACACGCCGAGATCAATCCTCTGCTGAGGGAGCCATCCGCTGACCTGACAGACCTCAAGAACTTCAAACCCAGCTCCCCTTCCCAGCTGGGGTCATTGAAAAGACCATAAACACCCAACTCTCCGAGTTAATTGAAGCAAACCATGTCCTGGACATCTCCCGGCTTCCGAAACAACCACAGCACCAAGACCGCACTCCTCACCGCCACCATTGACATCCGCTCCCTACTCGACCGGGCGAAACCGCAGCCCTCATCCTTCTGGACCTCTCGGCTGCCCATCGATACCTTCGCCCACCGCACCCTAATCCTGAGACTCCATGACGCCAGCATCGCGACAAGGCCCTGGACTGGATCCATTCCTTTCTCATCGGTCGAACACAGCGAGTCCGACTACCTCCATTCCTCTCAGAACCCACCGAGATCAGCTGCGGAATGCCCCAGGGCTCCTCCCTGAGCCTCACTCCTTTCAACATCTACATGCCCCCCTTCGTAGCCATCATCAGGAACCACGGACTCAACATCGTCTCTTACACCGACAATACTCAGCTGATCCTCTCCCACACCAACAAACCCACATCCACAGAATCACCTTCCACTGCAGGATGAAGGCCGTTGCCACATGGATGAAAGACAGTTGTCTCAAACTCAACTCGGACAAGACCGAAGTACTCATCTTGGGACCCCCCCTCAGCTTGGGACAACTCCTGGTGGCCTGCCGCATTGGGAACCCCCCCACCCCCACGGACCATGCACGAAACCTCAGCATCATACCGCTCACGATGAACTGGCAGATCAACTCCGCATTCTCATCATGCTACCACATGCTCCGCCTGCTTTAAAAAACATTCAGATGGATCCCCACCGACTCCAGAAAGACGGTCACCTACACACTCATCAGCAGCACACTTGACTGCGGCAAACTACTCTATGCCAGCGTCACACAGAAACTCCTCAGAAAACTACAGAACGTTCAAAATGCTGCAGCCAGACTGGTCTTCAACATCCCCCATCACAGCCACATGACTGAACACCTTTGAGAACTCCACTGGCTCCTAGTCAACAAAAGAATCACTTTCAAGCCCCTCACACATGCCTACAAAGCCTCCATGACTCAGGACCTGCATATCTGAACCACCACCTCTCATTCCTCATACCCGCCACACACCTCTGCTCTGCCCAACTGGCCCTGGCCACCGTCCCATGGATCCACAAGACTAGAGCTGTGGGAAGATCCTTCTTCCACCTCGCAGCCAAAACCTGGAACACCCTGCCTCTCCACCTAAGGCAATACCCGTCGCTGCCCCAATTCAGGAAGGATCTCAAGACCTGGCTCTTTGACTGAACCCCAGTGCCCAGGCGATTCAGCAGCCCCCCCCAGCACCTTGAGACCCGCACAGGTTAGTAGTAGTGCTTTATAAACCCTTGATTGATTGATTGATTGATTGATTGATTGATTGATGGCCATTGCTTAACAATTGAGTCAATTATACTCACTTGGCAGAATGATGGTTCGACAATGAACAATGAAGAATAGCCCCTTTTGATGTAAACCACTCCACAATGCCAAAGCGGAGAGAGCTCAATTTGGGAACCCATCTAGAGTGTAAAGGTTGAGCAGGAGAACATTTGAAAGGTATCAAGAAAGTCCTACACTTCAAAAGAATACAACCCAAAATCCCCACCCATGTGCACTGGGGTTTTTGCTCTTAGGCCCTTCTTACAAGTCCCACTGTAAACCCAATGAGGCCATTAACATGAGCTACCGGCCCCATCAGGATTGCATGATCAGAGGTTACTCCGTGGGGTCCAGCGGTTTTCCCTGGGAAAGTAGGTGAAATGTCCATGGGAAACTCCTGAGGAAAATGGGGAATTACCAGAGGAATTCAGTGTTGCATTCCTGATTGCCCCTATAATTCCAACTTTTAATAGAGGGCAATTCCTCCCCTAATAACTGATATGCACGATGTCTCCAAGGGGAGGTTATAACTTCAGGGTACAAGTGGGTGGGATTAAGCTATCTTCCAGACTACTCACCCTTAAGGGCATGATGCATTAGAGACTGCAGAAATGAAAGACAGGCTAAAGATGTCAGTAGAGTGTCTCAGAATCTGAGTGTCAAAGTGCCTCATCATGATAAAATCTACTATAGCCCAAATCTACCAAAGGAATGGAAACATCATAACACATGGCATCAGAATAAAGGCCTATCATCTATACTTTACCAAGAGAAGATATTGTAAGAATAACATTTTATTAATGTTTATGATTGACAATCGGTGGCCACATCCAGCCCTCCAAGTCTCCAGTGGATGGTCGGGGGAGCATAGGAGCAGCATGTGCTAAACCTGCCAGCTAATAAAAAAAAATGTATAACTTTGCCACAGAACATGCATACAAAGGCTTTGGCATTTGGAATCCCACAACAGGTCTGAACATCCATCCAACAAACTCCAAAAAAGGGGTGAAGCCCAAATGACTATACAGGGAGGCTGTATAACAATTTACATCTAAGATCTGCCCTCCAATGCAGACTTGCAATCTTCACACATACAGCCCAGAAAGGAGTTGATTTGGGACAAATCTCATAGTGGAAAAGCAGTGTGCATCTGAAGAACTGAGGAAGCTGTTACAGTAATTAAGATCATCTTACAGCCCGCTGCCAAGGACTATGTCGGTTGTTACAGGCCCTGATCCCGATTTATAGGCCCAAGCCGCAGGTGACGGCCTATAACAAGGGTGAGGACCTTTAACAAACTGGTAAATCCCGAGGCAGAAGGGCTTAAAGGCTATTAGAACATTCCACTCACTGAGGAAAGAATGTTTTAAATTAAAAAGGGAGAAACAGAACACAAACATTAGAAGGTTGGAGCAGAAGGATTATACCAGCCACTGTATGCCTGGAGCCAATCCATTGTCTTCAATGGAACTCTCAGCATTCCAATGTTCTAATACATTTTATTGAACAGTATTGGCAAAATAGGAGCAGACGCTAACGTCCCCCTGAAGTATTGTAGAAGAAACCCAAGCTGTAATGGGCAGCAGCCTAAGATATTTAAGCAACACTCATACGCACTTTTGGATTTGCACTAACATATGGTGGCACTACCCAGGCCAGGGGAACAGCTATCAGTGGTGCAGCTGGTGAAGTGGCACTGGGGCCTAGAGGTGAGAAGGCCCCAGCATACTCTGACCCAGCAGCAGTTCATTTAATGGGTTACCCCACCCCTTAAAATATGTTTTACACTGCCTCATAGGGCTTGGCTCTGTGTTGACACTTGGGGACTGGGGGTGACTGCTACTGAGAGAGAGACAAGCCCCAAGACAGGCATTAGCAAATAGAGAAAAGAGGCTAAAAAGAGCAGGGACTAAGCATTTGAAGTCTGTACACAGCGCTCATTAAAAAGAAAGGTGTCTGAGGAGAAAAAAGGAGAGTAAAAAGTGACAAAGAAGCTAGAGGAGGAACAAGAGAAGTAAGGCAGTGGAGGCTAAGTAAAGGAGCATATCAGAGAGAAGAAAGGCAGGAGAGAAAAAAGCAAATATATCAGGAGGAAGTGTAAACAGGAGGGGAGCTTGGCAAGTGACCAAAAAGTGTGAGAGAAGACCCAAAGGAAAAAGTAAGGTGGTAATAGGGATTGTGTGAAAACGGACAAGGGGGATACAAAGGAGAGACTTTACTGGAAGAGCAGAGACATGGAGAAAAATTTGACAAATAACATTGGAAATACAGAAGTGAACTCTAGAGAAACAAGGAGAGAAGAAAAAGGAGAAAAAATATAACAAGGGCTGAGAAAATTGAAATAAAAGACAGCGTAATGAAAGAAGAATGGAGAAAAGACAGGAAGGAGAAATAATAGAAAGAGTGAAAGCGACAGGGACAGAGGAGATATGGAGGAGCAACAGCAAGGTAGAGGGGTTATTTGACTGTGGAGACAGAAATGGAGGGCAGCAATGTAGAAGCAGAGAGAAATAGAAAAGAAAGTTGGGTGAGATGAGAAAAGGAAAAATGATAAGGAAAGAGAGAAAATAAAGAAAATGGATTGAAAGGAAAGGAGAAAAAAATAGGACTGAAAGAAATAGGGTAAAAATACACTGAGAGAAGGAAGGGCATAAAAGTAGAGTGATTGCAGTGGAAGAAAATGAAAATAAGCACAGAAAATGAAACAAGCATTTGCAATGCAATTGGCCTCACATTTACCAGAGTTTAAGCTATTGGCATTGTAAATGACAATAGCTTAAACTCTTGCAAATGCGAACCCTATTGCATTGCAAATACCTTTTTTGTAAAAGCGCCCCATGCCGCGCTTTCACGTTAATGGAGGCCGTGCCCCTGTCTTTAGACGAGCCGTGTCTAAATAAAGGTATGAGGCCGCCTTTAAAGTGAAAGCGCGGTATGGGGCGATTTTACAAAAAAAAGCATTTGTTTGTCAAGTTGACAGATGCTTTTTTTTGTAAAAGGGCCCCATGCTGCTGTTTCTCTTTAATAGCTGCTGCGGATCTTTCTTTAGACATGGCTCGTCTAAAGAAAGGGGCGTGGCCTCCATTAATGAGATAGCGCGGCATGGGGCGCTTCTAAACAAAACAAAAAAAGATGAATAAATAGGAAAAAACATGCGGCGGCGTTCGGTACCGCAAATAAAACAAAGGCGTGGCTGTCACTGTGGCGTGTCATGTTATTAAAAAAAATAATAATAAAGCATTAGGAGAGAGCGTATCTTGCCTGCAACAGAAGCCAGATGAAAACCATTTAAGTAAATAGTGCTCGAAGGCTGTAATTAAAGCCTACCGAGTAAGAACACAAGTAAGAGTGCCAGTCCTTATGGGAGGTTACAAGATGAGACAAGGCAGTACTAAGGAGGGACTACTAAGCCTATAGACCAA
This sequence comes from Calotriton arnoldi, assembly GCA_963921515.1. NCBI lineage: Eukaryota > Metazoa > Chordata > Amphibia > Caudata > Salamandridae > Calotriton > Calotriton arnoldi. Next base: position 585,289 of record CAWUFW010007275.1, on the reverse strand, counting down.
TGAAATGCCACAGTTTACCAATGACATAAGCCATCGAAAATTGTGGGTGGAGAGTGGACGGAGCTTCAAGTTCATACCTGAATACAGCATGCCTCGCAAAGCAGTGCATGCGCTGCCCAGGCTCAACCTAAAAAGAGATGGCATGGGAGAGGAAAGGAGACAAGACAGGAAGGGCCGAAATAATGGAAAGAAAGAGGTGAAAAGCAGATATGGGGAGAAAGAACGAGGGTCAGGGAATATTTGAGTGCAGAATGAGAAAAGGAAGGCAGAAATGGAGCGGGCACAGAGACAAAGAAAAGATAGGTTATAGAGGTGAGACAGATGGGGTATTGGAAAATAGAGGAGAGGATACGTAAAGAGGAAGAAGAGGCTAAAACGTAGCAAGTAGAGGATAAAATGACAGAAGTGGCAAAGGAGATAAGAACGAGAGAGAAGATGGACCAAAAAGGATAGCAAGAAAAAAAGGTTGCAAAAATAAAGAAATTGGACCAAAAGGGAGCATGGCGATGAGAGAGAGGGAGAGAGAGAAAAGTGAGCTTAAAATATAAATGTAAACTAGAAGGAATATTGAGGGAAACATGTAAGTAGAAGAGAGGAGCGGTGATGAGGGAGGGAGCAAAAAGGGAAGAAAAGAGGAAAGGGGAGCAGTGAAATGAGAACAAAAAGAGACAGGAATATATTAAGAGGAATGAATGAGAGGGTGGGAAAGAAAGAATCGAAGTGGGTAGGGATGAGAGAAAGTCAAAAGGAGGAAGGAGAAAGAGAGGGATGGACATTAGCAAGAGAAAGCAAAGACAGGTAGAAAGAGGACCTCGGAAGTCATATATAGTATCATCAGCAAGACTGGTAGCGGGGTGCCCACATGTTCGATATGCCCTCTCCCCAAATTATGACAATATTTTAAAACTAAAGAACTAGGGGACCTATATTCCTTGCTTGCACTGCAATTCCACTTTTTCTACGCCACTGACCCTGGCATACACACTCACATGCATCCCTTAAAATCATAGGTTATTTTTTGGCACACTAATTTTGATTAATCACAATCTGGCATAGGAGCAATTGAAAGCCATCATGAATTTCATTTTTTTCTATAGAGGTTCCATTTGGCTGCCGGCTGCTCTTATATCTGGCTACTCTGATAGATACTTTGAACCACAGATTTCTCACCTTTAGAATAACCCCAGGGTCCTGACTGAGTCTGGATGTTTTTCAGGACAGCCCCTGTGCACCGGTAGGTGGCATTGTGCAGCTCCATGTTGTCGCCTCGCCACCCTGGAAGTGACAGCTGCATGTAGACGCAGAATAACTGTGCTGTCATCACTTCCTGCTTTCCTTCCATGCCTTTGTATACTTTTTTTCTCGTCACTTGACAGTTTTGTTTCTAAATGTTTATAGTGTGCAAGCGAATATGTAAACTCCAAAACTACAGGGTTTAAGCCTTGTCTGTGACAGATCCCCACGAGGTGTGCCCCGGGTGTCTGGTTTTGGCCACAACTCTAAATGTTCAGGGAATATGCCTTGATAGATAACTGTACATTGCTAAACACTGCAGAAAATCGCATAAGGCCTGTTAACACTCGAAGTTGAGGACACAGACTTGTTCCGGGGGTTGATTCCGTGACAAGTCATCATCAAGATACAAGTCTTTCTTAAGTCGACTGTGGGGGCGTGGCCAAGACTCCAAGCATGGCGGACGTGTGAGCGTGGAGCTCCGTCCCGGCCCTTAAGTAATCCTGTGTTAACGACGGCTTTTACCACCAAAAAGTCCTGTTTGGGGACCCCCCTGCCTCGCTGTGGCGTGGGGGGGAGGAGTAGTGACATGCTGTGCTGGCTCGACTGAGCACCGACGAGCTGAACGGAAGCTGAGGAGTGAGACCCGCCACCGGCGCTGCGATCGGCCCTGATGCGGCGGGCGGCCTGAAGAGTGCATACCCCATCGAGGCGCACTTCTGTCTCCGGTACGAGGTGCGTGGCCAAGACGTCTACATTTGAGGCGGATGGGCGGAATCCGACTCCCTGTGAGCGCAGAAGAGCGGTGACCCAGCAGGACAGAGCAGTCCGCCCTGCCGCATCGTAGCTGTGGCGCAGGCATTGTTACTGGCCGAGCTGGCAGTGAGAGACACAGCTGAGCATCGTCGGCCCACACGGCTGCGGGGACTAAGAGCGGAGCCGGAGAGGTGAGCTGAGTCAGCACGCGCGGGTTAACATTATGCCTGTGTCGGACGTAGCAGAGTCAACGACCCGGTGAGTGCGCTGGGCTACGCGGGGCCTAGGTTTCCGGGCTGATGAACTCTTGCTTAAGTGAACAGCGGCAGCTTTCGAGACCACCGGCGGGCCTTGCGCTTTACCCCCGGGGGGTTGAACAGCTCCGAGGCATCACGTGCACTGGAACACTTGCGGGACTGACATTGGCCTTGCGCATCGGGGGTGCTCCCTAGTGCTTGGCCTCCAGTAGCGGTTCCGCAGCAAGGATCGCGACCCAGATAGTCCGGGAGGGCCGCGCCTGCGACGGAGTGCAGGGGTGCGACGGAGTTCAGGGGCCCCGGATGAGTCACGGGGGACACGCTGAAAAAGGACTACAGCGGCCCATATAACAAGAAGGATTGGATCGGCGGAGCTAGCCGAGCCGGAAGATGGCCGCTTTCTGAGCGAGCTCCTTCGGCCACCGGATAATCCTGCATCTATCCAGCACCAATAAACTGTGAATGCTCTAAATATTGGAAATACAATTGTCGGAGGTCTGCGGCGTTCTGGACAGCCCACTGCTGTAGCCCACACCGGCCTAAACCTGTGTGAAAACAGGGAGTGTCTGTGCGGCCGAGAGGGGCCTAGGGAGCGAAAGTGAAACCGCGAGCCCGCGAGACAGCTGGCTGAGAAGCACTGTACAACAGAGATTCCACGGGGAGTATAACCGGTTGGTTTTGGGGGCCACTCGTGGTTGAGCTGAGCTTGTTGCCCCCTTGTAGAGGCGTTTCAGCTGTTCCCCCAGTGGGGGGTGTTATTCGTGGGGCGTTCCTGTATAGTCTTCTGTGAGCCATGGGGAAGGACAAGCCAGTGAAGTCGCAAGCGAATAAAATACTGAATTATGCCCAGCCAGTCTCCCATGGCCCTGACGAAGCTGTTGGGGACCCAGCAGTGGACAGAAGCGCTGCGGAGCGTGGAACTGAGGAGGCACCGACACTGATGGATGTACTACGTGCTGTCCAGTCCACTAGAGATGAGATGATTCGGAAGATTGACGCAGAGGCTATTGATGTTAATCTCCTGCGCTGTGACCTTCGGAAGGTTTCCGACAGAGTGACGGTCACGGAGAAAGATACTGATGCGCTGAAAGAAGAAGTGACAAGCCTTAGCGCCACAGTAGTGGAGTTAAAACGTCAGGTGATTAAGCTCGATGATCGAGCCGAGGATGCTGAAGGGCGGTCCCGACGGGGAAATCTGCGCTTTGTGGGTTTCCCGGAAAAGGCGGAGGGTCCTGCAGTTGACCTGTTCCTGGAGGATTGGATTACCCGAGAGATGGCCCCTACACAGTTATCAAAGTTCTTCAGTGTGGAGAGAGCACATCGAGCTTTGGCGGCCCCCCGAGGCCTGGAGCGCCCCCTCGGGCTATCATTGCAAAGTTGTTTAATTTTAGGGATCGGGACCTTTTGCTCCAGCTCTCTCGCAGCGGCCGACGATTCTTCTTCGAAGGCCACTCTATCTCAGTATATCCAGATTATACGCAGCGGGTTCAGGAGCGGAGGAAGACCTTCGTGGCCATCAAGCGCCGCCTACGAGATCGGAATTTGAAATATAGTCTTCTGTTCCCGGCGAAACTTCGGGTGGTGAGTGAAGGCCGTGTCTTGTTTTTTTTCTCGGCAGAGGAGGCGAGAGACTGGTTGGATACCAGGGCCCCGGAAGGACGACAGTTGGTGCCCTCTACAAGTTCTGGGGAGACTCCCTCCTTACGGTCCACACAGGGAAGTCGTAGACAGTTCACCCATCAGAAACCAAAACAAAGAACAATGAGCTTGGGTCGGGTCACGGTTTGTCGAGATGGGACCCTACACGCTTCAGATTCTGAGGTGGTTTCGGACTCTGTGGCACCGACACCAGATCTTGTACGAGACAATGGGGGGCCAGGCAGCGGTTGTAAATGACCCTCTTCTTGAACTGAGCATCGACAATTGAACTGTGCAGATAAGTTGTCCTCCAGTATCTGATATTATGTGGTCCTAGGAAGTGCATTGATTTACGATGTCAGGGAGGCAGGGTTTTGCAATGTTTTTCTTTATTTTGATCTCCTCTTACTTCCTTTAAATATACATGGGTTGGGAGCTATTCAGGTGAATATTTTGCAAGCTTATAACATGAGTGGCCGCTGGAATGGTGACGCCCCTCTAGAGCCCAGGTCCGCTGAGGTAGCTTGAGAGCAATCTCGCGCCTCGACGTTACCTGTTCTCTTGCACAGCATTTGACTTACTGTTTATATTGTTATGCTGAATAAGGCTGCCCAGGACCTCGGCCCTGGGAAAATCGTGCAGGCATTACTAGATAGGGGGAAATGGGGGGGGGGGTGGGAGGTTTGGGGCGGTGTGTACTGTCTCTGAACTTTTACTACTGCCCGGGGGTGGGGGGACGGGATTGCATTGTTTGACTTTTGGAAGTTGGTTTATTTGTTGGGGAAGTTTACTGGTCACAACATATTATGCCATGGTACATGGATATGGACCGCCCCGAGGGGGTGATTCGCTCAGGGAGGTGGTAGATGTCAATTGCTTTTTACAACAACACTATGACAGCACAGACATTGCGATTTCTTAGCTGGAATGTCCGGGGGCTAGCTGCCCTAGATAAGCGCCGCAGAATATATGCATTTCTGAAGAGATATAATGTAACGATAGCAGGACTGCAGGAAACACATGTCTGGGGCAATTCAATACCGAGTCTTCGTAAACGGTGGAGGGGACAGTTGTACGCCACATCATACTCAGGCTTCGCACGTGGGGCGCTTGTCTGGGTGGCGCCTGGAGTTCCATTTCACCATATCCAGCATGTACTTGACCCAGAGGGGCGATATGTCATTGTGTTTGGTAGGTGGGAGGGCAGAGAGATCTGCATTATTAACGTCTATGCCCCCAACCTGGACTGTGCTGATTTCTACCCGGCAGTTTTGAAGGCGGCGACTCCCTATATCGGAGCTGAAATTCTCCTCTTTGGAGATTTTAATTGTGTGTTTGATGGGACCTTGGACAGGGAGCCCCCGAGGGAGCGTACTAAACCCCGTATGGTAGCATCCCTAGCTGATATACTCCAGGGTCTGTGTTTAAGGGACGAATGGAGAGCCCGTAACCCCACTAAAAGGGAGTTTTCTTGTTTTACTCCGGCGGCTAATACATTTTCCCGAATTGATCATGTTGTCTCTCCGCGGGCCTCTCTGCAGCAACGGAAAGCATTTCTTATCTGCCACGTTATATATCCGATCACGCTCCACTGTTATTGACGGTGTCGAGCGGCCCGGGACGACCGTCCATCCCGCTTTGGAAGCTTCGGGCGGAGGCCCTCACGGACCCCCCGTATGCGTATACAGTAAAGGAGGCTATTCAACATTATTTTGTGGACAATTGGGGCTCCACCTCCTCTAGAGCCACTGAATGGGAAGCGCTAAAAGTTGTGATCAGGGGAGTCTGTATGCGGACTACCTATGGGGTTCAACACCAACTTAAGGCAGATATTGACTCCTTGGAAGCACGACTACAAACCATAGAGTCCACACTCTATAAGACCCAAACAAATATGGCTGAGTGGACACATGTTAAGGGAGAATTGCTTGAGGCTTGGTCTCGATTGGAGAAGCATAGATACACCACTTATAGACAACGACTTTATATGGAGGGTGACAGGTCAGGAGCACTTCTAGCGCGATTAATTCGCACTGAAAATGAACAGACTCCGGTGCTACAACTTCAGAATGCTAGAGGTGTGGTGTTACACACACAAGCAGCAATACTTGCAGCATTTGCAGATCACTTACAACAGACATGCACAGCGGTCCCCCCGGCCCGCTCGCAGGCCCTGTCGGATTATTTAGGCGAAGTGACGCTCCGTACCCTGGAGGAGACGGACGCTGAGTCCTTAGGAGCTCCGATTACTAAAGAAGAGATGTTAGCTGTAATTAAGAACATGCAATCCGCAAAATGTCCTGGTAGTGATGGCCTCCCGACCGAGTTTTATAAACAATTTGCCCCGCAGTTGGTAGATCATCTCTTAGAGGTGTACAACGAGGCTCTTGAGAGGAGGGCACTCCCTACCACCATGATGGAAGCTCTGGTGGCGATGGTTCCTAAACCAGGAAAGGATCCCTTGTTCCTGACTTCTTATAGGCCCATATCTCTTTTAAATGTGGATGAGAAGATACTTAGTGGAGTTTTGGCAGCAAGAATTCAGCCTTATATGGTCAGACTGGTCCATCATGACCAGGCCGGGTTCATTCCAGGTCGGAACACTATGTATAACTTACGGCGACTTGCACATATATGGCATGATCCGCATCTACTAGACGAAGATTGGGCCCTATGTCTTTTAGACATTAAACAGGCCTTTGATACAGTCGAGTGGAATTATGTTTGGGCAGTACTCGCTAAAATGGGGGTGGGCGACAAATATATAAGTTGGGTGAAGCTCCTTTATATTCGACCAACAGCTCGAATCCGTCTCCGCAACCAAGTCTCCGACAGTTTGGAGCTCCAGAGAGGTACTCGTCAGGGGTGCCCCCTGTCGCCGCTCCTTTTCGCACTGGCGACGGCACTGCGACACCGGATGGCACGGTGGGGGGTGACGGTAGGCCCGGCAGTGCAAGTAGTGTCAATGTATGCTGACGACACCTTGGTGTATCTCCGTAGTCCCGGGGAGTCGGTCCCGGAGCTTCTTCGGGAATTCACAGCTTTTGGGGCCGTATCGGGGCTTTGCCTTAACCCGGGGAAGTCTCAGCTATTTCATATGGGGAGCCTGAGAGACGAGGAGGAGGGGGATCTGCCCACTGTGGAGATTAGCTGGGTAACGGACTCGGTGCGTTACTTGGGGGTCCGCTTAACTCACATGCAGGAGGCTTACTTTGAACAAAATATGGGACGATGTGTAGAGGGTGTCTGTAGGTCAGTAGAGTTTTGGCGTACCTTACCCTTATCACTAATGGGGCGTGTGGCTCTGATAAAAATGGTGGTCCTCCCCCGATGTTTATATGTAATGCAGAACTCCCTTTACCGGATACCACGGGAGTGCTTTCTCCGATTAGACCGCCTGCTGGTAGAACTGCTGTGGGGAAACAAACGAAAACGAGTGGGGTTGCAAACATTGCAGAGAACTTGGGAAAGTGGAGGTCTGGAAGTTCCAAAATTGGAATTTTATTATATGGCAGCGCAGCTCCAGCATGCTGTACAATGGCTCGACGACCAAGATAATTGGGAGAAACAATTGCTGAGGGGTACTCACAGGGATACTTCCCTCCCGGACCTGTTGATGTTGGGCTCACGTGTGCCTGATCTTGTCCCGTATATTATTAGACATGTGGCCTCTACATGGGAAGCTTCCGTTAAGGTTGCAATACGGAGGGCACCTTATGCCCCTGAGGCCCCATTATGGGCGGTTGTCCCATTTGGACAGATCGGTCGAGTTATGTCCGTCTCAAGATGGGTGGAGGGCGGCTGTAGAATGATGGGAGATCTGTATTTAAATCAGCATTTTCTGACCAGGGAGGAAGCAATGACTGCATTTGATCTGGGCAGGGGTCAATATCTGCAGTATGAAAAAGTGGCTGCGGTGGCACGGGAGATTTGGCTGACGTTCCCCGAGGAGCCTCCAATAGCTGCCACCCTTCAGGCCCTAGTGTGTCTTGCTGGAGGCCGTAGACTGGTCTCTCATATTTATAGAGCATTACGGGCGGACCTTGCTGCGCACCCGCTTCCGATTCAGTCTAGATGGGACGAAGTGTTGGAGGTGCCCCTTACAGATTCTGAATGGAAGAGGGTTCATGAAGGAGTAAAACAAATCAGTTCCAATACCAGATTCAAACTCATCCAATTTAATATTGTACATCAAACCTATTTAACACCACGAGTGCTGCATAAAATATATCCAGAATGTTCCTCCTGTTGTCCCAGATGTGGTTGTGATGCTGCCTCATTTTTGCATATGGTATGGGAGTGCCCGGGACTGGGTTCTTTTTGGGACTCCATACTAGAGAGATTGCGCCGAGTAACGGGATGGACGCTACCCCAGTCTATTAAAGAGATACTGTTGGGTTTACTCCCTTGTCCTAAGGGTAGGAAGCTTATACGTAGATTTCTCCAACTGGGACTAGTGCTGGCAAAAAGACGGATAGCGATCCACTGGATGGGCTCCCAACCCCCCCAAGGTGGAAAGTTGGGCCAAAGATTTGAGGGAATGGGCAACAGCGGAGTGGATCCGTATGAAACGGGTCAGGAGGGATGATAAGTTGGAGGAGGATGCTAGGACCTGGTATGCTTTGATGTTGGAGGTCCCCTTGGACACTGCCCCTGACACGCAGCGATCGGAGGACACACTAGCGGTCCGCATTGAGGACGACTCAGAGGAGCAACATACAGACACTCCCGTAATCAACGTAGAGTAATCACACAGCTGTATAGAGAGATAGGGTGAAATGACCTATGGCATGACCGGAGTTTCCTTAATGTATGTGACCAGGGGGGAGGGGGGGTGGGATTGTTTATGATATTTTGTTTTTGCAATTTGTTTGTTGAGAAAGCTAACCTTGCTATATGCATTGTACAGAGAAGAGATACAGAAGCTTATGATTAGTATGCGCTCCTAGTTTATAAAAAATATATATATTATTTATTATCCTCTTTTTTTTTTTTTTTCTCGTTCCAATCTTAACTACATGTCAAAAATGTTTGTAGCACATTTATTGTTATTTTATACGATTGACCTGAAGTGAGAGGTCGCTGATTCTGTATTGACTTTCTGAAACCGGAAGGTTCGCACCCTCAATAAATAAAAACATGTTTAAAAAAATTTAAAAAATTAAAAAGTCTTTCTTAAGTCCAAGTCAAAGAAGGAGCAGAAAAAGCCCAAGTCTGCTGTGTCCCAGGTGCCCCACTCTCCCTCTGAGAAGTCACGAGGACGTTAAGGTGCTCCCCCAGGCCTTGCTCTCAGCCATTCTCCACATCTTTGGCACCCTACCGGAAACCTGTGGCATACCTTCGGTCCCCACATATCTGAGGAAGCCTCCAGGCAGGTTACCATCAGTGGGATCGCCCTCTGCACCATCTGTGCCTCTTGAACCCACTTCGGGTTCAGCTCGGGCTACTGAGCCAATCAACACCTAAGCCGGTGGGCTGGAAACTTCCCCTGGCGCGGAGCTAGTCTCACCCTGGCCATTGAAATGGAATCTGCTTTGTTCTCTATGGATCACTGACAGAATATCGACATCAAAAATATCGAGGTACAAAAATATCAATGCAAAAATATCGTTGTCCAGAATATCGAAGTCCTATCTACATAATGGTAAGTTCAAAAATATCGAGAAAAAAAATATCGTTGTCTAAAATATCGTTGTTAAAAAAATCGTTTTTAAAAATGTTTAAAAAATAATGTAAAGTAAAGGAAATAACACATATAATTAAAAAAAACATAGTTACAATTATTAGAAAATGTTTAAAATTATAAGTATTACATATAATGTAAAAAAAATAAACATACGTATATATAAAATATAATATATATATTTACTTAATAATATTAATAAATAATTATTTTATTAAATTATAAATTGTTAGAAACATTAAAAATTATAAATACATATATATACACATACACCAATAACCTAAAAATAAAAATAAAATATATATATAATAAATTAAAATATTACAATATTTTTAATCTTTTTAAAATACATTTTACACTACATTAACTGAAACAGTAGAGAAAATATTGGATAGCGGAGAGGTAAAAATTACTATTCCCACTCCAGAGAGTGCAACAGTAGGGAAAGTGTGGATAGCGGAGGGGTAAAAATTACTATTCACACTCCAGAGAGTGCAACAGTAGGGAAAGTGTTGGATAGCGTAGGGGTAAAAATTACTATTCCCACTCCAGTGAGTGCAACAGTAGGGAAAGTGTTGGATAGCGTAGGGGTAAAAATTACTATTCCCACTCCAGAAAGTGAAACAGTAGGGAAAGTGTTGGATAGCGGAGGGGTAAAAATTACTATTCCCACTCCAGTGAGTGCAACAGGAGGGAAAGTGTGGATAGCGGAGGGGTAAAAATTACTATTTCTACTCCAGTGAGTGCAACAGTAGGGAAAGTGTTGGATAGCATAGGGGTACAAATTACTATTCCCATTCCAGTGAGTGCAACAGTAGGGAAAGTGTTAGATAGCGTAGGGGTAAAAATTACTATTCCCACTCCAGAGAATGCAACAGTAGGGAACGTATTGGATACCGTAGAGGTAAAAATTACTATTCCCACTCCAGAGAGTGCAACAATAGGGAAAGTGTTGGATAGCGGAGAAGAATAACTTACTATTCCCACTCCAGCAAAATAATTAAAAATAATTAACAAACAATTAATTAATTTAAAAAAATTTACCTCCCACCATATTCCCCTATAAATGACACCACCAATGTTGTAAAATACAACACTATTCAAATAATTAATTAATAATTAATTATTTAAAATTAACAAACAATTTAAAAACAATGAATAATAATTTAATTCACACAATTAACAGTATTAATCAATTTAAAATACATTTTATAATAAAAAATAAAAAAATATAGAAATTAAATTACTTCCCAGCCTACTCCCCTAGCAACACACAACCCACTCTTAAAAAAATCACACAAATAACATAATTAATAATTAATTAATAATTATTAATAACCAATTAATAAATAATTAACAATATATTATTTACCACAATTTACAATATAAATTTTTAAATACATAAATATTGAATAATTGAAAATATAAATAAATTAATTATTATTAAATTACTTCCCACCCTACTCCCCTATAAACCCACAACCCACTCCTAAAAAAATAACACAATTTACATATTTACCAATTAATTTTTTATAATTATCAAACAATTAATAACTAATTAATAATAAATTATTTACCACAAAATAACAATATAAAATAATAAATACTTAATTATTAATTAATAAAAATTAATAATTAATTAATTATAATTAAATTACTTCCCACCCTATTCCCCTATAAACCCACAACTTGCTCCTAAAAAAATAACACAAGATATTTACAAAATAGTTAATAATAATTAACAACCAATTAATAACTAATTGATAATAAATGAATCACCACAATTAACAATATAAAATATTAAATATCTAAATATTAATTAATAAAAAATATTAATTAATTAATTATAATTAAATTACTTCCCACCCTATTCCCCTATAAACCCACAACCCACTACGGAATAAAAACGCAAAATTTAATTAAAAATAATTAATAATTTCTAAAAATTATTATTAAATTTACTATAATTAAATTACTTCCCACCCTATTCCCCTATAAACCCACAACCCGCTACGGAACTAAAACATAAAATTTACTTTAAAAAAAATTAATAACTTCTAAACATTTAATACATATATTAAAAAAATACAATACTTAACCAAAAATATAGAACACATACATTTAAAATACATACTAAAATACATAACACTAATATAAACATCGATATTATCAACAATGATATTTTTTACAAACGATATTACTGACTTCGATATTAACAAAAACGATATTTCTTACCTTCATGTCGATATACTAGTCACCGATATTCTTGATGTCGATATTCTGTCCCATCAATCAGAACATTTGTAAAGCGCGCTACTTACCCGTGAGGGTCCCAAGGCGCTGGGGGGGGGGGGGAATGCTGCTACTGCTCGAAAAGCCAGTTCTTGAGGAGTCTTCTGAAGGTCAGCAGGTCTTGGGTCTGCCGAAGGGGGATGGGGAGGGTGTTCCAGGTCTTGGCGGCGAGGTGGGAGATCGATCTGCCGCCGGAGGTCGCTCTTCGGATGCGGGGGATAGTGGCGAGGGCGAGGTCGGCGGAGCGAAGCTGGCGGTTGGGGGCGTAGAAGCTGAGTCGTCTGTTGAGGTATGCTGGTCCGGTGTTGTGGAGTGCCTTGTGTGCGTGGGTGAGGAGCTTGAAGGTGATCCTCTTGTTGACGGGGAGCCAGTGCAGGTCTCTCAGGTGGGGTGTGATGTGGCTGTGGCGAGGGATGTCGAGGATCAGGCGTGCTGAGGCGTTCTGAATGCGTTGAAGTCATTTCAGGAGTTTGGCCGAGGCTCCTGCGTAGAGGGCGTTTCTGTAGTCCAGCCTGCTGCTGACGAGGGCCTGGGTGACCGTTCTTCTCGTTTCGGTGGGGATCCACCTGTAGATCTTGCGGAGCATGCAGAGGGTGTTGAAGCAGGAGGATGAGACAGCTTTGACCTGCTTTGTCATGGAGAGGGTGGAGTCGAGGATGAACCCTAGGTTGCGTGCGTGGTCGGTGGGTGTTGGAGCTGTTCCCAGTGCGGTCGGCCACCAAGAGTCGTCCCAGGCTGAGGGGGTGGATCCGAGGATGAGGACTTCCGTCTTGTCCGAGTTTAGCTTCAGTCGGCTGTTCTTCATCCACTCGGCGACGGCTTTCATTCCTTCGTGGAGGTTGGTTTTGGCGATGTGGGGGTCCTTAGTGAGGGAGATGATCAGCTGGGTGTCGTCGGCGTATGAGATGATGTTGAGGTCATGCAGTCGGGCGACGTGGGCGAGCGGTGCCATGTAGATGTTAAACAGTGTTGGGCTGAGGGATGAGCCTTGGGGTATGCCGCAGATGATCTCGGTGGCTTCGGAGCGGAAAGGGGGGAGGCGGACGCTCTGGCTTCTGCCAGAGAGGAAGGAGGTGGTCCAGTCCAGGGCCTTCTCTTGGATCCCAGTGTCGTGGAGGCGTGTGCGTAGGGTGCGGTGGCAGACCGTGTCGAAGGCGGCTGACAGGTCCAGGAGGATGAGGGCCGCGGTTTCTCCGTTGTCTAGCAGGGCCCTGATGTCATCGGTGGCGGCGATATTTCCAACTCGATAATTTTGTACATCGAAAGTAAAAACTCGATATTATGTCTGTGCACCGTTCTCTATGGTTATTAGATGAGCAGCAGAGGTTTTGGACCTCCAGTTACCTTCCGCCGAGCTAAAAAACAATCTTCTCTGGAGGTGTTGTAGCCTGGACAATCCCCCTTAGAACAATTACTGACCTTAAACGAGGCCCTGATTGACACCATCATGGGCACTTGGTATAAACCCTGCTCTTTCCTACCAGTAAATGGACCGTTCGCATGTTGTCACAGACTTGCTCCTGGGGACCCTGCTTTTTTTGATGCAGCACCCTTTTCCTGGCAGCCTGGTAATACAAGCCACAACCTGCAGGGTTAATCCCAATTCTCTCCCAACTACCCACCAAACATTGTCAAAATAAATTGAGGCATTTGGAAAGAGAATGTTTTCTTCTGCTAACCTCGTCCATAGGTCTGCCAATGCCAGCTGCTTGCTAGGCAGGTATTCCCATGTATGATATTTTATGGGACTCCGTCCGGAGGAGTTCTGCTATAATTTGGCACAGACCATTCAAATTGGCCAGGACTGCCTGGAAGAGCTGTTGATACCGGCATCAAGCTCTGGTGCCCCTCATGGTTGAGATCCACTGGCTTTTCAGGTGACATTCACGGATCACTTATTTGATATGTCATATGAATGGTCTCGCCTCTTTGGCAAGAAGACCAACTTTGCTCTTCAGCACTATAATGAAAATAGAGCTTCTGCTCACTTCCCTTGGTCTCTCTGGACCAGCAAGGCAATTGCCACATCAATTTCCCCCTTTCGGGGAATCGGTAGGTACATTACCCCAACAAAAGTTACCACAGTCCTTTCAGGTTTTGAGGGAATCCAGTAGACAAAGCACATGCCTGCTGAGACAGCGCTCCCCACCCCCCCTCCCAGTTCCTAGCTCTTCCAGCAGGAGCCCCCAAGCCTCTTCGGTTTACCCGTAGCAGTACAAAACCACCCTGTGGGAGGCAGGATCAGAAATGTTCTCCATGGGTGGCACGTGATTACATCTGACAGGTGGGTCCTGCAGATAGTCCAAGTCTATTCCCTGCCATTCTTTTCCATCCAGCTGCATCTTCCACCCATATCAGAGTTGTTCAGAGGACCATTTGTACATTCCATTTTGCTGCAAGTACAGGCTCTTTGGACAAAGTAGCCATAGAGAGGGTCCCGGCCTCAGAGATCTGAACTGGGTCCTACTCCTGCTATTTCCTTGAGCCACAGAACAGCACAAGCCTCAGCCCCATTTTAGACTTTCGACCCCTCAACTTCTTCCTGTGGAAGGACACATTCAAGATGTTCATGCTGGCCTGGTTTCTACATGTCATGGATCCAGGAGACTGGATGGTGGAATTGGACCTGCAGAACACCTATTTCCATATCCCTGTCCTGCAGGCCCCCATGTGCTACCTGCAGTTCAAGGTGGGCCACCAACATGTTCCGTTTGCCGTGTTCCCTTTCGCTCTCACCACAGTCATTCATAAACCACATCAAGACAATGGCAAATCCCCTTACTTCATTAGGATTCATGATTAACCTATCAATGCCACACCTGACTCCTTCATTGGAGCCATCCTAGATATGTTGCATTTTTGGGCCTACCCTCCAGATCAACAAGTCCAGGACATTTGGGCTATTATCCTGATGTTTAAACCTCTGTCTGGGGTCTCGGTGAGGATGGCTCTGTGGCCTCTTGGTCTACTGGCCTCCTGCATCCTGCTTGTTGGCCATGCCATGTGGCATATGCAAGCTCTGCAGTGGGACCTGAAGTCTCGGTAGGCCCTGTACCAAGGGAACTTGTTAGATTCCATCCAGGTTTTGGAGGAGAATGCAAAAGAACTGCAGTGGTGGCTGCTCAACCACAGTTAGATCAGCGGAAGACCTTTCTCTCCCTGCCCCATCCAGAGCTGACAGTGGTGATGTATGCTTTGTAGCTGGGCTGTGGAGGTCATCTGAGAGAGGTGGAGAGATGGAGAGCTCTGGTCTCCAGCTGAGGCCCTCCTCCACATCAATTTTCTGGTGTTGCGAGCCCTTAGCTTGGCGTTGAAAACCTTCCTGCTGTCCATCAAAGGGAGACTGGCATAGCCCTCATGGACATTACATGTGGTTCTGACACTGTGCTTGGGGGCCCTACACCTTTGAAACTGGCTGGATCATCAGGTCATCTCCATGATCACCATCTGGAGTGATCTTTAAACACCTGTGCGGATGAACTCAGCTGGTGATGTCTAGCAGATCACAAATGGCAGCTGCATCCAGAGGTGGAGCAGAACATCTTCCAACAAAGGGGAGACATGGCTCAGTCTCTTCTTGACCACTAAGAATGCGCAGTGTCAAGACTTTTGCATGTTCGAGGTTCCAATAAGGTTCTCTCTCGGAGATACATTCTGTTTAGAGTGAAGCGCTGGGCACCTGTATGCCTTCACACCACTACCTCTCCCGCCCGAATTCTGAAGATCAGGAACGACTTGGCCCAAGTTATCTTAGTGGTACTCAGAACGTCTGGGCATGAGCATCTGTCCTCCTATCAGGTTACAGCTTTGGAAGTAACAGGGCAGTGTCTTGCACCTTGGCCTGTGCAATCTACACCTCCATGAGTGGAGATTGATTGGCGGCAGTTGACTGCTTTCGATCAATCACCCGAAGTAATGACTGTCATCTTGGCAACCAAGCGTCCTTCTACAAAATCTGTTGATGCCGGACAATGGGACAAGTTTATAGCTTGGAGTGGTACCCATAACACGGACCCTTCACAAGCAGTTGGATGTCTTACTGTTCGTAATGTATTTGGCCAAGGAAGAACTTGCAGGGGGTACTGTTAAAATTCACCCGTCTGCTCTTTCGATTGTTTTACGTTTATTGGACCAGCTGTCCTTATTCAAATAACAGGTTGTGATGCGTTTTCTTATAGGACTAGTCCAAGTTACCCCCAAAACATTTTGTGATGACACAGTGGGATCTTAATATGTTCCTTACTTTTATTTTGTGTACCGTTTTTGAACCGTTCCACAGCGTCCACTGACCCTGAAGACATTTTTCCTCATCGTGATCAATTAAATTTGTTGCATGAGTGAGCTTCAAACTTTTTTAGTACAGCCAACCTACACCACCTTCTTCCAACCTTTCTAGCAAAAGCTGTGACTCCCATTCACGTTGGCCAGGCTATCACAGTCCTGACATTCTTTTCTCCACCTCACCCCTTGAAAGAAGAGGAGAGACTCCATTTCTTGAACGCCAAAAGAGCACTGCGATTTTACAACAAAGACCATCGGACAGACATTCAGCTCCTTGTGGGGTTCTCTGGGGGAAAGAAAGGAAAAGCAACGCAGAAGAGTACACTATGCAGGTGGATATTCCTCTGCATCAAGATCTGCTGCGTGCTGACCAGGAAACAGTCCCCAAGGGATTGAAGGCTCACTCCACCAGAGTCAAGGCTGCTACTCCTGCATTAGCACGCAAAGTGCCTGTTCTGGATATTTGTCAACGCTGATAAATGGGCATCAGTGCACTTGTTCACAAAGTACTATAGCCTTCACAGCAAGTTAAGAGCATTTTGGTTGTTATGCCTTGCAGGACTTTTTGGTCTGAGTAATTCCACAGAGCCGCCACCTAGGGATGTTTGTTATCTATTATGAACGCGAGGAATCTGAGGTTAGAAGTATCCATCAGAATAGCAAGATACATACCTTCAGTAATGCTCTTTCTGGTGGATTCTCTATCTAACCACTGATCCCTCACCACCCTCCTGCTCCTATCTTCCAGTTCCGTGTAATAGGTACTTTCCCATCTAAAAGGTAAAATTAGAGATGTGCACACTCGCTCAAACAATTGGTTTTGGGGGTCTGAGGGCACAGACGATGTTCAGAAAGAAACCAACATCAGTGAGCTCAAGTGGCGCCTATATGGGATTCCAGCTGTCACTTCCAGGGCAGAGTGGATTCTACACAGAGACATGCCAGTATGCATGGGCTATGCTGAAAAATCTTCCAGACTGAGTCTGACACCTGGTAATATTCTAAAGGTAAGGAACCTCTGCGGTTAGATAGAGTATCCTCCAGAAACAGCATTACCGAAGGTAAGTAACTTGTTAATTTTTCTTTATTTGTATTTTTTCAAATATAGGACATGACTCACAAAACTTTCTTCATTTGTAAGTATCATGTAGTTCTGAAAAAATGTCATCACTTACAAATACATAACTTAGACATTCATAAAGCATGAAAGATCTAATTTTGAAAATGTCAAAATATCTAATCCACTCCTGAATAATATTTGCAAGAATTGTGTACATTTCTTATGAATAAGGGGTAAGTAAAGTCAATAGATTTCAAAGAGGAATCTCAGGCAAGTAATTATAAAATAGGGTGAAGGGCACAATCAAGGACACAACAAAACAATCATGATAGTACAAAAATAGAAAAATCATTTAATTTTATAAATAACAATGTCACTGTACCCATGGAAATAATTATGACTAAAGAAAATATGTACATTATATAAATAATATGTGTAACTAACAACAGGCATACGTATTTTCATACATACCCATACATTCATTCACTTCTCATCTAGTATGCTATTGATAAATATCACAAAAATCAATAAATGTGTGCACTCCTTGTATTCACAAATCATAATAAGGCAGGATGTTGGAATAGTTAATGCAACAAAGGTAATGGTTTGTGGCCAAATGACTAAATTTTGTATATGATTTTCAGGTAAGTAAAGGCCTGGGAGTTTCAAAGGGAATGAAAACTTGAAACAGGCAATTGTCACAGATAAGTAATTTTAGTGTACATTTTGTCAATGCCCACAAAATACTAGATTTTAAGAACATTTAAAGACATTTTGAAATTGTGCTTTTAGCTCAATCAAAGTGAAAACGTTTTTAAAAACTACAATTTGCCTTGGTTACCACTTTTACAAAGTTCACTATCACTGAGTAAATAAATACACTTCTTCAATTCAAAGGTAATGGATTTGTATGTTAAGAGAGGTAGATGGCACACAAAACCATTATCGTTTTAAAAATATAAGGAATTAATTTTATTTACGCTGTGACAACACGTTGAAGGCTGCTACTGAGAGATATATGTGCATCTCAACAGAGTGCTGATCACTTTTACATAGGTGTTCACACATCCCCTAGAGGACCAGGAACCCCCGATAGGACCGGACCTCAACACCACCCAAACGAGTTACCAACAGCACACAAAATAAGCTTAGTTTGTGGATCATTTTATTCAACATTATTTGTGCAAAATGATAAACTCAACACAAGAAAAGGTGCATAAAATCGTAAATCAATCATATACAAAAATTCAAAATCAAGAGGGAACAAACTGTCAATACAATAACTTCATGTAAAAATTGAAAATGAATATCCAGACCATTACCCCAAGGGGGCACCTCGCAATCCTGAACACCATTGGACCACACAAGGTGCAACCACCTGCATCAGCGAGGGGCGGTCCCATGCCCCTGTACCCTTGTCCTCACAATGGACACCGCCCCCGAACACCAAGCTCCCCAGGGGCTGTGGAAAAGGTGGGCAGGAGCAGGGCACCCCATGCCGACCCCCGAGATCTAACTGTGCGCCCTAGCCCGCAAGCTGGTGTACATCCTCTGGTTTGCCCAGGACTGTCTAAACTTTCCCCTTGGCACTGGCCTGAGGGGGAGGGGGACTGCTTCCGAAGGACCCTCCCCCTGCTAACTGGTGGGGGGTGACAGAAGATGCAGTGCCGGTCCGCTACGCCGTCGGGATGGCCAGGTGAGAAAAGGCCAAGGGGCACGGGGTCTTTATACCCCACCCTGGCCATTCCGGCGGCGGCGCCCAGCAATGATGCACTTCCGGCCGCCCGCCAATCGTGAGGCGTGAAGGCCGGATCTGGTTCTGGCTGCCCAAGGCCGGCATCCCGCTGGATCGCGCGAGTCCCGGCCCATGGGGGCCCGGGTCCTAAGCCCCGCGTCCACTCCCCATTTTGGGGGGTGGACGCTCTGTCCATAGGACCAGGATCCCCCGATAGGATCGGACACCAACACCACCCAAACGAGTTACCAACAGGACACAAAATAAGCTTAGTTTGTGGATCATTTTATTCAACTTTATTTGTGCAAAATGATAAACTCAACACAAGAAAAGGTGCATAAAATCGTAAATCAATCATATACAAAAATTCAAAATCAAGAGGGAACAAACTGTCAATACAATAACTTCATGTGAAAATTGAAAAAGAATATCCAGACCATTACCCCAAGGGGGCACCTCGCAATCCTGAACACCACTGGACCACACAAGGTGCAACCACCTGCATCAGCGAGGGGCGGTCCCATGCCCCTGAACCCTTGTCCTCACAATGGGCACCGCCCCCGAACACCAAGCTCCCCAGGGGCTGCGGAAAAGGTTGGCAAGAGCAGGGCACCCTGTGCCGACCCCCGAGATCTAACTGTGCGCCCTAGCCCGCAAGCTGGTGTACATCCTCTGGTTGGCCCAGGACTGTCTAACCTTCCCCCTTGGTACTGGCCTGAGGGGGAGGGGGACTGCTTCCGAAGGACCCTCCCCTCCCCCTGCTAACTGGTGGGGGCAACAGAAGATGCAGCGCCGGTCTGCTACGCCGTCGGGATGGCCAGGCGAGAAAAGGCCAAGGCCAAGGGGCACGGGGTCTTTATACCCCACCCTGGCCATCCCGGCGGCGGCGCCCAGCAATGACGCACTTCCGGCCGCCCGCAAATCGTGAGGCGTGAAGGTCGGAAGGCCAGATCTGGTTCTGGCTGCCCAAGGCCAGCGCGAGTCCCGGCCCACGGGGGCCCGGGTCCTAAGCGCCGCGTCCACTCCCCCATTTTGGGGGCTGGCCGCTCTGTCCAATTGCTGGGTTGCTTCCAGGTTTTCACCTTCTGTACCAGCAAATTTGAGTACATTTCACACATGTTCCAGTTTTCAGGAAGTGACGATTGAACACAGAGGGAAGCAAGTAGAATTAGTAGCCCTCTTGAAAAAGCAATATAGTTCACACAGCTCATAATGTGTCTAAAAGTTCATTTTCATTCCACTTAGTGCCACATTTTCTGTGTTTTCAAAGCTTCCGAGCGCTGTCAAATAAATCGTTCTGTGCCCCTTTGTAGTCCTACTTCTATGTTTGTGAAATGTACCGTTTTTTGTTTTTCAAAATCTGGTCACCCTACTTTTACATGGCTGTGTGAAACAGACTTATTGGCAAAAAAAGCAATGACGCTGGGATTAAATGGTTTCCACGAATGATTGATTTGATTTGATTTATGTATTTGTAGAGCGCAGCGAATGCCCGTGGGCATCTTGGCGCTAGGACGGTAGTTTGCCAGGTTTTGACGGGAAGCCAGGAAGATCAAGCACAGTTGTTAAAGAGCCAGTTTTTCAGTGCCTTTCTGAAGGACCAGAGTGATGGGCTGCTCTTTATGGAAGTGGGGAGTTGATTCCAAATCTTAACTGTCCCTAGCAGGAAGCTTCTGCCACCCCATCGGGCCGTTTTACATTTAGGTGTCTGCAGAAGTTTAGCATGGGCTGATCTTAGGCTTCTGGCCGGCACATACCATTTCAGATGCGCCCTCAAAAAGTGCAGCCCTATACCATGTAACGCTTTGAAGGCTAGACATTGAGAATTAAACTCAATCCGTTTTTTCATCGGGAGCCAATGAAGGGCTCTTAAACCGTGAGAAACTGATTGAAACCTAGGAATGTCTAGTACCAATCTTGCAGCAGCGTTCTGCAAATGTTGCAGTTTTATTAGATGCTGGGATTGAATTCCCAGGTATAGTGCATTCCTGTAGTCCAATCTCGAAAGGGCCAATGCTGTGACCAAGGTTTTAATTGCATCGGGAGGAATAAATGAAATAATGTTGCCACTACTTATCTCCTACCTCACCAGGCAAATGTCTGAGCTACTCCATTCTGACTTCCTAGTATATGCCAAGGCAAACACAGGTGTAAAGTCACTTTTGTAAGCAGGAGAGCTGTTAGAAGCCTCCCAATACCGTGGAAGTCTTTCTGTCAACTATCGTCCTGCCTTTTATTTTCAGTCTTCACACAGTGTGTGCGCAGATACCTTTCCCTCTGTGATGAATGTGAGTAGCTATAGAATGAACAACTATGGAAACTGAACGTTAAACACACTGTGCAGGGCCGTAGGTACAATTTGTGTAGCAGGTGCAGTGGCACCAGGGCCCAGCCATAAGCAGCCCATCAAACCCTGACAGCAGCTGACAAAGTATGCTCTGAGTGGAGATGCATGGAAAATGCTCTTTTATACCCTAGAATAAATATCCATTCTGGCAAGCGAGTTGGGAAAGACAAAACACTACCAATCTCGAAGGCATGTGTGACATTAAGTGGCGGCCGGCATGGCTCGCGGGTGGTGAGGCGGGCGCAGGGGGATCGGGCGGGGGTCACGCATAGTGCATATATAAAAATAAATAAATAAACTTACCTTGCCCGCCGGGCCCCGCAACTCTGCTCCTGCTCTCCTCTTGTAACTCAAGGAACAGAAAGCAGGCCCCACTGACCAATCACATCGCTGCAATGCAGCGTTGTGATTGGTTTCGAGCAACCTGGTTCGACGCTCAACCAGGGAATGGGTTCTCCATGCAGCCTGTAATGCAGCCTTCATGGAGAACAGGGAAAGTGCACATGACTGTTGTGGGCGGCCCGAGAGGGGCGACCAAACAGTCATTGCGCAATTAGGAGTGGGCAAACCACTTCTCCCCTGCTCTGCGCCGAGAGCAGAGCAGCCCCTTCCACCCACCCACCCGCAAAGCATTACTCAAAGTTATTATCATTTTATGTTTCTGCTTCACACTGCTTAAAAGTAGTGGGGCAACGCTCCTCCGCCATGGCGGAGGATCCGCCTATGTGTTTAAAAAGCACAAGGGCAATCCATCATTCTTGGTATATCTGCTGATCATACTGCTGCTATAGAGGGGTTGGGGTGTGCAAACTGATGCGCAAACAACATCCGTCATCTTAGTACAGCTGCTTGTCAACGAGCATAGACCTTGTCAGTCTACAGCAACTTTACAGACTGAATACCTGCGTTTGAAGCAGTCAGACAATTGCAAATGTCCACTGGCTATTATTGTGAAATACCCAGCTTCACTTTATGGTGTTTGCCAGACCCTTTAACATGCATGCTGTGCATAAATCGGTACTTTATGTCACAGCCTGAAGCAGCTACTACGTTTGATTGGTAGATAGATTTATTTTACATTACATCATTGCATATTTGGTTAAAAAATATAGAATGAAAGGCAACGCAAGCTGTTTTGTCACTAGCAAATGCGCAATCTATTATTGTAAAACCCTTAGTTATACTATGCGCTGGATTATACTTTTGTATGATCTGCATTTTACCGTGGTGCTTGCTGCAAAACATTCAAATGACAGGATATTACATACCATGGCCATGGACGTCATTTGACCGCTGGCTTGCCCCATTACTAACCCTGGCACTGCCTTTGAGACCCTGGCCTCAGAGGTGGCAAAATCAGTGCCAGGAACACAGGGGCAGCTCGTCCTTATGGGCGTCAGTTAAGACTGGACACTCTTTGTATTCTCTCAATTATATTATGACTCTAATAGTGGAATATATATATATATATATATATATATATATATATTATCTACTGGCGGTCGCCAGTAGATAGTTATAGTTAGGACCTATTTTCCATAGGAAATCCGCAACATTCTATTTGAAATAACTTTGGCGCCGGTTGACGAATCTTCGTGAAATTTTCAAAACTCGTGGCCCGCTCCGGTCTGCTCCTATCCTGAAAGTCTCGGGGTGATTCGTCAAGTGGGGGCCGAGAAAAGAGGGGGTCCCAAAACGTGTTTTCCCCATGCAATTTTCCATAGGAACCTTTCATCGCAGCTACAGCCCGAACTGCTGAACGGAATTACACCAAATTTGGCAAAAAGGTAGCCCTTGGTTCAGAGTCATGCCTTTTGGTTAAGTGGTGTAAATCCGTTCAGTAGTTCCTGAGAAATTTGAAAAAGAAAACACATATATATCTGGGCGGAGCCTAACCACACATGTCATTGTGAGATCTGATTGGCTGTCAGCACTTCATCCTGGAATTGCTGGCAGCCATCTTGGGACCAATATAAATGATAGTACCCCATTGAAATGCATTGTAGTGAATCGAAGATTTTGAGGGTTACCAAAAGGAGAACTATAAAGGGTGATAACAGACTTTAGTTACATTAGAATTCATTTGTTGATGGTACCATACTAATTTCAGGAATTGTGGTGTGTTCTAAGGTGATTTTACCATGTGAAAAACCTTCTGCTGAGATATCATGAATCATGTTTGAGAGAAAACTATTTTCACATGCTTGTCCCATACAGTTTTGGAAGGTGCTCCAGAAGCTAAAATGAGAGCATATTTTCTGTAAATTCACATTATCTTTCTCAGTCATGTGAGAATGAAGTTTGATATTCTGAGTAAAACATGTACATCCAACAAGGGCAGAGACTGTCAGTTGATTCCTTTGTGTTCTACTGCAGCTTCCCAGAGTGTTCTAAAGAACAACTAGAGTGCTAACAGCCTTACTTATGACAAAAGTATGGCACACCTGAAGCCATCTTGATTGGAATAAACTGGTAACACTTAAAACATTTAATTTAAAAAGGAACAAAATGATGGGGTTCATTTTGTCATAGAAATTATGGTTAGTGCTGTAGAAAGAAAAATTAGGACATGTTTCAAGTGTGATCTCAAATATCTTCCTGTTATATTTCAACAGGAGCAGCCTGTCAGTTGATGCCTTTGTGTTCTACTGCAGCTTCCCAGAGTGTTCTAAAGAACAACTAGAGCGCTAACAGTCTTACTTATGACAAAATTATGGCACACCTGAAGCCATCTTGATTGGAATAAACTGGTAACTCTTAAAACATTTAATTTAAAAAGGAACAAAATGAGGGGGTTCATTTTGTCATAGAAATTATGGTTAGTGCTGTAGAAAGAAAAATGTGGACATGTTTTAAGTGAGATCTCAAATATCTTCCTGTTGTATTTCAACAGGAGCAGCCTGTCAGTTGATGCCTTTGTGTTCTACTGCAGCTTCCCAGAGTGTTCTAAAGAACAACTAGAGAGCTAACAGTCTTACTTATGACAAAAATATGGCACACCTGAAGCCATCTTGATTGGAATAAACTGGTAACACTTAAAACATTTAGTTTAAAAAGGAACAAAATGAGGGGGTTCATTTTTCCATAGCAATTATGGTTAGTGCTGTAGAAAGAAAAATTAGGACATGTTTTAAGTGAGATCTCAAATATCTTCCTGTTATATTTCAACAGGAGCAGCCTGTCAGTTGATGCCTTTGTGTTCTACTGCAGCTTCCCAGAGTGTTCTAAAGAACAACTAGAGTGCTAACAGCCTTACTTATGACAAAAGTATGGCACACCTGAAGACATCTTGATTGGAATAAACTGGAAACACTTAAAACATTTAATTTAAAAAGGAACAAAATGATGGGGTTCATTTTGTCATAGAAATTATGGTTAGTGCTGTAGAAAGAAAAATTAGGACTTGTTTCAAGTGTGATCTCAAATATCTTTGCTGTTATATTTCAACAGGAGCAGCCTGTCAGTTGATGCCTTTGTGTTCTACTGCAGCTTCCCAGAGTGTTCTAAAGAACAACTAGAGCGCTAACAGTCTTACTTATGACAAAATTATGGCACACCTGAAGCCATCTTGATTGGAATAAACTGGTAACTCTTAAAACATTTAATTTAAAAAGGAACGAAATGAGGGGGTTCATTTTGTCATAGAAATTATGGTTAGTGCTGTAGAAAGAAAAATTAGGACATGTTTTAAGTGAGATCTCAAATATCTTCCTGTTATATTTCAACAGGAGCAGCCTGTCAGTTGATGCCTTTGTGTTCTACTGCAGCTTCCCAGAGTGTTCTAAAGAACAACTAGAGCGCTAACAGTCTTACTTATGACAAAAGTATGGCACACCTGAAGCCATCTTGATTGGAATAAACTGGTAACACTTAAAACATTTAATTTAAAAAGGAACAAAATGAGGGGGTTCATTTTGCCATAGAAATTATGGTTAGTGCTGCAGAAAGAAAATTTAGGGCATGTTTTAAGTAAGATCTCAAATCCTCTTCTATTTCATTAGAAAATTCTGACATGCAGACTGAAACAATCACTTTCAATACCAGCAGTAGACTTCCAGTTAACTCCCTGGTGAGCAGTAGCTTTACTACAGTGATCTAATGAACAACTAGAGTGCTAACATTCTGAATTTATGGCAAATGTGTGACACATCTGAATGCCTTCTTGATGGAATCAAAGTAAAAAACTGAAAGCATTTCCTACTGAGGAGACTGCAGTAAATGACGAAATTAGGAAACTTCATAACAAATAAGTCTCCCAAGATGGCCACCAGAGAAAAAAAGAGTCCAAATGTAGCACAAATATCACCCAGATGTAGCCCACATATAGCCCAATGACAGAAGTGTGCAAAACACTTTTTATTTTTAGTTTTTCTGCAGTTTTATATAGTGCAAACTGGTCAGGTATTGGAGCGTTACATCTTACTTGGACCCCTTATTGCGTATTTTGCACGAAGTACATGAGATTGATCTTGCGAAACATTGAACTTTACGATTCTGTTAACCTAAAGTTGCTCTGAACCGGGCTTTGTAACACCCGTTTTTACCTACTGGTTTTAATTAATTCTCACTGTATTGTATTAGGAAAGAGGATTTACTGTTTTTATGTACACTTTTATGATCTATGTTTCTAAATCAGATCAAATAAAGTTTAATGAATTCTATGGCAGGACGGAGGCGAGGATTATGCATATCTTTCCTCACTTTATTTGCATAGCAGTTCAAAGAAAACATAACACAACAATCATTAAACAAAAGACTACACAACCCATGAACCATTAGGGGGTAGTCTCCAAGGCAACTATAGTCCAATCATATCACAGTCCATCGTATATAATATCGTGACGTCCCTTCTGCTTCCTCTTTCTTCACTGCTTGTCAGTTAAGTGCATTCCTTACTTTCTTGGCTTAATCTGACGTTGTTGCTGTTTGTATAGCGGTTTCTTGTGCACGTTATTAGCATTATTGCCTTGGTATTGTTTCATATTCCCTGCGCAGCAGGCTCTTGCCCGAGCGCGTTCTCCCCCTCGCAGTTTCTCCCGCTGTATGCTCTGCGCGCGGTGAGATCCTGTCAGGCGCGTCTGGTCCGAGCGAGGCAGCTCCGTCGAGCGCTCCCGCTGGTCTTTACGCGCATTTGGGCATCCGGTCACTCCTTTAGTGTCCGCTTCATTCCCGACCAACCCTCGCCTAATTTTGACACCGCTACGCGGTGATTTCCCCACACGGCCACGTTAGTGACCACCGCCACCTGGTGGTGGTAATTGGTATTGCGCCTCAGTCTATTCTTATAACAGCTTTGGGGAAAGCCCAGCTGTTGGAGCACCGGCGAGGGGGCTGTCTTAAGGATTTTAAGGGCATTTGTTCTGTGCTCACACCCTCTGCTATCATGTCTTCTCCAGAAGACCATTTTTACTCCTCCTACCAGGAAGTGGAGGAGGATTGTCCCCCCAACTTCTCCCTCCATCAGTGGACCAAGCCCTCTCTCTGGCTATTTCTAGGGCGCTGGCTCCTCTTAGGGATCAGGTTGATAAGCTGGCGAAAAGCATCCCTGGGGTGTTCAGTGACCCAGATCTGGTGGTGGCGGGTCCAAGTAGCTCCCAGATGGGGAATAAAAGGGCCGTTAAGCATAACGCGGGGCACTTGGAAGGATTTGATAAACTTACGGAGACCTTCCTCAAGAGTGCGCGAACGCTAAAACATGCACCCTGCCGGGAGGAGGAGGGGCCCGGAGAAAATTGCGACACTGTCACCACTATTGTAGACCCCGACGGCGGGTTTTCCTTAGAGGGAGAGGGTGTATCGGAGGACGATTTCTCCTCCGATGAGGATAAGGACTCGGGGCGTCCCTGGCGTCCAGAGTCCCACTCCTCTCAGTCCCCGGTTGGGGACGGGGTCCACTCGGAGATGTTCGAGCCTACCCAAATTTACAATCCTAGGTCGGCAGAGTGGACACCTGACGCCAAAGTGGCAGAGTATGTGGTGGGGAAAATCCATCAACCCCTTGAAAGGGAGGTCAGGAATAGGATGAGGGGAGAATGCCCCAGGCCCCCACTGAAGGGGAAGGTGGCACACACGCCTGAAATTGATGAGAAACTATGTACCTTTTTCTCCAAGTATATGAGGGATCCCAAGAAAGGAATTGATAGGTCTTGGACGTGGTAGGGCCCTTGACCCAAATTATTCAATTGACGGAGCGTTCCAAAGAGTCAGGATCCCCTTTGTCCACGGATATTGTGGCTGGTTGGGCGCACTACCCTAAACCCTAAAACACTACCCCCTCCACTACCCAAACACCACTGCACTACCCTAAACCCTAAAACACTACCCCCAGCACGACCCCCTACACTACACAAACACCACTGCACTACCCTAAACCCTAAAACACTACCCCCAGCACGACCCCCTACACTACCCAAACACCACTGCACTACCCTAAACCCTAAAACACTAACCCCAGCATGACCCCCTACACTACCCAAACACCACTGCACTACCCTATACCCTAAAACACGACCACTACACTACACAAACACGACTGCACTATCCTAAACCCTAAAACACTACCCACAGCATGACCCCCTTCACTACACAAACACCACTGCACTGCCCTAAACCCTAAAACACTACCCCAGCACTACCCCCTACACTACCCAAACACCACTGCACTAACATAAACCCTAAAACACTACCCCCAGCACAACCCCCTACACTACACAAACACCACTGCACTACCCTAAACCCTAAAACACTACCCCCAGCACGACTCCCTACACTACCCAAACACCACTGCACTACCCTAAACCCTAAATCTACCCCGAGCACAACCCCCTACACTACCCAAACACCACTGCACTACCCTAAACCATAAAACACTTAATTAGGAGGAAGGAATGTGGTTTCACTTCCGGTGAGAGAGTGGAAGAGTCTGTTTGGATCTAAAGGAGTTCTGTTGTTGGACGGGCCGGCGCGACATGTCATCAGAAAACATAGCTAATGGAAAGAGTCCTCCCTGACGTCACATATTACTTCACTCATGACATGATCAGTGACATCTCTGATGGCATCACTGATGACATCTCAAATGACATCACTGATGACATCATCCAGTGACTGTGTGTTTCTGTAAAGTTTAAATATGTTTTATGTATATATTTATATGCCAAGGTGTATTGAAGAATGACTGGGTGTATGAGTGTCTGTGTGGATGATTTAGTAGGTGTGTGACTGACTGTATAAGTGAGTGATTAAACGTGTCTTACTGAATGCATGAGTTAGTGACTAAACTGTATGAATGTCTGTATCAGTCTGTCTGTTGGTGTGTAAGCGGCTGCATGGGTTAGTGAGTAGCTACATGAGTGTCTATATGGGTTATTGATTGGTTGTCTGAGTATCTGTATGGGTGCCTGAGTATCTGTGTGGGTGGGTGGGGGGTGTGACTCTGTGCATAGATGTGTGAGTGGGTGATTCACTGGGTGTATGGGTTCAAGAGTGCGTCTGTGAAGAGCTGTATGGGTGGTTGAGTGTGTGTATGGGTGTGTTGGTGAGTGTTTAGATGTCTCAGTGGTACATGTGTGAGTAACTACATATGTGAAAGGCAGTATATGTGAGTGTTAGACTATATAAATGACTATATGTGAGAGTGAGTGATTGTGAGACTGGCTGTATGGATGAGTGTGTGCTTGTGTCAGTGATTGTATAACAGAGTAAGTATGTGTTAGTATCTGTATGAATAAGTGAGGGTGTGTGTGTATAATTGTTTAGGTGAGTAAATGGGAGTGTGATTGATTCTTTGCATGACTATGTGTGTGAGTAACTCTATGGGTCAGTGGCGGTGTGTAAGTGTCTGTATAGGTATATGAGTGCATATGATAGTGCTGTATTGATGAGTGACTGCATGTACGAGTGACTGTATGGGTGAATGAGCAGATGTGTGCATAGACCTAGGAATCAGTGAGTGGGTATGTAGAAACTGGTATTGGTGTGTCTTTGGTTTCGAAAATGGTAGTCTGCATTTTAGAGTGGGTGTATCAAAGGTTATATTAGGGTGTGAGGAGGTGCATCAGATTATCACGTGGATGATGTCATCAGTGATGTCATCAGTGATGTCACTGACCATGTCATGAGTGATGTAATATGTGACTTCATCAGCAGTGCATTGCGGGGGCGCGAGTTATAGTTACCTCAACTACTTTAACGGACGAATTTCTCAGGTTTTGTACGAGTGAAATGTCCAACTAACTATAACGTCCCTGAAACCTATGGTTTTTTCAGTGAATTTCCAAGGTTTTTTAAATGCTAATTTCTAACTATAACGTCCCTGAAACCTATGTTTTTTTCAGTGAATTTCAAAGGTTTTTTAAATGCTAATTTCTAACTATAACGACCCTGAAACCTATGGTTTTTTCAGTGAATTTCAAAGGTTTTTTAAATGATTATTTCTAACTATAACAACCCTGAAACCTATGGTTTTTTCAGTGAATTTCAAAGGTTTTTTTAAATGCTAATTTCTAACTATGCCTACATAGGTAGGACATATGCAGAAGGAGGAAGAAAGGCACAGAAAGAAGCAAGAGAAATGCAGAAAGAGGCAACAGAAGTCCAGAAAGACAAAGAAAGGTGCAGAAAGAAGCAAGAGATATGCAGAAAGAACCAACAGAGGTGCAGAAAGAGGCCTTGTTCCAAGGCGCCAACCAGGAACTCGGTCACGCCGCCAATATGGCGGTTGTGCCGGTCCCCGGGACGCTTCCTCGGCGGGGGGCGGGGCCAGCGCTGGATGACGCACTCGGCGCCCGCCTCCTGCTCGCACCCATTGGCTGCCTGTCCATGCCCCGGAAGCAGTCTAAGCACTTCCGGGGCAAACGCAGGCAAAACGGGTCCCGGATCTTGCCAGGACCTGTTCTTTCCAGTTTCTGGGGGGGCAAAGGCTCAATAAAAAGAGCAGCGGAGCGGTGGGAAAGTCTTTTCCTCGCCGCTCCGCTCCAGAAGACAGCCCCTCGCCAGCCCCACACGCCGTAGGACTTCAGGAAGCCCCGGTTTCTCTTTTCTTTTTCTTGTTTTATTTTTACAGGAGCCATTTTCTGCAGGACAGCTGGGGGCAATATCCGGAGCGTTGGAGGCATCGGAGGACCGGCACAGCACGTGAGCAGGATAGCTGGGGGTACTCTTCATCACACCCCTTGTAGACCTGCATTTTCCCACAGCTGGGAGCCGCTCGGGTTGGAGCTTTTACTCACCCGAACCACTGGATTAGCCTGTGGGAGCGGCTCTGGCTGTGGGGGTGCTTGGGGTCGACCGGATGGGGCCGACAGTGGCTGACTAGAAGGGAGGCAAGGGTTTGGACATCGTCCCAAACCAGACCAAATTAGTAGTTTTGCCACAAGGATTGGCTAGTAAAGGGAGGATTTAGCAGGGCCACATTTCAGTGGGGCAGAGTGAGGCTTTGGCCTGTAGCAGGTGCCTGCTAGGAGCTGGGGCAGGCAGTATTACTGAGGTCTGGCCCCTTTTGCTTAAGCCCAGGATACCCTGATTGTTGCGCAGGGAGTTTCTCTAGGGGTTTATTACAGTGCATTGGGCTCATAGGCAAGTAACTGGGCAGCTATTTTAACTTCAGTGGGCATTTTTGTGAGCAGTGTTAATTGTAACAATGGCACCCAAAGCAAAGAGGGGGCAGGTCCCATCTAGAATGGAGGAGTGGATGGCCACAATGATGCGCACAATGAATGATTTGGGTCAGACCGTGGCAGAGCTAAGCAGGAAAGTGGATGGGCAGGTAGACATCGGGGACAGGCCCAGGCGTTCCGGTGTGGCACCCAGGGCGGCTTTCCCTCCAGTACCCCAGAGATCTAAGGCTAAACGTGGGAGCGGAGTGGCCGTTCCAGTAGATCAGCCAAGCCCAGCAATCCCAGGACTCGTAGTCCCAGCTGGCGGGGCGCAGCCAGAGGAGAGGAATGGAGCAGTGCCAGTGGGAGCAGCGCCACCGGTGGGCACAGGTAGCCCAAGTCAGCCTAGCCCACCTGGGGGTCCTGGTGTCCCAAGTCAGCCTAGCACATCAGGGGTTCCTGGTGTCCTGAGTCAGCCTAACCTACCTGGGGGTCCTGATGTCCCAAGTCAGCCTAGCGCACCTGGGGGTCCTGGTTCAGAGGGGGCTCCTTCCCAGCCAGTGGTACCCCCCTGTGGTACCCCTAGTTTGGTTCCATGTCAACCTGATTTGGTAGCAAATCTAGCGCCAGTGCTCCCATGGCTAGCCAAGGCAGGGACTGTAATTCCTTCTGCGGGCAGTGGGGCCCTGTTAGCTGAAGGGGATGCAGTGGAGAGGGCCAAGAGTTTGGTTGCACAGGTAGAGAGGGCGAAGCAGGTGGTGCCACAGACGGTTGAGACGGGCACACCAGCAGTGGTAGGGCCGGTTAGCGGGGCAGGGAAAAAGATTGCAGGAAGCGACAAGAGTGGCCCAGAGCTCTCCAACCCAGTCACAGCTGCAGGAGCTGAGCACGCAAAGACGCAAGCAGGCACGTCCGCAGGTACAGAGCAACTCTTACCGAGTTTAGGTTTGGGGGAGATGCGCACACCCAGAGAACGTCTGGGAAGGCACATCGCACAGGATGTGAAAGAGCAAATCTGGAAAGGGGAATATGTGAACATGTTTTCTTTGTTAGTGGACAAGGATGAGAGGGAGGAGGCGAAAAAGTTGAAGGAGTGGGCTCACCCAAGGGATTGGGGCAATTGGCCCACTAGGAAAAAGATTGATGAAACCTTACTTAACTGCATAAAGGCATTTTCAAACTTCCATGCGATAATGGTGGAAAAATTCCCTGGGCTGGGGTCTGAATTGGTGTGGTATCAGAATAGGATCACATGTGCACATGATGAGTACGGGGGAATGTGTTGGAAGGAATATGACAAGGCATTTAGGAGGGCGAAGGCCTCCGACCGGCCCTAACATGGGATCAAATGGATGGAATTCTGTGGTTGAGGCACATGAAAAGCACGAGCCAGGACGCACCAAAAGGGCAGTCCTTTTGGTCAGGTACACCCCATAGCGGGGGAGGGGGTAGCAAGAAGGGAGTGTGTTGGGATTTCAACAAGCGGACATGCACAAGGCCCAATGGTTCATGTAAATTCAGGCATGCCTGCTCTTTCTGTGGTTTATCCTCCCACCCAGAATCCAAGTGTTTCAAGAAAGCAAAGGACAAGGGAGGTAAAAAACAGGAATGAGGATCTATCACTTACTAAGGCACACTCACCCATAAACACGATGGCTTTGATTCCCTGGCTAAATAAATATTACTGCCCAAGCACAGCCCAGTTGTTGTTGGAGAGATTCAGGGATGGTTTCAGGATTCCTGCCCCTGGCTATTGTGGGGTTCCTTACTGCCGCAATCAGCAGTCAGTGAGGGAGAACATGCCCGTGGCAATAGATAAAGTGTTGAAGGAACTGCGTTTGGGGAGGCTGGCGGGTCCTTTTGACTCAATCCCTGTTGATGATTTTGTCTGCTCACCTCTGGGTGTAGTACCCAAAAAGGAACCGGGGGAGTTCCGATTGATCCATAATTTGTCTGCTCCCAGGGGTCAATCACTGAATGATGCTATTGATGGGGCTTTGTGTTCCGTGAAATACGTATCATTGGATCAGGAGATTGCAATGCTGCAGTCGCTTGGCCCAGGCACTATGCTAGAAAAATCTGACATAGAATCTGCCTTCCGTTTACTACCAGTCCATCCACAGGATTTCCATCTTTTGGGGTTCCAGTTAGAGGGGAAGTTCTACATGGACAAGTGCATGCCAATGAGGTGCTCGGTCTCTTGCTCTTATTTTGAGAAATTCAGCTCTTTTCTGGAGTGGGTTTTCAGGCAGGTGACCGGGCACCACTGGGTATTGTACTACTTGGATGATTTCTTGCTGTTGGGGGCGCCACAGTCACAGGAGTGTGGCAGGGCTTTAGAAGCATTCTGCGCACTCATGAGGGATTTTGGGGTCCCCCTGGCACAAGGAAAGACAGTTGGGCCGGCCACTCAAATTGAGTTCCTGGGCATAGAGTTGGATACTGTTGAGGGCGTGTCATGCTTGCCATTGAGTAAGGTAGAAGGTTTCACGCTAGCATTAGCAGACTGCGCAAAGAAAAGGTCACTTTGCATCAACTACAGAAGGCAGTAGGTATGCTGAACTTTGCTTTAAGAATCATTCCTATGGCCCGCCCTTTTTCACATTCCATCGCACAGGCAATGTCAGGGCTGAAAGAAAAGCATCACCACACTCGGTTGTCCAGCGAGGTTAAGCAGGATATGCGGATTTGGATGGCATTCCTGCGCGATTTCAATGGCTCAGTAGTATGGCCCAGCCCCGCCAGGTCCAGTCCAGAACTTGGCCTCATGACAGACGCGGCAGGGAGTGAGGGTTTTGGTGCCATTCTGGTTTTGCAATGGACGGCGCAACATTGGCCCGTGTGGAGGGTTGACACCGGTGTAACAAATAACATTTCATTTCTGGAACTCTTCCCCATTTTGGTGGCCTTGACCATTTGGCCACACCAGTTTCGCAATCAGTCTGTGGTTTTCTGGTCAGACAATATGGCGGTGGTGGAATGCATCAATCAGCAGTCTGCCAAGTGTAAGATGATGCTTCGCTTGCTTAAAGAAATTGTGCTGCAATGTATGAGATTAAATGTGATGTTTAGGGCTAGGCATGTCCCGGGAATACTCAACCACGCGGCTGACGCATTGTCTCGTTTCAAGATGCAGGTTTTCAGGTCCTAACATCCGGAAGCGGCGGACCGTCCCACCCCTTTTCCAGAGAATCTGTGGCAGCTTGGTGGCCCAACCTACCAGACCTCGTGGCAGCTAGCCTAGCACCCAGCACTAGGCGGGCCTATGAAGGGGCCATTACCGCATACTGCGCATTTCTGGGGGAGGGCTGGGAAAGGGATTGGCACGAGTCAGCGTCCGTCATATCATTCATTAGGGAATTGAGGGACAGTGGGCATTCTGTGGCATGCGCAAAGCGCCACATGACAGCATTACCCTTTTTCGCAAAGATACTGGGGCATAGGGATCCCACGGGCTCATTCTTGGTTCAAAGGGCGCTGAAGGGGTGGCAACGACTGCAAGGTGCCCAGCCAGACATTAGACATCCGATTAGCATTGAAGTGCTCTCAGCCCTCATGGGGGCATTGGGGAAAGTATGTAGATCCACCAGTGGGGTCCAACTGTTCAGGTCTGCCTTTTCCCTCGCCTTTTATGGCGCTTTCAGAGTTGGGGAATTGGTTGCAAGTAATAAAAACGATTGGCAGGGTGGGATGCAATTTGCCCATGTCCACCTACAGGCAGGGTCAGTATCCCTATCAATCCCCAGATCAAAAATGGAGCAGATGGGGAGGAGGGATCACGTTATCTTGCACAGAGCTCTCGGGAGCTCGTGCTGTCCGGTGGGCAACTTGGAGGCGTATATGGCCTGCAGGCCACGGGGCGCAGGGGGGCCATTGTTGATCCACCAGGATGGGACTCCCCTCATGAGGTTTCAGTTTGGGAGGATCCTGACATTGGCACTGGGGGAGGCAGGCCTGGATGCATCCAAATTTGGTAGCCATTCTTTCAGGATTGGGGCAGTTACTGAAGCCACGGCTCGGGGACTGATGGGACAGGATGTTCAAAGAATAGGGCGGTGATCTTCGGACTGCTACAAGCGATATGTGCGGCTGCATTTACTCTAAGTCTCATTACTAATGTTGGTCTTGTTTCACTTCTCTGCAGTTTCCACGTCCTGTCCCACAGGAGGGGAGCTAGCCGTCGTCCACCGGTCAACTGAGCCTCGCCCACGCCAGGTACCCGCCTGGGGACCAGGCCACAGAGAAGTCTGGATCATAGGCCATTCATATGTGAGAAGGTTGAAACAGCATTTTTTCGCAGGAAATTTCGTGGACAGGGCCCGCCAGGCGGGTTTTAAAGTGTCATTACACGGTCAAGGGGGATTGCGATTGTGTCAGTTCCGTAATGTGATGGGTGCTTTGCTCCTTAGGTCCCCAGCGACACCTGCTGCGGTAATAATACATCTGGGAGGTAATGACCTGGTACACATGGGTAGGAAGGGAGTGGTGGAGGCAATAATCACAGAAGTAGGATGGTTGGCCAAGCAGTGCCCACAAGCAATATTGGTATGGTCTCACATGATCCCGAGGTTCCAATGGCGGGGGGGTGAGTCTGTTTGGGCTTTGAATCACTCCGTAAAGAGGATTAATAACAGAATGGATAAGCTGTTCCGGTCTCCCAAATTACAGACGATTGCACATGGTTGCATCCGGGGGGAGCGGTTTTTTCAGCAGGACGGGGTGCACCTTTCCAAACTGGGCAATGATTTTTTCATGGAGAATGTGCTAGCCTGGATGTTAGGGGTAGCAAACAGGGCATGACCTTCGGGTCAGCAGCGGATGGGGGGGCCAGATAGTTGGTCAACTATACTGGCCTGTGGTGGTAAGGTCATGATTGCTAGGTCAATTTTACATCTCTTAGTAGGCATCTCATTGTTTAATGGGGATGCGTGGGGGGGGACAGTGGTCCCTCATCACACTCCAGGGGGCGCTTACGGCCGGTAGGCTGAAGGGTGCGGTGGGTAGGAAGTGCTGCTTCCGGTAGGCCCCTTGGGCCAACCCCTGCGCAGGCGCATGGGCGCCAACGTGGCATAACATCAGTCCCTGGGAGGTAGTATTGGAGGGCGTAGGGGGTGCCCGCGGAAAGGAATCTGATGGGCAGACGGGCCTCCTGCGCAAGGTCACTCCGTTAAAGGGGGACCTGGCAAGTAGTTGGGAACAGTCATGACCTTGCATGTAGGCTCATCCAGGATACGCAGAAAACAAAGTGTACATATTCCAGTTTTAGGTTAGGTATGGCTATGTATTAGACTCATGTTAAGGTTAGCCATCAAAGATGTGTAAATATGTGTATTTTGAAATGTTATTGAATATGTTTGGGTTTCTGCGTATAAAAAATTGTGTTAATAATTTTAATCATGCTTCATTAATTGTAATAAAATACGGCCGGGGTTATACAACCCCTAATCCAATTTCTGTGTTTGGAGATTTATTATCGGTGCCTCGGGGGAAAGAGGGGGGGTTGCAAACAACCATCCCGGGATCCCTGTCTGGAGGGGAGTGTTGGGGGGTCAACAATTCAACCCATGGGAGGGGACTCGCCAATACCAGGCCATATTCCAAGGCGCCAACCGGGAACTCGGTCACGCCGCCAATATGGCGGTTGTGCCGGTCCCCGGGACGCTTCCTCGGCGGGTGGCGGGGCCAGCGCTGGTTGAAGCACTCGGCGCCCGCCTCCTGCTGGCACCCATTGGCTGCCTGTCCATGCCCCGGAAGCAGTCTACAAAAGACACACAATTGATGGACGGAATGCAGAACAAATCAAAACATTCAACCCCAGTCAAGAGATCTGGGTTAAATCCATCATTCTTTTGCTCACCATGCCACCCCAGTTTAGACCTGGCCATATGCAAATCAGTCTTGACCCTGTTCCTCATGGGAACAGTCCAGCCCGAACTGCCAAGCCAGGTCCTCCCTGGACCGGAAACAAGCATCCTAGGACCGGTTTCGGGGTTTCAACTCTCATCAGCCAGGATAGCTTGATTCCAGTGGCACAGTGAGCCCAGGACCCACGTCTGGGCATACCTGGCGC
Organism: Calotriton arnoldi; assembly: GCA_963921515.1. Classification (NCBI taxonomy): domain Eukaryota; kingdom Metazoa; phylum Chordata; class Amphibia; order Caudata; family Salamandridae; genus Calotriton; species Calotriton arnoldi. The sequence continues at coordinate 548,341 of CAWUFW010007275.1, read as the reverse complement.
ACTTAGGGCGAGAAAGCAAAAGACACACAATTGATGGACGAAATGTAGAACAAATCAAAACATTCAACCCCAGTCAAGAGATCTGGGTTAAATCCATCATTCTTTTGCTCACCATGCCACCCCAGTTTAGACCTGGCCATATGCAAATCAGTCTTGACCCTGTGCCTCATGGGAACAGTCCAGCCCGAACTGCCAAGCCAGGTCCTCCCTGGACCGGAAACAAGCATCCTAGGACCAGTTTCGGGGTTTCACCCCTCATCAGCCAGGCTAGCTTGATTCCAGTGGCACAGTGAGCCCAGGACCCACGTCTGGGCATACCTGGCGCACTTAGGGCGAGAAAGCAAAAGACACACAATTGATGGACGGAATGCAGAACAAATCAAAACATTCAACCCCAGTCAAGAGATCTGGGTTAAATCCATCATTCTTTTGCTCACCATGCCACCCCAGTTTAGACCTGGCCATATGCAAATCAGTCTTCACCCTGTGCCTCATGGGAACAGTCCAGCCCGAACTGCCAACCCAGGTCCTCCCTGGACCGGAAACAAGCATCCTAGGACCGGTTTCGGTGTTTCACCCCTCATCAGCCAGGATAGCTTGATTGTACTGGGGTGAATGTATGACATTGTTCTGCATTCTGTCCATCAATTGTTTTTGCATTTGTCACCCCGAGTGGGACGGGTATGCCCAGACGTGGGTCACGTGCTCTCCATGCCACTGGAGTCAAGCTATCCTGGCTGATGAGGGCTGAAAGCCCGAAACCGGTCCTAGGATGCTTGTTTCCAGTCCAGGGAAGACCTGGCCTTGCAGTTCGGACTGGACTGTTCCCATTGGGCGCAGGGTCAAGACTGATTTGCATATGGCTGGGTCCAAACTGGAATGGCATGGTGAGCAAAAAAACGATGGCTTTAGGCCCAGATCTTTGTACTGGGGTGAATGTATGACATTGTTCTGCATTCTGTCCATCAATTGTTGTTTTTGCATTTGTCACCCCGAGTGGGACGGGTATGCCCAGACGTGGGTCCCGTGCTCTCCATGCCACTGGAGTCAAGCTATCCTAGTTGATGAGGGCTGAAAGCCCGAAACCGGTCCTAGGATGCTTGTTTCCAGTCCAGGGAGGACCTGGCCTGGCAGTTCGGGCTGGACTGTTCCCATTGGGCGCAGGGTCAAGACTGATTTGGATATGGCTGGGTGTAAACTGGAATGGCATGGTGAGCAAAAAAACGATGGATTTAGGCCCAGATCTTTGTACTGGGGTGAACGTATGACATTGTTCTGCATTCTGTCCATCAATTGTTGTTTTAGCATTTGTCACCCCGAGTGGGACGGGTATGCCCAGACGTGGGTGCTGTGCTCTCCATGCCACTGGAGTCAAGCTATCCTGGCTGATGAGGGCTGAAATCCCGAAACCGGTCCTAGGATGCTTGTTTCCAGTCCAGGGAGGACCTGGCCTGGCAGTTCGGGCTGGACTTTTCCCATTGGGCGCAGGGTCAAGACTGATTTGCATATGGCTGGGTCCAAACTGGAATGGCATGGTGAGCAAAAAAACAATGGATTTAGGCCCAGATCTTTGTACTGGGGTGAATGTATGACATTGTTCTGCATTCTGTCCATCAATTGTTGTTTTTGCATTTGTCACCCTTAGTGGGACGGGTATGCCCAGACGTGGGTCCCGTGCTCTCCATGCCACTGGAGTCAAGCTATCCTGGCTGATGAGGGCTGAAAGCCCGAAACCGGTCTTTGGATGCTTGTTTCCAGTCCAGGGAGGACCTGGCCTGGCAGTTCGGGCTGGACTGTTCCCATTGGGCGCAGGGTCAAGACTGATTTGGATATGGCTGGGTCCAAACTGGAATGGCATGGTGAGCAAAAAAACGATGGATTTAGGCCCAGATCTTTGTACTGGGGTGAACGTATGACATTGTTCTGCATTCTGTCCATCAATTGTTGTTTTTGCATTTGTCACCCCGAGTGGGACGGGTATGCCCAGACGTGGGTCCCATGCTCTCCATGCCACTGGAGTCAAGCTATCCTGGCTGATGAGGACTCAAAGCCCGAAACCGGTCCTAGGATGCTTGTTTCCAGTCCAGGGAGGACCTGGCCTGGCAGTTCGGGCTGGACTGTTCCCATTGGGCGCAGGGTCAAGACTGATTTGCATATGGCTGGGTCCAAACTGGAATGGCATGGTGAGCAAAAACGATGGATTTAGGCCCAGATCTTTGTACTGGGGTGAATGTATGACATTGTTCTGCATTCTGTCCATCAATTGTTGTTTTTGCATTTGTCACCCCGAGTGGGACGGGTATGCCCAGACATGGGTCCCGTGCTCTCCATGCCACTGGAGTCAAGCTATCCTGGCTGATGAGGGCTGAAAGCCCGAAACCGGTCCAAGGATGCTTGTTTCCAGTCCAGGGAGGACCTGGCCTGGCAGTTCGGGCTGGACTGTTCCCATTGGGCGCAGGGTCAAGACTGATTTGCATATGGCTGGGTCCAAACTGGAATGGCATGGTGAGCAAAAAAATGATGGATTTAGGCCCAGATCTTTGTACTGGGGTGAATGTATGACATTGTTCTGCATTCTGTCCATCAATTGTTTTTGCAACCGGAAGCAGTCTAAGCACTTCCGGGGCAAACGCAGACAAAACGGATCCCGGATCTTGCCGGGACCTGTTCTTTCCAGTTTCTGGGGGGCAAAGGCTCAATAAAAAGAGCCGTGGAGCGGTGGGAAAGTCTTTTCCTCGCCGCTCCGCTCCAGAAGACAGCCCCTCGCCAGCCCCACACGCCGGAGGACTTCAGGAAGCCCCGGTTTCTCTTTTTCCCACCCACCATCCCCTGAGGCAGCGAGGTTTTAGGAAGTATTGATGTACAGGTGTGTGTTTGTTAACGGTTTGCTTTACAGGTTGAAGTCTGTAATGTTCTTTTCAGTCATTGAATGTCATATCGTTATGTTTTGCTTCACAGGGTGTTGTAATTTTTGCTTGTCGTATTTTATGTCTGAGTATCCTTGGTCTGCGGTAAGGTCATGACTGCTAGGTCAATTTTACATCTCTTAGTAGGCATCCCATTGTTTAATGGGGATGCCTGGGGGGGACAGTGGACCCTCATCACACTCCAGGGGGTGCTTACGGCCGGTAGGCTGAAGGGTGCGGGGGTAGGAAGTGCCGCTTCCGGTAGGCCCCTTGGGCCAACCCCCGCGCAGGTGCATGGGCGCCAACGTGGCATAACATCAGTCCCTGGGAGGTAGTATTGGAGGGCGTAGGGGGTGCCCACGGAAAGGAATCTGATGGGCAGACGGGCCTCCTGTGCAAGGTCACTCCGTTAAAGGGGGACCTGGCAAGTAGTTGGGAACAGTCATGACCTTGCACGCAGGCTCATCCGGGATACGCAGAAAACAAAGTGTACATATTCCAGTTGTATGGCTATGTATTAGACTCATCTTAAGGTTAGCCATCAAAGATGTGTAAATATGTGTATTTTGAAATGTTATTGAATATGTTTGGGTTTTCTGCGTATAAAAAATTGTGTTAATAATTTTAATTATGCTTTATTAATTGTAATAAAATACGGCCGGGGATATACGACCCCTAATCCAATTTCTGTGTTTGGATGATTTATTATCGATGCCTCGGGGGAAAGAGGGGAGGGGTTTGCAAACAACCATCCCGGGATCCCTGTCTGGAGGGGAGTGTTGGGGGGTCAACAATTCAACCCATGGGAGGGGACTCGGCAATACCAGGCCATATTGCAAAGTCATCCTGTACCCCCAACTTTTTGCTGACGGGTACTGGTGGTAACTGACTCTGACTAAACAGGACTAGAGCCAGTGCTATGCTAAAAGAGACTTAGAATACAGTAAAAACACCTACATACACTAGGGTACACTATGGGTTGGGGTACCCCTGTGATTGGCATGACCTCCCCTGTAAGGCCCTAGTACATAATAGGGCAGGGGGATTAAAACTGCCTCTAAGTCAGAGGTGCAGAAAGATGCTTCTTTAACTAGTAGTTGCGTTTGCAGAGTGGTAGAGAAAGTGTGCTGGGCCTCCGACCAGCGCTCAGGAATTCCGCTGCGTAGGACTTACAGGAGGTACCAGGAGGACTTCTTGGCCCCCAAAGTCCCTCAGGAGTAAAGTGGACTTCATCCCCCATCCCATAGTCTGCCAGGAGGCGCGTTTGCAGAGTGGTGGAGAAAGGGGACGTGGCCTCCGAAGACGTCTTACCAATCCTACTGTGTGGGACTTACTGGAGGTAACAAGAGGGGTACTTGGCCCCCAAGGACATCCTTGGGGGCCAACTACCCCTCCTATTACCTCCAGTAAGTACCACACAGCAGGATTGCTAAGTTCTCATAACAGGCCAAGCCCCCTTTGCCCACCACTCTGCAAACGCGCTCCCTGGCGCGGTCTTGGATGGGGATTGAAGTCCCCTTCACTGCTGGGGGTCCTTAGGGGCCAACTAGCCTACCTCTTACCTCCAGTAAGCCCCACACAGTGGGATTGCTGAGAGGTGGCCACAGGCCATGCCCCCTTTCTCCACCACTCTGCAAATGCGCCTCCTGGCGTGCTCTTGGTTGGGGGATGAAGTCCCCTTTCCTCATGAGGGTCCCTGGGGGCCAACTAGCCCACCAGGTACATCTAGTAAGCCCCAAACAGCTGGATTGCTGAGAGTGGTCCGAGCCCACGCCCCCTTTTTACACCACTCTGCAAACGCACCTCCTGGCACACTGCTGCTCGGGGGATGTAGTCCACTTGTGACCTGAGGTCCTCAGAACACAAGAGGACCTCATCGCCCCACCAGCAGTGCGCCAAGAGGCGCGTTTGCAGAGTGGTGTAAAAAGGGGTGTGGCCTCAGACCACTCTCAGCAATCCAGCTGTGTGGGGCTTACTAGAGGTACCTGGTGGGCTAGTTGGCCCCCAGGGACCCTCATGAGGAAAGGGGACCCCATCCCCGGGGCATGGCCACATATTTATTCTTTTTAAAAAGAATGGCCCCGGGGACCCCATTCCCCGGGGTTGTGCCTCAATCTTTTTATTTATTTTTAATTTTTAATTAGGGAGGGGGCCGCGTGGCCCCTCCCCTGGGCCACTTCTGGCCCCAGGGACCATATCACTGGGTCCGGGCCTCAGCGTTGGGGACCGTGGGGGGAGCTCCAATGCCCCCACGGTCCCTGCCGGCTCGCCGCCTCCTGCGGGAGCCGGCATTGCTTTTGGGCAAGAGGAGCTGCTAACATGCAGCTCCCCTTGCCCAAAAGCAATTCTGCTTTGCTTCTTGGAAGCGAGAGCAGGTTTCCTGCTCTCCCTTCCAAGAACCAAAGCAGTGTTTGCTATGGCAGGGCGGGAGCCGTGCTCCCGCCCTGCCATAGCAAACGGCAATGTTCCGGGGCTGGGCACCCCGGGACATTGCAAGAGCCGGCCCTGGGGGGGGTGGTGGTCCCCAGGGCCAAGGAGGGCTCCAGGAGGGGAGCCGCGCGGCCCCCCTCCCAATGTACACAAAGCCCCGGGGAGGTGGTGGTCCCCGGGGCCTGGGGGTCTGCAATGGACCCCCGCATTTAAATAATTAGTGCCCCGGGAGGTGACGGTCCCCGGGGCTGCGGGGGGGCCGCGTGCCCCCGCATATAATTAGCATAGCCCCGGGGAGGTGGCCGTCTCCGGGGCTGCGGTTGACAGTGTGTTTATGTGAGAGCATGTGTGTATGCGTGAATGTGTGTGTATATGTAAGCATGTGTGTGTGAGCGAAAGTGATGGTGAAGGGCGTGCAATGTTACTTCCGCTTCCCCATGCAATTTTGGTGAATTGACGTGAATGACCCTGGCATGAGAAACTACTTAAACCAACTGTTTTTCTAATTCCACTTCCACACATTGATGGCAGAGAGCTCTGCATGTTGATGCACAAGGTCGGTCGGATGGCCGCCTGATTCAGTTTGGTGTATTTATCATGTTAATGCTACAGAGAGTACTGTCACTGAAGGATTATCTACTGACTCCTTTTGAGTGCTGCAGGTATGGCCGGGTAGGATATAAAACCCTGCGGCAGATTCTGGGATTCACAGTTGTGATGTCATTTTGCAACCTCCCAGTAGAGTTAGAACTACATCCTGCTTTCTCCACATTACCGGGTTCCATGTGGAGGCCATGTGGTTTAATATGGTGGGCGGTGTTTTTAACACCCCTTGAGCCCATTCCTGGCCCTCCCTTCACCCTCTGACCCCTGCTGGCCCACATCATCTGCGTGAGGCAGCTGAGCTAACAGTGATTTAGGTGAGCTGGGGGAGGTCGGGAGGGGGTGGATGTTTGTGTTCAGGGACCGGTTGCTGCTCATCCAGTAACTGACCAGTGAACACCAAAGTGACCCCCTGTTGCCTCATTTAATGTACTACCATCAGCAAGGGCGCCAAATTTCTCTCCGTCCAGGTCACTATCTTAGCAAAGGCCGGCTCTGTTTGTCAGAGTAAGACATTCACAATGTTTGCCAGCGACGTGAGCGGGGTGATGCACCGAGCAACCGTCGATTTTACCTCAGAGAACAGTCAAATGAGAAAGGCCAAGAGACGTATCCGTCTCAAGCTGCAGAAAATCGATTGAAACGCGGCATGTGTAAGTGTAATCAATATTTGTTTTCAAATTTGGTAGCAACGAAGGTGTGAGTGGAATGCGGCTTTTCAGTATCTATTTACAAGAACACTTGCGCTGGTAAAGGGTGTTTGCTGTCGCCATTCCCGCCTCTCCCCACCTCTACTCCAGTTATTCAACGTGTAGGCAGCAGTTACAAGGCGAAGGGGCTACTGGTGCAGACAGTTAATATTTACCACCTGTTCAATAAAGCAAATACAAACGCAACTAAAATAGAGCATTTAAAACAAACCAAAGAGACCTCAAAATTAATGCAAACTACCAAGATATGATAATGTGGTTGTGGGGTCAAGAAAAAGAGAAAAAAATCAACATATTTATGGGTGGCCTTAAAATGTATAAAACAACTCTTAGTATCCCTGTCTCACTCTGAGATTCGGACCCAACATTTAATGTTCGTGAATATCACACAGGGCTTTGATTTGTATGCTTTCTTTTTTTAATTGTCTCTTGAGTTGTGAATGTACGTTTGTTTTGAAGGGCACACGAAGAGTCATATATCTGAAGATCATAACGAAGCGCCCTGTCAGGATTCAAACATATATAAACGTGATTACCATTGCACAGACCTCACGGTGGGTATTTGTCCCAAGTATTTTGAAATAACTTTTAGAAGGTAAAAAATTTTCTGATTCCAGTGACAAGTGATCATCCGAAATAGACACGAGGAATCGATGATGCCGTAATGGCATGATAATGTCATGTAGTGGGGAATCTAGGACCTTGCAGGAGAGCAGTGGCGGCTCATCCGCTAAGGCGGAGGAGCGTCGCCTCACTGCCAGGAGCAGCAAAGAAAGGAAAAAATCAAATGTTAATAACGGAATGTTGCTATCATTTTATTTTTTCCTCCTGCTGCGGCAGTGTGTGAGGGGGCGGGGCGGAGCTGCAGGGGAGGAGTGGTTGAACACTCCTGTGGCTTTGCGCAATGACTGTTTTGTTGGACTTCTCGGGCCACTCAAAACAGTCATGCGCACTCACCTGTTCTCCATGCAGGCTGCATTACAGCCTGCATGGAGAACATGCCCACCCCTCCAGTCCCGGCTGAGCACCGTGTCACGGCGCTCAGACCAATCACAACACTCCAATGGAGTGTTGGGATTGGCTTAGGGGTGGGAGCCTGGCTGCCTGCTTCCTGTTCCGACCTGGAGTCGGACACAGGAGAGCAGGAGAGAAGACGCGTGACCCGGCGGCAGCAAGGTACGTTTTTTTAAAGCAGCCCGCGTCCCCCCGCGCCCGCCCCCCCACCCATGAGCCGTGCCGGCTGCCCCTGCAGGAGAGGGTCCTCCAGATCCAAAGCCAGGACAGGAGACCAGCCAGCACTTCCTGGCCCAGGCACTGGAAAGAAAGAGTGGGGACGAGCCAGACATCCCAAATCAGGATAGAGCAGAGTTAGCCCTCCTAGTAGTAGAGGAATACATGTGATAGAGAGGCCATTCTTAGTAAATAATACTTTAGCCCATGTACCTGCCTCTGACTCCTCTCATCACCCTTGTGCGGAGGACATTACAGAAACTGTTATGGTGGGTTAGACAGAATACATACTCCCCAAATGGAGCAAAATACATTCGACAAGACCAGTCAGTGGAAAGATCCAGGTTTCAATCAGTGAAGAACAAAGATGAAGTTAAATTACCTTTTCAAAATGCAACCACACAGATCAACGTATGGCTTCTGTTTTCTTTCTTCTACTACAGTACTGAAACAGACTGGCTAATGGCCTGGTATCAGTGGCAGGCAACCAAGTAGTGCTTGATTTGTGAGATTATAAGTGTTGCGGTACAAAGATTTTCTCAAGAACTTCCTGCCAGAGCTAATGAAAGCAGGGTTGCAGAATAGCAAGCCTACTCAGGCACTATTGAGAGTTTCGCAGAGAGGGTACTCCTTTCAAAAATGCGGAGCATGTCCCAACCGCTGAATTACAAGTACATTATATCCACTGTTGCTCTAATTAAGGTGGACAAGACACCCGCCACATTTATACGGAGTACTCTGACCTCCAACTGTAAACCAGGCCCTTAGGCCTAGATTCTGCCTCGCGCCTCTTTCTTTCATCTCCTTACAGTTCCTGTCCCGTTATCTCACATTTACGGTTTCTTTGTCAACCCAGCTTTTAGGCCTGGCCAGAAACACTCTCCAGCTAGCTGTGTGACAAAAAATAATAATACCAATACACAGTCGCGGCTCCTGGAGGGAGTGCTGCGGGGCGGCGGGGCGGGGGGTAGTAAACTCCGGCATAAGGCCGAAGGGAGTGAAGTACATAAATAAATAAATAAAACGAATTACATTGCACGCGCCGCATCGCCATTTGGCGTTGCAGCGCGCGCAATGTAATTCATTTTATTTATTTATTTATGTACTTCACTCCCTTCGGCCATATGCCGGAGTTTACTACCCCGCACCCTGCCCCTCCCCCGCCCCACCGTCCCGCAGCACTCCCTCCAGGAGCCGCGACTGCCAATACATACATGCATTCGTATGTACAGGGGCTATTCGTCAGCCCACTTCATCCACTGATCTTTTCGAGTGCCATTCACTATGTGCTTCTACCTACATCAACATACAGCATTGGGCAATTGTTCAGTGCACTTTATTCATTGGCTGTCTTGCAATGTGAGTGAAGGTATTTTTCCTGATCAAATGCGCACAACTGCCTGACAAGAAGTAGTTTCACTGCCAGGGCTGCTGGGTCACTCCTATATTTTTCAGCTTTTTGCATGTTTCCTATCATTCTAAGCCACATTTTTCTGTTTTTCTTTCTTTTGCTCTGGGTCAAAGTCTACTGATATAAAATAAGCCCTGGCGCCTTACACTGATGGGCTGCACTGGCTCAGCCAGGGGTCAAAAGTTCAAACATATCACTCAGAATTGTAATGCATGAACTTTACACAGAAGAAGTCAGAAACAAGAGGCAGAAATTGCTTATGTTTGAACTTTAGACGCCTCACACCCTCAAAAACAAGTGCTCAGCTCTGGGCGGAGCCAGGGCAGCCAATTATGATTAAGCCGCTGGTCTACTAACTTGAAAGGCAGTGCCACCAGCTGCAACTGCCGGCACAAATGTAGTACTGCAACCCAGTTACTTGCACCAGAAGTCTTGTAAACTACAAACACACATGAAGGTAACATTGCTCAGGGAATGGTTGGTGCTGGAAATATCTGTGTACAACCTCTTGCTCACGCATTTGAATCCCATCAGGGCCCTCTCAGCCCTTCATCCTTCTAATGTCAACAAAATGAGTAACTCTGGGCAATGTCACCTGTTATTTACATTACAATGTAGCTGCAAGACTGTGTCAGCACAGCTACACAGGAAACACATTATCATGGTCAGGGCTGGACTGGGAACGCAAACCGGCCCTGGCAATTGTATGTAAACAGAAGAATTTATGAAGTGCTTATGGACAGACACCGGCTCATTAACAGAAGTGTTCATGACATCAACGTTTTTCAAGTCTTCTAGCTTATTTGGGAGAGTGAAGAGTTTTCTTAAGGGTGTAATCATAAAGCCTCAGCTCATGAAGCCACACAAGCCAATTTGTGCCCCGTGCGCTCAGTTATCACTGAAAGTCATCAGTGCTGAGGGCTGGCTCCACCATCTTGAAAAAATGGCAGTTTCCAGAATTTTGAAAAGGGGACCATTGCAGATGCTGTCACTTGCAGCCGCCTTTGAAGTCCACTGTCCGAAGGATATGTTATAAGTCCTATATAGGATGGAAATTCAGAAGCAGCCATAACTGCCACTTCTCACTAGACATCATTTTTAGTTAATGTGCTGCCAGAATTGATCACTTCAGGCATGTCTGCGATATTTATGCTCTAAACTGATGCTTCCTGAATCAGATGAAATGTACAAATGAAGACTCTCTGTCCATGCATAAGAGGTTCTCTTAGGCCTTGATTCATACTGATGAGCTGCTCACTGCTTCCTTTACTTAACTCACGGTGCGGCATTTAAAAGAGAAATAATTTAAAGATCTGGAGACTTATGTCCCTGGGGCCCACCAAGTATCCAAAGTTCTTGCTTGGGAGGCTTCAGCTGGATACTTTTTATATGTGTGGGCAACAACAGCTGAACCACTCCCCACTTCATGTGTTCTGTTCCATTTATATAACGCTTTACGACCAAGGCAACTTACAGCTTCTAGATTCTCATAGAGAATAAGAAACAGAATTATTGATCTTCATTTATACTAATAAATAAATATATGATCTCAACAGAAAGGCACTGCATTTGTAAATACACTACAGTAGGCAGCAATGTAAAAGGTTTATTCTCACAGTAATTCTTGAACCAGTTCTTAATTTGAGCCGGTGGTTTCCGGTGCTTGGCATGGGCACTTAATTGTCAACACCGATACTTTGACAGTCTGTCACATGGTGGCGCTGTTTGTCGAATTCAGAGATAAGCGCGACAACAGCTGCTTATTAATTCAATATATAATAAAAATGACTAATACCTGTCACATAAGCGATTCTTATAGCTGTGAGTACCTGGAATAGTTTGAATTGCCACACTTATAGGAGTGTGATGGTAAGTAGTTGTGCTGGTACTGTCACTGACAGAGCTGGCAAAGGGCATGGGGGTCAGTGGCGGCTCCTCCATTTGGGCGTGTGGGCGTCGCCCCACTGCTTTCTCGCAGTGCGAGAAGGCAGAAAACATAAAATGGTAAAACTACCATTTTATGTTTCTGCTTCTCGCACGGCGAGAAAGCAGAAGTGCCTGGTTGGTGGCGGGTGGGTGGGCGGTCCTGCTCGAGGGCAGGGGGGGAGTGGCTTACCCACTGTTGTGGGTACTGACTGTTTGGTCGGCCCCTGGGCCGACCAAACAGTCAGTACCCACAACAGTGGGCAAGCCACTCCCTAGCCTCGAGCAGGACCACCCACTCTCCCTTTTTCTATATGTATGAGACAATGGCGCGGCTGGGGCGCTCTCCCTGTGCCTCACCAATCACAACGCTGCCATTGCAGCGTTGTGATTGGCTTAGGAGAGCAGGAGCAGGGAGGCTGCCCAAAACGCCCAGGCTCACTCGGAGCAGCAGGAGCTGAGGAGGCGGCGCGGGATGCGGTCGCGAAGGAAGGTAAGTTTTACTTTATATAGATTCCCCCCCCCCCTTCCCCCAGCGCTAACCCACCTGCCCGTTTTGCCGGCCGCGACTGTTGGGTTCGTTACTGGCGAAATATCAACCATTTCATTAAGTAACTTATTTGATGTTACGTGAATAAGCGCATTTTGAAATCACACCTGAAAATCCATTGTCGGGATTAAGGACAGTGTTTGAAAATATCAAGTGCGTTTGTCGGTTTAATAGCAACCACGACCTTCATTCAGGGCCCATTGTTAAGCTGCTTGTGTGGGATTGAAGGGCGCGTGCCCCGCAAGGGTAGTGTCGGGATATGGGCCTATGACACCACTGCCACGTCCAAGCAATACAATCCCATGGTTTTCCACTCGTAAGGGAAGAGCAAAAGTCCTCAAATGAATGGACACGAAAAGTATTCTATTAACTTACAAACAACAAAACAGCGTCGCCACATTTGATCAGGACAGAACATGGATTACATGCAAACTCAAAAAAGCAAGTAAATGAGACGTGAGGTGCTGTGTGAGTTAGCTCTGCAGCGGGTGCCCGTCTTTTGGCATCGAAATCAGTCTTCTGCATTGCGTAACTTAACCCCCCTCCTGCCCCCAGAAACGAGAGAAAGAGCACGACCCCCTCTATAGCTAAAAGCCGCACTTCTGTCTTGGCACGGGTGGCACTGGGTTAATAGGGCCTGTGTAGCTTGAGCCTTCGGTATTACGGAGACCGGCGGTGCAGAGATATGAGTTGTATAGTGTGTGATGTCATTGGGTACTATAGCCCTAACAGCACAGGGATGCATTGGTAAACTAACAAAGCTGCAAATGGCATAGCCTGACCATCATAGGCTTTTCACTGCTTGTGTGTGGCGAGTGGATGTGGCCACTGTTGAAGTCATTTTATGTGGCAGCTATTGATGACACTTGCTATTGAGTGAAGGCTCTTTTCAAGCTCCACAGCACAAGGCACGCAGTGCCACATAATGTAAAGGTGTCTGTCCGGAATTAGTAATGTGTGTACTTGTAACGTGGGGCACACTCACAACCTCTAAGACGTCATCATATCCGCACTGCCGGCTATTACAGAGGACGGTCTTTATGTGGTCTATGCGACGTAACTTCTGTTGACTTCAGAACATCATTAAAATAACATAATTTACTAGTAATGACGAAACCATGCTAGGATTGCACTACCCAAAAAATGTGTTTTTCTTTCACTGTATGTGCCTCGTCCCAATGCCAACACTGTTGCCATAGAACCGGATTTCATACCCTGCTAAAGTTTAAATGGATGTAAGGATTCCATAAGCGGCATGTTTCAGTGACACTAAACTGCTGTTCTCTGACCCTGGCCATATACTCAGAATGTGCAAGGCACGAGGAATCCTGCATGGCATGCTAGCTAGCTATCCCATCACAATCAGGTTGCACTGTTTGGCCCTGTCCGGCTTGAACGGAGCAGAAAGCGCCTGCTGTACTAGATCATAGCACTGAAGGGCCATTCCAGAAAGATCAAGATGTCCATACCGACCTGCACAGTGCTACTTGTGCATTTAGACCTGCATGTTGTTTATCACATTTAGAACAGTCACATACATTCCCTAGTGGCTTGTGCAAAACATACACATGTGATATGCAAACGCATATCTGTCTGGTATTGTTCAATATTCCTAGCTTATTTTCACTACCTCACATTTGCAATGCGTACACCATGCAAGTCAAGAGTTAGTCAAATTGTGGAATCATTTCTTTACAGCATCTTCCCAGTACATAGGCTGTTTTTACACACACAAAACCTCTTCCTACAATCAGCCAGCATTAACTAGAGAGATTGGGCATGTTCCCACATTTTCTGCACGACTTATGACTGAATTATTCCGGTTTAAGTTAAGTCTACAAGTTTGAGAGTGCATTCCTCAGGCTTTGTGAATGCACAAAATGTACTAACTTTTGGTGTCTGTCTAATTTGCACCACACAGCTCTTTAGTTCTGTGACACTTTTCTTTGAACAGTTATTTTGTTAATGACAGTCCAAAGGTTTCAGCGCATAATATATTCATATGTTGTGTAACTGATCATCAGCCAGACACATGCCTTGAACAACTTTATGAATCCTGCACTCTGCCGCCCACACAGGCAATCCCTGCACATGGCACACCACACACACATGTGTGTGTCCGTCATGGCGTCCACGCACACCGTCGTGGTTCACTTTCTGAACCCTGTGAGCGTACTGTGGCGACAGGCTCCTGGCCCGTCATGGCTCCGAAGTATTTGTACAAACATGTATTTCTGTGGTCGAGCCTGCTACTCTCGGAGGTATATGGGTGGGCCACAAAGTGTACAGTAGGAGCCAGGCAGGCGGCAGCTGCCTCTTCCTGCTTTCTCAGATTTGCTTGAAAAAGCACCATTTGCCCACTCTTTTTCAAAATTTGCTCGGGGGTAGAATCGCCCCCAAACCCCCTTAGGTGGTTCGGGCTCGCTCGCCACAGTGAGTACAACAATTGTTTTACGCCCCACCACTTTCAAATGTCACCATCCGCCACTGATGGGGGTGCAAGCTGCGGTAGCCTCCTGAACAGGGCCCTGGCACTTATTTTGTTACAAATTAAGCACTGAACTTTCACCCATTATCTGTTCCTTTGCAAACATTTTGGGTGCTTCAGGGCTCTTCCGCTCCACTAGCAACCAGGCCATTCAAGTGGCCAATTGTGGTGATGCGTAAGGAAACAGCCTGCATTTGCCTAAATGTAACGGCGATCCTGACCTTAATGTATAAAAAAACTCTTCTTACAGCTGCATATTCAGTGCTGTGCTGCATAATTCTATCCTAAGTACCCTTGAGGGTCCAGACTGGGCAGAGATCGTCTATTTCAGTCCCAATCACCAAGGTAAGGCGTTCCATGACTTGATTGTTTCTTATGGCTAAATGATTAGATTGATTTAGTACACTGGGGTTATAGTTTCTGTTTCAGAATGTTTCGAACACTTGTGCACTGTTTTTGAAGGTAGTGCTGTCTTTTGGCAGCGACACATCGCTCCCTTGTTTGATAGTTTACTTTCACATCTTCCAGAGCTGATGGAGAATGTAATCCATGTAATGAAAACTAAGATGAAATACTCTCTAGGAAGCCGCCATCACTAATGTGCATGTGCTTTTGGCTCCTTATAGATCACTGACTGACAAAAGCTGTCTAGAATCATTCCCACCTTTGTCATCAGCGGGTGGGTCTAAATGACGAACTAGCCCTCCTTTGCAAATAATGCTGCAATCCTGCATCAAGCAATGACCACGAAAGTTGAGTGGCATATCAAATTGAAGTGCCCCCACATAAGCTTCGTACTTTGTTATTGCCCCAGCAGAATTTAAGTGCGCGTTACTTGGTTGGATAGCAGGGGAGGCTTTCTTTATAGTCCTGTGCCTGTTTCCTATATTGAATGAAGAGCAGATGGTAAGTAAGCCTTCCTTATAATCCCCCTTTTCTTTCTGTGCCCTAGAAATAAAAACTGGACTATAATGAAGGCTTCCTTGTTATCAGACCTGCGCTATGTCCTAGTTTCCGGATTGCAAATGTTTACTTTACTCACTTTTTGCAAATTCTATTTCACGTGGAATGGACCCCCTTATTTTGTTTGTCCATTTTCATCAACATTTTATGATTTGCATGATAATCTTCCTGCTGTTTTGTCCAAATCTCTTCTATTAGAGTTGGTAAAAATGTATTCAGCTTTGGCCTTTTCTGGACCACCCCCAATTCTAACAGCAAGTGACCACGGATTACAAGTTTTCCAGAAAACCACTTACTGGAATACCGTGCAGTCAATGCACGTGCGCATTGAGTAAATACTGCAGTGCATTCGCATGACATGACTATTTTGTGAGTTTCACTACCAGTGAGACTCGAAACATCGCCGTTCACAGGTTAGATTGTCTTCGATCCAATGTTTCAATAAACTCTGTACATGCCATTTGGCCACATTTAATTGCATTATGTTTTCACATCACTGAGTTAAGCAGTGTTCATGGCTTACACAATCGATTCTTTCATGATGAAAACAAATGACATTGAAAACAAGCACTGTCAAAGCCAATAGGCCTGGCTTTTATGTGCTAATACATGCAAAGACCATACAATACCATACCATAGCACACTACAGCCAGTCCTATTGGCTTTGCCAATGCTTGTTTGCTAAAATATAGGTATAAACAATAATGCACGGAAGCGTGTTGAATTAGGCACCGTAGAGCTGTACTAGATCATTTAATAATTAATGTTACCATTTATGTAGGACTCTGTGTAGTGAACACAATCGATTTTGAGAACTGAGAGCTACAACATGAAGCGTTTATGTGGATGCAACATTTGACACTTGACACCTGTTTTGCAGCTGTTGCGATACCTGTCCTGACAGATGAACATATCGCTGCAGTTTTGATGTATGCACCAGCATGAACAACATGTTCTTCGTGCAAGACGCTACCTCAAGCACCGTTTATAATGTCGACGTCAGCACGTAACTAGATCGTTGCCCTATTTCTGTATTCTTAAAATCTAAGTTGCATCTTTTATAAATCAACAAAATGTCCACTTCAGCTACCTCTACAGGCCGATTTTGTTAAGTTCTCTAACAGCTCGTAATCTTTAATTTGCACTTGGTTGTGTATGGGTGCTGTAAATGCCTTGACACGTTCATCGTGACTTGGAAGCAGTGGAAGCACATCATTGGCATCCTCGATGACGTCTACAATGAAGTCACTCATGTGCGTGATGTCATACTGACTCAGAGAGGCTATAGTGAAACAATATGAAAGAAACGGCACACCTTGAGCGGCCCTTTGTGTAGCGACTTGGCAGCACACTGTAAAAAAGTACGGCAGATAAAAGAAAAACACACAGAGAGATAATGCAAAACATATCAGACGTGGGAAGAGACCTATTAGTGAAGGAGGTGGGAGTCTGCACAACACACATGGTAGTCTCAAGCAAATATTTTTACCTCAAATAATTTTTTAGGTCGAGCCTGGGCAGCGCATGCGCTGCGAGGCATGCTGTATTGAGGTATGGACTTGAAGCCCCACCCACTCTCCGCCCATATTTTTCATTGGGTTGTGTCATTGTCCTTGGTGAATGCTGGCTTCTAATTCGTTAATAGGCTTGTTAGTCCCTCCTTAGTACCGCCTTGTCTTCATTTGTTCCTCCCATGAGGACATCCCCTATTACGTGTGTTGGTGCTCGGTAGGCTTTAATTACAACCTCCGAGCACTATTTTGCTAAATGCTTTTGACCACGCTCTCTCGTAAGGCTTTATTTTTTTTCTCATAGCACGGCACACCACAGTAGCAGCTGCGTCTTTGGTTTATTTGCGGACACTTTGCGGCGCCGAATGCGGCCGCATGCTTTTCTTTTCTTTTTTTATTTAACTTTTGTTTGTAAAAGCGCGGCATGCCGTGCTTTCACGTTAATGGCGGCTGCGCCCCTTTCTTTAGATGAGCGGCGTCTAAGGATAGGGGCGTGGCGCCATTAAACTGAAAGTGCGGCATGGGGCACTTTTGCAAACAACCATTTGCAATGCAGTAGGTCTCGTATTTTCGAGAGTTTCGTAAACACGAGACCTTTTGCATTGCAAATGCTTGTTTCCATTGTTTTTATACAGGCTAATGCAGGATGAGCTTTTTCCTAAGAACTAAATTACAAACCCAGTTCACTTAAACCCTGAAGAAATCTCCCCCAAGCCGATTCCAAAGCTATGCTTAATTTGTAATAATAATAATAATGTGTAAGAGGCCCTGAGTATTTCTAGACCGACTCAAGTGCTGCCAAATATCAGGGCAGCTTATTTTTCAATATACTTCATGCTTCTTTCTTCCCCCACCCTACACCTCCTCTTTCTTTACCGCATTCTTGCATGTACCTTTTTACCCCTCTTTCTCCTTTCGTCAATGTTTTCCTATTTTTATCTTCCTCTCTCTTTCTTCCTTCTCTGCTTTTCTTTCTACTTCTGTTGGTCAACGTCTGATTTAAGGCCCATGCACATAGGAGTCTCACATCTCCAAATATTTTCAATTTTCAATTTATAAATCACTCGTTCCTGTGATGCCATCGCCATCATGGCCTCTATCCAGTCGCTCTTTGCCGTAGGCTCTCTCTGCATACCTTCTCTGAGCATGAGGAAACCTTGCATAACTGCTGAACCTCCTGCAAGTGAGGGACATTTTTCTTTTGTGTGAGGGAAGATAGCAGTTCTGATGCACGTCATAGCTGTTCTTTTTCTGTGACGAATGATGCACTGCTGCTTTCCAAGCCACATCTGACAGGTGTGTTAAGAAAGTTAACACTAATGCTGTAAGGCTGCACTTTTTCGCGCGCTCGTGTGTTGCTGACTGTGCTGCACCAGTTTTGTGTGTCCTTTGAGAAGACTACATTGTTGCCGTCTACATTGCACGTGCTCACTGTGTAGCGGTGCGTGCCCAGGCTTTTTTAAGTGAGAGCAGCAAAACCTGTTTGTTTTAAGCTGAGTGTCTGTCTGAAAAATAGTACAGAGCACATTCTAGAAAGCCAAGTCCAAAGCTTGCAGTAAAAACATATGGCCTCATTTATGAAATGTGACGCATCGCTGCGTGAAAACAGCGATGCGTCACTTTTCATTGCGCCCTCCTTGCGACATGATGGATGCGTCATATTTACAGTATGACGCATCTTGTCGCAAGGAGTGACAGATACGTTACATTTTTTTACATTTTTTATTTCTGACGTATCTGTAGGCGCAAAAATGAATTATTGTTGGAGTGTGTCACGAAAGTGATGCAACTCCATCAATGGGTCATTTCACATGGGCAAGTCCCATTTCAAATGTGCCTGCTGTGAGGCAGGCGTAAGATATGGACGCATTTGCGTCCTAGAAGTGACGCAGTGAAATCTCATAGATTTCACTGCGTCACGTCTACGAGGCTTACTTGCGTCAGAACGCCCACCCTGCATACATTATACCTGGCGCAGGTATAATGTGGCGCATGGGCTTACAAAGTGACGCATCTACCTAGATGCGTCACTTTGTAAATATGACGCAACATGGCGCAATTTTTACCCTGCTGGTGCGTCACAAAAAGTGAAGCACTGGCGGCGCAAAAGTGACGCAAGGGCTCATCAATAAGCCCCATAGTTTACATACAACATGTTTCAGGTTACAGTTTACAGCGAGACAAAACAGAAGCATTTCACCCTTTAGTCAGATTAATATTTGGACATGCTTTCGTACAATTGACAAAAACATAACATTTTACAATTATTTTAAATATATTTCATTCAGCTGTTCAACATGTTCAATGCCAACTGGAAGGATTAGACAGCGATAAGTAAGACCCAGGGGCAGATTTACAAGAAACTGACGCATCTGTATAGATGCGTCAGTTTCCCTGCACCTGCATGAAAAACCCTTGCGCCACTAGAGGTGCGCCGTATTTACAATACGGCGCAAGGATTGACAGATGCGTCAGAAATTCTGACGCATCTGTTGGCGGAAGAGTCACGCATTGTTGAAGTCGTGTCGCAAGCACGACGCAACTCCAGCATTGCGTGTTGCGGCCTATTCCCAATACACTGCGTCACTCCTTGCGCCTGCTTCAAGCAGGCGTAAGGTTTTGACGCAGTGGCGACCTAAAAGTCACGCAGTGAAATCTTGTAGATTTCACTGCATCACTTTTACGAGGCTTTCCTGCGTGGGAACGCCCACCCTACATACATTATACCTGACGCAGGTATAATGTCACGCAGGGCTTTACAACGTGACGCATCTCCCTTGATGCGTCACGTTGTAAATTTGCCGCATTTTTTACTCTGCCGTTGCGTCACAAAAGTGACGCAACGGCAGTAAAAGTGACGCAAGGGGCTTGTAAATCTGCCACCCAGTGTTCACTGGAGCTGTAAGAGCTGTCCAAGTCAGAAACAGTGGTCCCTCCAAGATAACCAAGGAATGAAAAACAAGGTGAATACGTCTGTCTGATAGTGACAAAGTAAAATGATTGTTACTAGTCATCTGGCACTGAATAATTCAAACATACAAAATGAGTGTGAAGATGCCACCAATGATGATATTTCTTATGGTGTATGTCTGCCTTACATATTTTTGCACCGTTAATACCGTAACCCTGGCGTGTTGCACCCATTTTAAGCGCACACCCCATTCTGAATTGCACTGTGGTGCTTAAAAAATAAGGTGAGGGTGGGAGAGGGGCATTTCTGCGAAATTACAGTGTGAACTGCTGAGTGTGAACATAAATATGTTTTACTGCTGTGTGGCACGCTACTGTGTGAAATTCTACTTGGTGTTGCAAGTAGAATTGATCGTTTTAGTGATAAGTACACTAGTGCCGTCTGGTTGTGGTCCCAGAATATTATTGTCAGATTATCTTTTGATGTACATATGTCCTACATACAAAAAATGCCCCATTTAAGTTCACAATGAAAAATGTCCACTCAATGGGACAGTATTTTTGCAAACGATATTTAAAACATTGTGTTTATGTCAGGCCATATTTCTGCATACGATATTCTAGCATTCAGACCTGTTCATCAATGTTCTTATATTATTTTTTTTTTTTACACATTCTGATGCTACAAATTTGTCTCTACCAACACAACTAGACTTGCAGTTGCCAATGTTACTAAGACCTGAATTCATGCTGCCTTAGCTCTGATAACTGTTTGCGGCAGCTGGTGCTCTTCACTGTTCTATGAGAGGCTGGACTCTCGGGTCCCGAGGAGTTTGATATGCCTTCTCCATAAGGCCCTAGATGTGTACTGGTGCAACCTTTACAGTTTCTCAAAACAGAGGTCTCAGAGAGGTGTTATCACTTCTTCTTGAGGCTTCACTGAGAACTGCACTGGCTTCCCATCTAGGCCAACACCAACTTCAAGACCTGCAGCATAACATACAAGGCCTTCAGAAGCAAAAACACTAAATCTCTGGCCTAGAAGCCAGTCATCCTAAGTGGACAGCACAACACTCAGAGCAAAGACATCAGCAGACTGAACAACAGGAAATACAAAAAAAAAGAAAAACCAAATGTAGGCCTTCTCACTTAGGCCCACCAATATCTGGAACAACATACCAACCAACATCAGACCTGCTCTCAATCCCCCAATAATTCTGAAAGTTAAGACAGCTTTTCACAGAACATTTTGACCTAACCTTCTCTCTACTATTTACCTTCTGTTCAGTGCCATGTTGATTCCCAGATAGGTGTGCCCTATGTAAGTACCCCTTACATGCATTCATACACATGGAAATCAACGGTCTGACTGACCATATGACACCAAAATACTCTTAAGAACATGAAGATGTGCTTGTTGCCCATCTCTGAGAAAAGGTGTTCTGCCTGAAGCTGAACACAGACAAGACAGAAGTAACGACCTTTGGCGACAACAGCAACCACATGAATCACTCCTGCTGGCCCATAAAACTGGGATCTGCACCTATACCTGCCGACCATGCCAGAAACCTCAGAATCATCCTTAATAACAAGCTCACCATGAAGTAACAGATCAATGGTGTTACCTCCGCCTGCTTCCTCACTCTGCACATGCTACGAAAGATCTTCAAGACGCACCGTGACACAGGCCCTCATCACCAGCCGAATAGACTATGGCAACACTCTTTACGTAGGCATTGCTGCACACCTCCTACAGAGACTTCAATCCATACAGAACATCGCAGCCAGACTCTTCCTCGACCTCCCCGATGAACCCACATCACACCCCAACTAAGGCAACTCCACTGGCTCCTCGTACAGAAGAGATGCCAATTCAAGCTGCTGACCCATGCACACAAGGCTCTACACAACCAAGGACCCACCTACATTAACCACTGCCTGAAATTCCACCTACCGTCGAGAAGATTACACTCCACCTCCCTATCACTTGCCCACACAACGCGAATCCACCGAAACAGAAATGGAGGACGCTCCTTCTCCTACATCGCAGCAAAGACCGGGAACAGCCTCCCCATGCAGCTCCAGACCATCAACTCTCTTCTGGAATTCTGAAGGGCCCTTAAGACCAGGCAGTTCGAATGAGCCTCCGGGACCTGCAAGTGCCTGGATACCCTATCGGGTGATTGGCAGCACTATATTAATCCTGATTGACTCATTGTCTTGCATATCATCTTAAGCCACATGAAGGATTTTAGACAAAATACTTTTGCTTGGCTAAAGTGGTACTAAGAACCCAAAATGATTCAGTTTTGTAGCCCGAGTAAGGTAAGAAGAGCATTCTTATTGGACGGGCTCTGAGCCCTAAATGATATCAATCAGAGATTTCCATGAAAATATATTAACACAACATGAATGAAGAAACATAAACATTAAACTCCAAAAGTGCTTTCCACTAACTTGGTGGTTACGTTTTTCAGCCCTTTTCATGTTTTTAGGCATCAATTTGTCTATAAACTATGTTACCAGACTACAGTGATTCGAAACCAATTTCTTTGCACCTATTTTCCTGTAAAGTGCATGAAAACAAAAAGGGTCCATATATCTGATCACTCATACTCTTTTATTAAGATTATATAAAATGGCTTTTTTTTAATTTCATATTTTAATTGCATGCACATAGTTCCAAATTCAGGCATGGGCTTTCAATAAAAAAAAAATGTAACCATCTCATCAGCTTGCAAAGGCCAGATCTATTGCCAAATGCTTGTTTGCTTTGCGAGGGCTCAGCCCTGGTAGGCTGTGGCTAGCTTAGAGCAATGGCCTGCAGCATCTTATTCTTCTTTCCACACCTCCCTTCTCGGAGAGCAAACCATATATTCATATTTAATGAATAAAGTACAGTCAATATTATCTGTCTCCTCTTTGTCACAAGAGGACACACTGAGCACCGAGACACAAAAACACACACTTATGCTAACAGAAACGCACACAAACACTAGCCTTGATAAACACATTGCACATGGAAGCAACAGGGTTGATGCAGCCCAGCAGATCCTTCTTGTGTTTCATGTGTGGAAGAATTTTATGCATATAAACTGCTATCTGTAGGTGCCCTATAGCCAGAGTTTGCGACTGTTCTCCTGGCTCCTCCACCAACACACTAAGCTCACATACAGTGTGCATCAAAGCAATGAGATTCCCCCTCTCTTTTCTTACAATGAACCCTCGCTGTAGGCCTTTTCTATATTTCCATTTCCTTGGGACGCATTCAGCTGAGCTTACTTTGTGTTTTCAAATTTCCTGTGGCGTGCCACTCAAATGCAAACAGTATGATGTGCTGGATGTCAATTATATTCTGTATTGCTTGTGCCTGGTTACCATGGATTCCAGATGGTGGTTGTCAGTGTCTTGCATGAGACACAATCAGCACATGGACAGCTCCTGAGAAACAGATCTAGAGACGGGTGATGGCCAGAGGCTCCGAGGAGAATTCAGGCACAGTGGCAATGAGGTCAAGCGGTTAACAAGACTTTGGTTGAGATCATGGAGGGCCCATTGGAAATAGCAAGCAAAATATCCAGAAAAACAGAAAGGACGTGATTCACAAAGACCCTGCTGTGACTTCCTCTTGTACTTCTCCTGGCATACTATTGAATTCAAGGAGTAAGCAAGGTTTACTTTAAGAGAAAGTGACACCTACTGTTCTACAAAATCTTTGTGAGCTGGGCCTAAAGCTTCATGCTTTAACTAGTCACCTCCAGTGGCAGCTGGCATCTACGGGAGTCTGGGGCGCACAAACCTACCTGAACCAGTGGTCAAAGTGGGGGGGAAAAAGTAGGGGAACTGTGGACGGAGAATCAGAGGGCGGGAATAACCAGAGAATTGGGCCAGTGGACGGAGTCAGAGGTGTGGCCAGAAAGAGCAGAACATCCCAATTTTTAGTATTTGTTTGGCATTTCACTGACCAGTTGCAGCTTATTACATTATTTAATTCTACCAATGGATACACATATTTATTTAAGGTTTAATATGAGTTATTGACATTAAAATACATTCACAAAATGGGATACGTTTCCAATCACAGAATATCCCAAATACGATTTAAAGTGGAATCACAAGCCACTTGTCTCCGAGCCATGGAGTGTCTGTCATCAGCACTTCTCCTCCCTTTTCCACAAGAGCAGTTCAAACATGAACGGCAAAATATCCTAGTTTGCAAATGTTTTCCACATAATTATGGCTCTGCCATATTTGCCACATAATACATCATCTGCTGCATATTCTGATGATTTTAACAACTAAGGGGTCGATTCCGATCTCGGTCGGTAGGGCTCCGAATCGGATTCGGCTTTACCGGATCCGAGTCGGAGGCCTTGTTTCCGACCGATTCGTACAGTCGTCCGACCGAGGCTAGTACGATGCGAATGTACGCGTGTGTTCCGACCGAACCGTTTCCGGATCCAAACCGCTCCGACCGACTCGTACGGAAGCGAATCGCACCACGCAATGGAGACGTTCTCCGACCGAGCGAGTACGATGGACACGTCGGACAGCCGGATCGAGTCGGAGCGTCCGGCTCGAAAAGCTCCCGGAGCCGGACTTGGGGGTCTGTGCCGGACCCCCTGCACCCGTAGCCATACGAGTCGAACACAGGGGGACCCAAGGGTCCCCTAAACATGCATGTACTGTGCGAGTTGCACCGACGCGTACACGCTGTAGGGGGCGCACTTGTTCGAGACGTACCCATTGAGTCAAAGGGAGCCCATGTACACGTCGTACGACCGGCTCCCATTGACTTCAATGGGAGTCCGACCGAATCGAGTCCGGCAGCATGCGGCCGCATCGTACTCGCTCGGTCGGACTGCAGGAGTCCGGCTTGGTCGGAAATCTCTCCGGATCTGACTCGGTCGGAGAGTTTTCCGACCCAGATCTGAATCGGCCCCTAAATTGTTTGTAGCTCAAACGGATCAAAAGTTACTAAAAAATGTGACTTGTGTTGCTACGAAGTGGAGGGCCCTTTGCAAAGGTTGACTGGTCATCTTTTTCACAGCTGCATTTGAATGTTACACTGGTATTAATAAGGCAAAATCTTTGCAAAGACTGTTAGCATGTGTAAAAATGTCAAAATAATAAAGTATCAGAAAGTATACAGCATTACGTTGCTGCCTTTTTTTTACTGCATATTTTAGTCAACACTGCAGCATAATTTTGTCCTCCATTGATGCATAATTCCAGTGGCCCCAAAGCAGGTAGCACATGTTAAATGTGCTTGTGCATGAAGCAGAGAGACTGTAAAGATTGCCAACGTAGTTTGGTTTGCGTGCAAATCCTGCATTGCCGATTCCTGGTGAGTTGCAGCTACTACTGCTGAAACAAGGCCAATGGAGCTACCAATAGGTGAAGCGGACTGGCCTCAAGGGTCATGTGACCTCAGTGACAGAGTCACTGTTGCTCTAGGGTGTGCTGCTTCATAGGCCTGCCCCCAAGACTGGAGGTGAACTTCAATATGGATTGTGGTGGACAGGCCTCCAAGGTTAACCTACACTTGCCACCACTAGGGTCCATCGGCTGATGCTAAGACACCAGGGCTTCTATGGTCTAGCGAGCCCTTCTAAGGGCTAGCATGGGAATGTGCTCCTTCAGGAGAGTGGTCTGGTGGACTGGTCATAAAGACTAAACCTGGTTCCCTAGTTCCAGATTCTGCAGCTCTGGCCACAGTGGTACATTCTCTCCCCCACTGAACACCATACTGCTCCACTGAGAGAAACTCGCACTGCCTTCAGCTACAACCCAATTGTGTAACGATATAAACACCTGAATGCGACTCAATTGAAATTATGCACTAGACAAGAGTAATATGCTGGCTGGAAAAAAAAGTAACAACATCCTGGAAAAAGCAAACACTCATAGGGAATGCAAGATTAAGTAAAGATTGTGAAAAGTATGCAGGAACAACAAACAACATGGTTACCCTAACGCTTTTAAACTCATTCAGAAAACAGTGAGTGCTTTTGCCTGAAATATAAGGACACGGCTACAGGGCCCAGAAGGGACCCGTTTCAATGTCCAATGTTTATATCCTTACAAAACGTAAGCAGTATGGTTTAAAAAGACCACATACGTGAACACAGAAGCACGGTACACATTTTGTGTTTGAATCCATCCATCAACAAGGTATTGTAGTACCTCCAGGAATGGTGCACTTCCCCACCCAGGGAAAACAATGTTGTTAAAAGAAAGACGAGAAACAAAAGTAGTGCTTTGCTGGCAAACTTTGTAAAGTGGCGCTAATGTGTTTGGGTGTGAATAAAATCAATCTGGCCACTTTGCAACCACTCTGTCTTGCTTTATTTAGTTATTTATTTCTTTTTCATATTTTTAACCTTTTAATTCTCTCCATCCCGAGACTGAACTTTAAAATAGAAAAATGTCAGAAAAAGATGACAATTGCAGCAAAAGTGTTTCTTTCTCCTTTGGATCCATTTCACAGGGGAACGAGTGAAGGAAAGGAGAGGAAAGAGAGGGTAAGGGCCATTTCTTGATATCACAGTTTTCATTCAGCAAGTTAGGAGGAACGAGACAGAGACAGAGACAGAAAGAGAGGCAATAAGAGGAAGAGAAAGAAAGAGAGGGGGTGGCAGCTACCAGCAGCAGAGCAGGAGAAATGGACACTGTCCTTGTCTTCTCCGGGCAAGAAGGAAAAGACAGAGCCATTTTCCTTCTCTGCCCAACCACCAGTCCCTGAACGGCCAGGAACGCTGAGCCTTATCTATAGGCATTGGCTATTTCTGCCTACCTGGGACACATTTTTAAAATAAAAAATGTGGGGAATGGATTCTATTAAATTTAAAAAGTGGTGGAACTCCATGCCCTGCCGATCCCGCTCACTTCAACCACTGATCTGAACGCGACGCGACGTCCTCCTGGTCCTTCTCACCACCGGAACTAGAAGCAGCAACTCCCTTGACCAATCATGGCGCTGCTCTCATGCAGCATGAGAGCAGCACCCTGATTGGAGGGAGCAGCCTCACTTGAAGCTTCACAGCGCTCTGGAGGCTTTGGCTTGCTCTAATCCAGCTGTCTTCAGACCATTTTATTTTTCAAGGGTTTGGGGGGATTTTAATTTGGGCGGCTCTCCTCCGCTTCAACGAAGGAGCTGCCCCTGGTCGCCCCTTTATTGTTTTACCAGAGTAACAATGCATGCGACACAAACACTTCTCAGGTCAGTTTTAAGTTGTCTGTTTATGCAAAACTGCTTGTGAGCTAAACCAAAAATCTACAGTGGGCTTAGAGCTAGTCCACCGCTTACCATTGGTAGGTTTGCTTGTCACTCTCATCTGCTTGCTTCTTGTTTAATGGCTCTCCTTCCTCTTCTTGCATTTGTCCATCCACTGGAGCCTAGCCTCTGTACCATCTTTTTATATTGGATGACATGCATCATTCCAAACCTCACATTCATGGAACTACAATTTTTATTTCAACACTCCATAATAGGTCTTGTGTTTTCTAGTCCTCACCCTCATATGATGCTTTTATCACATCCCTCAAGCATTCCTTGACACTACCTCATCCCACCCAGGCCTGTCTATTGTTTACCCTGCTCTTCCCTGGCTTATCTTTTTATCCCCCCCTAGTTCCAGCCTGCAAAGCCTCCATTGCTCTCTTGCCCTCTGCCCACTCCCCATTGCTTCACCCAAGTGCTCCCACCCAGCCCATACTCCATTGTTTATGCATCCCACAGTCCTTTCAATAACATTTTTAATTTTTCCTTTTTTGGTGGGTCTAGCAGCTGCCATTTGCCTCAAGGCCACTGTGCATTTCACAACACTCTTTTACGCTAGTAGATTTAGTTTATTTTTAGGTCTCGCCTGAGCCAGCGCGCATGCGCTGCTCTGGCGAGACTTTTAGTAAGCGGGTTTTGGAAGTGCAAACAGTGGCTTTTGCTGCGGACTAGCCTGCGTTCACGCGCGATCAGGCGCCATATGGCTTCCCTCGCCATCTGGATGCTCGCGTGAACGCAAGCTGGTCGCCAGCAAAAGCCACGATTATTTTCACTTTCACGGCCGCGCGGCCGTGTCAGTTTCACAGCCGCGCGGCCAATGCTTGTTGCTCGCGCTTCTTGTTTTTTTAAGTCGGCGGTATCATGGCGCCCTCACAAGCGCAGTAATTGTGGCGGCCGCCTGTTTAGCTTTACTTTGTACGCACGTTGTGAAGCGCGATGTTCTGAGTTGTATGTGGACATCGCGCTCCGTTTTTGTTTATTTTTTTATTCACATTGAAATATGGCGGCAGCGTGTTTAGCTGTACTTTGTACGCACTTTGTGAAGTGCGATGTTTATTATTTTTTTTACATTTCATTTTGGTGCCCGCGTGTTTAACTTTACTTTGTACGCACATTATTGCCGCTGTACGTGCCTTTCCTTGCTTCAACACCCCCCTCCCCTCCAACCCCCACCACCCCACGGGCAGCCCGTCATTCCCAACAAGCGCAAGACAAGCAATGGATACTTCTTCTTCGCGCTGTAAAAGTTACCAGAGCTTAAGGGGCGAGCAGTGCCGGTGTCATGGCGTCCTCACAAGCGCAGTCAGTCTGTAGTCTGCTAATAATAAGGCCTGACAGTTAGCAGATGAAGTCACATATAAAATGGCTTCCCCTCCTATATCATGTAATACGGCTGCAGGTTGATAATGTACAGCCACGTTTGCATTTCACTCGCAGATACGCTTCTCTCTCTTACTTCCTTGAATGGCGGGAAGTCGGCCCACCGGGGAGCTCCGTGGCGGCTGAAAGGAACAAATGGACTGCGTGTCCCGAAACCCACGGAGTAGTTTCATTTAAGAAGTGGTAGGAACAAGACATTTGGTGCAGACATGTACTCGGGTAAGATTACTTTCTTATTGATCTATGCTTGAGATGTCTGGGGGCAAGGATCATTTCTGTTATGTGTGTTCCTTTTGTTTCGGGGACAATAATTTATGGAGATACATCATGACTGCAAAAAAGGTTGACACAAAAGGCGGCACATCTGGTACATTTCTGAAGCTGAATTCAGTGCGTTCACAGCACTTTGCATTACTTTCAGATGTGCGCACTAAATGTGTATGTGTTTTTCAGCTATCTTCCTATATTGTGCTTCTCTTCCCGTTTGTGCTGTGCGCTTCTCCCCTGCCCCCTCCTTGATGCCCTTGCCCTCCCCCAAGCGTGACTGGGGAGGAGAGCCGCGTGAACTATCCACCTACTGCTCACCCTGATAGAGTTAATACTTTACTGGATTGGCAGCTCCGCTTTCTTGCTGGTTGAGCTGAGCAGGGGACACCTGCAGAAATGAATCTTTGCAGCTGCAGTCACTCAGTCACCCTTGTTAGCTCTCTCCAACCTTCTATGACTAATGTTTCAGGCATGTGCGGCTCAGAGGGGTGAGGAGGTGCGTCTTACCGCCGACTGGGAGGCACAGCCGACCCTAGAAGGAAGGCGGCTAACCCCACCGTGGGCGGCAGACAGAGTGCACGACAGCACCAGGGCGCGAGTGCACGCCAAAAAAGAACAAGCATTGGCATAGCCAATAGGTCCCGCCTTTGGGACCTTATAAGTGTTTGGCTATCCAGCACAATATCCTTGGTGCAACAACATCAACTGTTGCATGGCTAAACACTTATAAGGTCCCAAAGGCGAGACCTATTGGCTATGCCAATGCTTGTTATTTACTGGTCCAAGTGGTATCTGCCATCTTGTATCGGTAAATAAAAACAAAAAGAAAATGGAACCTTGACAATAAAAACATCGTCCGCATTGAGTCTGAGTTCCAAGTTAAAATAAAGCTTGAAATATAAAGCAACAGCCCAATTGGACATTACAGTTATCAGGAACTCGTCTTGTCACATTGTTTCTAGAGATACATGTAATATTGTATAAATTTAGTGCCTTTTCCATCTTTGGAAAACTGTAGTATTTTATCAGTGAGATGCAGTAACAACAAATCGATGGATGTCGATTCACCTAAATACCTGGGGTAGCAGAAGTGACATCACACATTCTTTCACCTTAATGACGTCACAGGAAGAGATATTATATGACCTTTGATCCTGAATCTTCCCAGGATGAAAAGAATGAATGAATGAACCAATTTATAGAGCACACTGCTACTCCAAGGGAGTCTCCCTGTGCTATTCTGCATGAATCAGAAAAGCAACTCACAGTAGGTCGAATAATCTTCACCTGATGCAGTGCCGGTGTCATGGCGTCCTCACAAGCGCAGTCAGTCTGTAGTCTGCTAATAATAAGGCCTGACAGTTAGCAGATGAAGTCACATATAAAATGGCTTCCCCTCCTATATCATGTAATACGGCTGCAGGTTGATAATGTACAGCCACGTTTGCATTTCACTCGCAGATACGCTTCTCTCTCTTACTTCCTTGAATGGCAGGAAGTCGGCCCACCGGGGAGCTCCGTGGCGGCTGAAAGGAACAAATGGACTGCGTGTCCCGAAACCCACGGAGTAGTTTCATTTAAGAAGTGGTAGGAACAAGACATTTGGTGCAGACATGTACTCGGGTAAGATTACTTTCTTATTGATCTATGCTTGAGATGTCTGGGGCAAGGATCATTTCTGTTATGTGTGTTCCTTTTGTTTCGGGGACAATAATTTATGGAGATACATCATGACTGCAAAAAAGGTTGACACAAAAGGCGGCACATCTGGTACATTTCTGAAGCTGAATTCAGTGCGTTCACAGCACTTTGCATTACTTTCAGATGTGCGCACTAAATGTGTATGTGTTTTTCAGCTATCTTCCTATATTGTGCTTCTCTTCCCATTTGTGCTGTGCGCTTCTCCCTGCCCCTCCTTGATGCCCTTGCCCTCCCCAAGCGTGACTGGGGAGGAGAGCCGCGTGAACTATCCACCTACTGCTCACCCTGATAGAGTTAATACTTTACTGGATTGGCAGCTCCGCTTTCTTGCTGGTTGAGCTGAGCAGGGGACACCTGCAGAAATGAATCTTTGCAGCTGCAGTCACTCAGTCACCCTTGTTAGCTCTCTCCAACCTTCTATGACTAATGTTTCAGGCATGTGCGGCTCAGAGGGTGAGGAGGTGCGTCTTACCGCCCGACTGGGAGGCACAGCCGACCCTAGAAGGAAGGCGGCTAACCCCACCGTGGGCGGCAGACAGAGGGCACGACAGCACCAGGGCGCGAGTGCACGCCAAAGAACAAGCATTGGCATAGCCAATGGTCCGCTTTGGGACCTTATAAGTGTTTGGCTATCCAGCACAATATCCTTGGTGCAACAACATCAACTGTTGCATGGCTAAACACTTATAAGGTCCCAAAGGCGAGACCTATTGGCTATGCCAATGCTTGTTATTTACTGGTCCAAGTGGTATCTGCCATCTTGTATCGGTAAATAAAAACAAAAAGAAAATGGAACCTTGACAATAAAAACATCGTCCGCATTGAGTCTGAGTTCCAAGTTAAAATAAAGCTTGAAATATAAAGCAACAGCCCAATTGGACATTACAGTTATCAGGAACTCGTCTTGTCACATTGTTTCTAGAGATACATGTAATATTGTATAAATTTAGTGTCTCTTCCATCTTTGGAAAACTGTAGTATTTTATCAGTGAGATGCAGTAACAACAAATCGATGGATGTCGATTCACCTAAATACCTGGGGTAGCAGAAGTGACATCACACATTCTTTCACCTTAATGACGTCACAGGAAGAGATATTATATGACCTTTGATCCTGAATCTTCCCAGGATGAAAAGAATGAATGAATGAACCAATTTATAGAGCACACTGCTACTCCAAGGGAGTCTCCCTGTGCTATTCTGCATGAATCAGAAAAGCAACTCACAGTAGGTCGAATAATCTTCACGTGATGCAGGTCCACAAATTCACTAAAGCTCAATGTGGAGCCAGCTCCTATTCAGTACTTACAAACAAGCTATGGAATGCTCTGCCGCTCAAGCTCTGCAGGGCACGGGAAGTTGACATTTTTAAAAGAGACTCTGAATAACTCTCAAGTGGCTTTTGTTTGGTCTCAGTCTTCCTCTCTTTTGAGTGCCGGGATGCTTCGGTTGAAGCAGCCACGCGCTTTACAAAATGTCTTTGATTGATTGAGTAGGTTAGATGAAAAGAGGTGTGTTTTTAGTTCCTTCCTGAAGCGTGCTTCAGTCTGAATAGCTTGCAAAGAGAGCAGAAGCTTGTTTCATGCTTTGGCTGCCAACACTGATCTGGCCAAACGAACCTTAGGAATTTTCACAAACAGAGCTGAAGCCAATCGAAGAGCTCTGGGTGGAGTATAATGGAGAATTCTTCCAATCAGGTAGGGAGGGCCTCGATTATAGAAGCCTCAATGGAAGAAAATTAAGGCTTTAAACAAGACCCTATTCTCAAAGGGTAACCAGTGCAATTCCACAGATAAGAAGAGACTGAAGCCCTCCTCAAGAGGCCCAAATTGTACTGGGCCACAGTGTTTTGGACTGTCTGAAATTTCCTGATCTTGTAATCGGGCGACACAACGTAAAGGCAATTAGAGTAGTCTAGCCTAGATGTGATCAGAGGATGGAATCCTGTCCTGCGGGATTCAACTGGTAACAAGTGCAAGAATTTCATAATGGAACGTAGCAGACCAGGTACTGAGCTAATCTGGGTGTCCATGGATAGCTTTTCATCTATTCTTACTCCCAAATTCTTTGCTGTCATGGCTAGAGAGGGGAGAGAAGGAATATCCTGAGGCCAGTTAAGATTGGTCATGACGTATCTTGCTTTACCAAACCTGGAAAAATTTGGTTTGTCTTCATTCCATTGGAGGAAACTCTTCTGCATCTAATGCAAGACATCCATCAGACAGGAAGCAGAAGAAGCGATTTTATGAGAGGTTGAATGATCAAAGGTTAGAAGAAGTAGGGGGTTTGTCTGCATATGATATGGTCCCTACCCCATGAGATTCAATTAGCGTTGCAAATCGATCATGTAAATATTAAACAGGGTGGGGCTTAAGGAAGAGCCCAGTGGCACACCCAAAGCAAGCCTCTTCTGCGATAAAGAGTATAGTGTGAGCCAGATCTCTTGTGTTCTCCCTTCAAGGAAGGCCTTAATCCAAAGCCACACCAAACCCCCAATGCCTTTATCTGCCAGCATCTGAAAGAGCAATGGATGGGATACCATGTCAAAGGCCGCAGATAGATCGAGCAGAATGAGGGCGATACTCTTCCCCTCATTCAGTGCAAATTTAATGGTTTCAGACACTTGAAGGAGGGCCGATTCCGTACTGTGATGAGATTGAAAACCTGCTTGGGGGAGATGGAGAAGCCTGTTAGTTTCTAAATAGTTGGATAATTGGCTGTTAACCATTTTCTCTATTATTTTCGTAACCACAGATAGCAGTGAAAGAGGCCGGAATTTGGAGAGAATGTTTGGATTAGCAGACGGCTTTATCTAGGAGTGGGATCAATTTAGCCCTCTTACCAGCATGCAGGAATCATTGACACATGACCTTAACCATGATGAAGGGCTCAGGTATAGTGTTGCCTGAATTGAAGCTAGTGAGTGAAACGAGTGAGCCATACCTCTTTTAGAGGGTGCATCTGGCAGGTTTTACTCCATGAGAAAGGTTTTTTTTTTTTTTTTTAAATGTGGTCAAACAGTGCATTTTAAAGCACAATTTTCAAATAAATTTACTAGAACGCCATAGGCTCTGAAAGGATACTAAGTAAATATTCAAGTCCTTTCATGGCCTGACAGGACAATGAAACCCCTCCTTGCCCAGGTGTTGCCCTTTTTTCAAAATGTGCTATTTGTGCCCCCTACATTTCAACAATTACCTTCATGGTGCCTGGGCCAGCATTTTATCGTTCCTGCCCTCTTATACCAATAATGCCAGCGTAGCATTTTGTTATTGATGCTGTCGATATACAAAAAGTGATCTTTATGTAAAAATTACCACAATATGTCAGGGCCACCATTTTGGCATGGTTGCTCTCCTCCCATATGCCACTTTTATCCTCCCTCATGCCAAGAATGTTCTCGTGTATGCTAGCATTTTTCCACGGTTACCCCATATTCAAGCATGAGTATTTTACCATGGGTACCAATTGAGTTAGGAATTACTTCCAGTTGGCTAGCACTAGTGTTTTATCATGGTTGTCTATATAAGACAGGAATTACCTCCAGTATGCAAGGGCCTACAGCAGACTTGCAAACATAACATCACATTCTCATTCACACTTGCTTACATTCACCCACTCACACTCAATCTCATTATTCACACTCACTTTCACTCATTCATTCTTAGTCACTTGCATTCACTCATTAATGTTCACACTTTCTCTTGCACTTAGAGTCTGATTTAGATCTTGGCAGACGGGTACTCCATCAAAATGGTGACGGATATCCCGTCTGCCGAAATATAAATCCCATTACAGGATTTATATTTCGGCGGACAGAATATCCGTCACTGTTGTGATGGAGTAAACCATCCACCAAGATCTAATTCAGGCCCTTAGTCTTACTCCCACTCACTAATGTTTACTCGTTTGCACTCACTCATTCAACCTTTCTTACTCTGACTCACTCATATTTTCTCACTCACT
Source organism: Calotriton arnoldi (assembly GCA_963921515.1). Classification (NCBI taxonomy): domain Eukaryota; kingdom Metazoa; phylum Chordata; class Amphibia; order Caudata; family Salamandridae; genus Calotriton; species Calotriton arnoldi. Next base: position 514,110 of record CAWUFW010007275.1, on the reverse strand, counting down.
TGCATTACACTTAAACTCACTCCCTCACTCTCACTCAGTCTCACTTATTCTCACTCACTGTGACCCACTCATTCTCACTCATTCATGCTCACTCTCAGTCATATTCACTTACTCTTACGTACTCATACGTTTTTCAGTCACACCCACTCATTCTCATTTAATCTCACTATCTTTAACTCACTCATTCTCACTCAGTTATACTTGCTTTATGTCACTCACTAATTTTCACACACACTCGAACCCTCCCTTACATTCAATCTTATTCATTCACTCATGGTAACTCTAACTCACTCATTCTCACTCACTCTGAGTCACCCATAAACACTTATTGACACTCAATCTCACTCATGTTCACTTACTTTGCCAGATATACATCCATGCAGATACAAACATGCATGCTTGCACATACTCATGCACTCTCTCACATAAACATACTCTCACCCGCAAGCACACATGAAACAAATATTTAAAATCATTTTTTTACTTACTTCAACTGCCAGTGAATGTCCTGCTCCAGGTAATTGTGCTCTATTTTTTTTTTTTGCACTAATCGAAATAATAGAGTACTATTTACTACTGATATAATAAAAATGAGCAGAAAACAAGGTAGGACAAAGCTTTGACACCCCATGGTTTTTGGCACTGATTTTGCAACCTCTGAGGTTGGGGTCACAAATGCAGTGCCAGGGACAGGAAGCGAAGAGTCAATGTTTGCAACTGCGACCCCCTAAATGACATCTATGAACAATTGTGACAAACCCCATCAGCATTAATGCGTATGGTCTGAGTCAACCATGCTTCAATTGCCAAAACTCAGGGCTGAATCACAAAACATTTTTCACTGGAATTATTTCATGTCCTTGATGGCAAGTGGAGGCAGTGCTTGGTGCAAGCACTTATACCACCATATTATGAAAGCAGGTTTCTGGAGGTGCTACTATGTAACAAGAACGTTTGTACATATTTGTTGAGTGGCATTTTGTTGTGATGTGTTCTTTTGCTTTTTGTGCTGTATTTTTGTAATATGATGCTGTGCTGTACTGTGGCTGTTGTATTGTATTCTATTTTGATTGTTTTGTTGTGTTGTGCCATGTTAGGTTTTAATTGGGCTTTGCTACTTTGAAAATGTTAATATTAATTTGTTATGGTCTGCTGTTTACTTTATGTATGCCGCCAAAAGCAGCACATGCTTTAAATGTTCCTATGACAAGCAACTATTTACTGCTTAAGATGGTAAAACACCACCGATCCAGCTCTTTAACTTTTCAAGTCATCAATCAGTGAAAGACCATGCGCCATATCACATACAGTGGCAATGGAATTACTAAGTTAAGACACAGTCTCTACCACAGTTCTGGGCTGACTTGTGCCTTAAGTAGTTGAGCTGGAGTTGTCGCACTGTACTACCTTAGACAGTGGTAAATGGTTGCTTGTGAACGGACTTCAACTGAACATAACACAAAGCAACATAACAGTACAATTAAAACAAACCATGGCACATCACAACAAAACGGAACTCACCACAACCGTCGTACAATAGAACAAAATCACATCATAATAATGAAGCACAAAAATGCAGCTGCACAAAAAATAAATAACAGAACACACCAACACCACACCAAACATGCACAAACATTATTGTCACACAGTACCACCTCCAGTAACCTGCTTTAATAACAGGCTGGTAAATGGTGTTTACACTAAGGGGTGGCTTAACTTACCATGAAGGACAAGAAATAGCACCAGTTAATTTTGTGATCGGACCCCATGTCTTCAATTAGCACTTTCAGTGCTCAGTTTATGTGAAATGGCCTAGAATATTTCTTTGCCTGGATTTAAAGTAGTGTTAAATTAATTGAATCGAAAGTCACTACTGCGTGGGTCAGTGTGATAAAAATGTAACTCTAGGACAAAAGCAGTAAGACACTTGACAAGCGGCCAGCTATGGCCTAGCTACATTCATTGATATCAAAAAGTAAACATCAAGCTGGCTCTCAGCTATTTTTAGTCGTTGAGTAGCAGTGCAGAGCAACCAGTCTCTGGGCGTCAACCTGTGACACTAAAAAGGGTTCTAAACGAAGCAAGGTGTATCAGGTAGATAGCAACTGCACAGGATGAAGGTCTTGTGACGCACCTATCAATGCTTTCCCTGGTTCGTGAGACCTTTCATAGGAGGGACTGTACTGAATCATAAGCAGACTTTTTAACTCTCCACAATTGGCTGTGACAAGATGCGCGACACCGGAGGCACTTGCAGTGCTTCTAGGGTCGTCCATGAGGTGATGTCACAAGCCCCGCCCATAAAAGGGGCTGCGAGTGCAGGAGCAGATCTTTGTTTCCCACTCACCACCTCGGTCTACAGGCGCCACCCCGAGGGGGAGGCCAAGTAGAAGGTGAACTATGCTGGCTTGTGGCAGGTGAGGTCATGATTGGGGGGACAGCTTGGGTCCATAAAAGGCATCCCTTTTCCTTTTAGACCATCATAATAGCTGTGTCACAGGACCCTTAAAGGGGTGCTGGCAGTGCATTAAATTGAGGTTGTAGGGGCGCGAGAGGTTGGGAGGTTGAGAGCGATTGCTTGCATGCGGTCCTTGGGGCCAGGCACCCGCGCCTGCGCAATGGGCGCCCAGCTAGCACAGGCCAGGGGGGACAATGTTGGGTATAGGTGGTGCCCGAGGTAACCTTAAAATCTGGCTGTTTTATTACTCTGCATATTTGAAGCAGTCCTTATGTGCTCCTGGGTACCTTACTGTAGTGTAGCGCTGAGAAACCCTTGGTTGGGTAGCCATGCACTGTTCAAATCTCAGTAATATTAATAATAATAAATAAGGTAGGTATCCTAGAGGGCAGACGGGCCCCTTGCACAGGCGTATCCCAGGAGGGGGATACGGGTGGGTAGGGTCCTCCCCTAAGGAGTGACCCATCCAGGTACATTTGACTGGGTAGGGGAGGTTCCAGAGCAGGAGTCACCGGGACCAGTCATGATTTTAGTCGATGGCCAATTTGTGGATATGCAGGAACAACTTTAGATAAGGGTAAGAAATTAATGTATTAGCATCTCTGTTAAGGTTAGGCATCAACACATGTAAATAAATCTGTAAAATATGATGGGGTACAGCGCATAATCATGGGAATGTGGTGTTATTTCTTGTCATTGTTTGTTGTGTAAATAGATATGGCTGGGGATTTACGGCCCCTAACCCAAAAGAGAAGAACTGGTTGCAGTGTCTGATTAAGGTGGGATGGACGGGACTGGGAGGTACCTGGTGGGGGTTCAGGGTTAAAATGACTGGAGGCCTCGGTGATATCAGACCATCTGACAGATAAAATTGCACATGGTAGGAGGTAGGAGCTCTCTACCGCCCTAAAGGTGCAAGGGGAAGTTACATGCATTTACAACCTGGAAAACATGGGCATGAATTATGACTTATTGATTATTGATGATCCCTAAATTCATATTCTAATCAAGAGTGAACAGGAAATGCCCCTACTAGCATCATCTATTTATCCCGCCATTTGGAAACAGCCGGTTTGTGTCCATTAACATTGAAAAAGGACATGTGAGAGGCATTCCTTGTCCTTCTGTAGTCTCATTGCAAGCTCAAAGCTATTAGCATGTATCGGGTAGCTGAGCTCATGTCTATTGACGACCTAAGCCTGCTAGCGCATATATATGTAAAATAAAAGATTTGGAATGTAGACCACTAGGGGAACTTCTCATGTGATAACATGCTTTGGTGAAAGGAAGTTCATGTTCTTTGCTGTGTTGTCTCCAATACAGAAACAGTGGGATTCGATGTTGATGGTGTGCTCTCTGCCCCATATCCGCTCCTATCCAAATGTGGTATAAGGGCACAGACATTAACATTTTATAAGATACTACAAGTAATTCTAATTCACTTTGAGCTTTAATGTAACCTTCCTGAGAGTTGAGGCATTTGCTACTCATCTCACTTACCCTTCACCAACACTTGTGCAAAGCTCTCCAGATTCCCACCTTTTTGCAATAGAAGCGACTATCCAGTCTTGCAGTCATCTAGTCAATGTGCACCACAGCCTCACAAGAGCTAAGACACAATTCAAACAGGTACAGGCACAGGCATGTGTGTGCATGTGTGGTGAGTTAACACAGTTATTTAGACATGATCGCTAAGAAAGAGGAAAAACATCAATGTGCAAAATACACTTGTTCCAGGTGTTCCCAGACATCTGCATCAATTTACAGTTTTCAGCTATTAACTGGGAATAACTAGTGCAAACAGTATTTTTGTCTGTTTCACACGTGTTATTAACACTAGTGCACTGTTTTGTGAGAGCAGTTGCCACATCGTAGGAGCTGATGAGAAATGCCAATGCAAAAATAGTAGTGGGTGCAATTAGCACTTCTCTTCTCGGTATTAGGACTAAAATGGACACACCTACAATTTTCATCCATTTAAAAACTAAAGCCTATGGGTCTAAATGCAGTTGGATATCCATATAGCTATTTTACAATATACAGTGGGTCTCAGTAGCATTGCCAGTGTGTCGTGGGCTCTAGTGCAAGGAAGGAAGTGGCCCCCCTGGCTGCTGTTCGAATTATAAAATAAATCAATAATCAGGGTTCACTGGGCCCCTAAAGGCATCTGAGTCCGGTGCCTCTGCACCTGCTGTACCAATAGTAGCTACGCCCCTGGTGGGCCTATAGTAAAGCGTGTAATTGAGCAGGTTCCTCTACGATGCTGTTCCTGTGACTTCAGCAGCTTCCGCAGGTGTTCGAGCAATCCCGGCGCCACTCTCAAACCAGTGAATTTCCATGCGCAAAAGAATCACACCCATGGCGGACAACAACTAGTGCTTAATTTGTGCCACAATGGTACTGGTGCTCATTCTTGGGGACCGAGACCTAATTTTCATCATCAGATACTGACCCACAACAAGGGAGAAAGAAAGTGGAAGAGAAAGATAGGAAAACAATGACAAAGGGAGAAAGTATAGATCAAAAAAGACAGGCAGTGTAAGGTGCAGTAAGAAAGATGCATAGGGTGGAATCAAGACTCAGCCAGACTTGGCAGTCGACACTCTGCACTTATATATTACAAATTAAGCACAGGCCATAATACACTCAGGGGGATATTCTCAAGAACGTGTGTTAACTATCGCCAAATTCGCTTAACGCAACTTCTCAAATCGCAGTCTTTCGCGGGAAAATAACACTGTGTTAACGCAGTATTCTCAACCCGGCGGCACCATGCGATAGTCTCACGATAACGCGACAAATGCCCACGTTAAAATTAACGCGACGCTGAAAAAATGCGAAACACGAACGCCCAAAAAGTTGCGATGTCCCAAATTGCGAAACAAAAATCAGCGATAACCAGCGATAAGCCTGCGATTCCCACGCGACATGCGGGAAAATGCACTATAAAAGCAGAGAAAAAAAAAAGAGAAAAAAATGTAACTGCGTAGCACCATGGACGCACCCGGACCGAGTGCAGAGGACAACGCGAACCCCACAAGCACAACAGACGACCAGCCAGGAACCCCGGGGCCGGGGAAGGGCAAGGAGAAGAGGAAGACGGGGTTCAGTCCGCAGGAAAACCGGATCATCGTCACGGAGGTGACAGAACACTACCAACAACAGGTCGTCACCTCCACTGTGTCATCGGCAACACAAACGGAAATATGGCAGCACATCGTGAACAACGTGAATGCAGTCGGAGTGTCGAGGAGGACAATGGAAAAGGTCAAGAGGCGCTGGAATGATGTGAAGGGCAAAACCAAGAAGAAACTCGATGCCAACATGAAAGCAGCAAGGCAGATTGGAGGTGGGGGACCAGCGGCACACCAGGAGCTGGATGACATTGAGAAAATGGTGGCCACAGTCATCAGTCGGGATACGGTGCCAGGAGTCGGGGATCAGGACACTGCTCAACATGACCTGACACAACATCAACAGGGTGAGTACCGACCAGGGACTGGGGGGACGGGGGGAGATGGGCACAATGGCACACATGCACAATTAAGTAGAGCACACTTGACACCCACAATGACTCTGGATCATGTCCCTGATCCCCGTGCCACACTGCAGCACACATACAGAAACTCAGGGAATGTGTGTTGAAATGAATATATTTGCACATGCTGTGCCTGTGGTCATTTTGTACTGTCTCATGATTGCTAAGGACTGTCACAATGTGACGTCCTCATGTGAAGAAATTGTCAATGATGTTGTTCCTACGGGCTATTCCTGCTGCAGCTGCAGTGGGGTGTGTTCCACCTGCCTCATCTTCCTCATCATCGTCCGGTGCATCTGGCACTTGTAACCATGGGGCATTGGTGCGTACACATATGTGGTGCAACACACAACATGCAACGATCATCTTGCACACGATGTCTGGGCTGTACAGGAGCCTCCCACCTGTGATGTCCAGGCACCTGAAACGTGACTTCAACACGCCAAATGTGCGTTCCACGATGCCCCTGGTGCGTTTGTGGGCCGCATTGTACTGCCTCTGGGCATGTGTGTTCGTGGCTCGGAGGGGTGTCATCATCCAAGGGCAGAGTGCATATCCTTGATCACCTGTGACAGTGCAGAGAGACATGAGTCAATAGTTGGTTCTGCATGATGTGTTGGCAGGCTCACTAGTTGATTGGCGTGTGATATGTGTGTCATAGTGATTCCTGTGTGACATGTACTGCTTGTAGTAAATGAGCGCCATCAATGTGTATTACGTAGCCACACTGCTGCTCCTCCCTCCCCCCGAGCCTAATTACTTGTGTGCGCTGCGCGGTTGCATCACTTGCACTCCTACGGCACACCATTGTCATGCCTGTCTGCGCATGTCCACAAGCCTGACAACGACACTGTGATGTTGTGCGTTGAAGGTGGGCGGCCACGTGTGTGTAGGCCTATGGTAAGGATAGGGCGGACACAGATGTAGAGTTCATGGCTGGCTGAACTTGCGATGCGGTCGAAGCAAGACCTTTGGCTTATGCTGCGGCAATAGCGATACACACACAACAGTTGGCATGTATGATCCCGGACCCCGAGCGGGCTTGCGCTCATTCATTTATCCCTTCGGCCGAGCCCGCACTCCGGGGGCATGTTACATTGCAACTTTGTCCATTGCGGGACAGGTGGCGCTGACACTACAACAGAGACACACGCATTAGGTACTTCATTGGCAAGCCCAACACTTAACCATGCCCAGAGCCCCGGGGTGATCATCCACACCCCTACGCTGGACTGTCGTACGCCAGCCCACTCCGGCAATGCCTACAGGGGGGTACGACACAGCTACATGTCCCAGGTCTCACCCACTGCCTGAGGTGACATCGTTGCATCCGCTGTACACAGCACAATGCAATGTGGTAGGGCCCGGGGCCCTCATGCATAGACAATGACCACATGGACACATTTAGATAGTTTGTGGAACTGGCTACGGGCACGTGCACCCGGCCCCTTTTATTGCCAGGGTCACATGTCCAGTGACGCCTGTGCTGGATGGGTGTGGGGTGAGTGTGAGCCAGCCCTCAAGTAGTGTTTGGTGCTGGCAACAACTACAACAGTGATCAGACAATCAGAAGTTCACAGTTCAAACAGCAAGGGTCCATGACTTGAGCTGCACGGAGTTAGTGGCCCCGGATGCACAGCGGCCGGCATATGGAACACCGCCACGGGACGGTGACTACCGGTGCACTGAGGTAGGGCCACGAGAGCTGAGCGGGTCCTCGTCGACGTCCAAGGTGAATGTCGCGGAGGGTTTTGGGGGACAGTGGAAGGTGATCTTCCAGGGCATGATACAGAGGGCAGTACCAAGCAGACACAGGCAATATGGAGGAGATGAATGCTACAGACTCATTTTTGACACCAAGTCAGTATCAGCTACATGATGATGAAGACAACCCCCAGGCCATAGACTCAGACGACACCAAAGTTCAACCAGAGAGTGTCCATGAATTTCGGGGCACGGAGTCAGTGGCACCAGAGCTGAAAGGGGATGCAGTCTGCGATGAGGCCTGTACAATGGTATAAACTCTGCCATGAATAAATCAAGACTCAGTTCCAAATGTGTGACCTACTTGACCGTAGTGTAGGCCGGAGGCAGCGGTCAGCAGGGGCCCCCAGCCACGTGTCCTTGGCTTGCGATGCACAGAGTTAGTGGCACCAGAGCAGTTGTTGGTAGTGTTCGGTCACCTCCGTAACGAGGATCCTTTTTTCATCTGGACTGAACCGCGTCTTCCTCTTACTCCTCTCCTTGCGTACATTTATATGGACTCTGCCATTGAACAATCAAGACTCAGTTCCAAATGTGTGACCTACTTGACCGCAGTGTAGGCCGGAGGCAGCGGTCAGCGCGGGCCAACCGCTGTTCAGGCAGCTCCTCCTGGTACTCTCACACACGACGTTGGAATGCCATGTGGCGATGATTTGTGGTTGACGGAGGTAGAAGCACTAGAGCTCAGCGTGTGTGCAGCCTGCGACGATGCCGTGCCCTGCCTGGTCCGGACTGGATTGGATTGGTGTGAGGCCTGCTGGACCGCAGTGTAGGCAGTACACAGGTGACCCCGCGATGCTGGGCCGCAGTGTAGGCCGAAGGCAGTAGTCAGCAAGGGCCCACAGACACGTGTCGTTGGAATGCTATGCACAGAGTTGGTGACACCACATCGAAGGGAGTACGGTGATATAAAATCTGCCATAAACGTATGTACTCTGTGTAAGAAAGTGGCTCTGTATATACTGCACCAAAGTGAGGTACAGTTTGTACAGAGTCCAGCAGTCCCCAGAGGTTTGGCAGAGGTTAAAGTTAGATAGAACCTTACTCTCTAAAGTGGTAGCTTGGTCGAGCAGTAAGGCAGTATCAGAGGACAGTGTAAAGCATTTGATGTGCACACTCAGTCAGCAAATGAATCCACACACTCAAGAACTGAACTTTAGGCCAAGTGTTTTGTATAAAAAAATATACTGTTGTTTTATTTCTAGAACCAAGCAAGCCTGGCACAGGTAAGCATAAAAATACTTTTCAGTAGTAAATTACTTGTATGAACACAGTTCAAAATTGCAGTGTAACTTGTACTGGTTTTGGTTACAGTTTCAAGTAAGCAGTTTGCAACACATTGCAGGTATAGTACATTCAATTGAACTGGCTTTTTAAGTAAAAATGCAGTTAATTACTTTTCAGATTACTTTTGCTAACACAGGACTGGATCCTAGATTCAGCCCTGGGACATTTCCTGAAAACAGGTGAGTAAATGGGTTTTGGTTAAAGGTACGATTTTTAAGGAATATTATTGCATTTCAAAAGTTGACACTTGGAAACTTTTTCACCTAGAACCACCAATGTTATCCTATGGAAGGAAATTCAATTCGCAGGTAAGTTACTTTAACGTTACTTTTGTAATCCAGTGCTGGACTCCTAGATTCAGCACTGGGACATTTACTTAAAACAGGTAAGTAATTACGTTTTTGTAGTTTGTACGATTTTTAAAGAATATTATTGCATTTCAAAAGTTGACACTTCGAAACTTTTTCACATAGAATCACCAACGTTATCCTATGGGAGGAAATTCACTTAGCAGGTAAGTTAGGTTATCGATACTTTTTCTTACTCAGTGCTGGATCCTAGATTCAGCACTGGGACATTTCCTGAAAACAGTTGAGAAAATGCGTTTTTGTTATTCGGCGGATTTTTAAGGAATATTTGTAGTTTTCAAAAGTCGACACTTAGAAACTTTTTGGGAGAAAACGTGTCCATGTTATCCTATGAGGAAAAATGAGTTATCGGTTTCAAGGTAAGTAATCGGTCTTTTGAGTTAGGGTTCTGGGGTTAGACTCAGGGGTCTCCCAGGGTCAGTGATGCACTGTTGTTGCACCCTCAGCGACACTAGGGCGGCCGGGTGCAGAGTGTTGAGGCCCAATGTTATCCTATGGAGGATAGGGAGACTCCGGTTGGTGACTGCTGGCAAGCAGGCCATGGGGTTGTGGGAGCAAAGCTCCTAGGGTTAAGCTCAGGGCACGTTGGGGACCAAGTTAGCACCAAAGGGGCACCCTCAGCGACACTAGGGCGGCCGGGTGCAGAGTGCTGTTTTGAGGTCGGGTGCCCTGTTGATCTCAATGGAGATTCTCCGGGACAAAGAAACACTGCAGGCTCAGGGACGAGGATCTTCCAGGAGTGACCACCACTTCGAGGGGTAAGTTGGGATGTTGAGGGTTGGTTAGGCACTGCTGGGTTGGGCACACAAGGCCGTGGGGCGTGGGGTGCAGGGGTGCCTTGGGACGTTGGATTTTCTTACCCGCTCTGGTCGCGGTAGGGAGGGTCCTCTGGATTGAGGCTGCAGGCGTCATCAGGAGGCTTGAGGCAGGCCAGGGGCCGCCGGATCTCGGGTCAGGATCGCCGGGGGGACCTCCTCAGGGTATTTGTTCACTCGAGCTCGGGCCGGGGTCGGCGGGTGCAGAGTGAGCTGGTTTTGCGGTCTCTGGCTGACACCAGAAGCTGCAGTTCAAACACGTCCGGTGTTCACGGGAGAAACAGCTTGGAAAGTGAAGGCAGGCAGGTCCTCCAGGGTTTTTGAGGTTGCTGGCCGCTGGACACGCCGGGGTTTTGCAGGAGCAGGTTCGAGGGGAGACAGGCCTGTAGGGCTGGGGCCAAGTCAGTGGGCGTCGTCCTCTTGTTAGCTCTGCACGGCTTCACGTCCTTCTTCTTCTCTTCTTTTTCTTGTTGGTAGGCTGGATCTGAGGAAGGAAGGTTCAGGGTGCCCCTAAATACTAAATTTAGGGGCGTTACAGGTAGGTAAAGGGCAGGGACCAATGGGTCCCTTCCCTGGGGTGGGTACACCCCCTATTCTGCCACTCTCCAGTGGGGTAGGAGCCTGTCCCTGGTTGGCTGGGTCCCCCCATCCTCAAGATGGCGGGGACTCGAGGTTGTGCTTCATCTCGCCTCCCCCACCTTAGGGGTGGAGTTGGCAGAGGTGGGCACACCTCTCTTCCTCACTGGTTTTTCCCGCCGGTTCTCCTGCCCAAAGTGGGGGTAGAACCAGTGGGGACCAGTTGCTGAAAGCAGCAAATGGTCTGGAGAGGCTCACAAAGGCGGCATGCCTTTGAAGCCTCTCCTTCGTGAACCCTGCCCATCCTGGGGGAGGAGGCTTGGCACCTCGTCCCAGGATGTGCATTGCTTCAGGCCCCCGAGAGCAGCAAGCTCTCGACCCAGGGGTCCAGAAACATGTCTGGTGGTGGCAGCCTAAGCAGCCACTCAGTCAGGTCACTAGGAGTTGGTCGAGTTTCAGGGGGTATCTCTAAGATGCCCTCTGTTGTGCATTTTACATTAAATCCCACACTGGCATCAGTGTGGGTTTAATGTGCTGAGAAGTTTGATACCAAACTTCTCAGTTTTCAGTGTAGCCATTATGGTGCTGTGGAGTTCGTAATGACAAACTCCCAGCACCATATACTTTTAATGGCAGCACTGCACTTACAATGCCCAGGAATGGACCTGAGCACTGTAGGGGTACAGGGCTCATGCACCTGTACCCTCACCACCGGCTAGATGGGTGACTGATGTATGCCAGGGCAGTGGTTTGTGGGCATGGCACACAGGGATGTGTGCCATGTCGGCTCTTCACTTTGATCTGCACCAAGACACGCAGCCTGCAAAGGCCGTGTGTGAGTGTCATGGTACAGGGCCTCTAAGGGTGGCACAATAAGTGCTGCAGCCCTTAGAGGCCTTCTCTGGTCACAGTGCCCTGGGTACCTGTGGTACCATTTACCAGGGGCTGACATGTGGCCAGAGATGCCAATTGGGTTAGTTTTGGGGAAAGAACACAGGCCCTGGGAACCTGATTGGCAGGGACCCAGGGCACACCAGGAAAAAGTGCATCAGTAGTCTGGCAAAAAGTGGGGGGGTTACTGCAACAGAAACCCACTTTCCTACACTCTGCCATTGTATAATCAAGACTCAGTTCCAAATGTGTGACCTACTGGACTGCAGTGTAGGCCGGAGGCAGCGGTGGAGTACGTCAATGAGAAAGGAGTACTGGGGCCTGTGTCGCGGAGGCCGTGATGGTCTGAGGAGGCTGCCATGGTCGCGGGCCTCAGGCTTGGAGCTTGCACCGGCACGTGGTGGGCCCTCTTTGACACACGCCGGTGTCGGCAGGTGAGCAGTGAGGCCTGGGTGCGCTGGGGCGGGCAATACGGGTCTTGGGACCAGCGGCCTGGGGTGCAGCAGGCGCACAGGATCGCAGGCACTGCCGCTCACGGCATCGGCCTTGTGTCGGGGTGAGAGGCGCCGCCCTGGCAGACACGTTGGCCATCCCGGAAGAGAACCACACCCAGAGTAACGGGCTTTTTATTCACACCCCTACGCTGGCCTGGCGTATGGCCGGGCCAGCCCACTCCGCTCACGCTTACGGGGGGGGACGCAACAAGCTACATTTCCGCATTCTTCCCCACTGGCTGCGGTAACATGGTTGTGTCCACTGTCCAGGACACTGCAGACACCAGCAGTGTATGTCGACATGGAAATGTCTGTGGTCTGCATACTCAAGTCTGTCCAGCACATCCACGCCATACTTGGCATTGTGTACATTCACATTCATGGGTCACTTGCCTCCTTCGCACATGCCTGGGTCCCACCTCTCCCCACATTCTGCTATTGTGTGGCTGAGGTGCCTGCCGTTGATGGCTTGTGTACATGGCTAGCCCAGGTTGCCACAGTAAGTTGTGTTGTCGTGTCTGGAATGTGGGGATGTTGGTTGTCATGTTGTATGTGATTTTGTGACGTGTGCATTCCCAGAGTTGTGAGTTGTATGTTGGTGGAGTTGAGGTGTGTGGTGTGTTCAGTTGTTACTTACCGACGAGCAGTGCATTTCCATAGGTACCATCCTGAAAGCGCTGGTTGATGATGGACTGTCGGAAGATGAAGGATTCATGCACACTGCCTGGGTAGTTGGCGACGACATTGGTGAAGAGTCCCCGGCAGTCCACTATTGCCTGCACATTGATGGAATGCGTGTGTTTCCTGTTGCGGTCATTGTGTGCAGTGGCGGCAGGGGGCACGAGGAGTACATGTGTGCAGTCAATTGCCCCCAACACGTGCAGGAAGCCAGCTATGGCGTAGAAGCCTTGCTTGATCTCCAGCTGTTCCTGCGCAGTGTGTGGGAAGTAAAGTTGTTGGGGTACCAAGCTGATGATGGCATCCAAGACAGGTGTGAGGAACTTTGAGACTCCTCCGACTATGGCAGTTGTTGGTTGGAAGGTCCCAGAGGCCAACAGGTGCAGCACAGCCAGCAGCTTTGTCTGCGGAGGGATGTTGGTTCTCCGCTGTGTTGGTACCGTCAGCCTGTGGGCAATGAGGGTCAGGATGCGGAGGATGGTTGTCCTTTTGAGCCTGTAGTGGGCAATGACTTCCTCTGGCGTTAAGTCTCCGAGGCTGGTGCGTTTTCGGAAGGTCCAGTGTCTTTGTCTGTGCTGCCTCTGTGGTAGTCAGGGGGGAGGTCCTGGGGGGGTGGGGGTCCTGGCGGTGGTGGCGGTGGGTGTTGTGGCCCTCTTGGGGCTCCGAGCTGCATGATCAGTAGCTCCATGGCATCTGTTGTTCTTCTGGTGTGGCTGTGGGCTGGGCTCCCTTTTATGGTGCAGGTTGTCGTCCGACTTAGCACCAGGTAGGAGCAGGTGTTAAATTCATGCTGCTAACGCGCCTTATCGCATGTTTTTGAATCTTATCGCCGATCTGGCTGGTCGTTGAGAATGTTGCGGAGTGGTGTTTTCGCGGGTTTTTGCACGGGAACGCCTACTCTGCATCTCATTAGCGTTAGTTGCCGGTGTCATCCGTGGCGATGTTTTTTGCGGCTGCTATCGCGGGTAAACTGGTGATATCGGCTGTTAGCACCTGCTTGTGAATGGTGCGATGAATTTATCGCCACTTTTGCTGCGATAAAGTGCCGCTAACTTGGTGATAAGTCCTTGTGAATATGCCCCTCAGAGCTTTCAATGCTATGCAAATATCCTCGTCATCCCGACAGTACTTGGGAAAACACCATCTGCTTGGAACACCTCAAGGTAGCGCGAGCTGCACATCGGCTTGCCAAGGCCTTAGCAACATGTTGATTACTAGGCCCTGGCAGCAGGAAGCACTTGGCGTCTGGTTACCCTCAGAGTAATTTAGAAAATGGGGGATGATGAGAGGAAGGAAAATGAAAATAGTAAAAACAAAAATTTAAAAAAAACGTCGCTTGTTTGAACACATGAGTAGTCGCAGAGCTTTACAAACAGAATATCCATGGTTTGTGTGGTCAGGATGTTGAGAGACCAAAACATGGGTGGAGTCCATGAAAGCATATCTGGGATATTGTGGCATGTTAATTCGCACTCTAAATTTAAAACGTTGGAGAGGGACAAACACAACATCAGTTCCTGCAGTCTGGACTTAATGACATTTCTGTTGTTTTTGACAGTTGCTGAGCTGGAATGATCTCTGGGCAAGAGAATATCTATGTACTTGGGGAGTTTGTGACTGAAAGTCTATGGCCTTCAGTGCCATAGCAAGGTGTTTTCAATCAGATCTAAACAGGCTTATGTGATGATTACTATAACCAGCTCATCAGGAACTGGTGACAGTTCTCTTTAAAAATGGCCAGTGCATGTTGTGTGTGCGCCTTATGCATTTTTTGAACATATCATCTAACATGATTTAACACCACTGGTGTTTAAAAATGCCATGACGACTTACCAATAAGCTTATTTACTCTGAGTCCTAGTCTTGCTCGTCACAGTTCTAACAAAGTCAATCGTAATAGGTCCGATTCACATAGTATGAGTTTAAAAAGACAACAATATACTGAGGCGCGGCCGGCACAGTTAACTGCGGTGAGGCGGGCGGGTGGGGGGAGTGGACAGACGACGGGATAGTGAAAGTAAAATAAAGAAATAAATAGAACCACTTACCTTGCTCTCGCCGCATCGCCGAGTCGACAATGCGGCAAGCGCAAGGTAAGTGGATTTTTTTATTTTACTTTCACTATCCTGTCGTCTGTCCAATCCCCCCAATTCGCCCCGCCCAGGCCCCACCGCAGTTACCTGTGCCGGCCTTGCCTGAATATACTCGAGAGCACTTCCTCCTCCATTTCGAGTAATTTCAGGATTCTATGTGTATCACAACGAATCGCAGAAGTACTCCTGGAAACGAATTATTTTCTGAAATACTGGAAATTTGCAAAATGTACTCATTCAAAGCCTGCAAAGGAAAATCATGTGGAAATTATTTTTTACTGTTGTAGCTTTCCGTTTATTTTTCTTGTTGTGGAAAAATGGTTTACCCAGTAGAGAAAGTCCTTCCCTTACATTTTCCTTCAAAATGGGGGCATTGTTCTCTCCCTCTGGAAAGGCACGCATTCCTGACTTTGAGAGAATTTGAATTTATTTTAAAGGTGCTTTCAACATTCAAAGCGTCCTTTCACATAGACAATACTAAAACCAAATATTTATAAAACATGGTGTCAAAGAAATGAATAGGTTAAACATATTTACAAATGAAGATTGCATGGAAAGTACTTCCTCAGTTCTTCCTCGGTCTCTGTACATATAGATATTTATGTGGATGTTATTTTCATCCTGTGCTTTATTGTTGAAGCTGTTGGACTTGGCCCGCTCTTCACGGTCACCCCCAAAATATTTGCCTTCACCTCTCCTGTTTTTGGAACCCGTTTTTGTTGTCGTTTAGAACTCTGTGCACTTTTTTTTACCACTGCTAACTAGCGCTAAAGGGCTTGCCCTCTCTCCTTTAAACATGATAAAATTGTCTTACACCATATTGGCACATTTACATATAAGCACCTTGTAAAGTGGGACTACCGATATCCAGGGCCTGTAAAATAAATGCTACTAGTGGGCCTGCAGCACTGATTGTGCCACCCACTTAAGTAGTCTTTTTAAACGCGTCTCAGGCTTGCCATTGTGGCCTGTGTGTGCAGTTTTAAACTGCCATTTTGACCTGGCAAAGTAAACCTTTTCCCAGGCCCAAACATTCCTTTTCAACATATGCCGCCCCTAGGGTAGGCCCCAAACAGCCCATGTGGCAGGGTGCAGTGTATTTAAAAAGCTGTGCTTTACTTTCAAGTTTTACACGTCCTGGTTGTGAAAAACTCTTACATTCGTTTTTCACTACGGGAAGGCCTACTTCTCCCATAGGGTAACAATGGGTTACCGTATTACATTTAATAAGTGCTAACTTTTAATTGGAAGCAGATAGGAATATTGAGTTTGGTATCTGGAGAATTGTAATTAAACCTCTCTTTAATGCAAAAGTTGGATTTTAAGTTACAGTTCTGAAAATGCCACTTTTAGAAAGTTGGCATTTTCTTGCCCCAACCATTTGGTGACCGGCAGACTGCATCCTGTGTTACATGACTAGGTGTAGCTCGCAGTTGGTCTTTGTGTATTACTCCCAGACAGTAAGACAAAGGAGGAATAGATGTTGGCGGGATGGGCCATCTCTGTCAGGATGAGGGGGAGCATCTGTCACCTACCACACTTGCACATCATAAGGACTCTGCCTCAGCACACTCACAAAGGGTTGCACACTAGTCTTTTTTGCCCCTTGACAAGCTGGGGCCATGGCAGGGAGGAAGGAAATTCCAGCTTGAGGTCTCCCCCCTCCTTCAGCCAGCCAATCATCTTGCGATGCTCTCATAGGAACAGGATCACTCCTTGTCCTCTAAATGAAAATAGAATAGGTTCGACATAACAGCTTCAATGCTGCTTACTTCTTATAGACTAGTGGTTACATTTTGTCTATTCGTAATACATTTTCTTTGTTTAAACTACTGTCTCATGAAGAATTTTCATCTCTATCAAATTCTAAATAATAATATGTCTATTTGTTAGCAGCAATCATTGTATAAGAAGAAACATTTGCAGAATTATATGAAAACATGTAAGCAATTATTATTGATAATGTTAATGGAAAGTTCAAGAAATAAACATTTTATGCACATTTAGCATTTCCAATCTGGTCAGCTTGTCAGGCAATGTTGCTTCAGCCATTTGAGGCCTAATACGAGTAAATATGATTGCCTACTACAATTTTTGCATTTTAAATGCATTATTTTCATTAAAGCTAACACTTTAATTCTGCACATTATTATAAACTGTATTCATTTCTCAATATTATTAAAAATGCGCCCCCATCGGCATATAAAAGGGCAGGCACTTGAAAGCTTTTGATTGCCAGAACGTCAATGTTTGCCTTCAAGACTTCACTGCACAGATTGTTTGAGTGTAGTGAGAAAAGTAAGGGCACAAGTGAACATCCTTGTTTTACTTCACTTATGGTGTCAAATCATTTACTAAGGTGGTCATCTTGTTACGCTTGACCTTTGATGACGTATTTAAATACATCATTTATATCAAAAATAAAATTGACGTATCTAGCCCCAACTCATTCAGCTTTTTCCACAGCCATTGCCGAGGCATTAGGTCAAAGGCTTATGTGCGGTCCAGATACGCAACATAAATTGACATTTTCTGTACTGTACTGTATTTGTGAATAATATGCAGAATAGTAAAAATTTAGTCCACTGGTACAGGCTTTCCCATAATCCCTCTTGAAGTATGGATATTATGCTTTCATTTCGGACACATTCCTCTAGAGCCTTGAGTATACGTTTGCAAAAGAGTTTGCAAATAATGTCAATTATGCCAATTGGGCAATAAGATTTTGGGTTGTTTTCAGGTCCTTTTTGTACAAAGGTACAATACTGCTGTTGTGCCAGGATTCTGGGCAGATATTTCTTGTAGTAATCTCAGTGACAATTCAATTAGTATTGGTTGCCACCAATCTTTGGTTTGTTTAAAAGCCTCTCTGGGTGTCATGTTAAACCCTGGTGCCTCACCTTTTGCCAATTCATTTATTGCTGATGTTATATTTTCCTGTGTGAAGATCTGTCTTTTACAGAGTACATTTGCATGCCTTTCCAATGTGGAAAATTATCTGCTAAATATTTGCGAACAATGACAATTTTATTCTTTTGTGATTGTTCACTGCATTGTGACTGGCCAGGAAACCTGGATAGCTCCCTTCCTCGCCCTAATGCTAAATTTATGACAGCCAAAACTCTGCAGTACTGATGGATTATCCACCATTGCAAATACAATTTAAGACTGTAAAATTCCACAAATCTTTATGTGGCTCAGTATTTGGACTTCACTGCCACAAAATGCTTTTTTTCCTGGCACCTCAGCAATATCTGGGTGGCAGAAACGTTTGCGAATTAGGAACCATGTGTATACAGTGCATGGATACAAATCATGTAGTACTTAAACCATCTGCCTACTCTTCTTCCAAAAGAATGGCCATGTGCCTGCAGTGCCTGCGTCTATATTGCTCCTCCACTCTCAGAATGCAGGTTATGCTGCATCGGTATGCTTATAGGATCAGTTAGTTGTTCATCATTCAACACTGCTGTGCCGTTACTAGGTTACAAGCCCAACAGGTACCTGAACCCTCAAACAACAATCACCAACAAGCCCCATCTAAAGGAGCCTCTGCTTCTTTCTGTCTTTCCCACAATGGCGCAAGGTAAATCGGTACCATACAAAATGCAATTTTTAGGTCGAGCCTCGAGTAGCGCGCAAGCGCTGCTAGGCGAAGACTTTAAGTAAGGGGTTTTCAGAAGCAGTTCAAACGCTCGTGCGTCGTGGCTGGCCTTTTTCAGATGGTTACGCGCGGCAGACATGTGTTTCCAATTATCGTGCCCAGACGCGTGCGCGATAATTGGAAACATATGCCGGCCGTGCGGGGAAAAGGCCATGACGAACGAGCGTCTGGTCAGCTGAGCGTCTCGTCAGCTGAGCAGGCTGCCGCGCTCGCTCGCCCCCGCTCCTCTGTGGTGCGCGTGCACCACTCGTTTCTTTTACCTTAAACTACAGTATGCTAACAGTAATTCCACAAATTGTTTAACCTGCTAATACATTTTGTCACCTCTCTTTCCCTGATTATGAGTCCGGCGAAGCAGTATTGCTGGGTGGGACGGACACTTCCCCGCTTGATCACGTCTGGCCCGGTGATACCACGCCCGGATTTTCCAGAGCACTGCATAATAATTTTTAACGGTCGGCGAATCTGGCGTGTTAAATCGTAAAATACTGGTCTGCAAGTGCAGGCTGGCCCCCATGATCAGGGAGCCCCAACCAGCTATCAAGCCCTCTTACGGCAAGCGGGAAGCATGGAACTCCCGTCCCTACCACGCCACCGCTCTGACAGCAGATTGAATAATGGAGCGTTAACCCCAACGGAATTGTGAACTTCATCCGAAATAACCAGGTCTGCGTAGTTATTCCCCATTCTGCAGGAGTTAAATCGTAACAGGCGGATATAGTAGGGTGACCAGATTCTCAAAACAACAAGCATTGGCATAGCCATAGGTCTCGCTTTGGGACCTTATAAGTGTTTAGCCATGCAACAGTTACATAACTAAATAGTTATAAGGTCCCAAAAGCGAGACCTATTGGCTATGCCAATGCTTGTTTTGTTTCCAGTGGCACTCCCTACTCATCCAGCAAAAAAGCTGTGTTTACATCTCCCAGCTGTAATATGGCACTCTTTAGTGCCCCCTTCTGGTGAACACAGCGCCATGGAGGCCCGCACTGCCTCTCAACCCAGCTGTCTTAAGACAGCTGGGTTGAGAGGTTTAAAGTGCGTGTGTGGCTAGCTGTCGCAAGATGGCCAGCCAAAAAGACATGTGCACTTTAAACAGTGCCATACCAACACACCCTCTGTGACATGCTTCTGTCACTCAGCAGCGGCCCTGCCCCCTTCCTGACGCTCGGCTCGGGACTGGGGATGAAAAATAAAATGGTAATTAATTACCATTTTATTTTTCATCTTTGGGGGTATTTTTAAGTAGGGTGACGCTCCACCACTCTAATGGAGGAGCCGCCCCTGGCCTTAGGGCACCGAATTACAATACAAGGCTCGAAAAATGCTTTTAAATAGCGTGGAGCAAGCACTTGTGAAAGCACAATTTGATATTGCACACAATTCTTAAAATCCTTGCATCATTCCTGTCCCTCTAGAACAGAGGCGTTATTACAGGCCCCTGCAGGCTCTGCGGAGCGGAGGGAGGCGGGGTGCCAGCTCTTCAGGAACCCCTAAACCCTTCAGAGGGGCCCCAATCTGTTCAAGGCCAATGAATATGTGATAAATGGGAGTCTCTGGGGCCTCTGTTCACATTCTGCAGGGTCTTCACCGTTTTGCAAAATGTGACTGCTCGAGATGGCATAATTGCCAAGGGGATATTTTGTTCTGCCTCCATGTGAGGACTCACTCCAGAGCATCATGCCTGTAAGCAGGAAGATCTAGCCTCTGAGTAATCAAGAATCTGAATGGTTTCACGACAGTGTTACACAATGCCATCAATCACAACACCCTGGGTAAAAGCAATGGATGTGCTACTGATGGAGCAAGGACTCACAAATGAGACTTGCTCGGATGCAGTCTTCTCAAAAGTATTAATGTATTAAATTGTATTGTTCGTACTAATCATTGCATACACAGACACGATCAGAAGGAGGCTTGCATATGTGTTTTTACTAACAAGTAACGCTTGTCTATTCTAAAATGGCCGCTAAAGCGCGGGAACTCTACTGCGCATGTCTCAACCATATCACATGGTGTGACGTCTTTCTTTGCTTGGAGGGAAACTCTTGCTTCTGCGCAGTGTGATTTAAAATGGCTGCTTTATGTCTTCACATGCTATCGCTTGCTCTTATGTTTTATTAAAATTGTAGTATACTAACGCTATTAATGCGGGACAGATTTTATGAGTAAATGGGAATGGAATAGAAATAGTGGAAATACAGTGAAACATTTTATTTGTGATTTTAATATTTTCTTCTTTGATTTTATTATTTCTTAAATATGGGCCTGGGGTTGGTGAACTGAAAACTCGTGTGACCATGGTTCTGCGCATGCTCCCTGAATGGCTGCCCAGAAAGAAAAAGGATGAAGTCAACCTGGACGTCGTCCAAGGCCATGACCTGATGGCCAATATTATTGTATTCATGAATGTCCCTTCCAATATGTAACAATGTACATGAAGAATGTATAAACTTTGTCATGAGACGGGTGGGAAATAAAGCAAATGTATTTAATATGATGGGTATTTTAAAACAAAGGACTTTAAGAAAATGAATTAAATCAATATGGTGTGAGGATCAACCCCCTAACCCTGTCCAATCAGAAGTAGTGGCCCCATAATTCTGCAACATTAAGGGGAGGTACATGGGCGTAGCAGGGTATAATAGATATAGAATTAGCTAATTAGTTAGCACAAGCTTTAGAAGAGGAACTAGACGCTGACAGGCATAGGCTCCAGACGTACGAGCTGATCGAATGCAGACTGAACCGCTGTCCAGAGAGGTTCTGAGGAGGGGGCGGCGGAGTCCAATAGAAGGAAGTCACGGGAGAATCGAGGAGAAGCGAAGTACCAGAGAGGGGAACGACGCAGGCGTCGTAGGTAGAGAGGTCACCGGTCCTGTCCTGATCCGGGAGGAGGTCTTTGCTCTTCATCCTTCCAGGGTCCTATCTTTCCAACTCCTTGGCTAAGGGGTTTGGTTCTCGCACTTTAGGTAAATATAAATGCAACCTTAGTTGCGCTGCTGTCTCTATCTTCTCATTTCCTAAGGGACTGTCATTGATAAATAATTAATTCTTGTGCTTTACCCTTGATATGCGATCTAAGTATCATGTGGTTCTGTATTTACTCTGCTAAAACTTTAGATAAATATTTTAAAACTTCCTGACTCAGTGATTATTTCAGAATTATGAATTGTATAGAACGTCACTCATTTTAAACTTCCCAATTATCAAAGGGTTCATCGGTAAGTCATTACTCTTCAATCAGAAGGTAATTGGTAGCAGGGATTTTGATAAAGAGTACCAACTGACCCACCAGCGGAAATTGCTAGCGTAGTATGAATGTATGGGCCCAAGTGAGTATTTTGTGTATGAATGCTTGTTGCTAGTAACCCGCTGGATCAGTTTTCTGGTAAGCAGAGGACGGTTATGGTTCAACTTTGTTAATTGGGTAATGAGAATTTTATTTTTATAAACTAACATCCGCTATTTTGTTTAAAGTTTGTTTTATGTTGTCTAGAATCCCCGGGGAAAATTGAGAAGCGGTTGGTAAGTGGAAGCCATACTGCAGTGAGGTTATCTGTCAGGCAGAAATAGTACTGAAAAGTTAAGTAGGGCTATCAGTACTTGTTAGGGACTCTATGTGTGTGAGTAATAGCAAGGGAATATGCTAGTGAAAATTTGATGTTATATCACCTAGAAAGGGTAACGTTGAAGAAGTAACATGTATTTCTGAAACTTGCGTGAAGAGTAGACGGAAGTGTTTTACTCGTAGTGTATGATTAGTAAATGGAAGAGTTTTACTAAGAAGTGAGAGAATCTATCTTTTCAAGTTAGCGAAACTGGCACGATAGCGAATGTTTTATGTTGTTACTGAATTTTAAAGAAGTATAGAGAAATTTAAAGTTTGCGTACGAATTTTGTAAAGGGAGGGTCAGCTACTAGAGAGGAAGCTGACGTCACAAACGCCGCACTGGGATTGGTTGAAAACCGCCGGTGTGAAAAGACTCTTGTAAAGGAGGGG
Organism: Calotriton arnoldi; assembly: GCA_963921515.1. NCBI lineage: Eukaryota > Metazoa > Chordata > Amphibia > Caudata > Salamandridae > Calotriton > Calotriton arnoldi. The sequence continues at coordinate 491,481 of CAWUFW010007275.1, read as the reverse complement.
TCAGTAGTCAGGAGTAGTACTGACGTCACAAGTGTCGCGCTGGGATTGGTCGAAACAGCGAAGGACAGAAAAGCGCAAATTGTAAAGGAGGGGTCGTCAGATAGACGTCACGGAAAAGCCGCGCTAGGATTGGTTCAGAGACAATTGTTAGCTAGAATTTAATTGGATATCAGCATAGAAGTCGAAATCTTAGTGGACAAGTGAAAATATATGATAAAACGTGAGCCGACTTTAATAGGAACTCGTCCAGATAGGAGATTCCTAGGTTTTGCAGAATATAATTCGATACATAGATATTTACCCAGAATGTACGGAGAAAAGAGGAAAATGTAATTTCTACAGAAGGTTAAGAATTATTTTAAAAAGGACAAACCAATCAAAACTAGGGAAGAAATTATCATTCCACCAGCAAAAACGCCCGCTTCATTCATGATGATGGAGAGAGGTTATCATACTTGTGTATGGATAGAAAATTGGATGGAATATACCAAAAGTGATGGAATATTAGCTTTTCCCGAGAATGGTACTTTCAATGGAAGAATTCTTCAAAATTTGAGACTAAGAATGAATGACTTAGAACCCAGACCTAGATTAACTCAATACGAAGCCTTAGAAGAGTGGGAAACCGAGGAATTCGAACGTGATCGATCCAGAAGTAATAGGGGTTATCGGGGATTTTTCCCTAGATATCAAAATGAGTCAAGGGACGGTCAGATGAAACAGTGGAGAAGAGCAATGCTTACAGAGGGTCTGTATCCTATATTAATGGCAGAAGAATCAGTAGGGAATAAATGCACAGAAAAGACAAAACATCTGACTAGATTCGGAGATTCCGAAGACGAATTTATGGAAGATATATTAAAGAATCCACCACCATATCAGGAAGGGACAAGTGGATGCACCCCAAGTGCACCCTTGTTAAGAACACCTTTGGTACCACAAGTATTGCATGATTCACCAGCTAGTAGAGTACTTCACGATAAAGAAAAGGAAGCTATAGATAAAAACAGAGCAGAATTAATTCAGAAAGTAACGCAATTGAGTGTTCATCCAGATTCATTGACCATACCTGTAACGATTGGTCCAGTGGTTCCCATATATGGTGACAAAGTAACTTATCCCAAACCTTTAGTTATGCCTACACCTGTGAATGTTCCTAGACCGGAAGCAGTAGTAATGGTTGAGGATCACTTTAGTGATTGTGAGTCTATAATTTCATTAATGGACTTGCCCATTAGAGATTCTGTAAATAATACTCCAAGAAGAGTAACACCTAGTTGTTCTAAAGATGTAAACATAGTAACTTCATCAGGAACGAAAAGTGCCACAGTAGTTACACCTGAAGACTTAGAAAGGGGTGCACAAGGATCAGACAAACAGAACTCACCCCCAAAGATCATGGATATTTATAAATTAAAGGTTGAGTTAGAAGAAATGATAGCAGGAAATGTAGGAGTAGATCGCCTAAATACTTACGATGAAGAAGAACTATTGTTCGTATACAGAAGCATCACAAGAAATGCAAAAATATTTCATGAGAAATTATCAGATTTAGCTCAACAGATGGGAATTGAAATAGGGAAGTCAAAGGTGTTACAAAAACCCTACAGAGCAGATTTTTCAGACAAAGATTTGGAAAATATGAATGCCTCTGGTAGAAAATTACAAGTAAAAGAATTAATGACAGTTCTACAGAAATGGGGAGAGCTAGATAAATGGAAAGTTAGAAGGACCAAGAAAAAGGAAGAGGCACGATATAATAGAACAACTTCTGAATATTTGATGAAGGAAACTGGGAAAGGAGATCAAATGTACCCGATGCGAGAAGTTCCAGGAGGGGGATATGTACATGTCCCATGGAGCAGACAGGATATTTTGTCATTTACGAATGATTTTCCAAAATTAAGAGAAAAGCCAATTGAATGGTACAAGCAGGTTGAGAGGTTTGTGAAAGTGTCAAAGGTATTGTTAAAGGATTTAGATGGATTGTTTGACATAGTGGTACCTGCAGATTTATGGACAGATTGTAAAATTACAGTTGATTGGCCAAGTGAAGAGTATCCTAGAGATCCAAAGACAGGTGCCCCGTCAAGTGATGTAATGAAAAAGTATCAGCAGGTAATAACTTACCTGAAAGGGAAAATTCCACCAAAGGAAACAGATTGGGTGAAAATAGACAGGACTACCCAAGAAGCCAGTGAATCGGTACATGCCTACTATGAGCGTTTATTGCAGGTATTTAAGCAGTATAGTGGATTTGAGGACATTGGAGATAAAAACATGAGTCAGTTTGTTTACCGATTTGTTTACGGTCTAAAGCCAGAGATTTATCAGATGATTAAGCAGCACATGTTGTGTTGGCGAGGGAAACCGATTGACGAGATTTTGAAATATGCCAAATATTGTGGAGATGATATTGAAGATAGGCACAAGAAATTGCAAGAGAAAGTGATGTGGGCTCAAGTAAAAATGGCTGAGAAACAGGGAATTAATATGGATAATCCAAATGATAATCAAGGAAAAGATTCTGGAACGAATGGTGACACTGGGAATGGAGGAAAAGTGAGAGGACGAATGAGCAGAGAAGAGGCTAAAAAGAAGTTTCCTTGTCACGGGTGCGGAAAATTAGGGCATTGGAAGGATGAATGTAAAAAGATTCGGAATAATAATGGCCCAAATCAAAATTTAAATCCACAGACGCAGAATGACTCACAGCAGGGTGTAAATCCTCAGAGTCAGTTACCACCTGCACCTATACAGGGTAATGTAAGCAGAGCAAAGCACCGTACAGACGTCGGAAATCAAGGAGGAAGTGGTAAGAATGATTATGTAACATCACAATTTCTTTTACAGGACGACTTTTGTCCCTATAATTCATGCCGGTGCCTGGGAGAGGGGAAGAAGGAGTGCGTACTTGGTGCATCCTTACCGGTAGATCAGTCAGGTCCATATGTTGAAGGGAATGTGAAAGGTAATGATATTACTTTCCTTTTGGACACTGGTGCTACTAGGTCTACTGTGAGAACAGCAGACATCCCAGACCTTCCTCTCTCTGGAGAAGCTATCCAAGTTGTGGGGGTGGCTAATCAGAAGATTAGAACACCTCTTACCGAACCAATGGAAGTAAAAATCGGAAATTTTAGAGAAATGCATCAATTTGTAGTGTGTGATTCCAGTCCAGTAAATTTATTGGGCCGGGATTTGCTCTGTAAAATGAATTGTACAATTTTCTGCACGCCGGATGGTGTGGCAGTTCAGACCCCAGATGAAGACCATGTATATACATTTATGATTGCAAAGCAAGGTACAGAAGTAGATGAAATGTTTTCTTTGATTACAAAAGACGAGTTACCAGAAGAACTGAAAACTACAGTGAATTCCATGGTATGGGATTTCACGGGAAAAGAAGTAGGACTTATGGCCAAAATAGACCCAGTTAAGATTACTGTAAAAGAAGGTGCGATTTTCCCAAACACCCGACAGTATAAAATGAGTGCAGAAGTAAAAGCAGGAGTCATTGAAGAAATTAACAGAATGGTAAAACAAGACATATTAAAAGACGTAATGAGTAGCCCATGTAACTCACCAATCATGGGTTTGAAGAAACCTAGTGGAAAATATAGGATTGTTCAAGATTTACGCAAAATAAATAAGATTGTGGAACCATGTTGTCCTATAGTACCAAATCCTGCAGTGATCCTATACCAGATTCCTTGGAGTGCAGGATGGTTTACTGTAATTGATTTATGCCAGGCATTCTTTTCCATACCATTGCATCCAGATAGTCAGTATCTATTTTCATTTAAATTTGAGAACAAAGTCTATGTATGGAATCGTGTTCCTCAGGGGTACACGGAAAGTCCTTTCATCTTCAATCAAATATTGAAAAAGTGCCTAGAGAAATTAGTGATGCCAGGAAGCTCAGTCTTAGTGCAGTATATATACGACTTACTAGTGGCATCTAACACTAGAGAGGACTGTGTTGTTGACACCATTGCATTATTAAATCATTTAGCTGAGGAAGGGCATAAAGTTTCACCTGAAAAACTGCAGTTCTGTACAACAGCAGTTAAGTACCTAGGACATCAGATTGAGAGGGGCAGAAGGAGAATAACAGCTGAGAGAATAAAATTAATAAAGAAAATGCAGATGCCTGTCTCTCAACGAGAAGTAAGAATGTTCCTTGGAATAGTAGGATATTGTCGACAATGGATATTAGGATTTTCCCTATTGGCAAAGCCATTTATTCAATTGACGAAAAAGAAGGCGAAGGACCCAGTTGAATGGGATGATGAGAGCGTAGGTGCATTTGTAAAATTAAGAAATGCTTTGTGTGCAGCACCTGCCCTAGGTATGCCTGATTATAAGAGAAAATTTGCATTATTCTGCCATGAAAGAGAAAATTGTGCACTTTCGGTCTTAACCCAGAGACATGGTTTAGACAGATGTCCTATAGCATAATTTTCTGCTACATTGGACCCAGTGGCAGCCACATTGCCAGGCTGCTTAAAAGCAGTAGCGGCTACCTGTTTGAGCATTGAGCAAAGTGAGTCAATTGTAATGGGACACCCTGTAAAAGTGTTTGTTCCACATGCGGTTGTGATTTTGTTGACAAGAACCCGAACTCAGCATCTTACTCCTAGTCGGCTGACTAAATATGAAAGAATAATATTAGGTGCTGAAAATGTGACCATTGTAAGGTGCACCATAGTGAATCCAGCTACCCTATTACCAGACTCATATCATGAGGAAGTTAAAGATGATGAAGAAGAGCATGATTGTTTACAAGTCACAGAGTTGTGCACGAAACCGCGTCCTGATATTCAGGAACTGCCCCTCAGGGAACCAGACAGGGAGCTGTTTGTTGATGGCTCATGCCAAAGGCATGAAGACGGAAAACTAACTGCAGCATATGCAGTGTGCGAACTAACTGGAATAGTCGAAGCATCCTATTTACCAGGAGTAAAATCTGCACAAATAGCTGAATTGATTGCTTTGATAAAAGCTTGCAAAATTGGGAGGAATCAAAGGGTAACTGTATTCACTGATAGCCAGTACGGTTACGGGGTTGTGCATGATTTTGGCCAATTATGGATGCAGAGGGATTTCATGACTTCTTCAGGATCCCCCATTAAAAATGGACAGTTCGTAAAAGAACTACTGGAAGGAATACAATCACCAAAAGAATTGGCTGTGGTGAAATGTGCCGCACATCAGTCAGGAGATGACTGGGTGGTAGTCGGCAATAGATATGCAGATCTTGTGGCCCAACATTGTGCCAAAAACAGATTGTCAGTAAATAAGAGGGTGGAAAGAATGGGAATCAGCTGCCAACTTATGCTGTGTGCACCTCCGGAAACATGGAATGATGTAAAAAGATTACAAGATGATGCTGATGAGAATGAAAGGAGTACATGGATTAAAACAGGATGTACCCAAAAAGCAGAGGATGATGTATGGATTTGTGCTGATGGCAGACCAGTCATGCCTGATTGTCTGCTTTCACAAATGGCTAGGATGTATCATGGAGACACACATGTAGGGAGAGACGCAATGATTAGGCTCTTTAGACAAAATTGGTTCAATCCAAGGTTTAGGGCAGTAGCAGAGAGTCTTTGCCAGAGATGTCTAACTTGCCAAATGCATAACCCAGGAAGAAAAACAGTAATTGGGTTTGGGAAAATTGGAAAGGCAGAGGGTCCATTCATGAGACTGCAACTTGATTTCATTCAGTTACCACCATGTAGAGGGCTGAAATATGCACTAGTGCTAGTGTGTTTATTTTCCAAGTGGGTGGAGGCATACCCTACCAGAAGGAATGACAGTATTACAGTCGCAAAGTTGTTGCTACGCGAACTCATTCCTAGATTTGGTTTTCCAGTAACTTTGGAATCAGATAGAGGAAAGCACTTTAACAGTGAAGTGGTTAAGATAATCTGTGAAGCATTCCAAATTGAACAAAAATTGCACTGTGCATATCGTCCAGAGGCTTCTGGAGTGGTGGAACAATTGAATGGCACGATAAAATCCAGACTGGGAAAAATGTGTGCATCAACATCATTAAATTGGCCAGATGCATTACCTCTTGTTTTAATGGGAATCAGAAGCATCCCTGATAGAAACACCGGATTGAGTCCACACGAGATAATAATGGGAAGAGCAATGAGACAAGCACATGTTCCCACGAATAAACTGCTGAATATATCTGATGATATGGTTCTGGATTATTGCAAAGGACTGGCTGACTTAGTGCGTTCTGTCTCCCACCAGGTTGGAGAAGACGCAGTTTCCAGGCAGCCTGAGCAAGAACATGATCTGAGTCCCGGAGACTGGGTGGTAGTGAAGAATCACACCAGAGAAACGTGTCTATCACCTAGGTGGGGCGAACCTTGTCAGGTCATACTGATTACGAACACAGCAGTGAAGTGTGCAGGATTTCCTAATTGGATTCACGTAAGCCACACCAAAAGAGTACCAGATCCTGAAGAAGAAAATCCTCAGACAGCATCAGTAACTGAGGAAGCTGAAGGTTGCCCAGCTGAAGAATCTCAGGAACAAGATTCGAAGGAAGCTGAAGAAGAACAACCGAGCACAAGTCAGGACTGGATACCAGTGGTAGAAATACCTGAAATCTACAACAGAACAAGAAGTCAAGTAAACTTAGAGGAAATTGAAGAAGATCAGATAGGTGAAGAAGAAGCAGCTCAGGAAGAAGAAGAAGAACAAATACAAGAACCTGAGCAGGAACAGATAGGGAGAGGAAACTGGGCTCAAATTAAAGAAGAACCAACAAATTTTGAGCAGGGACAGACAGGTCTAGAAGAACGCGGTCAGGCTGCAGAAGTACAAAGTGCAATAAGCCCTGATCAGAACCAGTTAGATCAAGAAAACTACACAGAAGGAGAAGATCTTGAGAATCTCGAGCATGAAAACGTAAATCAAGAACAAGACCAGTTACTAGAGACTCACAGTGAAGCAGCTGAAGATAACCAAATAAGATCAGAAAAAGAACAATTCGAAGAAGAAACTGAAATCGAAGAAACCCAAACTGTGCCACAACCTGAAAATAAAAGAATTTCTGAAGAAGGAATTAAAGAAACAGTGCAAACAAAGAAGACAAGAAAAGGTGATCATTGGCCTAGTGCCATCAAAAGAGTAAAATACCACATAACAACCAGAAGTGAAGATCCAGAACAAGTGAATGAAGTAACAAGCCAAACATAACAAGAAAATAAAAGTGAAAAACGAAGAAGCAAAAGACTGAAGCTTGTGAACAACAACTTTAAGGGTCCTGATTGGACTTATATAATTCTTGAAGATTACGAAAGCTCAGAATCAAGTGAAAGTGGTGACGAAGGAACCAGTGCAGAACTAACTTATGAAAAAGAAATAGAACCTCCTTGAGAACATAAAAGACTTGAAGAACACGATAAGAAGAGCAATCTTCCTTGTCAAAAATGTCTGACGATAGAGCTACTGGAAGACCAAAGCAAAAGGGTTGTAAAAGATGTTGTGCTATATGCATATGCAATTTGGTAGTAATGCTTATAGTATGGTTAGTTGTGATCGTAGCAATTCCTTATCTTATGATAATAGATCAAAAGATTAACAATGAAACAAAGGAAAGGACAGATAATTTGAAGAGTAATAGAGTAGAACTAAAGGTAGAAGATGAACCAGATTTGCATCATGAAGTAACAGATAACGACACTAGTTTGAATGTTTTCACAAGGTTATTATTTCAATATGTAGATACAATGGAAGTTAGTAATTGTTATGTTTGTATGAAATTACCTGAATCAGTAGCAGAAGGGTTAACGTATCATCACTTGCCATTAACCTATGGCATATCATGTAGTGTATTGACTAGTTTATTTTATAGAACAGGGCGACTTCAGTATTATTATTCAAATATAGATGTGATATTTTCTGAGATTCCGATTCGAAAGAATATGAATCCAGTGCTTAGTAGCAAAGATGCACAATTTATGGGAGAGTTTTTCTTAACAATGAAATCAATAGACATAACACATGCACATAAAGCAATTTAACATGTTCTTTACAGGAGGAAGAAAAGGTATTTTTGAATTTAGTAGAGAGTAGAAGACAAGATTTCCAAAAGAAAGCTTCTGAGCATAAGGCTCATTTGCCACCTTGGGCGGAGAAAGAAGGTAGTTATACACCTGGCAAGGCTCAAGCTGCTATGGCTCTAGATTTTGTAAAAACAGGGAACATTTGTCTACATAGGTTAAAAAGTGAATATAACAATGTTTTCATCGGTACCAGTGAATGTGAACACAATTTCTTAATTCTTGGAGGTTGGGGACTCAAAGGAGGAACAGATTCAGTTTTTCCTGGAATCTATTATGTATGTGGGAATAAGGCTTACTTTAGGCTTCCTGCAAGGTGGTATGGAAGTTGCTACTTCGGAATAGTATTTCCAAAAATATACCACGTAAAAAGAAACACTGGCAGCAATGAAAATACTAGTGAATTAACACGTAGAAAAAGAGCTCGTTTTTCTGAAATTGTAGGTGATATATTTGGTGCATTGATAACTTCAGTGGGGATAATTCTGAATTCAAGGAAAATATGTAAATTGTCTACAGTGGTTGATCGTTTATCAACTGACACTGCTGGAGGATTTCTAATGATTAATGCGGAAATGGTTGCGATTAGATCTATGGTTATGCAAAATCGACTTGCTCTTGATATTATATTGGCAAAAGAGGGCGGAGTCTGTAAATTATTAAAGACGAAACACTGTTGCACTTACATACCTGATAAAAGTGCAGAAATTGGAACGTATATACAGAATATAACTAAACTTGAGAAGGAACTAAAACCACTGGAAGTTGATAGTGTATGGGAAAGGTTGACCAATAGTATTAGGTCAATTAGTACCTGGTTTGCTAATATAGGGAAAGGACTTATAGGTCAAATATTAGTACCCTTAGCAGGAATAGCAATAATAGTATTTTCAATAATAATATGGTGCAAATGTTGTAGAAGGAATGAATCGTATAAAGTGACCGAAAGAGGAAAGAAGAGAAAGTTTGATGAAATTGAACTTGAAGATTTAAGAAGTGAATTATACAAGAAACTGAAAGGAGATGTGAAAAATAGAAAGTGTAAAAATGAAAGTGAAACTACAATATGCTAAAAGTTGGCATCTGGTTGTGGGTAGTATTTTGATGGCTCAGAAACGCCATCAGAGAGGGGATTGATGGAGCAAGGACTCACAAATGAGACTTGCTCGGATGCAATCTTCTCAAAAGTATTAATGTATTAAATTGTATTGTTTGTACTAATCATTGCATACACAGACACGATCAGAAGGAAGCTTGCATATGTGTTTTTACTAACAAGTAACGCTTGTCTATTCTAAAATGGTCGCTAAAGCGCGGGAACTCTACTGCGCATGTCTCAACCATATCACATGGTGTGCCGTCTTTCTTTGCTTGGAGGGAAACTCTTGCTTCTGCGCAGTGTGATTTAAAATGGCTGCTTTATGTCTTCACATGCTATCGCTTGCTCTTATGTTTTATTAAAATTGTAGTATACTAACGCTATTAATGCGGGACAGATTTTATGAGTAAATGGGAATAGAATAGAAATAGTGGGAATACAGTGAAACATTTTATTTGTGATTTTAATATTTTCTTCTTTGATTTTATTAGTTCGTAAATATGGGCCTGGGGTTGGTGAACTGAAAACTCGTGTGACCATGGTTCTGCGCATGCTCCCTGAATGGCTGCCCAGAAAGAAAAAGGATGAAGTCAACCTGGACGTCGTCCAAGGCCATGCCCTGATGGCCAATATTATTGTATTCATGAATGTCCCTTCCAATATGTAACAATGTACATGAAGAATGTATAAACCTTGTCAAGAGACGGGTGGGAAATAAAGCAAATGTATTTAATATGATGGGTATTTTAAAACAAAGGACTTTAAGAAAATGAATTAAATCAATATGGTGTGAGGATCAACCCCCTGTCCCTGTCCAATCAGAAGTACTGGCCCCATAATTCTGCAACATTAAGGGGAGGTACATGGGCGTAGAAGGGTATAATAGATATAGAATTAGCTAATTAGTTAGCACATGCTTTAGAAGAGGAACTAGACGCTGACAGGCATAGGCTCCAGACGTACGAGCTGATCGAATGCAGACTGAACTGCTGTCCAGAGAGGTTCTGAGGAGGGGGCGGCGGAGTCCAATAGAAGGAAGTCACGGGAGAATCGAGGAGAAGCGAAGTACCAGAGAGGGGAACGACGCAGGCGTTGTAGGTAGAGAGGTCACCGGTCCTGTCCTGATCCGGGAGGAGGTCTTTGCTCTTCATCCTTCCAGAGTCCTATCTTTCCAACTCCTTGGCTAAGGGGTTTGTTTCTCGCACTTTAGGTAAATATAAATTCAACCTTAGTTGCGCTGCTGTCTCTATCTTCTCATTTCCTAAGGGACTGTCATTGATAAATAATTAATTCTTGTGCTTTACCCTTGATATGCGATCTAAGTATCATGTGGTTCTGTATTTACTCTGCTAAAACTTTAGATAAATATTTTAAAACTTCCTGACTCAGTGATTATTTCAGAATTATGAATTGTATAGAACGTCACTCATTTTAAACTTCCCAATTATCAAAGGGTTCATCGGTAAGTCATTACTCTTCAATCAGAAGGTAATTGGTAGCAGGGATTTTGATAAAGAGTACCAACTGACCCACCAGCGGAAATTGCTAGCGTAGTATGAATGTATGGGCCCTAGTGAGTATTTTGTGTATGAATGCTTGTTGCTAGTAACCCGCTGGATCACTACGACTGGCACCGTAGTATTTAATACCATCGCCTGTTCATTATTTTCATAATACTTATTGAAACAAGTAGATTTTTAGACAAAAATCAAAAGCAATAGTATATTTATTTTGTTTGGCAAATAAGTTCTTTATTGATTTATTTTTTAGAAATTGTGAATAGTATCTTCAATGTGGTAAAAGTTAAGATACTGTCAAGCAAACCATGAACTTTAAAATAATAATAATATAGTCTAAATAATAGATCTGACAGAAATAAAAGGACAAGGTACATCAAAAGAAAACTGGGGCACTACAAGACAAATATGAGTGCCAGCCTGGGTGTTGAAAACAATGTTTTGTTTCTTGTTTCGTCTTAAACATACATCATCTAACTTTTCCCTTCACAGTTTAAAAATGATTGCCCTTATCCTACAAATAATGTTTTTTAACCAGTGATAGTATAATAGTTCTTTTTCTTGCAATTACTTCATAGCAAACCGAACAATGTCATCATACGTGAAACAACAAACATTCAAATAAATATATTTTTTAAAATTCATTCCTTGATTGCAATTTGGTAAGTGAACTGAGGACTATATCTATCAAATAAGAGGAATCGAAAGGAAACTGAAAGACACTTTCAAATGTCTCCCCTATGCGTACTGGTGCGCCCTCAGTATTACATGTGTTATATAGCATGCCAAAAATAAAGCATCAACCTAACCTACTATACAGTACGGTAAGTATTGTGTAAGTAGATTTGGAGTTGGAAATAGCTGGTATATATATATATATATATATATATATATATATATATATATATATATTCACTGAAAAAACCATAGGTTTTAGGGACAGTTATAGTTAGTTGGACATTGCACTCGTACAAAACCCGTGAAATTCCCCCGTTATAGTTAGTTCAGGTAACTATAACTCGCGCCCCCGCAATGCACTGCTGATGACGTCACATATTACATCACTCATGACATGGTCAGTGACATCTCAAATGACATCACTGATGACATCATCCAGTGACTGTGTGTTTCTGTAAAGTTTAAATATGTTTAATATATATAGGGAAAGGCGTATTGAAGAATGAGTGGGTGTATAAGTGTCTGAATGGATGATTTAGTAGGTGTGTGACTAACTCTATAAGAGAGTGATTAAACGTATCTTACTGAATGCATGGGTTAGTGACTAAACTTGGTGAATGTCTGTATCCGTCTGTCTGTTGCTGTGTAAGTGGCTTCATGGGTTTGTGAATAGCTACATGAGTGTCTATATGAGTTATTAATTGGTTGTCTGAGTATCTGTATGGGTGCCTGAGTGTTTGTGTGGGTGGGGTGTGTGCGACTCTGTGCATAGATGTGTGAGTGGGTGATTCACTGGGTGGATGGTTTCAAGAGTGCATCTGTGATAGACTGTATGGGTGGGTAAGTGTGTGTAAGAGTGTGTTAGTGAGTGAATGTATGTCCCAGTGGTACATGTGTGAGTAACTACATATGTGAAAGGCAGAATATATGTGTGTTGGAGTATATAAATAGCTATAAGCGAGAGTGTGTGATTGTGAGAGTGACTGTATGGATGAGTGTGTGCTTGTATCAGAGAATGTGCTAGTATTTGTATGAGTAAGTGAGCTGGTGTGTGTATAACTGTATAGGTGAGTAAATGGGTGTGTGCTTAATTTTTTGCATGACTGACTAGGTGTGTGAGTACCTCTATGGATGAGTGGCGATATGTGAGTGTTTATATAGGTGATGGATGAGTGGCAGTGTGTGAGTGTTTATATAGGTGTATGAGTGCATATAATTGTCCTGTACTGAGTGACTATAAGTATGAGTGACTGTACGGGTGAGTGAGTAGATGTGTGTGTGTAGACCTAAGAATCAGTGAGTGTGTATATAGTAATTGGTGTTGGAGTGTCTATGGTTTTGACAATGGCAGTCTGTAATTTACAGTGGGTGTATCAAAAGTTATATTAGGGTGTGAGAAGATGCATCAAATTATCACATGGATGATGTCATCAGTGATGTCATCAGTGATGTCATTTGAGATGTCATCAGTGATGTCATCAGTGATGTCACTGACCATGTCATGAGTGATGTAATATGTGACGTCATCAGCAGTGCATTGCGGGCGCGAGTTATAGTTACCTGAACTAACTATAACGGGGGAATTTCACGGGTTTTGTACGAGTGCAATGTCCAACTAACTATAACTGTCCCTAAAACCTATGGTTTTTTCAGTGAATTTGTAAGGTTTTTAAATGCTAATTTCTAACTATAACGTGCCTGAAACCTATGGTTTTTTCAGTGAATTTCAAAGGTTTTTTAAATGCTAATTCCTAACTATAACATGTCTGAAACCTATGGTTTTTATCAGTGATTTTCAAAGGTTTTGTAAATGACAATTTTTAAATGTATTAATTGTTATATTTATTTTTTTGATACTGATTTACTATATTTTTTTAACTATTTATTTTTAGATATTTTATTTTTTAAAATACATTGTAATTACATTATACATTACATTACAAAATATACTTTCTCAGAATGAATTACTTTAGTTTAAATACTTTGCATGAGGCAAAAAAACTTTTAAGTACAGTAGTTACAGTTGTTGCAATGGGCAACACAATTTCAAACACAATGCAACATTGAGCTCAATGTGAATTTCAAGTTAAATGCAATTAGTTACTTTATGGATTACTTTTCTAACCACAGGACTGGATCCTAGATTCAGTCCTGGGACATCTCCTGTAAACAGTTGAGTAAAAGCGTTTTGGTTACAGTAGTGATTTTTAAGGAATATTATTGTATTTTAAAAGTTGACACTTAGAAACTTTTTCACATAGAATCACCAATGTTATCCTATGGGAGGAAATTCACTTAGCAGGTAAGTAGTGTTATCGTTACTTTTTCTTACTCAGTGGTGGATCCTGGATCCAGCACTGGTGCATCTCCTGTAAACAGTTGAAAGAATGCGTTTAAGTCATACAGGCGATTTTTAAGGAATATTTGTAGTTTGTGAAAATCGACACTTTGAAACTTTTCTGCTGAAAACCAGACAATGGATTCCTATGGAAGGAAATACAAGTTACTGGTAAATACGGTTAGAATTACTTTTCAGGGTCAGTGCTGGGCTAAAAGATGCAGCACTGGGTTCTCTCCTGATAACAGGTGAGTAAATCGGAATTCGTAGTTCGGCTGATTTTAGAGGAATATTATAAAGTTCTAAAACTCCACACTTAGAAGAATTTCCAAGTGAAAACAAGTCAATGTTAGCCTATGGAAGGAAATTCAAGTTACTGGTAAGTACGGTTAAAATTACTTTTCAGGATCAGTACTGGGCTCAAAGATGCAGCACTGAGGTCTCTCATGATAACAGGTGAGTAAATCGGAATTCGTAGTTCGGCTGATTTTAGAGGAATATTTGTATGTTACAAAAATCGACACTTAGAAACTTTTTCAGCAAAAAGCAGGCAATGATATCCTATGGAAGGAAATTCAAGTTACTGGTAAGTACGGTTAAAATTACTTTTCAGGATCCGTACTGGGCTCAAAGATGCAGCACTGTGGTCTCTCCTGATAACAGGTGAGTAAATCGGAATTCGTAGTTTGGCTGATTTTAGAGATATATTATAAAGTTCCAAAACTCCACACTTAGAAGAATTTCCAAGTGAAACCAGTCAATGTTAGCCCATGGAAGGAAATTCAAGTTACTGGTAAGTACGGTTAGAATTACTTTTCAGGATCAGTACTGGGCTCAAAGATGCAGCACTGAGGTCTCTCCTGATAACAGGTGAGTAAATCGGAATTCGTAGTTCTACTGATTTTAGAGGAATATTTGTATGTTTCAAAAATCGACACTTAGAAACTTTTTCAGCAAAAAGCAGGCAATGATATCCTATGGAAGGAAATTCAAGTTACTGGTAAGTACGGTTAAAATTACTTTTCAGGATCAGTACTGGACTCAAAGATGCAGCACTGAGGTCTCTCCTGATAACAGGTGAGTAAATCGGAATAAGTAGTTCGGCTGATTTTAGAGGAATATTTGCACAATGGTGAAGGAAGGGGGTGGGGCCTGAGGTGACATGTCTGCAAACACGCCCGGTGGCGCGTTTTAAGTTGGAGAATTAATTCCTCCTCAATCCCGAGGGTCCCTAGGGGCCAACTAGCCCACCAGATACCTCCAGTATGCGCCAGAGAGCTGCGTTACAGAGAGGTGTTCAGAGGCCACGCCCCTTTTACAACACTCTGCAACGCAGCTCCGTGGCGCTTACTGGAGGTACCTGGTGGGCTAGTTGGCCCCAGGGACCCTCAGGATTGAAGGGGATTTAATTCCCCATCTTAAAACGCGCCACGGGGCCTGTTTGCACACATGTCACCTCAGGCCCCGCCCCCTCCCTTCACCACTGTGCAAACGCGCCCCGTGGCGCGTTTTAAGTCGGGGGATTAACTCCCCTTGAATCCTGAGGGTCCCTGGGGTGCAACTAGCCCACCAGCTACCTCCATTAAGCGCCACAGAGCTGCGTTGCAGAGAGGTGTAAAAAGGGGCGTGGCCTCAGAACACCTCTCTGCAACGCAGCCCCCTGGCGCATACTGAAATGAAATGAAATGAAATTTGTACTTGTAAAGCGCACCCATACCCCCAAAGGGGTGTCCAGGCGCTGTACGCATACCGCTGTGGAACCCTTCCTGGCTTTTCCCTGTGAAATGTCCACTCCTGGGCACCCCCAGGGTGAAGCCAGGCATCCCAGCGCTGTTGGGGCCGTTGTGGAGATTAAGCAAGCTATTGCCCAGAGTTGCAGAGTGGGACCCATGATTAGAATAGGCACCGAGGCGAGAATTATCAGGTCCGAGGAAATTGAGCCCAAGACCCGCCGAGGCGGGAATTGAACCCTGGTCCCGGGCCAGATCTCTGCATCAGGGTCTGCCGCTCTAACCATTGAGCCACACTTCTCTACTGGAGGTTCCTGGTGGGCTAGTTGGCCCCCAGGTACCCCAGTATTCAAGGGTAATTCGTTCCCCCTCTGCAAACGCGCCAGGGGGCGCGTTTGCGGAGTGCTGACAAGGAGGGGGCGTGGCCTCCGGCGCGATGCCGGATTTTTTTTTAAAAAGGGGGCTGTGTGGCCCCCCTTCACTGTAATTATTTTGGGCCCGGGGGACCCCATCCCCCAGGGCCTGACCCCCTTGTATTTTTTTTTTTTGGAAAATGAACGGGAAGGGGACCGCGTTTGCCCCCCTCCCGTGGCCAATTTCGACCCCGTCCCCCGGGTCATTGCCACCTTATTTTTTTTAAAATTTTCATGGAGGGGGGCTGCGTGGCCCCCCTCCTAAGGCCTCCTTAGGCCCTGGGGACCCCATCCCCCGGGCCGGCCTTTATTTTTTTTAAATTATTTTTGGGGCGGGGGGCCGCGTGGCCCCCCTCCCGGGCCACTACTTGCCCCGGGGACCCCATCCCCCGGGGCTGGCCCTATCCTTTGGGGTCCGTGGGGGGACCCCAACTCCCCCACGGACCATGCCGGCTCTCCGCGTCCTGCGGGAGCCGGCATTGCTTTTCCACATGGGGAGCTGCTGACATGCAGCTCCCCGTGTGGAAAAGCAATGTACTTTGGATATTGGAAGCGAGAGCAGGTTTCCCTGCTCTCGCTTCCAATATCCAAAGCATTTTGCAATGACAGGGCGGGAGCCGCGAGGCTCCCGTCCTGCCATAGCAAACTACAGTGTCCCGGGGGTAGGCACCCCGGGACACTGCAGGAGCCAGCCCTGGGTGGTGGCGGTCCCCAGGGCCATCAAGGGCTCCAGGAGAGGGGCCGCGTGGCCCCCCTCCCATCCTTTGCACAGCCCCGGGGAGGTGGTGGTCCCCGGGGCTCGGGGGTCCGTAACGGACCCCTATATTGAAATATTTAGTGCCCTGGGGAGGTGGCGGTCCCCGGGGCGTGTGGGGGTGCACGAGCCCCCCACACAGGTTAATTTTTAAATAAAAAAGAAGCCCCGGGGGTGGCGGTCCCGGGGCTGCGGGAGGGCCGAGAGCCCTCCCGCACCATTTATTTTTAAAGCCCCGGGGGTGGCGGTCCCGGGGCTTGGGGACCTTAGAGGCCCCACATTAAATATAAACCCACCCCCGCATGCCCCCGGGACTTGGCCCACCCGGGGGCAAAATAGCATCGAAGCGCGGGAGACCGCGCTTCGATATTTTTTTTTATCGGCGGGATCCGCGCACCTTAAGCGCATCCCGCCGTTTAAAAAAAAAAAAAGCTTTTTTCTGCCCAGGGGGTCCTTGTGGGACCCCCTGAGCAGACCTAGGGGTGAGGGTGTTTCTACCCTGCCCCCTTTGTGCATTTTGCGCACTTGTTTCTTGTGCTTTTTTTTTTTTAATCGGCGGGATCCGCGCACCCTAAGCGCATCCCGCCGTTTAAAAAAAAAAAAATGCTTTTTTCTGCCCAGGGGGTCCTTGTGGGACCCCCTGAGCAGACCTAGGGGGTCAGGGTGTTTCTACCCTGCCCCCTTTTTGCACTTTGCGCACTTGTTTCTGTCCCTCAGTTCTACCGAGGGACAAAATGGCTGCCAACACTCCCTGATTTGGAGTGTTGACAGCCACTTTACAGCCAATTAGCATGCAGCTCGTGATCGGGAGGGTACGCGGACCCTACTCGGCCATAGATATATATGTGACTTTACTTTTGATTTTCTCAGGAACTACTGAACGGATTTACACCATTTAAGCAAAAGGCACGACACTGAACCAAGGGCTACCTCTTTGCCAAATTTGGTGTAATTCCGTTCAGCAGTTCGGGCTGTAGCCGCGAAGAAAGGTCCCTATGGAAAAATGAATGGGGAAAACGCGTTTTGGGACCCCCCTTTTTTCTCGGCCCCCGCTTGACGAATCACCCCGAGACTTTCAGGATAGGAGCAGACCGGAGCGCCCCAACAAGTTGGAAGCTTTCGCGAAGATTCGTCAACCGGCGCCAACGTTATTTCAAATAGAATGTTGCGGATTTCCTATGGAAAATAGGTCCTAACTATAACTATCTACTGGCGACCGCCAGTAGATTATATATATATATATATATATATATATATATATATATATATATATATATATATATACAGATACCTCGTTCTCCACGACTCCTCAGGTACTAAAAACGAGAGTGGACCCATATTCAGTGCAAATTTTTATTTAATTACACCAGAGTTGTACAATATTCTCCCAAAGATGCCCTGCAATGAGGACGCACTCCAACAGCGGGTGATTGTTGCAATCCTTTTATTTCAAAACCTGCATTCCTTAGACGTCTTTTTTTGCTACACCTTTTATCCTCCACTCTGTATATTTTATCCCACGTAATTTACAATCTGCGGGGGTATAAATTGACTTGTCTAGTTCCATGGATAGGGTCTGTGCTCCATACTGACGTCTCTCAGCCTACATGTACTTGAAGAGAATAGAATTTTTTGCTGCCTTATTTGTTTGCTTTTATGCACTTGCACTTTAGAACGTATGTGATAACGCTGTTCGAGATGTTGGGTGATTATTTGTATTTGACAAATTTTAATGCGACGTCTCTATCCTTGTACGTAATATAGAATACACATTATCCACTCCTTATATTCATGAGTAACCACTATTAAAGGATTTAACCTTGAAGTAGGGAACTAAACCTATGCCATTATTTACATATGTTTTTATATATGATGTGACTTTAACGTGGTAATCAGGAGTCTGATAGGTGGAGTTTGTTGTATTTTCGTGCAACTCTTATTTTAGTGTAAAAAACTAGGCAGTGCTCACCACACGTATGTGACGAAGTTCACTAGTCAAGTATGTGGTTCGTACATGTAGTCTGTGTAGTTTCATACAACATACATTTTTCAAGCTAAGACGCTTTTTGGTTCCAATCTCAGATATGATTTTATAATGATTTTATAATGATCTAATTATCATTTATATCAGGCATTATTTGTTACAACCTGTTTGAATTGTTTATTGAATTTTAAAACCCACGGTTAGACTATGAAAGGAATAGCAACCTTTAGAATGAATTAATTAATTAATTCTTTACTGTTTTTAACACACACTTTGCACATTGTATTTTGCACTAATTGGTTTTATGGAATTGTGTTGTACTAGCCCATTCTTATTACCACTCTGCTGTGTATAAAATAATTTTTACAACAGTCATTTTTTAAAGAAAATACATTTAAAATTGAGAGTTTACTATTAGGTAATTATTGGGACTGAACAAATTATTTGTACAATTGTTTAAAATGATTGCTTATTTATTTAATTGTTTCAGTCTGGCTTTCTCAAGCTGTCGATGTTTTTGCTCTCTATGACCAGCAGAGTATTTTGTTTAGATCTATGGTAATGGGTGACAGACTAACAAAAGGGTTTTTTTTCATTGTAATTATATGCACTATAAATAGACATCATTGGTCCTAGCGTGTCATGTGATCAAGGCCGTGGTAACACGGCCGAAACGCGTCATGCTGGTTTGCACGGAATAAAGAACACTGCTTAATTACTTCTTGGCACGTTGTGGTCTGTACCTGCGTCCGAGTATTTGGAGTTGACAGGACTGTGGTGCTGTTCATATATATATATATATATATATATATATATATATATATATATATATATACAGATACCTCGTTCTCCACGACTCCTCAGGTACTAAAAACGAGAGTGGACCCATATTCAGTGCAAATTTTTATTTAATTACACCAGAGTTGTACAATATTCTCCCAAAGATGCCCTGCAATGAGGACGCACTCCAACAGCGGGTGATTGTTGCAATCCTTTTATTTCAAAACCTGCATTCCTTACCGAACATTTACAGTCTGTGCCTGACGCGTTTCTGAGCATAAGTGCTCCTTTCTCAAAGGCAAGTTGATTGCACCAACAGTTCTGGCTCCCACAATTCCCTATGTGCTTCTTCATTTATGAGCCTCGGGTGTGCCCTCCATAGTGAAGAAGCACGTAGGGAATTGTGGGAGCCAGAACTGTTGGTGCAATCAACTTGCCTTTGAGAAAGGAGCACGTATGCTCAGAAACGCGTCAGGCACGGACCTTAAATGTTCGGTAAGGAATGCCGGTTTTGAAATAAAAGGATTGTAAAAAGGGGCGTGGCCTCGGACCACCTCTCTGCAACGCAGCCCTGTGGCGCTTACTGGAGGTTCCTGGTGGGCTAGTTGGCCCCCAGGGACCCTCAGGATTCAAGGGGACTTAATCCCCCAACTTAAAACGCGCCACAGGGCGGGTGATGTCACTGACCATGTCATGAATGATGCAATTTGTGACGTCATCAGAAGTACATTGCGGGTGCGCGAGTTATAGTTAGCTGAACTAACTATAACGGGGCAATTTCTATGGTTTTGTAGAAGAGAATGTCCAACTAACTATAACGTCCCTGAAACCTATGGTTTTTTCAGTGAATATATATATATATATATATTTATATATGTGTATATTATCTACTGGCGGTCGCCAGTAGATAGTTATAGTTAGGACCTATTATCCATAGGAAATCCGTAACATTCTATTCCCAATAACTTTGGCGTCGTTTGACGAATCATCACGAAATTTTCAAAACTAGTGGGGCGCTCCGGTCCGCCCTTGTCTTGAAAGTTTCGGGGTGATTCATCAAGCGGGGGCCGAGAAAAAAGGGGGGTCCCAGAACGTGTTTTCTCCATGTTAATTCCCATAGGAAATTTTAGCCACGGCTACAGCCCGAACTGCTGAATGGAATTACACCAAATTTTGCAAAAAGGTAGCGCTTGGTTCAGAAAGCGACCTTTTTTTTAAATGGTGTAAATCCGTTCAGTAGTTGCAGAGAAATACAAAAAATAAGAGTGAAAAAATCAATTTCCCATAGGAAACTTTATGCAAGGCTACAGCAAAAACTGCTGAACGGAATTACACCAAATTTGGCAAAAAGGTAGTGCTTGGTTCAGAAAGCACCCTTTTTAAAAATGGTGTAAATCCGTTCAGTACTTGCTGAGAAAATCCAAAATAAAAGTTTCGATATCTATGGCCGCGGTGGATCCGCGCTCCCTCCCGATCACGAGCTGCATGCTAATTGGCTGTCAACACTCCAAACCAGGAAGTGTTGGCAGCCATCTTGTTCCTCGGTAGAACCGAGGAACAAGAAAACAGTAAAACAACTGCGTAAAACGCAAAAAGGGGGCAGGGTAGAAACACCCTGACCCCCTAGGCCTGCTCAGGGGGTCCTATAAGGACCCCCAGGGCCAAAATAAATAAATATTTTTTTAAAAATCAGCGGGATGCGCTTAGGGTGCGCGGATCCCGCCGAGAAAAAAAAAATGAAGCGCGGGCTCCCGCGCTTTATGGTTAATTGGCCCCCGGGTGGGCCAAGTCCCGGGGGCATGGGGGTTTATTTAATAATATGGGGGGGCCTCTAAGGCCCCCCAAGCCCCGGGGACCGCCACCCCCCGGGGCTTTAAAAAAATAATGGTGCGAGAGGGCTCTCGGCCCTCCCGCAGCCCCGGGGACCGCCACCCATCGGGGCTTCTTTTTTTAAAAATAAAATACCCGTGTGGGGGGGCTCGAGCCCCCCCATACGCCCGGGGACCGCCACCTCCCCGGGGCACTAAAAAAAAAATGCTAATTTGGGGTCCGGAACGGACCCCCGAGCCCCCGGGACCACCACCTCCCGGGGGCTGTGCATGTGAAGGGAGGGGGGCAGCGCGACCCCCTCCTGGAGCCTGTGGTGGCCCTGGGGACCGCCACCCCCAGGGCCGGCTCCTGCAGTGTCCCGGGGTGCCTACCCCCGGGACACTGCTGTTTGCAATGGCAGGACGGAGCCTCGCGGCTCCCGCCCTGTCATTGCAAACTGCTTTGCTTCATTGAAGCGAGAGCAGGGAAACCTGCTCTCGCTTCAATGAAGCAAAGCAGATTGATTTTCCATAAGGGGAGCTGCATGTCAGCAGCTCCCCTTATGGAAAAGCAATGCCGGCTCCCGCAGGACGCGGGGAGCCGGCGGGACCGTGCGGGGATTGGGGACCCCCCACGGTCCCCAACGAGTGGCCAGGCTCCAGGGGATGGGGTCCCCGGGGCCATTAGTGGCCCGGGAGGGGGGGCCACGCAGCCCCCCTCCCCAAAAAAGGAATTAATTTTTTTTTTTAAATAACGTAAAGGCCGGCCCCGGGGGATGGGGTCCCCGGGCCTTAAATGGCCTGAGGAGGGGGGCCACGCAGCCCCCCTCCAAATATTTTATTTTAAAAAAACAGTGGGCATGCCCCGGGGGATGGGGTCCCCGGGGCCAATAGAGGCCCAGGGAAGGGGGGCCACGCGTCCCCCTTCCCGTTTTAAAAAAATGAAAAAAAAGGGGTAAGGCCCTGGGGGATGGGGTCCCCAGGGCCCAAAAAAGGAAAAAGGAAGGGGGGCCACACAGCCTTCCTTCGGGGAAAAAAAAAAAAACGATTGTGACGCAGGCCCCGCCCCCTTCCTTTACCACTCTGCAAACGCGCCCCCTGGCGCGTTTGCAGAGGGGGAACAAATTCCCCTTGAATACTGGGGGTCCCTGGGGGCCAACTAGCCCACCAGGAACCTCCAGTATGCGCCAGGGGTCTGCGTTGCAGAGAGGTGTACAGAGGCCACGCCCCTTTTTACACCTCTCTGCAACGCAGCTCTGTGGCGCTTACTGGAGGTACCTGGTGGGATAGTTGGACCCCAGAGACCCTCAGGATTCAAGGGGACTTAATCCCCCAACTTAAAACGCGCCACGGGCGCGTTTGCACAGTGGTGAAGGGAGGGGCGGGGCTTCAGGAGACATGTGTGCAAACAGGCCCCGTGGCGCGTTTTAAGATGGGGAATTAAATCCCCTTCAATCCTGAGGGTCCCTGGGGGCCAACTAGCCCACCAGGTACCTCCAGTAAGCGCCACGGAGCTGCGTTGCAGAGTGTTGTAAAAGGGGCGTGGCCTCTGAACACCTCTCTGCAACGCAGCTCTCTGGCGCATACTGGAGGTATCTGGTGGGACAGTTGGTCCCTAGGGACCCTCGGGATTGAGGAGGAATTAATTCTCCAACTTAAAACGCGCCACAGGGCGTGTTTGCAGACATGTCACCTCAGGCCCCACCCCCTTCCTTCACCATTGTGCAAATATTCCTCTAAAATCAGCCGAACTACGAATTCCGATTTACTCACCTGTTATCAGGAGAGACCTCAGTGCTGCATCTTTGAGCCCAGTACTGATCCTGAAAAGTAATTTAAACCGTACTTACCAGTAACTTGAATTTCCTTCCATAGGCTAACATTGACTGGTTTCACTTGGAAATTCTTCTAAGTGTGGAGTTTTGGAACTTTATAATATTCCTCTAAAATCAGCCGAACTACGAATTCCGATTTACTCACCTGTTATCAGGAGAGACCTCAGTGCTGCATCTTTGAGCCCAGTACTGATCCTGAAAAGTTATTTAAACCGTACTTACCAGTAACTTGAATTTCCTTCCATAGGCTAACATTGACTGGTTTCACTTGGAAATTCTTCTTAGTGTGGAGTTTTGGAACTTTATAATATTGCTCTAAAATCAGCCGAACTACGAATTCCGATTTACTCACCTGTTATCAGGAGAGACCTCAGTGCTGCATCTTTGAGCCCAGTACTGATCCTGAAATTTTTTTTTAACCGTACTTACCAGTAACTTGAATTTCCTTCCATAGGATATCATTGCCTGCTTTTTGCTGAAAAAGTTTCTAAGTGTCGATTTTTGAAACTTACAAATATTCCTCTAAAATCAGCAGAACTACGAATTCAGATTTACTCACCTGTTATCAGGAGAGACCTCAGTGCTGCATCTTTTAGCCCAGTTCTGATCCTGAAAAGTAATTCTAACCGTACTTACCAGTAACTTGAATTTCCTTCCATAGGCTTACATTGACTGGTTTCACTTGGAAATTCTTCTAAGTGTGGAGTTTTGGAACTTTATAATATTCCTCTAAAATCAGCCGAACTACGAATTCCGATTTACTCACCTGTTATCAGGAGAGAACCCAGTGCTGCATCTTTTAGCCCAGCACTGACCCTGAAAAGTAATTCTAACCGTACTTACCAGTAACTTGTATTTCCTTCCATAGGAATCCATTGTCTGGTTTTCAGCAGAAAAGTTTCAAAGTGTCGATTTTCACAAACTACAAATATTCCTTAAAAATCGCCTGTATGACTTAAACGCATTCTTTCAACTGTTTACAGGAGATGCACCAGTGCTGGATCCAGGATCCACCACTGAGTAAGAAAAAGTAACGATAACACTACTTACCTGCTAAGTGAATTTCCTCCCATAGGATAACATTGGTGATTCTATGTGAAGAAGTTTCTGTCAACTTTCAAAATACAATAATATTCCTTAAAAATCACTACTGTAACCAAAACGCTTTTACTCAACTGTTTACAGGAGATGTCCCAGGACTGAATCTAGGATCCAGTCCTGTGGTTAGAAAAATTAATCCATAAAGTAACTAATTGCATTTAACTAGAAATTCACATTGAGCTCAATGTTGCATTGTGTTTGAAATTGTGTTGCCCATTGCAACAACTGTAACTAATGTACTTAAAAGTCTATTGCCTATTTGCAAAGTATTTAAACTAAAGTAATTCATTCTGAGAAAGTATTTTTTGTAATGTAATGTATAATGTAATTACAATGTAATTTAAAAAATAAAAAATCTAAAAATAAATAGTTTAAAAAAATGTAGTAAATCAGTATCAAAAAAATAAATATAACAATTAATACATTTAAAAATTGTCATTTACAAAACCTTTGAAATTCACTGAAAAAAACCATAGGTTTCAGACATGTTATAGTTATGAATTAGCATTTAAAAAACCTTTGAAATTCACTGAAAAAACCATAGGTTTCAGACATGTTATAGTTATGAATTAGCATTTAAAAAACCTTTGAAATTCACTGAAAAAACCATAGGTTTCAGGCACGTTATAGTTAGAAATTAGCATTTAAAAAACCTTACAAATTCACTGAAAAAACCATAGGTTTCAGGCACGTTATAGTTAGAAATTAGCATTTAAAAAACCTTACAAATTCACTGAAAAAACCATAGGTTTTAGGGACAGTTATAGTTAGTTTGACATTGCACTCGTACAAAACCCGTGAAATTCCCCGTTATAGTTAGTTCAGCTAACTATAACTCGCGCCCTCGTAATGCACTCCTGATGACGTCACATATTACATCACTCATGACATGGTCAGTGACATCACTGATGACATCACTGATGACATCTCAAATGACATCACTGATGACATCACTGATGACATCATCTACGTGATAATCTGATGCACCTCCTCACACCCTAATATAACCTTTGATATACCCACTCTAAATTACAGACTGCCATTCACAAAACCATAGACACTCCAACACCAATAACTACATACCCATCACTGATTCTTAGGTCTACACACACACATCCACTCACTCACCCGTACAGTCACTCATACGTACGGTCACTCAGTACAGGACTATCATATGCACTCATACTCCTATATAGACACTCAAACACCGCCACTCATCCATAGAGGTACTCACACACCTAGTCAGTCATGCAAATAATTAAACACACTGCCATTTACTCATCTATACAGTTATACACACACCAGCTCACTTACTCATACAAATACTAGCACATTCTTACGCTCTTATACAATCACTGATACAAGCACACACTCATCCATACAGTCACTCTCACAATCACACACTCTCGCTTATAGCTATTTATATATTACAACACACATATATACTGCCTTTCACATATGTAGTTACTCACACATGTACCACTGGGACATACATTCACTCACTAACACACTCTTACACACACTTACCCACCCTTACAGTCTATCACAGATGCACTCTTGAAACCATCCACCCAGTGAATCACCCACTCACACATCTATGCACAGAGTCGCACACACCCCACCCACACAAACACTCAGGCACCCATACAGATACTCAGACAACCAATCAATAACTCATATAGACACTCATGTAGCTATTCACAAACCCATGCAGCCACTTACACAGCAACAGACAGACGGATACAGACATTCACCCAGTTTAGTCACTAACCCATGCATTCAGTAAGATACGTTTAATCACTCACTTATAGAGTTAGTCACGCACCTACTAAATCATCCATACAGACACTTATACACCCACTCATTCTTCAATACGCCTTTCCCTATATATATTAAACATATTTAAACTTAACAGAAACACACAGTCACTGGATGATGTCATCAGTGATGTCATTTGAGATGTCATCAGTGATGTCATCAGTGATGTCACTGACCATGTCATGAGTGATGTAATATGTGACGTCATCAGCAGTGCATTGCGGGGACGCGAGTTATAGATAGCTGAACTAACTATAACGGGGGAATTTCACGGGTTTTGTACGAGTGCAATGTCCAACTAACTATAACTGTCCCTAAAACCTATGGTTTTTTCAGTGAATATAATATATATACATATTTGTACATATATATGTTTGTATATATATATATATATATATAAAACAGCTATTTTCAACTCCAAATCTACTTACACAATACTTACCGTACTGTATAGTAGGTTAGGTAGATGCTTTATTTTTGGCATGCTATATAACATA
Organism: Calotriton arnoldi; assembly: GCA_963921515.1. Lineage (NCBI taxonomy): Eukaryota > Metazoa > Chordata > Amphibia > Caudata > Salamandridae > Calotriton > Calotriton arnoldi. Next base: position 465,039 of record CAWUFW010007275.1, on the reverse strand, counting down.
TATATATATATATTGCTGATGTCATGGTAGATGATGTAGTGGATGCGATATTTTAGAAGGTCGATATTAACAATCTGAATAAAGTGTCATAATACATATTACTGATAAGCCAAAAATGTGCCCCATTGAGTAATGTTTATATCTCCACAGTTTGTCATCCACATCAGATTATAGAAAGTCCGTCTTCAGCATCTTATGACTTTTATCCCACAGGTAGTAAAAGCTCCCCCACACAGTGTGGCATGTCTCATCATTCAGTTCTCCACAGGACACTGGGAACACTTTCTCATAGTGGCATAACTGGGGGGGGGGGGCAGTGCGCACCGGGCGACACTGTGTTTGGGTGCGGCGGGAGTCGTGTCTGTCGACTACCACCATCCCCCAGGGCCCGAGTTCAAGTCGCAAACTTAGGGGCCACCCCAGGAGGCAGTACGTCTAGCTACGCCACTGCTTTCTCACTCTCAATAAGAGTCAAAAAGAGACTCTTCATATAATTCATGAACAGTCTACATTTTGTCTCTTGTTTTTAATCATGTGGTAAGGAGGCATGAATGAAATAATGTATTCTACCTTTACACATATTTAATGGTCTTATGGTGAGATTTTTGATTTGGAAAGTAGTCTAGCTTTACTTTCATCTCCACATTATGGCACATCAAAATGGTTTATTGGGACAATAGAGTGACTACTAGCACAAACATAGAGCACCAGGGGCTGTATTACACTAAAGGCGAATTTTCATTGTTTGCGACAGGAGCACCTTTTAAAAGGTGTGCCCTGCGCAAACAATGAAAATGCGCCGTATTACCATGAATGCTCTGCCCCCAGGGCAGAAGCGAACTCGCGCTGCCCTAGGGGCAGCGCACTCCTGTGAAAAAACGGAGCGCCTGCTTTGAAGCCGCTCTGTGTTTTCATACTGCAGGCAGCAAACCGCCTGCACTTTGCAGGGACATTAGAGATCCCCTTGCAGGCGGGTGCAGTCATAGACTGCACCCGCCTGCAAGGGGATGTCAGGGGAGGTCTATGGGACACTATTTCCCCCCTCCAAAGGGCTGCTCTCAGAAGGCGCACTGACAGTGCATCACCTTTTAAGTGGCGCACTGTCAGTGTGCATCCTGAGAGCGTCTTTGTATCTGCGCCCGTGTCTGTAGTACGGAGTGGGTGCGGAGTCAAAGTGATTTCCACATTTGCATGGGCCAGGTCTTCATAGAAATGAGGAAATGCCCTCTGAAGGTAGCGCTGGCGCTTTAAGTGCACCAGCGTTATCAGTATTACAGAAGGGGACACACAAGCGTCTGTGGCCCCTTCTGTAATACCAAAGTGCCCCGGGGGCGCGCAAAGCGGGCGCAAACGCCCACTTCATAATATGGCCCCTGATGGATAAAACACACAGGAATAATGCCAATAAAAAACCTATCGAAGTCTGTCCGCAATGTTGAAGGGAGAACTCTACGATGAAGCATGCCACACTATGTGGATGACAGTCACAGACATACCACAAAAATGAGGCGTAAGCAGTGCCATCTTAACGCATGGGCATGCTGGGAAGTTGCCCGGGGTCCCCACGAGCATAGGGACCCCATGCTAATCTATGCAACATTTGTATTCCTGTGAGGTGTTGTGTAGGCAGGGCCCAGTGCATACGCTGATGATACCCAGCTGCTATTTACCTGTGAAAAGGATGAGGCGTTCAATGGTAATGCAGTAAATGCCTGTCTAACCAAGGTATTTGCCTGGTTCAGGCAAAACCATCTAATGTGCAACTCTAATAAGTCGGAAATCATTTTCTTTGGACATACCCCAGGCGCAGAATGGCGTCAATGGTGGCCACAAAATCTATCCCCTCCTGAAAGTCCAGTTTCCATTGCAAAACATTTAGGGGTAAAATTCGACTCCGACCTGACCATGAAGTCCCAGGTCCAAATGGTAGCAGGCACCTGTTTCGGTCTACTAAAAATGATGAGGAATTTTCTCCCTCTACTTTCTATCTCCCATATGAAAACTGTGGTCCAGGCACTTATCACATCAAGGTTGGACTACGCAAATGTACTGTATCTGGGCCTTCCGGACTACCTACTGAATCGTCTCCAGGAGGTCCAAAATGCCGCGGCGAGGGCCGTGCTTATGGTCGGACCCAGATCACATATGTCCTCCTATCTCAGAACCCTGCACTGGCTCCCTGTGAAAAAAAGGGTCAGTTTTAAAGCTCTGGTTCTGAGTTTTAAGGCCCTAAATAGTATTGGCGCCCCGTACCTCAGGGATAAAATCCAACCTTATAAACCTTTTAGAACTCTGCGCTCATCAACCCAGGAACTGACTATTGTGCCTAAGTTTTGCCGTTCTCGTAAAGGAGGACGCTCCTTCCAGGTAGCAGCCGCAACACTATGGAACAGCCTCCCACTTTCGCTAAGACAAGAGCATGATCTCCTCAGTTTCAGACGCAATGTCAAAACTTGCTTCTTCCAATAATAGGCTCGCCATCCTTTGGGCGTCTAGGTCTTGCTTACGCTCTGTCCAGGGGTCAAGGATAGCGCCGGGACACTCCCCGGAGTAGCCGTGCGCTTAATAAATACCCCCCATACCATACCATACCATACCATACCTATAATGCTGTTAAGACGGCCCTGGAAGTAATAAGGAAAAGGGCTTTCTATAAACTGATGTGGGATACCAAACAGTGATATTATAACCTTTCACAGGCTGACACATTTTCGTGTATAAGTGAATTGAGGCACCAGTTTCAAACGGCACAAGAACGGTATGTACAACAATTTGTGCAATATTTCATGATGAAATGTGCAGTTTGCAAAAGGCACAGGTTTTCCTTAATTTCGAGGGAGGGTCCTTGGCTCAATAAAATATCTCTAACGTAGCTTCTTCACAACTCCCAAAATAAATCAAAGTAAATCAATTCTCCCTTGAAAGGAAACTCCCCATGTAATGAAAATTGGCATGTGGTTACAAGGTATTCACCAATAGGTATACAATTTAGCATTTTGAACCTGACCAAGACAGTGACTTATCGGGGAAAATATGAAAAATGGGTCTGGTGGTCCAATCCTGGCTCCTGTTGCTTGTTTGATACCTTATACCCTATTTGCTCGCCCACATCCACAAAACCACGACCACCTCTTTTAGTACATCAGGAAATAATTGTCATGTACTCTAATGGAAATCTAAGGAAATGAAATGCTAAAACTACCGCCCCTTTTAAGGGACTCACTCAATTGAGTATCTGTGTTGGGATGGTGTTGCACATGTGTGAGTTTGTTGTTAGCGCCAAGAAGAAAACTTGTCAAATTGTTGTTAATTTATTCAATAAATATATTAACATTTTACCAATATCTATAATGTGACAAAAACATCCCAGACCTCCTACAAATAGATCAACTTAATGATGAATGAACATTTTAAAACCCTTGTTACTTTTTAGGTGGAATAAATATCGTGTAAGTCAGAGAAAAAGCTAAATAATGTGCTCTCAGAGGTGATGCATTTATTAGGTTAACGATGCTACGCTTATATAATGATATCTTTCAATAATAGTAGAAGAAATGTTTTTGAACACGAGTGGCTGAGCAGTGCTGTGTGAAAAGGGTGAATTTAATGCCCTCTGAACAAACACCTAGAGTGACAGAACTACAAATATATATATATTTACTTTTTTATGGCTCTGTCATGCTTCCAGGGTAGAAAAAAACAGTTTTCACAATCGCATGCAGTAATTCTGCGCCTCCAAAGTCAAGTTAGCCCAGTAACAGGAATGTAGGGCCTTCGGCAATCTGCAGGCCCGGTTATGCAAGCCAGGAACAAGTTAATGTAACTCTCTTTCATTTCCAGAATGAAGGGACCCGGGGGAGCGACTGGTGAGGCTCGTCTCCCCCTTGGTATTCGTGGAATGGAACAGGCCACAGGGAAAAACGCAGGGGATAGGGTGAGAGGGGTAGGAAGGGGTGGGTGTCGGGAAAGGTATGTAAGGTCGTGGGTGACGGAGGTGCAGCCTTTTTGCTGACTCCTTCACCCAGGCAGTTAGAGAGGGAAAAGTGAGACACTCACCCACCCAGCTGTATCGGGGGTTGGAGTGCGGGGTCCGGGCTATGCCACAGTAGGACAGGGATGTTCTGAAAGGGGATAGGGGGATAGGGTGGTGAGTCAGATGCGGGCGTATCCACTCCTTGGGGGGCGGGGGAGGGAAGACGAGGGATGTTCTGAAAGGGGATAGGGGGATAGGGTGGTGAGTCAGATGCGGGCGTATCCACCCCTTGGGGGGCGGGGGAGGGGAAGACGAGGTTTGGGGCTTTGGAGCAAGACAAGAAGGCTTCATTGGAGGGGTGATGGGTAGAGTGAGAGAGAGACTTGGGGATGCGAGCAGGACAGTGAATGGAAGTTAAAGAATGAGATCGGTGTATGGGGACTTGGTTTGGGAATGCTTGGTACAGTTGGAGAAGGGAGTAGGTTAAAAGGGGTTTGGCAATTAGTTGATGTATTGATCAACTTGATAATATGTTTAGTGTTCTGTTCAATTTACAATCAAGTAGTTGATACAAATGTGTCCTAATAAAGTGGCCTTTTATGCTTCTAGTTTGAGTGTGGGTGTGATTAGTTCACGATGTTTCCAGTGAAGCTTTTCGTTACAGAGACTTGTAGCGTCAAGGTGAAAATCAGCTGCGTCATGCTTTGACAAAGCCTGCAGACACAGGAGATGAGGGGCTTAAAATGTGCAGTGAAGCCTGATGCAAGATGACACAAACACCGCGCGAGGACTGGCCGCACTGTAATCCGATACAGTTCTGACATGCATTTGCCCGCAGCTGTGAGCTCTTAGTGTAGGGAGATCTAGTTAGAATAAAACAGCCTCACTGTAAAACGCTTAAATTGCCGTTCCCCTTAGCATTGCAGCTTCTCCAGTCCTGAATACTTCTTTACATTGTGGCACTGGAAATTTTGTTTATTCCATTATTATGTATGGCTTCTATAGGAAGCCTCTATCTTTTATAGCAGATTCTATGTCTGGTAACTCACTGCTATGACCTAGCAACCGTTGATAACAAAACTTGTTAACCACTGATACTGCATCATAAAGTGCTTCAGACCAGGCTGACAGGTCACTCTGTGAGCCTGTCAGCACTGCGCTGCTTGTCTGCTTTGCCAGAAAGCAGAAATCACAGCTGCAGGAGGGGGAAGAAAGGCAGTGGTTGGTTAAGGATGGCAGGTAGGTATTTTTTTTATCACATTTGGGTTGGGGGAGATGCCATGTTATGTATAGCACCCCAGTACTCCTCTGCCCTTGCGTAGCAGTTAAAAGCAGGGGGCAGGTGATTTTGGGGGTGTTACACAACAGAAAATTGTAGATGGTAAAAAGTGACTTACGGAGATGTTTTTCATCTCGGGTTTCTGAGTGACATAGACAACTTGAGCTTCACTCTCATTGTCTACCGATGTCACTCAGAACCCCTCAGTGAAACACATCCCTGTAATTTACTGTTAACCATCTATAATTCTATATATAAAGCCAGGGCCAGAAGTCCCACAATTCAAATGGAAAGCCCGAGGTGGAGCAGATAGTAATGCATTGCCCTGGGAAACCTGGCATGGTTGGTGTTGCCTGTCAGAGGACCTGGCTTAGAGTTTGTTGATAATTGAAAACCCCCTAATTTCCAGAGGTGGATTACTCTCCCAGAATTTACCAAGAAGCTTTCAATTTGCTTAAGTGACATTTCAATGCTTTCAAGTGCTTCTGGCAAAGGTGGTGCTTTTGAAACTGTAGAAAGGCTCAACGGCCATCGGAATACTGGCGAGTCTTAGAGCTTCAGGAGAGCTTCGACCCCATCTTGAATCACTGATGTGATTCCACCTGCTTGACTACAAAACAGTGCAAACTGTTTTCCTTTGCGCCTGTTCAATCATAAAGAGCAGCCTACACTGAAGCGGCAAATCCTTTGCATGCAAAACACACTATGTTAATGGTTGTATGTCTCAATATCGAGGACAGAAATAAAACCTCCACATATATTGGCTCAACCATCTTGACTAATGCTATTACATTAAGGTAAGTATATTTAATAGATGACATAGTACAAGTCACATTTTTGTAGATGATATTTGTGCATCTCTATATTAGAAACTTAGGGACAGATGTACAATGCGCAAAATAGCGCCTCGCAATTTGCGAGGCGCTATTTTGGATGTACAACAGTGTGTATCACACTGTTTGCGATTCCCAATGGGGTCGCAAATTGAGAGGCTCATGAATATTAATGAGCCTCTCGCAATTTGCGACCCCATTGGGAATGGCAGGCCCTCCCAGGTATGGTGGCCTGCTGGGCTCAGCAGACCACCATGTCTGGGACTGCTTTTAAATAAAGCAGTTTTTTTAAATGCAGCCCGTTTTCCTTAAAGGAAAATGGGATGCATTTAAAAAGAAAAAATGAAACGTTTTCGTTTCATTTTTTAAGAGCAGGTAGTGGTCCCTGGGACCACTGCCTGCCCTTAAAAATATTTTTCCCTGGATTTGCAAGGGGAAGGGGTCCCCTGGGGACCCCTTCCCTTTGCGAGTGCATTACCACCCTCTTGAAGAGGGTGGTAATTTGCTGCAGTGTTTTGCGACCGCAATTGCGGTCACAAAACATTCATACATGGGCTTGCGCTCGCTATTAGGAAGGGAACACCCCTTCCTAATAGCGAAATGCATAAACCTATTTAGCGAGTCGCAAATAAATTACGACTCGCTAAATAGGCTTTGTTTATGGCCCATGCTGTTTTGGCATGAGCAAACGGGTTTGCAAATCCGTTTGCGCATGCAAAAACGGTCGTACATCTGGCCCTTAATAATGTGACTCCCACCTAAGTGCATCACCGTTAAGCGCTAAAGGGCAAGAGCCAAAGCATGCCACCATGATGGTAAATAGCAATAAATGAATAAAGGTCAGAGATAACCTTGCCGCTAGACCTTTGAGAACTTCTGATGAAACAGCCATGGAGGGAGAGACTGAGGCCCAAATGATCGGACAAAAAGAGGCATGTTCCAAACGCAATTTTAAACTCTGCCTCCCTCGTGGCCTCGTTTGTTGTAATACATTCAATTTTAGCTTCACTAACGACGTACAAAGTTTTTATTTTTCAAATCACAATAAGGTGAACGTTAAATAATCATTTTGCGATCTAATGTTCTTCAACTGATGTCTGAGATAGCTCGTATTGCTACGATCTCACAGCATCACCGGTTCTTCTCCCAGTGGATAGCAGGGTTGGAGTACAAGAGGTGGTTCTTCTTCAATAACCCTTGAGATATCTATCAGCAAAGGATCCTCTAACACTCCCACTTCTTGAAACGTGGCAGATCTTGGGTGCTTAGTACATTACTAGGGCAGCATGAGCTGTTCTCAATAATTAGACTGTAAAATCATTCAGGAAACATGGGTGTAAATCAGAATTCTGTGGAGGGTTTTGGGGTATCTGTTGAACATGCTATTAAGATTGTGGTGTGCTGAACCATAAGAAGGATGGACAAGTGTTTCCACGGCTTCAAAAGTTGATAAGAAAGAGGCCCACATGGGTAAGTAATTTTCTTTTGTAGTATGTGATGCAGAAGAGGGTAAACTTGCTAGTTTTGGTTATTCTGTACTTTCCCAAAGTAGTTCTGTGTGATAAACAACTGTTAAAAGAAACTAGACGTTTGATAACGGAATCACACAATTGGAAATTATAGAGCCTGATCCTGTCAGGGGGTTGGAAGGCAAGATGTGGAACAGTTGTTTTTTAACACAGTCAAGAGGCAGCCTTGAAGGCCCTAGAACAGGCACTTGATCAACAAGATAGTGATAAACAATTGGGGGGTCTTGTAGGCAGATGGAAGTCTAGAATTTATTCTGGATGAAAGTAGAGTTCAAGGGGGTGCATATGTTTACATGTTAAGATATACTTAGTCTCTCCAATCAATCTTTGATCTAATTTAAATTTTAGGGCAAAATGTAGGTTTATAGATTTCTCTTAAAATCAGTGAACAGTTGAAGGTGCTCACTTTCCTCAGTTCTGAAATAAAATGAGATGACCTCTTGAGAAATAATAAAAGGTTCCCAAGTCTAAGGTAACGATCCTCTAACGTGGTTTGAAGACAAGTGGAGGGGGCTGGCCTGAATATGCAGTGACTCATGCATTTTTCTTGGAGTCTTCTATGGTCAGTATCACTGAGGAGGCAACTACCTTCATGAAGACACATAATCTGAAGTTGTGCTGAAACTGTGTAGCAGAGTCATAGTCCAAAATAATGTCCCCTCCCATGCTGATATTAGGGGCCCCCTCCACGCCCATATATCACTGAAATCTATAGCCTGTCTAGACTGAATGTGAGCCCACAAGGGGTCGGGCCCCTCGTGCCGCAGGCTGCAGAGGCCTGGGTTACGTCGCTGCTGGTAGTGGGCCCAGCATGGCTTATCACTGAGATGTGTTATAGAAGGAAAGGTACTCTGAGATAAGTGTGGCACCTAAAATGACTTGGGTCATAACATCAGATACAGCAACGAAAAACAAGCAATCCTAACAAAAATTAAAGACTAGGGTCCAAGTTCATTGGAATTTCCTATTCTGCTTGAAGAAACGTTTATGCTTGTTAGTAATACAGAAACGATCTAAGAATATTGCTGGAAAACGGTGCCAGTCGCAAGTTTTCACACCCATTCCTGGGAAGGTTTTGTGAATTTCATTTTTTACATATTTTCTTCTATTTGAACAATGCACAAATAGGCAGGGTACAATTTCACACTGTAAAATGGCAGTGCCTTTGCAAAATAGCAGTTTTTTTCTTCCTTTCATCTTTTTATTTGCTTCACGAGGAAAATATTTTTCCCTTTTCCCTACTCCCCTCGAAATTTGGGAAGGTTTCATTCCCCTTTACAGTCTGGAAAAATCCACTCCTGCTTAAGTAGAAACAAATTGACTATTTCCAGGGTGGGAAATGGAGGGAAAAGTAGTTTGCAAATAGCTACAATTCAAAACGTATGTGGGCATTTACAAACTATATCGCGACCCGGTTCTTGCTTGGACTCCTTCTTATCTTACCAATGGGTCTCAAATTGTCTCGACCGCTCCATCTACATATGACCTTATGCCTTTTCTACTCAGAGTTCCATAGGGCTCTGTCCTCGTTTCTACCTTGTTCAACATCTATGTTACCCCACTAGCAAAGCTTATTCACTCATCTAGCCTTAGATAAATGACCTGGTGATGGTACACAGATACTCATTCACCTTAATTCATTAAAGATAGAGTCCCAAACAATTCTTGTCTTCTGCCTCTAGGATGTGGTCCGCTGGATTCAACTTAATTCCCTCAGGCTGAACACTGAGAAAACACATATCCTAATCATGGGATCTCCATAACTCTCCATACATCTGGATATAGAAATAGTGGCCTGCAGATCTTACTCCGGCTCCCTCTTCAGTGGCTTCTGTTAGGAAAATGGGTTTTATTTTTGACAGATCACTCTCACTCTTTTCATAAAAAATGTGAGGCTCTCAGTCTGGTCCACCATGCTTGCCACTGCACAGGTCCTATGTATCTTCAGCAGATGTTTTCTCATCAGACTGTTGCTTGTGCTCTACAATGATCTTACTGGCTTCCTGCAGTCTCCAGAATTCACTGGGCTCATTCAGGAGGTCATTCCTTCTCTTTCCCGGTGACCAGGGCTTGGAACCATCTACCTCTCAAGCTTCACTTGATCTGCAATCATGTGACTCTTCGGAAGATTTTAAAAACTCATTTCTTTACTATGACCTCTCAGCTTTAATTTCCCTACTCAGGTTCCAAACACCCAGTTGGTATTTACCTTTATCTTTTTCCATGTCATGATGCTCTTTCCTGGGTGACAGCACACTTTACAAATGTATTAACGTTACATAACCTCCAATCCTAATAGTGGTGGAAAATAGAGGTTCACACAATCACCTGCCTTCAAGAATCGGTACCTTCAGGAGGCAAAGAAGTCCGACATTACCGACCAGTCACTCTTCTTTAAGCAGTTGTAGTTGGGAGAATGGAGAGCGGCCCGTGCGGAAAACTTACGTTTTGACGAAAGCATCTGCCCGAAGAGATGTTGCTGACAACTGGCCCTGGCACAGCATCACTTAGTGGGCCGTTTGCTTTATTTACATTTAACCCAAACTACTGTTTTGTTGCTAAATCAATGGCGAGGCGCACCAGGCGATCAAGCTGCTACTAGACCCCTTATTATTTTTTGAATTTGTGGGGCTCTGACACTTGTAGCCAATAGCTACGATCTGACTTTTGGAGGGCTCACGCACGGAAGCGGCACGTCTGAAAAGGCGTGTTAAAGTGGCGCTCATCTTGTAATGGAGGAAGGCTTAGTCATAGTAAAGAGACAGCTCAGTCCTATCTATGCACGCTTGTTTCTAATGCTTGTGTTTCCCGAGTTTGAGTCTCACCTGAATGTTTTCTGCTTCTTGGGTGTTGGAATCACCATAAAATATGAAGCTGTTTTTTGGTGTGTGAAACTTTATATAGGGCGAACTCGACCCGAAGGTATTAGAGCGCTTTACATGAGCACCAGTTGCGTTACAGAGGGACATATTCATTTTTTGGTAGGCACGGGGAGATTAAGTGATTTGCCTAGAATCACAGAATGTTGAGCCGAGGCTCGAACCCGGTTCCCCACTTCCAAAATCGGCAGCTCTAGCCCTAAGGCTACATCCTCTCCCCTTTTACATACTTGTGTTTATTTGATCAGCTGGCCTATCCCCTTCGGGCGGGTGGGCATGATTAACAAATTGGTTGGTGTTTCTTTAATGAAATATCAAGACGAGACTAGGCGACAGAAGGGCCTATCATGTGACACCTTCTGTCGCCTACAGCAGCAGCACCAGGGAGGAGGGAAGAGTGGTGAGAACTGCCAAGTGCCCATGATGGTTTGGCCGGCCCTCTGGGGCTGGCCAAACCTTCATGCGCATTTAGGCTTTCTCCTACTCAAGCTGTGTTGCACAGCTGGGTGGACAACCAACACAGGCTCCCAGTATCTGTCTGAGTACCGAAGCAGGGCACTTAGACCAATCCCAGCGCTGCTTTGATGCTGGGAATAGTATTCCCAGCATGTAGGCAGCGCTGGGATTGAGAGCTGGGAGCCTGCGCAGTGTTTAGTAGTTCTTGGACAGGAGGCAAGGATCGGGAGCAAGGCGGCTGCCATCGAAGCACGTAAATGCTATTTTCTTTTTTCATAATTGTTTTTTTTTTTTGTGTTTCTCCTCCCCCCCGCCCCCAATCCGAGTGGCTGCTACAGTGCTCTTTCCTCTATCTGTGTGTGAGTAGAAGAATGCTTGCACTCACTTATAAAAACATGTTCAGATTGTGGATGCCTGACTTTTTCTTAGACGAGGCGTATGATCCAGGATTTCCTTTCATCTCAAATCCCTGCTCGACTTCCAATCCACAAACAGTGCACCTTCAAAGCATTATGGCTTTCTTATAAAACACAGCAAACACAAGGAGATGATGGATGGAGCGCTGAAACTTTTCAGACACTCGCCCCCAGTCACAGATCTGGGTTGAATCCATCATCATTCTTTAGCTCACTTTGCCACCTCAGTTCAGACCCAGCTATATGCAAATCAGCCTTGACCCTGTGCCTCATGGGAACAGTCCAGCCCGAACTGCCAAGCTAGGTCTTCCCTGAACCGGAAACTAGCATCCTGGGACCGGTTTCTGGGTAACACCCTTCATCAGCCAGGCTAGCTTGAATCCAGTGGCAAAGTGAGCAAGGGACCCACGTCTGGGCATACCCATGAGGCACAGGGTCAAGACTGATTTGCATATAGCTGTGTCTGAACTGGGGTGGCGAAGTGAGCTAAAGAACGATGATGGATTCAACCCAGATCTGTGACTGGGGGTGAGTGTCTGAAAAGATTCAGCTCTCCGTCCATCATCTCTTTGTGTTTGCTGCTTTCTTACAAAACGCCCCATGTTCTTTGTCTCCTTGTGTGAGATCTCCCTTTTACTGGAACCAGACAACCAGGACTCTTTGTTCCAGTTCTGCCTCTCTTCTGGAAGTCTTGAGGTTCAGGAGACCTCATCTGGGTGTCCGTTCCTTATGGGTCATCATGGCTAAATCCTAAAACACGCGTTCTTTCAGTATTTGGTCCATTAGCTCTCAATTTCACCAACTTCTGAAAAACCTCCTTTTCTCTTCTTAAGCTGCATCTCCTTCTTGCTTCACCCTATCAGTGCCAGGACACCCACTTCTTGGGTATTAATACGCTTTACAAAATATTTAGTCAATTAGCATATTTGTCTATTCTATTATTCGGCCATTCATCCATACTCTCACCCATTGATTATCCAGGCACTCAGACACTCATCCATCTCCTGCTTGATTCATTCTACCACACAGCCATCCCGATAGCAACATGCACAAACATAGCTAGACTATTGGCTTTGCTAGTGCTTGAATTTTGTTGCTTTTTCTATCTCACCAACAGTTACAAGTGCATTTGGTTTCAGCCCTTTTTACCATTGGTCTGTCCAGTAGCATTTGCTTGTTGCTTCTGCCCACTGTAGCAGCAAGTGAGGGGCAACGGGTCAGTGCATTTCATCCACTGACTCTCTTCATCATGAGCAGCTGCATTTCACTGGCTAATGAACAAGCTCATTTCAGTGACACGGCTCGTGAGTCATTATCTGCTCTGCTTGCTTGTATTTTTAGGTCGAGCCTAGAGCAGCATGCGCTGCTCTTGGAAAACAACCTTTTGGAATCGCTCTGGACTTTTCACACGCTCGTGCGTGTGAAAAGGCCTACGGCTTGCGGTTACGAGCAGCGGCGCGCGCAGTGTGCCATCTGTTGTGTCAGATTTCACACGAGCGCGCGCACCACTCCTGTTACTCCGTGTAGGCACTTTGTTTTACTAGTCACTCCCACTGCCTTTTGCTGTCCATCGTTATTCCCAGCTGCTCGTGAGTTTTCAGCTTCGGGTTTACATTTGTCACACGACGTGCTCCCAGTTCAATTAATCTCCCTGTGCTGTGACGTCCGACCGCCACCTTCCGCCCGTCACTGCCTGCTATTAGTTGTATTTGTATTTACTGTACCATGTTTATTTTATTTAAAGAGCGCTGCAGCCTTAGCACTTCGAGAGCTTGTTTTAAAAGTTACTCCCATGGAGTATTGCCTCGGGACTCCTTGCGTGCCTTTATCTTTTTACAGATTACTCCGTTCATGACGAGCAGTTGAGCCCCGAGCACCAAATTATGCGTGAGTCCTGAAGAGGTGCAGGGGTTGTGTCCGAGTGGTATTTTCCGATTTCTGTCCATTTATCCACCTAGTTAACACAACAAGTAACATTACACCTACAACGAGCCAGGACTATTGTCCGTTCTTGCAGGCGACGTTGTGATGTAAGGCTAGAGCTGCTAACATTCCAGCAGAAAAAGCAGGGTTCGAGCCTGACGTCCGCTCAACGTCCTGCGATTCAAAAAATGAATATGGTCTTCTGTTAGCTCATGTTTGCGAAAAATTAGTCTCTTAGAAGTTACATCAAAAGCAGTGACGGATGGTAGTATCACAGAGTTAAGCTCGCAAACCATTCAACAGCGCCGCAAAATCGGGCACTGCCAGCCTGCGAGGCCACTAACAAGTAAGGCTACTTTTTGTTAGTGAATGTTTTTTTTGCCTTGCACACTGGTAATGCATAATGGCTGCTCGGGTGCCTCTCCTCAACACCCCCTCCCCTCCCCCTTCAGCACTTGTGTACGGCAGGCAGCACAACACCGATTGTAGTTCCAAAGAATTGTTTCCCTTCAGTCTAGTAGGTAGAATGATACTTTCCTAGAAAATGTTACTGGGGGAGGGGAGGAGGCAGCCTTCTGCAGTTAATTGTTTGTCCCACGTCTCTCCATGCGAGCCTTTAATGTGGACACAGCATGCAGAACCGCACTTCCAGAAGCCTCCTCTTCTGTTCATGCTTTAACTTTTCTGCTACATTTCAACCTCCCCCTGCCTTTTGGGAAAGACAAATACACGGCAGGACTAGGAATAATTCACTAACAGCTTGTTTTGTCTGTCACTAAGTCAAGCAGAAGTCCACAGTCACTCGAAAGCTTGAAGGGGCAATTCCAGCAACCATGAAATACTCGGAAAACAAAAATCCTTTAAAGCCGCTTTCATAAATATTTTATTAATCATATATGGTTTCTCTTACTCTGCTTCTACCACCTTCCTTTGTTCTGCCTTTAGCACTTTAAAAAGAAAGCTGCAAAGGGACCCAAAATCTGATCAAAATGTCTACTACTGAAAATGCAAGTCTTAGGGCGCTGTGAAGCCACATGCACCGTCTCTGAAATAGCTGTTTCTGTGGGGCAGTTTATTCCTGTTTGAAACGTTCTCCACCGGTAACACTAATGTTAAGCTGTTTGCCTGCCACGGAAGCACCTTCATAGTCACACAGTGGATGCTGCTTGTTGACCAATTGCTGGAAGGGAGAGAACAGGTATGCCTAGATAAAGAGTGCACTAGAAAACTGTACTTTCTTAATAGATGAAGAGTGTGCAGAAAACTGGATATTTATACCGTGGAGGGAAAGGGGTTGGGTTGTAGTAGAAACCATGTTTTGTGGTACTTAGATGGGAGACAGCATAGATCAGATATTCTTTTAAGTGAGGTTGGTATGGTACTGGCAGGGCGGTGCATTTCTGTAAGTGGTAGTGCACTACAGTACAAGTACTTTTCTGGGTTCTAGCAGGGACCAGGTGTATTAGTTTGGTTAATAGCACAGGAGAACCGCAGGATAGCCTACGTCTTTTTTCCTACTGACATCAGTGGGCGTCAAGATAAAAAATAATTTTCAGGAATTTGCCTAAAATGCCTTTGCAGTTTTTAGGGGGGAAGGACTAACCATTGCTTCGTGCATGTGCCAGATTAATGTGTTTGCGTGTTAGTTGAGGGGGTGCACAATATCTTTTATTTATGTACTGAAAACTCCATATGTAATGTAACTGGTTGTATTGTAAAGCGCTCTGGCACCTTCGGGTAAAGTTCGCACTATATAAAAACACATGAAAAAAAATCCCTTGGAGGCCCCACCCCGTCGTCCTTCTCTCTGCTCTACACTGTATTTTCATTTACTGTTCCCTGCGTATATTTCCGTCATTCTGTCTGCTTCCTTCACATACCAGGCACTTGCAATGCAATAGGTCTCGCATTTACGAAAGATTGAGCTGTTGGAATTGTAAATGACTATGCCTTTTATTTATGTGTTGGTTTTCAAAAAGGAATTGTCGTTTGCAATGACAAGAGCTTAAACTCTCACAAATGCGAGACCTATTGCATTGCAAATGCTTGTTCTTTGTTTTTGCCAGCGTTAACATAGCTTTTAGACAGCAGCATTTGTACTTTTTATTCCTTAAAAACTTCTAATACTTATTTATATGATTAAGAAAAAAAAAATGCATGCTTCGAAAGCCAGACTTTTGGCTTTGCCAAGGCTTGTTTTTTTAAGTTTGAGACTGCTCTTGCTTATCAGTTATTTATTATATTTTTACTTAGTGGCAAACATTTATTGGAAATGGTTGCAAACTTTGTTTTAGTGCAAGGGCCAGAGGTTGATGTGAGTGGCGACTGGGGACGCATGTAAACTGAGTCTCATCACTTTCATTTTTTCGTTAAATAATTTGACTACACACATTTACCTGATTCAATTCTTTTTTTTTTGTTTACAGAATAACAACCTTTGTTTTTATTTTACAACTGTACTTGACGGTTGCTACTCTTGCTTAAACTGTCACTGTGCAGCTCTTCCTGCAATCACGTTGCTGTACTATAAAATGAAAAATCTTTAGGCACAATGGGAAGAGAAAAGATTGCCCAGCACCACTCTGTGACTTACAGTTACAAGCAACAGGGTGCAGAGTGTAAGGCAGGCTGCCTTATCTAACATTGAAGCGCAATGCACGTGATGTGTGTGTGAGCCTCCTTGTCTCTCTGACGCCTTTGCAATATATACAAGAGATCTGAATCCTGCTTATCTGGCCTTTTTGAGATGTCTTCGAACCAACATCTAGTGAGCACAGCAGCAACTGTGGTGGCATTTAATCATACAATCAGTCTTGTGTGATTGGCAGCCCTTGAACCTCTCATATTGCTAAAAAAAGGATCAGCTTTTTGAAAGGCAGAGTATTTCTATGTCATTTCTGGTACAATTCACACTATCAGAAATCCAAGCACCCTGTCAATGCAGAGCAATGTGGACAATCAAAAGCATGTATGTTAGGAACTGAAAACCAATCCGGTTTAGAGCATACCTGCCAACTTGCAAAATAATTTCACTGAGTGAGGAGGGTTGGCCTTGGAGGGTGCGGGGCAAAAACAATGTCGCCAATGTCCTGGGGGGTTTTCACACAATTTAATGGACATCGGCTGCTTACTGCCTCCGAAAACGAGCTAAAAATCCAATGTTTATAGCGGATTTTCAGCTCGTTTTCCCTGCCACTGTGTGATTTTGACTCCTCACCGGTTGACCGTGTGAAGGTAGTCGAAATAGTGTGACACACGGTAGCACCGTGTGATTTGGCAGGTCTGTTTAGAGCCTTCCTTTTCTGGGTAGTCGGCACGATAGACCATGGGTTTCCAGCGTAGGTTCAGGAGAGCCGGATCCATCCCTGGTTGTCAGGTAACACAGATAAGAAATGCACATACCAAGGGTCTATGTCAGTCACCCTGAACCCTGGCTTGGCACTGGCCTTCCTGAGCCACACTGGAGGCTCTTGAGTAACATTTATGTTCAGTAGAGTGTGGATGTTGTTGTGCTCTTCTGTAGTTGTTTGTTGACCTGCAGGAGCAAGTTGGTGGCCTAAAAGCGCCTTTGTGGACACAAACTGCAAATATTTACCCAGCTGCACACGGTGCGCTTCCCAACCAATAGCTTGCTCATGGGTCTCTCTGTGTACAGTGCCTCCTAAAACAAAAAAGTCACCTTTTCACTCAATGGGGCTGCTGCAGCACGCAGACCAACCGGGCACACAACACACCTACACCTGTTTGTGAACACATCCTTTCACAGTGTACATTTGTCATCGGTTTGCTGCAGGAACGAAACTTGCACCACGACATACTGTGGTTCAGGCGCGCAACGCCCATAGGCTGAAAGGGCTCCTGCCCCCCCCGTCGTGTGTCTCAGCCCGGGTTGCTGCATCTTGAGCTGCTGTGGGCTCGGCTGGGAGGTGTCTGGAGTCTTATCTCCAGAACGCCCAAGTGTTTCACAGGTCTTTAAAGACCATTTGCATATTTACATACTTTTGTAAAGTGGTTACTGAGGCTTCGAGTTTTTTTCTGGTTCCAGTACCCCCTGGGCCCCCACTCTGCCTATTCCTTACATTTGCATTTTACATTTACTGCCATAGTGTTAGGATGCATTTAATGAAAAGGAATATAAAGTAGGGTTGCCAAAAGAAAAATGCCAGCCATGTGTTGATTAAACAGCCTACAAAGACCTCGCCTTGACACTAGATAGGGTTATAAATAAAAATTTATGTATTCAGGCAGCCCTAGAACACAATTAAAAGTGCTTTCTAGTTATATTTGCTGTTTCAAGTATGCACAGATAAGTGCTGAAAATAGGCTTTAGGTGACTGCTTATTTTTGTAATGTCTGGGACATCAATATAATGAGCTGGCAACCCTAATCACAAGACTGGAAGTTTGTTGCAGGATGAGCACAATATTTATTTCCTCCACCCTCGATCCCTGAACATGGCCGGACTGGGAACACAAACCGGCCTTGGCAATTGAGTCTGACTAGCCGGGGGAAGGGAGTAGGGGCCTGGGGGGAGGGTGGGGTGCGTGTGGAAAACACTGCAGCAGCTTTTGGTACAGGGGGCCGATATTGTAGCACTGCTGCAAAACGGGTCCCTTGTATCAAAAACGTCCCCCTCCAGTCCAAAACCGGCCCCCACCCTTCCGGCCCACCGAAAAAATGCCTGGTGCCCTCTACGGCCAGTCCGGCCCTGTCCCTGAATAATGCCATAATAGCAATAGTTTAACTTATATCTGAAACCCTACGCCAGCCTTCAATAACATGCTGAGTTACTTCAAGTGTCTGGGAATGCACCCTGCATTCAGACAACTCACCCCTCATTCTCGCTCTTCACTTTCACACTCACAGCGATCACAATGCACTCACAGTGATCACCATGCACTCACACTATTCACCCTGCACTCACAATGACCACACAGCACTTATGCCATGCTCCATGAACTCACACTGTTCTCCCTCCATTTACCCTGCGGTCACATGAGCACACCGCTCACTCTGCACACACAGTGATCACTCTGCACTCACAATGCACTTGTGCTGTTAACCCTGCAGTCACATGACCACACTACTCACCCTGCACTCATGGGACACTTCACTCACTTGATAGAGCGCCATGTTCTCGTGAAATTTGTAGGGGTGCATCATAATCACCGTTAGACCGCACCCGCATATATCCAGTTGTGTATTAATAAATAGACAGGAAAGAGTAGTTCTAAATAGTACTTATTAGAGTGAATAGAAGAGTAATAGGGCTATTAGAATCATGTAAATGTAATGCTTAATTGAAATGTGTTTAAAATGATGCATAGAGGATTTAGTTTATGTGCAATTGAGATGCAGTAGTTAACGTGTATTATATTAAGTTGCACGTGTAGTTTATCTTTCGCATATGAAATGTAATGAACCGATGCTTAAAGAAGTAATCAAGCATTGTGTGTTTAAAATGTGTAAAGGCCTGTCTGCATATACGTCAAAGAAAGGCCTGTTCGTTCTTATGTTAGCTTATTTTTAGGCAGAGAAGGTGTTCTCTTGGAAAGGCTCTCTGGGCACAGTTGGTAGATTCGTACAGAGGAAAAGTCTGTTGAAATGTATCTTCTGATTGCAGGTGCAAGGACACATGCCTCGTTAGCGAAAGACTGGCTCTTTGTTTTAGGAGTTAGGGTGGTGGGAGGCATTGAGATGGGAGTATACTGGAATGTAGGGATGATACTTTCAGCGGAGAAGGTGCCTGGGACTCAAGGTCACTGTAACCGTCCTGGATGAAGTAAGAGTTTTGATGGAAAAGTACGAGAAGGAAGACCTGGCCAAAGAGGCGTGACAAGGGCGTGTTCAATTGTATGTGGATTTTGTATTAGGGACAGTGCCCCGAGGGGGGGAGGGCAGAGTGGAGGTAGAGGAGACCTGAGAGAAGGGCAAAGAGAGAGATCTTGTAGGAAGGAGCATCTTAGAACGAGCTCGAAATGCTAAGTGAGTGCACTTCTTAGGAAGTCTTCACAGCTGACACCTTTTCTTTCTACTCTTGCCTGGGAAAACTTGTTAAGTAGGGATGTCACCTTAGTGGTAGAGTAGGGACAGATTAATGCTTTATGCTTATTTAGGTAAATGAAGAATAATATAGAGATTGGAGCAGTTATTGTTTGTTTAATACTTCTGGAGCTAACGATTCTTCTTATTCTGAGTCGAATGAGACTCCTGCGTAGGATGATGTTTGTATTAGTGCCCATTTATTTCTTTAACCTCGTGTTGAGGTGCTTGCATGTGCAGTTATTCTTGGCTGTAATAAACCCAAAAATCTGAATTCGGAGTCCGTGATCTTTGAAGGTAAATTGGATTCTAAATCGTTGCATAACCGAATTGGATTTTCTTCCCTTCACACTATTCAGCAGGTATAAAGATTCTGGCGACCTGAGGATTCTTAGTGATGGTAAGATAAGATAAGAATCCCGCTTTATCAGTTGGTAGCAGAGTAGGATGGTTTCCTCTGATAGTAAGGGGAGATCTAGCTTAGGATAAGAGATTATTTGCCCCATAGAGCCCGAGTGATGGTGATCCAGTGGATTGGAGGACGACGACGGTCGCTGAAAACTGACGGAGAGTGACGGTGCGGCGGAAGTAGCAGTTCATGGTAGAGTGAGTATGAACAGGGTGATGCTTGTTAGATTGCAGTGTTTATTTGTTGTGTGATGTTTTGCGGAGTTGGAATGAGAGTCGTGTGATTGTGGATCAGACCGTGAACGCGCGCGGGGCCGAGAGATTTGATTCGATATCCCGGGATAATAGATTGTGGTGTAGAAGACACCCAGAGCTGAGATTGTTGACCAGAGGTTGTGGGAGTCATGAGACGTCGTTGATTAACCCACTGAACATAGGGAGCGTATGCGTGAGTGTGTGAATAACCGACGCTGGTCGTAGGTTGTTGTGTGTAGAACATTGAGCGTTTGGATCCTATCGATTGTGTCAGAGGCGATTGTCCGGTCGTTCGCGGACAGACAGTTGCCAGATTCGAGGTCAACAGTTTCGAGAGACTGTTCGGTCGTTGGTGGACAGACAGTCAGAGAGGTGATTGTCTGGTCGTTTTGAGGACAGACAGTTACTTCAGAGTGTGATTGAGACACGTGTGAGCGAGAGGTGAATTGTGAAAGAGGGGAACTGCTGCGAGCGGAGGAAGAGTGACGTCAGACAGTGCCGCGCTGCGATAGGCCGGTTGGTGTGAGTCGCGCTGGCATTGGTGGATTGAAATCAGGAAGTAAAAACGAAATCTTGTGCGCGAACGGAAATCTGCTTTATCATGAATTGTCTTAAGGTTTCACGAGAACTCTGTAGAGGTGATAGACATGTGGTTACTCGGGGTGGAGAGGAAGCTCCTCCCGAGGATACGCCAGCACATTACATGGCTAAGAATGTAGGGTTACATACTATAATTTGGCTTGAGAATTGGCATAAAATGACAGAAGGAGAGGGAGAATTGATTTTCCCACGCTATGGTACTTTCAGGTTAGAAGTGTTGTATCAGTTGAAATCTGTGATGTCTTCCTTGCGACCACTACCCAGACCCACACAGTTCGAGGCGCTACATGCATGGTTTAGAGCAGCGTATGACAGGAAGAGAGACAGAAGTCAGGAAAGGGTGAAGAAGTCGATCAGGGCATTTCAAGATGCGAGATGGGATGCACTGGAGAAAAGGTGGAGAGTGGAAACAATTGAGGGGGATAGATTATATCCGTTGATAGAGAAAACGGGAGGTACGCAGGAAAGGAGTGCAGAGGAAGATGACAGTGATACGGATGACAGCTTCTTAGACAGACTGCTGTCAGAGAGACCACCTCCACTAAATCCAGAATATAGCGAAGGAAATTCGATTGTGGCAGGAAGGATGGGCGAGTCACAGAATCAGACAAATGTGAGAGTAGTGGGAAAAATCTCCACAGGAACGGAGGGAGTGGGAACGCAATCTTCAATGGGGAGTATGCGGTTGCCGGACTCCCTGACGGTACCTGTTACCATTGGTCCTATAGTATCGGTGTATGACCCAGATCGAGTAAGTGAAGGAAGTCTAGTGCAGACGACAGGGAGAGAGGGGATCAGCATTGGAGGGAATGGCGTAGAGGAAGGAATGGTTCGTTCTCCGAAGCCCATAGAAGCGAGCACTCCACTGCCAGCCACCGCAGACTCCTCTAGTGGACAGGTGGATGCGAGATCGGTAAGACCAAGGTCTTTGGTCGAGTCCAGATCAGACTTGAGAATGTGGGTACCACCTGTGAGGAATCAGAGTGATAGGATGCCAGAAGATATGGAGCAAGACAACTTAGGAAACAGACCAGTTTCTAGGAATACGATAGAAGAGAGTAAGCCACGAGAACAAAGCAGTGATTATGACGAGTGGAATGGTGCGGCTTGTCGAGAAATTTTGAGGAGTGCCATGAAGGCAAGGTTGCTGGATGTAGTGAGATTGAAGGCAGAGGTAGACGAGATGATTAGCGGGAACCTGCCTTTGGAGAGAATAGAGATCTATGAGACAGACGAGCTGCTCTTTGTAGCAAAGGATGTGACTCGTAAAGCGAGGGCAGCACATGAGAAATTGACAGAATTGGCAAAGAAATATGAGGTGGATTTGACTAAAACAAAATCGTTGCAAGGATCACATAGGTTGCAATATAGTGATCAAGAGCTGGAGGAGAAAAGGGTCATAGGTTTGAGGACACATACCAAGGACCTGATTGTAGCGATGCGTATATGGGTCATGCTTAACAAATGGGAGGAAAGGTGGTCGAAGAAGAAGATTTCCAAAAAGAATGTAGGAGAGACGCCGCCTCCGGGGGGGGACGTCAGGAGTAGAGAACTATCCTTTACGAGAAGTACAGAATGGAGGGTACGTACATGTGCCATGGAGAAGAGGTGATTTGGCTGCATTTACAAACGATTTTCCTCGGCTGAGGAAAAACCCGTGAGAATGGTACAAACAGGTCGACCGTTTTGTCAAAATTTCGAAGGTATTGTGGATTGATTTGAACACCTTGTTTGATATTGTAGTACCAGGAGACTTGTGGTCAGCTTGTAAAATTGCAGTTGAGTGGCCGACCTCCGAACCTGAAAGGGATGCTGTCACAAATGGTCCGTCACCTATAGTCATGAAGAAGTTTGAACAAGTGATTACATGGTTGAAGTTGAAGATCTCGCCACAAGACATTGATTGGGTTAAGATAGATCGAACTGTTCAGGAACCAAAGGAGACAGTGCATGAGTATTATGAAAGACTCTTGCAAGCTTTTAAACAGTATAGTGGACTAGATACCTTAGACCCCAAGGATATGGGACAGTTTGTCTCAAAGTTCGTCCTGGGATTGAGATCAGAGGTTAGCCTCATGATACAGCAACATTTGATCTGTTGGCAGAACAAGCCGGTAGACGAAATCTTGCGGTGTGCGAGGTACTGTAGTGATGAAGTGGACTCAAAAACCCGGAAGCAGAAGGGCAAGTTGATGCTCGTTCAGATGCAACCAGCTCAGGACCAACCTAACGGAGGGACGCTGGGGAGAAGACAGGGAAACTACCAAGGGAACCAAAATGGGCAAGGTCAGGGAAAAGGGAAACCTATAGATCCTAAGACGGGGATGGATGTGGCGACATTGAAGAAGACCACTGCGTGTCATCTTTGTCACCAGATTGGACATTGGAAGCGCGAGTGTCCCTTGAACCCAGCCAATCAGGTGCAGCAGGAGGTAGAAGTGGTTCAGGCACCCGTGCCGGAGGTAGTCAATACTGTGACGAGGCCCAGATCGATGAAAGGGGGGACGTTTAACCCACAGGTGCAAGTTCCCCAGCCACCGAGAATTTCGCAAGGAATGCGGACTTACCAGCAGATGCCCCTTTTCGAAGGATATGATGAGTACAGCCCAGACCCGTTAGCCTGACGGTGCCTGAGGGGGGAGGAAGACTGCACACTTGGAGCAGTCTTGGAGGTAGACCAGAGAGGACCTTTTGTGGAGGCAGACATTGATGGTCATCCTACCACTCTTTTGGTTGACACTGGTGCTACCCGGTCTACTGTAAGATCAGCAGTAGTCCCCAACCTACCCCTCTCGGGACAATCGATCCAAGTTGTTGGAGTGGCGAACAAGAGGATAACTAGCCCATTGACCGAACCGATTCCAGTGAGAATAGGCTCTTTCCGAGCTAGACATCAGTTCGTGGTGTGCGATACGAGTCCAGTTTGTCTGTTAGGAAGAGATCTATTGTGTAAATTGAATTGCACCATCTATTGCACACCTAGGGGAGTGGAGGTTCAGACGAAGGATGACGATGCCACCTTCAAAGTTGCAAATCAGCACTTGTGTATAGAAATGTATCCTGTGGTGACAGTGGAGGAACTTCCACTAGATCTGAGGGATTCTGTGTCACAAGAGGTGTGGGATTTCACGGGAGAAGAGATCGGACTGATCAAAGGGGTTGAACCTGTACAGATCCAGGTTAAGCAGAATGCCGAGTTCCCTAGGACGCCGCAGTACAATCTGTCACCCGAGACGATTGCAGGGATTAGACCTGTAATCGAGTCCATGATCAAGCAGGGAATTCTGAAGGAGATAAGAGGTAGCCCATGTAATTCACCTATCATGGGACCACAGAAACCGAGTGGGAAGTTCAGGATCGTGCAAGACCTGCGAAAGGTCAACACGATAGTTGTTCCATGTTGTCCAGTGGTACCGAATCCATCAGTGATATTGTTTCAGATTCCATGCGAAGCCGAGTGGTTTACTGTGATTGATCTGTGTCAAGCATTCTTCTCGATACCGCTCCACGAGGAAAGCCAATTTCTTTTTGCTTTCCAGCTGGAAAATCGTGTCTTAACGTGGTGTCGTATCCCTCAAGGGTATACAGAGAGTCCATCAATCTTTAATCAGATCTTGAAGAAGAATCTTGAGAGTCTCGTATTGCCACAGAACTCAGTTCTTGTGCAGTACATAGATGATCTACTTATTGCGTCAGAAACAGAAGACGCTTGCAGGATAGACACGATAGCCCTACTGAATCATTTGGCAGAGAATGGACACAAGGTGTCCCCGAACAAATTGCAGTACTGTCTGAACGAAGTGCAGTACTTGGGTCACAGACTAGAAAAAGGCAAGAGGAAGGTGTCACCAGATCGAATTGAGGCAATAATGAACATGGCTGTGCCTACCACTCAGAGGGAAGTCAGGATGTTTTTGGGAATGGTCGGCTATTGTCGTCAGTGGATTCCCAATTTTTCCTTGAGAGCAAAGCCTTTACAGAGGCTCACGCACAAGGATGTGAGTGATCCGGTACCATGGGACGAGGAGTGCTTGGTGTCATTCCTAAGACTGAGAGAAGGTTTGTGCAGTGCACCAGCTTTGGGAATGCCCGATTACAACAAGGCTTTCTCTCTGTTCTGTTGCGAGAGAGAAGGTTGTGCATTAGCAGTCTTAGCTCAGAATCATGGAGGTGTCCGTAGACCAGTTGCCTATTTTTCAGCTACTTTAGATCCAATAGCTTCTGCGTTGCCCGGATGTCTAAGATCCGTTGCTGCAACAGGTGTCAGCATTGAAAGATGTGAAAGCATTGTAATGGGCCATCCTCTGACAGTTTATGTGCCACACTCTGTTGAATTGTTAATGACCAGGACAAAGACTCAGCACCTAACGAATAACAGGTTAACGAGGTAGGAGCAAGTCATACTTGCCGCAGAGAATGTGACTCTGAAAAGGTGCTCTGTCTTAAACCCTGCGACATTAATGCCCATACCGAATACAGATGATGAAGATTGTGCGGACCATGATTGTCTTGATGTGACTGAATTATGCACCAAACCGAGACCTGACATTGTCGACGAACCACTGACTGACACTGATGAAATTTTCTTTGTCGATGGTTCGTGCCTAAGAGATAGTGTTGGTCAACTGAGGGCAGCATTTGCTGTATGTACCATTTCAGGAGTGGTTGAGGCTGCTTGTCTAGAAGGAGTACACTCCGCGCAGGTAGCTGAGATCATTGCCTTGACTCGTGCCTGTTTGGCCGTTGATCAAATCCAAATCACGATTTACACGGACAGCCAGTATGGGTTCGGTGTGGTTCATGACTTCGGACAGTTATGGTCACAGAGGGGATTCATGACATCATCTGGTTCACCCATTAGGAATGGAGAACATGTAAGACAACTACTAGATGCATTGCAATGTCCGAAAGAAATCGTAGTTGTCAAATGCACTGCGCGTGGAAAAGGGAATGATTTTGTCTCTCTGGGAAACAACTACGCCGATGAAGTTGCCCGTTTTTGTGCAGAACAAGGATGCATATTTACCGAGGGTTACACAGGAGAGAGCCAAGAAGGAACCGAGCTCAACATGATGTTGGCCATGGCAGACACTTGGGAGGAACTCAAGCGAATGCAGGATGAGGCTTCAGATCAAGAACGGGATGGATGGGTCAGAGCAGGATGTGAAAGAGGAGATGTGGATGTTTGGGTTTCCAGTGATGGCCGAGCGGTATTGCCAGAGAATCTGTTGAGTCCGATGGCGAGACTGATACATGGACCGATACATCTTGGTAGAGATGCAATGATGCGTGTGTTTAGACAGACATGGTATAACCCACGATTTCGTGCAATTGCTGAAGCAGTTTGTCAGAGATGTGTTACGTGTCAACAGATGAATGCTGGAAAGAAGACTGTGGTCACATTGAGTCACATTGGAAGGTCAGGAGGACCCTTCAATAGGATGCAGCTAGATTTCGTAGAGATGCCCAAGTGCAATGGGTTGAGGTACATTTTGGTGGTGGTGTGTGTATTCTCACGGTGGGTGGAGGCTTACCCAACACGCAGGTGTGACACTCTCACAGTGGCTAAGTTATTGTTGAGGGAACTCATCCCGAGGTTTGGTTTTCCAACCTCTTTGGAATCAGATAGAGGAACACACTTCCACAGTGAAATCATGAAGTTGCTTTGTGCGGCATTGAATGTCGATCAGAGACTACATTGCAGTTATCGACCAGAGGCTTCTGGGATAGTGGAACAGGTCAATGGAACCTTGAAGGCCAGAATGGCAAAAATGTGTTCATCAACGTCTCTGAAGTGGCCTGACGCCCTGCCGCTCGTGCTTATGAGTATTTGCAGTGTCCCTGACAGGAGAACTGGGTTGTCACCACATGAGATCCTGATGGGGAGGGCGATGCGATTGCCAGCAGTACCAGCTACAGCTTTGATAAACATCACTGATGACTTGATTCTCGATTACTGTAAAGGACTATTTGATGTGGTCCGTTCTGTGTCCCAGCAGGTACAAGCTGCAGCTGTTCCGGCCTCGAGTGATCTGTGCCACGACCTGTGTCCAGGAGATTGGGTGCTTGTCCGAAAGCACGTGAGGAAGAGCTGTCTGGACGTTTGGTGGCGAGGCCCATACCAGGTAATACTGGTAACGAACACAGCAGTGAAGTGTGGAGGATTGCCGAACTGGGTGCATGCTTCCCAGACCCGCAGAGTTTCAGCACCCTCGGAAGAAACAGCTCCTCTCGTGAATGATAATCCAGCAGATGTGGCAGGGCCACATGAGAGGACAAGTCAAGCTGTGAGGGCCGCTGATACAGCTGGTTGTGCACCAGAGCAAGCTGAAGAGGGTTCCGACAACCAGAACCTCGACTTTGACTCGGATGACGGAGGTGTTGCTGTGGGTGGAGTAGAGTCAAATTCAGCAGAAGAAGGAAGTGGTGCACAGGGTATAGAGGGGAAAGCGGAAGAACAACCAGAACCGAGGAGGCTTGGCCTGAGAGACAGAGGCGACTGAACCTGAGGTTGGCACCCGAAAGAGATCTTGCTCCGGTGTCTGAAACGTCTGAATCGGAAGCAAGTGACGGAGAGCAGGCTCAAGAGGGTCGGAGAAGGTCGAAAAGAACGAGAGTACCTTGCCAGAGATACGCTACCCCGGAGTGGACTTACGCAGTGACTGATGCCGGGGGTAGTGAGTTCGGGGAGGCTGAGGTCCGTGCAGGTGGTCAGCAAGAGCCCGAACGTGGTGTTGCAGGTGGTGCTGTTAGTGCCAGGGCTCGAAGTCGAAGGAATACTGACCCTCACGGTTCCGAATCCCCCGCTTCTGAGTAAAGTCCGACAATTGGTTCTGCATCGACTTGAATTTCCGTCATTTGGGTTTGAGCCACCTTCACATGAAATGATAATTCTTCGTCTTGAACTTTTGTATCATGTTCTAGAAGCGCTTGCAGCTGATCTTATCGTGGATTGAGTATAAACTGTTGTAAATAAAAAGTCTAAAGAAGAAGATAACCTAGGTCCGAGTGGAAGAAGAATAAACTTGGGGACTTTCCGCAGAAGAGGAACGAGAGCTTAGGGAAGTCTTTTTCTGGACTATGTAAATAAGAACTGTAGTCGAAAAGGGGATTTCCAGCTGTTTCGGAGTGTTGCTCGAACTGGTTAAGCAAGTCACGTGTGGAGAAGACAGAGACTTTGAGTGTTCGTTGCTGAAACCAAGAACTTTGAGAGCTTTTCGAAATCATGGAGGCTGGAGATCCACATCGTAGATCCAAATTGATTGTAGGCACATTTATAGGGGGTGTGATAGTTTCTATAATCTTAGTAGTTGTAGTTTCATATGTGGTTCCACACGAGCTAGCAGTGAAGGGGGTGCAAGGGACTCCTACACCCACTACACCTAGCGAAAAGGAAGGAAACATAGGAGCTGACAGAGCTTTGCTAATAGAAGAGAGTCGTAGGTTGCATGTAGATTTGTCTAGAAGTGATTTTAAGCTTAACGCGTATGCTAAGCTGCTATATGAGTATGTAGATGCGATGGATGCGAAAGATTGTTATGTGTGTATGCAGTTGCCAGCTTCAGTGGATGAGGGTATTAGATGCCACCATCTTCCACTGACTTATGGAATTTCGTGTAGTTTGTTATTGAGTGTGTTTTATGGGAGAGGTCACTATGAGTACTTCTTTTCCAACTATGACGCCGTGCTTTCAGAGGTTCCTGCCCATAAACATTTGAACAAGTACGATTATTACAAGGCGGAAGATAGACTTGGAAAGTACTTCATACCGACTTCGAATTTAGATACAGCTTATGCCCATAGACACAATTTAACATGTGCATTAACAGAAGTAGAGAAGAAGTTCGTAGATCAGGTAGAAGATAGATATAGAAAGCTAACACAAACACGTTACACTGGAGATAGTCCTGTAGATTGGACAGACGAGGAGAGATTGCACCGAACAAAAGGAAGTTATGGCCCTATAGCATTGGATATGGGTCAAAGGGGAAAGTTGTGTGTGAAACGTGTGCAGACTTATTATGATAAGGTCTCTGTGGGACAGAGTGAGTGTGATCATGTTTTCACCATGGAGGAATCAGCAAAGAATTTTCTGCAAGGTCCTGTACAAGTGACACCTACGGTGTATTTCGTATGTGGAAGGAATGCTTATGTGAGATTGCCTGCGAACTGGTATGGTACGTGTTATTTGGGAATAATATTTCCAAAGATCTACCATGCAGAGGATTTGGAGCTTCTGGAAGGTGGCAAGCATTCGAGAGTGAAGAGAGGTGCGAGTGCAGGAGCGGTAGTAGGCGATATCTTTGGAGCGATGATACCAAGTTTGGGAGTGATCTTGAATGATGTGAAGATCCGGAGATTGGCGACTGTGGTTGATGAATTATCAATGAATACAGCCAAGTCGTTGATACTTGTGGATGGAGAAATGTTGTCGATAAGGACAATGGTTTTGCAGAATCGTCTTGCTTTGGATGTCCTATTGGCAAAAGAGGGCGGAGTCTGTAAAATGTTGAAGGTTCAAGAGTGCTGCACTTATATACCAGACCACAGCAAGGATCTGGAGAAATATATAAGTAACATCACTACGATCCATACTAAGATAGAGGATTTGACTGAAGAGGGTGTTTGGGAGAAAGTTGGCAAAGGATTTGGTCAAGTGGGAAGCTGGTTTGCGAATTTGGGGAAGGGATTCCTTGGCTATGTTCTGAGACCTCTCATTATTGTGGTGGTTTGTGTGATTTGCTTGTGGGGTCTTATGAGAGCATACAAGTGGTATAGAGCAGGCAGAGCTGAGAGAGCTTTGAGAGAAAATGAGACGAGAATGGCTAGACTGGAGGACAGTCACTATCGAAATATTAAGAGTTTGGAGAGATTCCGACAGGGAGAATGGCAACAAGTTCTGTTTAGGTCGGTTCTTTCTCCAAGGGAGTTGTAAAGGTGTGATGACAGGAGTCATCAAAGGGGGGAACTGATAGAGCGCCATGTTCTCGTGAAATTTGTAGGGGTGCATCATAATCACCGTTAGTCCCCACCCGCATATATCCAGCTGTGTATTAATAAATAGACAGGAAAGTGTAGTTCTAAATCGTACTTATTAGAGTGAATAGAAGAGTAATTGTGGTATTAGAATCATGTAAATGTAATGCTTAATTGAAATGTGTTTAAAATGATGCATAGAGGATTTAGTTTATGTGCAATTAAGATGCAGTAGTTAACGTGTATTATATTAAGTTGCACGTGTAGTTTATCTTTTGCATATGAAATGTAATGAACCGATGCTTAAAGAAGTAATCAAGCAGTGTGTGTTTAAAATGTGTAAAGGCCTGTCTGCATATACGTCAAAGAAAGGCCTGTTCGTTCTTATGTTAGCTTATTTTAGGCAGAGAAGGTGTTCTCTTGGAAAGGCTCTCTGGGCACAGTTGGTAGATTCGTGCAGAGGAAAAGTCTGTTGAAATGTATCTTCTGATGCAGGTGCAAGGACACATGCCTCGTTAGCGAAAGACTGGCTCTTTGTTTTAGGAGTTAGGGTCGTGGGAGGCATTGAGATGGGAGTATACTGGAATGTAGGGATGATACTTTCAGCGGAGAAGGTGCCTGGGACTCAAGGTCGCTGTAACCGTCCTGGATGAAGTAAGAGTTTCAATGGAAAAGTACGAGAAGGAAAACCTGGCCGAAGAGGCGTGACAAGGGCGTGTTCAATTGAATGTGGATTTTGTATTAGGGACAGTGCCCCGAGGGGGGAGAGCAGAGTGAAGGTAGAGGAGACCTGAGAGAAGGGCAAAGAGAGAGATCTTGTAGGAAGGAGCATCTTAGAACGAGCTCGAAATGCTAAGTGAGTGCACTTCTTAGGAAGTCTTCACAGCTGACACCTTTTCTTTCTACTCTTGCCTGGGGAAACTTGCTAAGTAGGGATGTCACCTTAGTGGTAGAGTAGGGACAGATTAATGCTTTATGCTTATTTAGGTAAATGAAGAATAATATAGAGATTGGAGCAGTTATTGTTTGTTTAATACTTCTGGAGCTAACGATTCTTCTTATTCTGAGTCGGATGAGACTCCTGCGTAGGATGATGTTTGTATTAGTGCCCATTTATTTCTTTAACCTCGTGTTGAGGTGCTTGCATGTGCAGTTATTCTTGGCTGTAATAAACCCAAAAATCTGAATTCGGAGTCCGTGATCTTTGAAGGTAAATTGGATTCTAAATTGTTGCAAAACCGAATTGGATTTTCTTCCCTTCACACTATTCAGCAGGTAAAAAGATTCTGGTGACCTGAGGATTCTTAGTGATGGTAAGATAAGATAAGAATCCCGCTTTATCACACCTGTCCGCCTCAGTGCTCACTCTGCAATCTCACTCAAACAAGCCCATCACTAACCATACATTCATTCGTCCCGCTCTGCACTTACATCCACACCCAAATTCACATGGTCACGTCACTCATTCTGCAGTCACTCCTCTCACCCTACTCTCACACTGTCGCATCGCTCACCGTGCACTCACATGGGCACTCCTGTTACCCACACAGTGCAGATGGTTAATGTGCCTGCTTCAAAGAATGTGTTCCATGCAGATCACAGAACTGAGTGTGAGTAAAATACGAGTAGCCCTATAAAAAAATGAAATGTTTGTCAGAAAGGGGCTATAGAGAGATGAGGTGCACTGTTGGCGAGTGGTAGTGAGGGAATTCATGGAGAAGGAGGAAATGGGGGAGGGGCGCCAAAAAGACTGTTGCACCGTGCGCGACCAGTGCTAGGGCCAACCCTGGCTGGCAGTCTTAGCCCCCCCCCCCGAAGTTCTGGTCTAGTTGCACCCCTGCTGTGGTTACACATAGGCATGCAGTCCAGTCCACCCAGCATGTAAGGGCATGCCCAGGGACAATGGGTGAAAAATATACTGCAGAAGGGAACACGTGCCTAAGCAGACATGCAGCAAAGCAAGAAAAGCGCACTCATGGGGAAGAAACACCTACAGCATACACAAGATTCTCTCCAGATGCATGATATGTCAAACCACAAACCACAGCGCTTCCTGCTCCCAACTGGCTGCATAGTAAACTGTGCAAAATGGAAAACACACTGACAGCATATTGTGTGTAGACGCCTTCATTTCACACCCGCACTCTTAGACCCCACAGCTGCTACTCAGGGCCTGATTAGCCATAAGTCACCAGGGCATTTTCCCGGCGGGAGTTACAGCTTAGGAGGGGCTTCTTTTAGAGCAGGGTGGGCTTACATGACACACCCACGCACTCGGTGCTCCATTCTGGTCATGACTCCTGTAGTGTGTGCGCTGGTCTGCACCATTTTTTCCTGGGCTGATTTTGATTTCGAGTCCGGCCCTGCTACTCGCCTGGCAAAGCACAGCTGTATGAGTGTGGACGCAGCTAAACCAAAGGGGATGATGGACGGAGTGTTGACATTACAAGCACTCACCCCCAGTCAACTGATCTGGGTTTAATCCATCATCATTCTTTAGCTCACTCCGCCACCCCAGTTCAGACATGGCCATATGCAAATCAGTCTGACCCTGTGCCTCATGGGAACAGTCCAGCCCGAACTGCCAAGCCATGTCTTCCCTGGACCGGAAACAAGCATCCTGGGACCGGTTTCGGGCTCACAGCCCTCATCAGACAGGCTATCTTAAATCCAGTGGCAAAGTGAGCAAGGGACCCACGTCAGTTGTCACAGCAAGAAGCCATCAGACAAAAAATGTTTACGGCGCAAGAAGATTAAAGGACTCGCTTGAGCGAAGGTCATTCCTGACCCGAAGTGACGCTCACACACGTTCGCGATAATTGAACAACAACTTTGTAGCCGCTCCCTTAAGAGAAACTCAGATTGCGCGTTATCACTTGCCCTGCACAGCACACGATACATTTGCAGTCATAAAGTGTGATGATAACAAGCCAAAGCTATTTTTTTTACAAGGCATTGCATGTTTTTACAGAAATCACAGGGTCACGCCTGGAATCACAATGTGTCACACTAAAACACCTTCCTGTTATAAAGTTGATAAAAGTGTAAAAGATGAGCCATGCACACAAAGCAAACAAATTCCTCCTTACAGAGCAGTCCTGAATAACACGGCGTTTCTAGTGAGGAAGGCTTCTGAATGGGGCAACGGGTGAGGGCAAACTATTAAAAAGCGTTCATTTTAAATACCTTGATAAAAAGCTGTTCAGAGCCCAGTGGCAGGCAAGAGTGACATGGGCGGTAGAGCAAGCAATGAAAATAGACACCCTAACCACTACTATATAATAAAATATTGTAACAATCTAGGTTCAGTGCCCCCTTCAGGCATCTGGGCCCCAGTGCAACTGAACCTGCTGCACCACTGGAAGTTATGCCCCTGTCAGGGCCTGATTTTACTTGTGCTTCCGGTTTCGCTTGTGCTTCCACTAACTGTTGTGTTTCTGACTCTGGTGTGGGAACTAATCAGTGCTGAAATCATGATTTTAAAACATAAAGCTAATTCACTGTAAAGGTGGGCACTTATTGTGTAGGTTTGTGTGTGTAATGAACTACCTCTCATTTTTATACATTACAATTTCCCATGGACCGGAATGTGTACTAACCCCATTGGGTCTGCCCAGGCTGGCGGGCCCAGGTCAGTGCACCATCATGTACACTATGCCATTTCGGGGAGGCAGGTGTCACTCAGAGGATTAGGGGAAATCCAAAACGAGGCTGCCTAGATTGTATAGGGTCTCATATGTTGGTATAGAGTTGGTATCAAAGCAGTACAACATTAGAACACACAATACAGCATGTCCCAATCAGATAAAATAAATTACCATTTCAAGAGTGCGTCACGTTCCAGTTAGGCCGAAACAGTTGAGTCATAACATTACATCATTTGTTGTGCACCTGGGTGGAAAGAACATATCTCTGCTTCACATTACAAGTGACTGTACAGGAGTATGTATTGATGTGCTTAGTTTTGGGTGTCTAAATTTAAAGTAAACCTTAACCTTGTCAATCCATCAGCGATAACAGTGCTTACAGACTTTGGGGCTCATTTACAGTTTGGCGGTTGCAGACTTTTCAGCGAAAAGCGGTGGATGTCTTGCCCACCAAACCCACCGTTCCTCCACTCTGTATGAAGCCGGGGAAGCAGCATGTTTCAAACAGTGGAGCTTACACCAAAGGAAGCCTTTGACTGATGGCCCATGCGCACCAGCCCATTCGCCTTATTTATAAATTGTTTTTGTTAGGGTCTACCTCATTGAGAAATGGAAATCAAAACTTTAGCCCCATGCACTAGAAGAAAACTCCCAGCACGTTAGGGTGATATCTTGTTTTGTTTTTCAGTAACAAAGTCCTGTTTAAAAGTTTGTTTTTAAAAAACAAAGACTTTGCAGAACTAACGCGTCCAACATGGCGCCGGCTCAGCAAAGCTCCAGTCCCTCCTGCGAAGTTGCCGCAGCTCTGCTAAGTGCACAAAGACCGCTCTTTGCCTTTACAGGGATCTTCTAGTATGGCGGGTGGTCTTATGTCAAGGGAGCAGAGGACATCCTGCGGATGAGCTGGTGGGGCAGCGGCCAGCCAGCCAACCTCTAAAGAAGCCCTGTTGTCCAAAAACAGAGAGAGTGAGCAAAATATGGTGTCATTGGGTTTGTTTGCTTCACATGTAAAATGAGATCCGGCTGAACTCACTTTTCCATAAATTATGGTCCATGCTAAACTTTACAGCGGTCTGATTTTATTTGTCCTCAGTGAGCAGTGCTTCCATCTTTCCCGCAATCATAAAATGGATAGCATTCAGAGACTTTATACAGGGCCATTGAAATGACAGGAATGGGGCAGAATGCGATATAAAAATATAATTGTGATATGCACAACTGCATCCTGCCATGTGGCCGATCATGACCAATCATATGGCATGAAAAGAGGCATTATAAAATATAAATACAAAAGTACATAAGTCTAAGAAATCTAAAAGAAATATGGAAGATATTCAAAAGTCTCATAGGAGAGGCCTGTGAAAACTACAATAATTTAGTTTGAGAATGATACTAGCATAATGTTTTTGGTGAACTGTTGGTAAAAATACACGATAGTCCCTACCCTCTTTTTGGCAATAATTAGGCTGGAAAAAAATTCTGAAGATTTTATCCTTGGTTAGTAGCGAGCCTTCTTAAACCACAAACTCAGATTCAATACATAGAATGTAATGCTAATGGGCTTGTACAATGCAAGAAATACGTCACCTCCTAATTCTCTTGCGCTTGACTAACCACATTTCCATTGTTAAATGTGGGTTTCAGGGGAAACGGCCTTTACAACGCGGGCAGAACTACGTGTGCCGTTAACCACGCATATGCCTTAACCACGCACATGTGTGGTTAAGGCAGTGCGCGGTCTAGATGTCCAGATGAGCAAGAACAGGAACAGGAAGTGTTGGGACAGAAAGATCAATGCGGACACATAAGAGGGTCTGGGAACAGGTTTGGTGGTGTGCGGGGTAGTTTTAGAGGTGGGGTAGTTTTTTGGGTTAAGGGGGTCGGGGTTCTTTATAGGGCAGGGGGTGGGCTTTAGGGCTCAGGGCAGTGGGGGGTCAGGGTGGTTTTAGGGATGGTGTCGTTTTTACGGCTCAGGGAAGGACACTTTGTTTCTAGGGCAGGGCCCAGGGTTTTAGGGCTCAGGGCAGGGGGGTCAAGGTAGTTTTAGGTTTTAGGAGTGGGGTAGATTTTTGGGCTCGGGGGGGGAGTCAGCTTGTTTATAGGGCATGGGTTATGGTTTCAGAGCTCAGGGCAGGTGGTGTCGGGGTAGTTTTAGGTATTAGGGTGGGGTAGATTTTAGGGCTCGGGGGGTTTAGGTTTTTTATAGGGCTGGGCCCAGGGTTTTATGGCTCACAGCGGAGGGGATTGGGTGTGATCTTTACCACACATCCCTTTACCAATCATGACTTTACCACGAAATTGTGTGGTAAAGGCATGCGTGGTAAAGGAATGCGTTGTTCAGATGCATTCGTTGTTAGGGCTGCGTTGTAGAGACACGCGTGGCTCAGCCATGCCTGCCTCTATCATACAACTGGCGTGCAGACATTCAAAGCCCTCTTCTGTTTCCTGAGTCATCCATATCACAGGTGTATAACAATGTCTAGATGGGTCTTTATAGTGTTGATATTCACAAGTTGCCACTGGTGTGTTAGTGAGGGTGAGTTTGTGCTTTCACTTCAATATAAACCGGCAAAAGAAGAACACCACCCATTGAAAGAGTAAGGAAGAGAATGACACCTTCTCTTTAATGAAAAATCTTGCCAGGCTAGGTCTCAAAAATAATAAACGAGCTCTGGAAAGATACGTGTGAACACATAGGCTGCTGCACTGATGTTAAGATTCACTTTCTTTAATGTTTGCTATGTTTTGAAATTTTCTGTTTCTCAGTTGCAACCATCTTATTATGTTTGCATTTCGGTTGTAAAAGCAGCAGTTTCTTCAATCTGAATTTTGTAAATGAATAAGTCCCAAAGATTTCCCATATGTTTTAAGACTCTTTGTCTAATTAATTCCAAGCAAATATTTAAGTGCCTTCTGTTGAACGACGTCCATAATACATATGTAACATGCAGCCCTGTGGGGCTTCTACGGTAAGAGAAATTAAGGGGCATATTATCAAGGAAGTGCGATATTTATCGCTAACCGCGCTTAGCGCGTTTTTTTTTAACGCCGCCTATCGCTGGAAATTATCGCTGAGATAACACCCTATTAGTAAGGTTTATCTCCATGGCGATAATATTTCCAGCGATAGCGACAAAATGCGAGAATATCGCTGGAAAACCAGCGATATTCTCGCATTAACGCTAAGGTGGATTCAGCATTAGAATCCACCTCCTATACTTCAAACAGGTAAGTCATCCTCACTAGCAGGTGATAAAATCTAGCGATAAACGCGCTTAGCGCGAATTATTTTATCGCTTCGCCTGCCTTGCTAATAGGGGTAGTGGTGTTAGCGACTGTTTTCAGTCGCTTTTAGTAGGGAACGCCTTCCTTGCATGTCATTAGCGATATTTATCGCTGACATGCAAGGCGATGGAAAACGCGGCCGCTAACGCCTGAAAGCTGTCGCTAACGCCTGTTAGCGACAGCTTGCTGATAGGGCGATAAAATTATCGCCGCTTTAGCTGCAAAAAGTGCTGCTAAAGCGGCGATAAAGCCCTTGATAATATGCCCCTAAGTCTTTTCAGTAGACTCAGTGTGAACATAGAATAAATCACACAGGTACCTTGTCAAACATAGCTGAACGGATAAGGACGTGCGCCTTTCACGTCATGATGGTTTATGTTCTGCTGAATAAAACATTGTATATGACCTATACAAATAATTGACACTTAGTGACGTGGTGGACTTGCAGAAGAAATATGTAAGACGCGCCACAATCATGACTTCTTGACGAAACATATTTAATTTATTTCTTAATATATTGAATCTGTGTTGTACTAATATGTAACAGATCCAGTTAGAGTTTAGCTAGTGGAATTATTGTCTGATTGTGTGGTAGAAGGTAGTCCTTGCCCACGCTGTTGGTGGAAATTGCACCTCAATTTTTATAATCCTCTGGGAAACTCTGCCAATGTTGGATAATGCTATTTCCACCACCACTAGGGTCTCTAGAAATGTATGCCCAAAGTTGGGGTATGTTGTCCGTACCAACCTAATCCCGTCTCCTTAACATGTTTAGTTGGTTGGCCTGTTACATACAGAACATTCACCTTTCAGTGAAATTCCACCAAATTGCCCATGGTGGTCTTTCACAAAGCTTACTTTGCCAAACATGCAGAAGGGCGGCGAAGACATACCAGTATCTCTAGTGAAGTAAGCATCACTGCACCACTGATAGTGAAGATGGCAAGGTCTCTATCAGCGAGTTGCTTTCCATGTAGGAAACTTCTAATACTGTTGCTTGCCTGCCAGAGGTGAGAATGGATTACCTACCAATTTTGGAGGACCCTCCATTACCATTGTCTTCTGATGTAGACCCTAACTGTGTCGCCATCATAAATTAAAGTGCCTCATAGCTTGCTTTTAGTTGCATAAAAAATCAGAAATATTATTTTTTATGTTGCAGATGTTTGCAAGTTATGCAACATAGGGGATACGTCGTGTATTACTGCATGATTCTATCGGCCCAGTGTATAAATCATGTCAAAACAGACCTTTCCAAACAAAAATACTTTTGACAGCATGTTTTATCTGCATTAAATGGATAACAGAGTTACAGCAAGAAGCCGTAAAGCATTTATTACTATCGACTTCAATGCAATGAGGCTACTATATATATATATCTTTTTTAAATACGTTCTGTCACACTGGCCGTTATTAAACAGGATACAGTACCTTATTAAATGTTAGTGTGTGTGGAGTATTTTGTGGTCATTCAGCAGGTAATGTATACTCAAGTACACAAAGTACTAGTTCTACAGTAATGCAATTCTAAGGGGTAGGCTTGGGCACGAGCAGTTGCAAACATGGCACGATACCTATAGGGAGGGGTTGGCAAAATGTCACTAGGCTGTCGTGACAAAAGTCCTTACACTGTATCCACCACTAAACTAGTTAATTTCCTCATTCACTTTGCTGATGTAAAGTTTCTTTCCCCCCCCCCCTTTCCTCCCCCCCCGCTTATCAACTCACCTTCTCTGCAACACAGATCTTGGAATCCAGGAAGTCCCTCTGGGGAAGAGGGGTTAATGGAGGACGGAATTGGCCCCTTTGTGATTTGGGCCCTTAGTGAACAGCATCTGGAGCAAGTAAAGTTGTACTAATTTACGTACTCAAAAATGTTTTGGCGAATAGGTCCCACTGTTTTAAAACAAGAAAACGTAATGTATCATGCAGTTGAGTGCTTGTGCATGTTTTGGGAGCTTTTCAAGTTATGATCCATTTGCAGAAACTGTAATTTGTAGAGTACATGACGAAATGTGGTACACATTAGAGGGGTCTATTGCAAAGCACTCGCTGGTGCACACCTTGTTTAAATAGAAAACATAGCATCACTTGTGAACCTACAGAAAAAGTTCTCCAGTAGGTGAAACAAAAAGTGATAAAATAATTTTCAATAAAAATGTTTGGTTCTGATGTAATTCAGTGTAATTCGTTTACAAACGCTGGCAAATAAGTTGTTTGATAAGTACTGCAGCATAAAGGAATAAACACTGGTTAAGGATGTGACAGAACAAATGGCTTCGAAGTTAGCAGAATAAAGTTCAACGAGTTTTTACACGTGAAAGTGGAAGCAAATATCTCTGAGAGACCTTAGCTGGTATATACATTTAAAGAAAACACTATTGTAAGCTAAAACATCGCACTTAAAAAAGTCACCTGACTCATCTGGGATGCTCTGCACACAATATGTACAATTGGTTGGTAGCAAAGAATGAGTGCCTGAATAAACATGATCATGCTCGCCATCACTCAAAATGGCGTCGCAACACTGTTCATAACAACAAGTATCAAAAAATGATTATGTTCTGTCATAATAAAACTGCAAAATAAGAGCAGCACAACTAAGCAAAAGCCAGACGTGCGGCACGAGTCTTGTAAAGCTACCTAAGTTGTATTAAAACTCCAAATAGGTAGCAGTAACGGACTAGGACGGTATAAATTATAAAAAGTCACTTAAAAAATGGCGACGTAAAACAGTTATACTATCTGCAACGTTATCCCATGAAAGATATCGTCAATAATTGGCCCCGTTTTGCCTTCGCTTGTGCTCCCCAGTGCCATAGCCCTCCAATGTGCACCTCCGGTATGCCCTGTGCACGCGTTTTCCCACTGTCCTGGTAGATTCCAAGCCTAGGCCTCACCCTTACTACAAACCAATTCTTAATTTGTTAAAAAACAAGTGCACCTGCCAGGTATTGCTAAGGAGACCACTGCAGCTTGCACTACCACCTGCTCCAACAAATGAGACAGTTTAGTCAGTTTCAGTTTCAATACTTGGATTTCATAATAAAATCATAAAAGTGCAGTGCATTACATTGTAAAATCTTAATAAACTGAAACTGACAGTTTAGTCAATTCCAGGCCAACCAAAGGTGTAAGAATGATCATGACGTGGGAGAATAACTTTTTAAATGTATACTTAATTGTTAAATGTATGTGCTCTGCTCAAAATTAAACAGACAGCGCCACTATGCAGTGGCCTTTCAAAAATAAGTGCTGGTATTAAGAATTAAGGGGCATATTATCAAGGGCCCTATCGCCGCTTTAGCGGCACTTTTTGCCGCTAAAGCGGCGATATTTCTATCGCCCTATCAGCAAGCTGTCGCTAACAGGTGTTAGCGACAGCTTTTAGGCGATAGCGATTGGTTTGGGTGCCGCTTGCATGTCAGCGATATTTATCGCTAATGACATGCAAAGTAGGCGTTCCCAACCCAAAGACCACGAAAACAGCCGCTAACAGGTCTATCGCCTATTAGCAATGAGGGCCCGGACTCGGTTAGCGATGTAAAAATCGCGCTAACCGGGGTCATCGCTGCTTTTTTTACACCTGCTAATTTCCTGACTTATGCATACTTTACATGGGGGGTGGATTATGCTGATACGACCCTGTGGTCGTATCAGCAAGGTTTCCGCCGGTCCCATGCAACATCGCTGGTTTTGTAGCGATGTTGGCCCATTTCTCCCACTATCGCTGGAATATTATTCGCCATAGCGCTAATTGTTGCTAATACAGCGTTAGCGTGGCGAAATATTCCAGCGATAAAAAGTTTCGCGCTAAGCGCGCTCTGCGATATTTA
This sequence comes from Calotriton arnoldi, assembly GCA_963921515.1. Lineage (NCBI taxonomy): Eukaryota > Metazoa > Chordata > Amphibia > Caudata > Salamandridae > Calotriton > Calotriton arnoldi. Next base: position 424,702 of record CAWUFW010007275.1, on the reverse strand, counting down.
TCGCAGTTTGTTACTAATATGGCCCTAAGTTCTGCTGCTGAGCACCAGCAAACACCGGCACAAATTAGGCAATGTCTCAGACTAGTGAGTGAATGCTTGACTGGTAGATGAAAGGAGGAGTCAGATTCTGAATGGACCAGGAGGAAGAAGGTTGTATGGCATCAATATTACACCCTTGTGCGTAATCCTCCATTCCTAGACTGACCCTGCCGGGACACAAAAAAAGGTGATACCTCAGCAGGAGGGATAGTGAGATTAAGAGTCAGGGCCAGACATGCCTCTTATTCCACCGGGCATTTCTCCAGTGGGCTGGAGCCCATGGAGGTGGGTTTTGAAAGCAGGGGCCGGTCATTGTTCCTCTGTCACTTTCCCCTCAGAGGCACAGGGAGGCTTCAAGAGAGGGAGAAAAATAGAGAGGGAGGGATGGGGAAGACAGAGAGCAAGCAATCAGATAGGGAAAAGAGAGAGGAGAGAAAGAGAGGATGGATTGATGGATGGGTGGGTGGGTGGGTGGCTGGATGGATGGTAGGGTGGATGGATGGAAAGAGAGAGACTGTGCGAGGAAACAAAGAGAGCGGGGCTCGTTTGAGCACTTTTGCCAGGGCTGCTTTTATTTCCCATTCCGGCCCTGTTCAGCGTGAACTAGCGTGATTTATCTGAGGGGCTCATACTGATGAAATTCTATTGCGTAAGTCGGAGATTTGGGTCTGATAGAGGACAGGCCCGCAACAACAGATAATATAATGTAAAGTAAAAAAAAAACTTCTGTCAATTCCCAAGGACAGCCTATAAGCCCTGGTTAAAGTTAACTGTGTGATAGCCTGAGCAGTGCTCACCTGCTGAAAAAGCACAATGCCCCCAAAAATGTGTCACCTTCTCCCTTAATCTCATTCACGAATACCTGAAAGAACGAGTTTCACCTCAGTGTAACTTTGTTATGAGATACAAAATCTAGAAAGAGACATGCTTGATAGATACCCCCAGCAATTTGTTTCTGGTCAGCTTTTTACACTGCCAGTCCTACAAATGAAAAACACAATCAAAGATGTCTGTTTGGATCGCCGCAGAGTCACTTATGAATAGACTCTGGAGAAGTTAAAGCACACTTGCGGAAGAATGTCTTTGGTGGTTTGTGACTGATCAAGACCGGTAAAACATCTTTGACAGACCATGGAGAAAAACAAGTCTTCCTGCTGGCAAGATTTTAATATTTTTGATACTTTGGCTCTGAACATAAAATGGAACCACACCAGAGACCTTTGATGTCCAAGTCTGGGGTAATCAAAAGAAGATCAGCACCCCATTATGTTTTTTTGCAGCTGATACAATCCCCTAAGAAAGCCTCTAATTCTGACAACTTGCTTCTGGAGAGGGATTAAGTCAGCATTCTGCACCTGTTTTCTGTGCATTGGGGAGGTTTGTTGAATGATAGGCCGATGGGTCGATGAATGATCCATCAGTAAATAAGAAGACATAATGTGATTTTGCTACTTATTAAGACATAATCTAATGAGCACCTGTCACAGTTTATGCATGTGATCAGATATGAGCTCAGTACTACAGAGTGTTTTTGCTTGAAAATCAGTAAATGTTTTATAGGATCAGCCAAAACTGAAAATAAGGGGTTGCAATGGATTCATCATGTGCACCCTAATTTTGCAAAAGAAAGCCGGGCAGTTAAAAACCTGTCATTTGAGCGCCAACCTACCGCTACTATGAAATTATGTTAGTGAAAATGAGTGCCTCTTTTCGATGAACTGAGGTTGGTCGCCTGGTAATAATACCTCCACTACCTCTCATACTTAGACTACTGCTGGACCTTCCTTCCTTGGCTTTCAGGCACTTCTGAATAAGCCATAAAGTTTACAAAATAAAGGTGAATAGCAAATCTTTAGTCATAACCGTGGGAACCACAAAACCCAGTTCTTGGGTGCAGGTAGGGGGTATGGGTTGTCTTTCAATCAGAGATTTGCAGAGCGCACTAATCACCCCGAGGGGTATCTAGGCGCTTGTGGGAGGTGGAGCTACTCAAACAGCCAGGTCCTGAGTCTACTCCTGAAGTCGGCGAGGGAGGTAGAGGTTCGGTGGTGGATGGGGAGGTCGTTCCAGGCTCATTGAAATGTAATTTTGATTAAAAGATGGCCTGTACTATTTTATTGATTTATTTATTTGACAAAATTATACAGCGCATGTTCACAAATGGTACTGATGTGCTTTACATAGTAACATAAACTGTGACGTAAGGTTTTAGACAAAACCTGCAAAAGCGCAGGTGTGGAGTAAGTGCGACTAGATATAAGAAGAATGCCTAGTTGGGGGCAGCACAAGGGATGAATTGATAGGATAAGGAAGAAGGAGCAATGGGGTATACTTAACTTTTTGGAAACTTTTCTTCAAAACTTTTTTATTAGTTTTCAGTGCCAGTAAAGAATGCAAAGGAAGTATATATGCATGGTACATGTGTAGCAGGTAACCAGTGACTCATTTCGAAACCTTCCATGCATGTGTAGCCTATGTATGCCTAACTCCAGCATTTCAATAATCAGCCTGATGTGTAATGCGGGCTTAGCATCACTCCACTAGGGTCGTCCTTTATGCTATGGATGTATGTTGCTGCTTTGCAGTGGCGGCTCACAGAGGGAGTGCTGCGGGGCGGTGTGGCCGGGCGGGGCGGGGGAGGGGAGGGTGGGGGGGGCGTAGTGGACTCCGACATACGGCGGAACAGAGTAAAGTAAGTAAATAAATAAATAAAACAATTTACCTTGCGCGCGCTGCATCGCCAACCCCCCACCCTGCCCCTCCCCCGCCCGGCCCACCGCCCCGCAGCACTCCCTCTGCGAGCCGCCACTGCTGCTTTGTAGGGTCAAGAAGGTCAATGGGGATGTCTGATCCCAGACGTAGACATTCACCCCTTCTTAGGGTGAGTTGGTGTTCCCGGTTTTTCTTACTCCTTATTTAAATCTTGTGTCTACTCGAGATTATTTACAGTTTATCTCTTAGAGTCCTCCAGAAATGCATTTAAGGTTGTCATCTTTTATCACATTCCTGAAAGATTGCACTATTTCTTCACATCCAAGTGTGCTGTCTCTGCTACCCTTCCCTTTAAATTTTCTGACCAAAGAACCTCCCTAGATTTCAGGCCAAACTCCCACTCATTGCCAGAAGCCAAGGTCCCTTGGAGACTACTATACATCTTTTGGCGATAACCAGTACCAGATCCAAGAATCTGTTCACTCGCATCTTGACTTTGGGTCTGGTAGTCAAGCACAACAGGCATGTTTCAGGTTTGAAGACGCCACTTCTGTTCAGTGTTTCCTCTAATGGGATTGCAAAGTTTGTCCAATATTCAGTTCTTTCTTGGTACCCCCAGACATGTGGTAAAAGTCTACCTCCCATTATTTGCACCTGGGGCAAGTCAATGCCACCACTGGCAGTGGCGCAACAATAGCCCCAGAAGCCCCACGGTGCGGGGGGGTCCCGAACTCCAGGAGGCCCCTTCCGGCACTGTGCACATGTGGGCCAGAGAGCTCCTGACCGGGTCCAGTGCATGGGGGCCCCCATATGCACTTTGCAGGGTGGCCCCCTCAAGTTTCGTTATGAAACTGACCATTGGATGTGTTCTGGTCAGTCACTCACGGGAGTCAAATATGTCCTACGCAACAAAATTGAATTGTATTTTTAGTCTAGGGTTCCTGTGTAGGTCTGATCAGAAATATATACGATTCGAGCCAGGTAACATGCGGTTCTCAAATATGTCTGAACCTCTTGCACAGCTTGGTCAAGGGCTGTGTTTCACCTCTGCTTATGCACCATTACATACCCATAGGCAGGCAATTATATGCAGTGGTCTATATCTCCAACGGTAGGACGCGCCACATTGTTCCTGGAAGGATCACACATTGCTAGCCGAGGAGTGGATCAGTGCATCATTGACTAGGGTGCCAAAATTCCATATGCCAGTCTTAGCTACTCTCTGCTCTCCTACCTTCTCAAGTCAGTCCTTAAGACCTGATTTAGGGTTTGGTGAACAGGGTACTCTGTCAGAAAATATGTAACTGTTCTCTAATAACCTCTTAGTGCGCCTTAACTCCATCCCCAAAATCTTAAAACCTAATGGTACCCGTCCCTGAACCCTGAAAGCCCTAACTACCCCTTCATGCTACCAATCCCTGAACCCTACCAACCCCATAATAAATCTTAACGCGATCCTTCCCAGAATCCTAAAAAAACGTATCTAGCTCGCCCGGTGCACTCCCAACCTCACTGTAAATGCTCCTCTCTGCTTTAGTAGGAGGACGTCTGCTCGCCACTGCTGCCAATACGCCTACCTTTGCCCTATAAGACACAACATTTTTCGATTTGTTTGTAGCCACTGTAGACATTTTTCATTATATTTTCTTTCAGGCTGCATTTTTCCTCAGATATTTTTAATGACCCCCCCCCCAAAAAAAGGTGTCCTTCCAACTCTAATCAACTATATTAGCAATAAGCACCCGGTGGCTGCAATAACTAATGGGACGGGATGTGTTCTACAGCTATGCAACTGACCGAGGAACCAGAATATCCAGGTTATAATCCCAATATTTTGACCATTGACCAACCTGCTCGTGATCCTGGGCAAATCACTTAGGTCCAGTCTCCCTCATCACTTGTCTGCACAGTCATTCTGCAGCCCGTGACCTTTTGAACCTTTTTGTACAGTGTTTCCGGTCCAAATGCTTTACTCACACCTACTGTTATTGGATTCAGCAGCAACCTCTAAGTTGATGTGGTAGAGGTCAGCTTCTAGCTGCTGTAACAGACGTCAACCCCCAGAATGTGTAACAGAAATCTTCAGCCGCTGGAATGTTAACTGTCTGGGCGTCTTCAAGGTCTAATGGGAGCGCTACGAATGAACATGCAGACTTCCGTTCTGAACCGGTAGCAATAACTTTAATTGCACACATGTTTATTTTTACAAAAACACAGGTGGCTTTTCAAGGCATAGAGGATCTCATTTGCTACAGTGAACCTAAAATTGTGGGGCACCGTTCCAGCTCCTGGAACAAATATAGTTGAGCAGACCGTGGCTGAAAGCATAAACAATAATCATAGCAGGTAAAAGGACCAGACATGCAGAGATGGTTTAAGGCATGGCCAAAGTGGGCAACTGCCAAAGGCCCCCCTCCTTCAAGGGTAATTGTAATGTGAGTGGGACAGTCAAAATTCCTTTCATAAGAATGTTACTCATAAAAAGAAATGTATTTGTCTAAGTTGACAGTAGAGCACACTAACAGAAGCTTGGGGGAAGTTGTACTAAGGGTCTTTGCCGGTGCAAAGTTACAGAAAGTAGCACAAGGTCTTGCGAAGGTATTCATTTTAGTGAATAAAAAGTATTTCTAAGACAGCTCTTTGACCTGCTGCGTGGCGCTTTGGTTCACATGGGTATTACTCAGGGGTAACTTGGGCAGAAAAGCACTTCGGGGCATATTATCAAGAACGGCGTTAAAAATTATCGCCGCTTTAGCGGCAGAAAACTGCCACTAAACCGGCGATAATTTTAACGCCGTTCTTGATAATATGCCCCACAGTTTTTGGTTCAAAGCTTGATCTATTAGGATAACCAGGCCTGGCTTTGTTTAAAAAAGTAAGGCCTTCTTGAAGCAGGCGCTAACATGGAGAAATGTTTTCATTTCTCCAAACATTTCACACATTGCATGTGTGCTGCACTGTACAGCGCACATCTGATGTGAGGAATGTGTAATGATTTGTCTAGATTTAGGAATTTATACTGGAAGGGTATGCTCCCAGTACAAATCTTATACTACACAGCAGACACAAACCTCTACACTACAGTGAAAAGATTGTGTGTGGTACGAGGCAGACTGTTTGTGCACCAGCACAGGGGTAGAAAGCAGCAGCAGGCCAGTGCTTGGTAACTCCACCAACAATAACGTTTTAGAAAAAATCATGACAAAACAAAACAAGCATTGACAAAGTTACAAGGTTGTCAGCAAAACTCAGACCCAGTGGCTTGGCCAATGCTTGTTCTTCCATGACAGACATGATCATTCCCCTTTTTTGCCCTTCTACACAACTCCCTACTCACTTTGGCGAAAAGATGGTATTAAACCACTACAAAGCATCAAGTTGAAAGCATTACAATTAAAACAAAGTTTTAACAACACATTTACTGCTAAGCAAGGCAAGGTAAGTTGAAATGTATTCCAATGCATTTTTGGGAGAAAGGTTTAGAGATGAGCAGTGTAAAGGGGTAATAAGAGGATATTTAGTGTTCAGGGATGGCTAGTGTGTAGGGGGAATAATGCATTTTTAGGGCACAGGGGTAGGTGGTGCAGAGGGGCAATAATGGGTTTTTAGAGCTCAGGGTCAGATAGTTTAACATGATAGTAATGGGTTTTTAGGGGTCAGGGATGGGTAGGGCTAAGAAGAAGTAAGGGTTTTTTAGGATTTGGAGATGGGTACTGTTAAGGAATAGTAAGGAGATTTTAGGGCTCAGGTATGGCGGTCATGGGGTAGTAAGGAGCTTTTAGAGCTCCGAGATAGGTGGTGTATGGCGTAGTAAGGTGTTTTAGAGTTCAGGGATATGTGGTGCATAAAGGTAATAGGGAGTTTTCAGGACTCAGGGATTGGTGGTGCACAGGGGAAGTAAGAGGTTTTTATGGTGAGGGATGAGTGGTGTACAGAGACAGTATGAGGTTTTTGGGTTCAGGGATTGTTTGTGCTGAAGCGTAATAAATGGTTTCTCGTTTAGGGAAGGGTATTGTTGAAGGGTAGTAAGGATATTTTAGGGTTTATGGATGTGTCGTGTTCAGGGTTAGTATGGGTTATTTTTTTGCACAAAAAACTCTCCCAACTGCGGCTGACCACAGGTTCAGCACCTCAATCCCAGTAACACAAATATTGAAAGTCCTGTGCAATCCACCTCCGAGAACCGCCGCAATTGGGCCTCACTGTCATCCAGAGAGAAATGTTTAAGATTTTGGAGGGAGCACCAAGAATGAAGTCATACTCTGTTGTGTTTATCTTTTCAATTCTGTTTATTCTTCTCAGTGACACAAATAATAAGACATCAGCCAACACGTTTCGTTCCTTTCATAGGAACTTCATCAGGGCTAAATATTACTGGTGAACCAATTCAAAACATCAATTTCAAGGGATCCAAGTATATGTAAAATAGAAAGCCCCACAATAGGGGTGCAATAGTAATAGACTCCAGCCAAAGTAATCTGGAAAGTCTCCTCCGTGAAAACGGCAAGTGTGCCCGGTAAGGCTGTAAGTATGGGTTCTTTTTTTAAATACATATATATGTGAATATGTGCTATAATATGATGTAATATAGCATGTGGTCGTGGTTTGCATTGAAATGGTATATGTTATTGTGGCGTATGAGAACACGCCGAAAGTGTAGTCCTTGCTGTTCATGCGTGGTAAGTGTTATGAGTGGTGTTGGTTGTAGTAACCTATATTTGAATTAACCCATTAACGGATCGATTTGTTGACAGGCTAAAAACAGTATCCATATGTCACTTGGAAAACCATGGGGGCTACATTGGCTTTGTATGAATTTGTCTGCTATAGTCGTTCACTGGCCTTTTGATTTGTGTCAATCACAGCAAAAAGCCATGATATTGGTCTTCTATTCACAACTTTAGATTCACCTAATTATCCATGCATTAAAAATGAATATCATGGGGTGGGATTACATTTAAAAAAATATGTTAGTCTCCCTGAAATACAAAAATATGCTGGAGACATCAGGGTAGAAAACGTCAGTGGCATTGTTCTTACTGCCAATCTTTTCTAAAAAAGTATAATGAGCATTATGTGTTTCAGTACAACAATGTGTATATTCCAGTTTTCAAAATGGAGGCACCTGTATGATACCTTACTTATTGCTCCATGCCAAATACTTTTCTGCAAACTATCACACACACACCAGCCCCCTCAACTACTCCTCAGGCCCCCTTCACTACTCCTTGGTGCGTGTGTGTGTCCTAGCAGAATTGTTCTTGGGTATGCTAAGAGAAGCACTTTTTTCCATTATTTTCCCTGTGGGAGTGGACTGGCCCTGAAGAGTAGCTTCCTTCTTCTTTAAAGCTGATAGCTCCCTTGTCCTTTTCCACATATGTGGAGTAGTTCGCAGAAGCTGAACGCTGAGTCATGGCTCTTTGTCATACAAACAGTGGTTCTCAACCCTAGAATAACAGCTGTCATGACTTTGGGTGCTGCAAACCATGGGGCAGATTTTGTTCCCCACCAATTAGGCAATGACAGGGATCTGACTACAAGAATGGGATGAGGGTTAAGTGCACAGATTGCTTTCACAAAGCCATCTGCCATTCAAGAAAGCACACCGTAACCCGGGTTCTGGAGTGCATGGGGACTGAAGAAAGACACCCGAAGACCATGTCCTGTGTCCAGACTTTTGCCTTGAAATGCAGGTTCTGAAGGAAATGGATAAGCAAAAGTAATCATGTTTTTTTTTGTCAAATGGTCAGGCCTTGCAGATAAGTTTGGTACTCAACCTTTTCCTCACATATGGCATATGTCTCACAAAGATATTGGGCAGCTCTGACCTGCATTTTACCTGTTCCTGCCTGGCTGTTGAATACTGAATAACTGTCACCGGGCCACTGACAGATTTTCCAACTGCTGGCTACAGATGAAGTGACAACTTGGAAGATGAGCATCATTCCTCTTAGGTAAATGGACACGTTCAAGGACCTGGCTGCATGATGTGCAAATTCTAGTCATCACCAACCCTACTGACTTAGGCAGTAATCTTCTGCTTTTGGTGCAGTCTACCATTCTATTGCTTTCTATTAGGCCCTTCCAGGAAGCCACAGTAAGTGTCCTGCCATGGTGTGGTGAAAACATGAAAAGAAACACAGCACAGGTGAAGTGGGGCAGCCTAAGAATCCTAGCAGCCAGTCAGCTGCATACCACAATGGGGCCCACCAAAGAGTGCCGAGCCCACGGCGGCAGGACTAGGCATCTGGGCTGCCTTCAAGCTTTGGAACACTGGAAAGACTTTCCAACAATGATTGTGGAGCATTCTTCATCTATGCATATAGATTTTCAGGGTTTGTCAATGCACATTTAGGGTAGTACAGGGCAAGGCTGGAGATGCTATACAAGAATCTTTAGTAGGCAGGGATAGCCTGAACCACTTGCTGTGGCTCAGTATCAGTCTGTGTGCATTCGCAGATTCATTGTGCATGCATGCTCGCTCCTGATGTGTCATAACTCAACAGAAGTTTCTCAGTTTAGGAAGAAACTGAAGACATGGCTGTATAACCAAGACTAAATAGATTAGCCCTTCTTTGTGTGCGTTGGTAGAGGTGCGGAGTGCCAGGACACTCCTTGGAGTATCAGAGAGCTTTATAAATGCCCTTGCTTTCATTCATTCATAACTCATGATTTTTCTTTTTAACAGTGACCCTCAAGAAGTGGACAATGCAAATAAAAGGGATGCCTAGAGAGCCTCACCTGATGTGTCAGATTACCTAGGCCATACAGTATCCAAGGGCAGCTCATCTGGTAGTCTGAAGGTTGATGAAGAGGATTTTAGGCCAGTGTTTTGTTGCAGGAGAGGTCTACACTACTAATGAACTAGGTTAGGATTGGCATTCTATTTTTGCATATGCCAAGAGTATGTAATGTGCATGTGTACTAGACTCTCCTCACAGTAGTCAAAAAAACCAGGTCAGTGGTGAGCTTCATGTGCCGGAGTATAGCTATTTTCAGGTCTCACCTCCAGAGAGCTTTTAGCTGTCTGTTGTTGAAAGACCTCTTGTGGGCCATACCAAAAAGTTACAGTGGGTTTTGTGCCAGCCCATTGCTTCTCATTGATTGGCTTTCTTGTCACTCTCATGTGATTGCTTCTTATTCAGTGGCTTTTCTTGTGTTTGTCCCGCCACTGGGGTATAGTTTTTTGTTATCCTTTTAATTGGATGATTCGTTATCTTCCATTGCTGACATTCAGAGAACTACTTTTTTCTTTTTCATTCAGCACTCAATGAGAGCACATGTTTTTTCTTGTTTTCTTCCTTGTGTGATACTTCCGCCCCACTCAAATACCTCGCCTCGCACTCTTGGTGTTGCCCTATACTCCTCCCAGCTTGTCTGTAAAAGCCCAACTACAGGTATAATTTTGCCATGTATGCTTACCTTAATTTGTCTGAAGTGCTGCAGCTCTATAGGGAGAAATCATCAGATTTGTAAATGAGTAGCAGGAAGTCTTTCCCTCCATGCATTTCAATTCCTCCTGTAGACAGAAGTCACCAGTGATGACACGAAAGAGGCAGGGAGAGGGAACGAGGATGAACTCTCTATTTAAAAGATTCACCGAGGAACGCTTGGTGTGTCTGTGTCTTAATCCATTTCAGTGCTTTGTTCTGAATTACACTTGCTTTCTTTTCCAACCTAATGCTTTTTGAAAAGAGTGGGAGATAGAGAGGTCCAAACTCCCACAGTTTCCCAAGTCATAACAGGGATGTTTGTGCTAAAGGCTGTGAAGAAACACATGGTGTTTTGCGTTATGCAAGCTATTGCTTTTCAAGACTCAGCCACTGCAGGCTGCTGCACGGATCAATGCTACTGCCAAAATCGACATGCAATGAAAGCCTACATTAATTAGCTGCCATTTTAAAATTCGATTAACAGCCACTGGAAACGAAAGCAGGGAGACTGGTGGAACAGGTGAGGCGCTAAGAGGAATGGAGGTGAATGCATCAGAAGGCGGGGCGTGAGAGGGGGACTGGCCAAGAGGAACATGGGCGAGGTCCATGGGAAGAGGTGGGCCTTAAAACATGGAGGGGAAGATGAGGAGAATGGGGGAGGTCAAGAGAAGGTGGGAGGATCGGGAGAGAAGGCTCAAAATGAAGGCGATGATGGGGAAGAAGCACAACCATGAGGGCAGTGGCGTAAAAATAGCCCCTGCCGCGCCCGCGGTGCAGTGGGCCTGAGCTCCAGGGGGCCCCCTCCGGCACTCTGCATGGGTGTTGGGGCCCCTGGCCTTAATGCTCCCAACTGGGTCCGGAGCATGGGGGGCCCCCTCCGTGAACTTTGCAGGGGAGCCCCCTCAAGTTTCGTTATGCCACTGCATGATGGGGGCATCATAGAGGGGGAAAGGGTAAGAGGTGGGTGAGGCTGGGTTTAGGGTGCCTTAGCAAAAACAACAATTGATGGACAGAATGCAGAACAATGTCATACATTCACCCCAGTACAGAGATCTGGGCCTATATCCATCGTTTTTGCTCACCATGCCATTCCAGTTTGAACCCAGCCATATGCAAATCAGTCTTGACCCTGTGCCTCATGGGAACAGTCCAGCCCGAACTGCCAAGCCAGGTCCTCCCTGGACTGGAAACAAGCATCCTAGGACCGGTTTCGGGGTTTCACCCCTCTTCAGCCAGGATAGTTTGATTCCAGTGGCATGGAGAGCACGGGACCCACGTCTGGGCATAGCCGTCCCACTCGGGGTGACAAATGCAAAAACAACAATTGATGGACAGAATGCAGAACAATGTCATACATTCACCCCAGTACAGAGATCTGGGCCTAAATCCATCGTTTTTTTGCTCACCATGCCATTCCAGTTTGAACCCAGCCATATGAAAATCAGTCTTGACCCTGTGCCTCATGGGAACAGTCCAGCCCGAACTGCCAAGCCAGGTCCTCCCTGGACTGGAAACAAGCATCCTAGGACCGGTTTCGGGTTTCACCCCTCTTCAGCCAGGATAGCTTGATTCCAGTGGCATGGAGAGCACGGGACCCACGTCTGGGCATAGCCGTCCCACTCGGGGTGACAAATGCAAAAACAACAATTGATGGACAGAATGCAGAACAATGTCATACATTCACCCCAGTACAGAGATCTGGGCTTAAATCCATCGTTTTTTTGCTCACCTTGACCCTTGACGTCTTGACCCTGTGCCTCATGGGAACAGTCCAGCCCGAACTGCCAAGCCAGGTCCTCCCTGGACTGGAAACAAGCATCCTAGGACCGGTTTCGGGGTTTCCCCCTCTTCAGTCCTAGGATGCTTGTTTCCAGTCCAGGGAGGACCTGGCTTGGCAGTTCGGGCTGGACTGCTCACTACGCCACTGGAGTCAAGCTATCATCATCTTGTGTGTTTTGCATTTCGCCCTATGTGGGAAGGGTATGCCCAGACGTGGGTCCCGTGCTCACTACGCCACTGGAGTCAAGCTATCCTGGCTGATGAAGGCTGATAGCCTGAAACCAGTCCTAGGATGCTTGATTCCGGTCCAGGGAAGACATGGCTTGGCAGTTCGGTCTGGACTGTTCCCATGAGGCACAGGGTCAAGACTGATTTGCATATGGGTATGTCTGAACTGGGGTGGCGTGGTGAAGCAAAATAACGATGGATTAAACCCAGATCTGTGACTGGGGGTGAATGTTTGCCAATGTGCAGCATTCCGTCCATCATCTTGTGTGTTTTGCTTTAGGGTGCCTTAAGACAGTTTAGGACTTTTTTGTAATCCCTTACTGAGGAAGATGCTGTGCTTCAGTTTTACAGCCTCCTTGGCCATTGCCCTAGTTCAGTTGAGCAGCGCTGGTTGATCAGCTCCTGTAAGTTATGGTAGAGGTTCATGGCAGAGCTGGCTCACTTTTTCAACAGTAGGGTGACATGCCGGTGTTTTCTGGGACCCACATATTACAATCCTTATTTCTTTATTTACAAACGTAATTAATTCTAGGAGCTGCAGATGCAGACCACTTGAATTGAGCTAAGACACCTGAAAACAATCATTTATAAAAAGACGTGTCTTGTGGTTTGTGGCCTCCTGGCCTGCCTGGATACGTTGGCACGGGCCTGGCTGCCATGATGACTTTTGCGCACGTTACTCTTAGCCGTTGTTCTGTCGCCCTCTGCTCCTGCCAAGTTATTTTACAACTGTCTGCATTTTCTGTTTCTCACCTTTTCTCCTGTTCCCTTTGGGCTCAGTCTGAACAACAGTTACAAGGTCGAATAACACGTCCCTGGTTCTTACTGATTTGGCCCGTCCCTCGCACCTAGACATAACACCATGTACAGCTGCCATGGAGAAATTAGTGTGCTTTTAATAATGCGGTTCGCCCGCTCTAGGGCACTTGGAGGCGATCTTTCCAGAGAGAAGAGCTGTGATTGTCTGCTGATGTAGTTTTGCATCTAGAGACTGAGGTATGGGGGTTCGCTAGTCAAAGCCCAAAGGTCTTCTATTTGTATAATAAACTAGCTTCCAGCACGGGGAGGGTGGTAATGTTAGTTAGACATATATCCACTGCTTTATGAGATGCTTTCCCCGTTCGTATTCTATGGAGTTGTAACTATGCTGATTATATTATTCATATGTATTATGCTAGTAGTACTGACACGTGTACTGTATCTTAGAGCACGTAAGTTGAAATAAACATTTTAACCTATACAGTGTCTCTTCTTACGCATGTTGTGGACAGGTACGAGTGAGTGACGAAAGAGTGTTCTTGCCTCTGCGAGTCCTGGAGAGAGAGATACCGTGTTCTGGGTTGTCTAATCATTGGTACATTGGTGCTAATGGGACGCTAAGGCTAGTTGGGTTGGGGTTTTGGGTGCTAAGGTCTATGGTTGGCTCACCACTATATTCCGAGGTCCTATTATCCTGTGCATAGCTCTGTATGTGCAGAAACCCTATGACATGGCGCGACCAACGAGTGGGGCAGCTTATTTGCGGGACGCTTGAGTAGTACTTGTGCTTGTCCACAATACCCTCACGTACGCTTCCGGAGGCGTGTGTGACGGTGATACCTCCTATATTGAAGTTTTTGTAGGTTTTGTAGGTAGCTTGAAGTTGTTAAAAAAGGTTTCTTAAACATAACCCTTTTTGTGCTGCCTCGTGTAAGATTGTTGAATAAACCCGTTAGTAATGGCGGGTATAGACATAGCGGCGCTTAGCCGCACAGCACTCCGGGATCACTTACGGGTGTATGGAGTGCCAGACGCGGGAGTTGAACTAGTCTTTGTGGTTCAAGTCGATCCGGCTTTCCACTTTGAGGTGTTCTACTCTTGGATCACTTTTCCAGCGGTGGACGCGAACGATAATTTGTTCCATGAATATGAACCCACTAATGTTCCCGCTGTCTATCGACCGTATACTACTCTTGAAGTACCGCTCACGGCTTGGCAACACCGTGTTTGGTTTAATGGCGCCCTCCCACAACCGACTACCACGGTTCGTTTAGGCCCCTTATCTATTGAGGGGGCCACTTGGCCTGTTTTGGCCGGGTACACCCCACATCCGCGTTATATGACTATACCAGTCGCGGAACTGCGCACTATGTATGCGGCCTTGGTGCAGGTGCATCGAGCTTTAGTGCGATATGTTACAGGCAGCATCCATGGGGCCGCTCCTGGAGTTGCCGGCCAACCAGCTGCTGCAGGCGGAGTGACCAAAAGTCCTGTCATGGTGAATTCGGTGATGGGCAAACGTCCACAAAATAAGGATGATTTTCCTTATTGGCTTGCAGAAAAATTTGATCAGTTGGAGGCAGTTTTTCCACATACAACCCCAGTGGATAAACATCGTATCTTAACGATTAGTTTGCCAAAAGACTTAATTCCCGAGTTGACAGCATGTGACAACTGGGGTAAGGTATTCGCAGCAGTATATTCTAAATGTTTTGGTACTCCTTCCATGACGGTTCTCCCCTCTGTAATTAAAAAGTACAGGATGAACATGGCCCTGAAGCGGCTGTGGAATTAGGGATGAGACTGGTGGGAGTGTTTGAAGTAGTAGCTGAGCTGATCCTTGCGAATGTCAAGGGCGATGCAGTGAACTTTCAAGTAGCTAACGCTTTGGCTCTGGTCCCAGAATTGGACAGGCCTCGCGAATTACCGAAAATTATTACCCAGGCTTACAAAACTATTGGTAGAAATAGCCTGGGTAACAAGCCTTTTGCAAAACAGCAAACACAATCGCAACCACAACAGCAACAAACCAAATCTCAATCTGAGAAAGATGAGAAACCAGTCTTCACTAAAAAGAGCTGGAGGCTGAAAAAACAGGGTAAGCAACAAAAGAAGCCGGGGTCGAGAGGCGCATCCCCGGTTTCAGTTTCTTCTGAGCGCACTTATGATTTACGCGATAGAGCGAGAATTAAGTCACCGGATAGGTTTCAGATCCCTGATGCGCGTTCTCCTCGTTCTTCACAGGCACAGACTTCGTCACAGGCCGGTGGAGGAGACCGCCAGGATAGAGGAAGGGACCGAGAGGCTCCCCAGGGACGAGACCAACCTCGACAACAAGTCAGAGGAAAAGCGGAAGACGCTCAACGTTTTCGACCACAATTTCAGAAGAAGAAAGTTGCCGCTGTAACAGCGAAATATGCCACAGACGGTGAGAACGAGGCTCCTGAATTGGACGTGGGCAGTAACCCTCCTAGACAGCGCCGCGGAAGTTACCATAGTGCGGGAGGCGCTACGTCCTCATATGGAGGCGACAGCAACTGAAACATTCATTACTGTTGAAACAGCAGACACCAGAGTGGCACCCCCTGACAGACTATTTAATATTGTCATCCAAGTTGAAGGTGATATACAGCGTGTAATTAAAGTGATTTTTTGGGAAAATCTGACCTCTTCATATGACATTTTGTTAGCAGAGGCGGATTGGCCACCCCCATTCGTTCTTGCTGCGCGTAAAGGAGAGGAGGTAATCCTTCCGAGCTTTTCTCGACATGTCCCAAAGGACAAAGCGGAGGCTCTTGCAGCAGAGTGGGCTGTGTCCCTGGCTCCAGCGTTATTCCGCAATCACGTGGGTTGGGACGAAGATTCTCCCCCCCATGAAATACCTTTGCGGTCACTACCGCAGCCACAACCCCAATATCCCATAAAACATGAAGCCAAAGGCCCCGTTTCCGAAATTCTGACTCAGTTGGAATATCAGGGAGTAATTGAACCCTGTGTATCACCTATGAACAATCCCCTTTTCGCGGTTTCTAAACCCGATGGATCGTACCGCTTAGTATTGGATTACCGGCATTTGAACTCTCATTGTCGGACCTTTGCGGTGCAAAACACCCATAGTTCTGCGCTTGTAGACAGTCTTGTTCGTAAAAATACAAAACGACTCTTGACCTTTCAAATGGATTCTACACGCACAACTTAGCCCCGGAGAGTGGCCAATGGTGCGCTTTTACATCCGGTGGTAAAATGTTCAAATTCAGGCGTCTTCCTATGGGCTACAAAAATAGTCCAGGCGTATTCGCCGCTCGTGTTGTCTCTTTGTTAGACGGCATCGATCCAGACGCCTGTTCGTACGTAGATGACATTTATCTGACGGACGACAAATTGTTTCCGCATCTAACCCGAGTCGACCGCATTATTCTTGAATTTGCGGTTCAAGGTTACAAAATTAACTTTGCCAAATCTCATATTGCTGAATTTACCGTTTTGTTCTTGGGCTATGAGCTCAACAATGAAGGTAAGGGCTTAGCCCCCATTTTCTGGAGAAATGTGCACTTCTGTGCCCTCCTACTAATCTGAAGAAACTTCAGTCATTGCTGGGCTTTCTGAACTTCGGACGTACATACATTCCCGAATACGCCCAGCGTATCAAGCCACTGTATGCCTTGATACAACCTACTTTTTCGAAGTCTTGCTGGCTTCCAGAGCATACCTCCATTCTGCAGTCTTTGCAGACAGACCTTCTTGAGTCCAAATATCTTTTGACACGTGATAACCACACAAACCTGGTGATTAGAATCATTCCAGGGGCAGTGGGTTTCACGTACTTAACCTTTAATGAAGGTGATACAGTACCCATCGCATACAAGTCACATCTGTACACCTCCGCAGAAATGCGGTTTTCATCTGTAGAGAAAGTTCTGACAGCAGTGCAAATGGCGATTCTGAAGGAACGCGCACTGGCACAGGGAAAACGCATCTTGGTGGTAACACCATATCCTGCTCTAGAGGCAGTGACTAAAGCAAGTGTACCGAACTCTAAAGCGTTGCACCCCCGTTGGATACAATGGGCAACCTCGTTGACGTCTCCGGATGTCACATTCATATTCGATGCTTCTCTTCAGACTCAGGAGTTCTTACAGTATGAATTCGTTCATCCTCCTCCTCTGTCTTTATTGCCGCTTGAGGATTACGACTGTGTGATCTACACCGATGGTTCGGCACAACCGGCCACGGGTTCCAAGCATGCTTATTCAGCCGCATGTGCTATTGTTGCAGGTACGTTTGTGAACGGAAAATTCAAATCCACTGTGGTGCACACACAGGCACTCGGGGACAGTACCGCACAATTGGCCGAGTTGCGAGCATTGGTGCTTGCGCTTGAGTTCGTCAATCCTGATGTGACCACTTTAATAGTGTGCGATTCTTACTACTGTGTTCAATCATACAATGACAATCTGTTCTTTTGGTCGCAAAATGACTATAGAGACGCTAAAGGCAACACAATCAAGCATAAAACGCTTTGGGTTCGAGTGGCAGAATTACAACGACGTCTGCCGCTCACACAGGTGGTTCACACCCTAGGCCATCAGCGGGTGGGCGCACACGCTGTTGGTAACAGTCTGGCAGATGAAGCTGCCAGATCAGCAGTAGTCACGTGTTCAGTAGCAGCAGTTACTAGATCCATGTCTAAAATAGACACTGATATCTTGGCAGCTATTGCTGCAACAAAGGAAGGAATTAATTACCCTAGGGGTTTCCCTTCCAAATATTCTTACCAGTTAGGTCCCGATCAGGCTCCTTATGTAACAATACCTGACGTTGGTGATCGGCTGATCCCCAACGCGGACCGCAGACTTTCCTTGATAACGGCAGCACACGAAGGCATGGCTTCGGCTCATGCTGGTGTGTCTGCGACAATTTCCATTTTGCAGCAGCGTTACTGGTGGCGTGGTTTATATAAAGATACCCGTACTTATGTGCTTTCCTGTGACGTTTGTCAACAGATTAAGCCTTCCACGGTCACACGACCACCTCAGACCTCGCTCGGAATTTCAAACAGACCCTTTGGGTGTGTTTACTTGGATCACTGCGGTCCATTTTCATCGGACACTGCCTATAAATATATCTTAGTGGCAGTGGACTCGTGCACACGGTTCATCTGGGTCTGGCCACAACGGAGTGCTGACGCTCGAAATGTCATCAGGGATTTGCGTGTCTTTGTGGGAATTTTTGCATGCGGCACCTTCCATTCTGACCAAGGTCCGGCGTTTGCCTCTAAGGCTTACAAGGACGCAATGGGCTCCTTGGGGGTGCGGGTGAAATTTTCGTCTCCGTATAGGCCTGAGGGCAACTCTATTGTTGAACGAATGAACCGTGACTTAAAGCAATCCTTGACAGCTAGAGTTATAGGTACTGGCAGGAACTGGCTGGCCCACTTGTATACCGTTCAGCGTGCACTTAATAATCTCCCTAGAAGACCTCTGGGTGGGCGGACCCCTTACGAAATGCTCTTTGGCATACGAATGTTTGTGCCTGACCTTGATGGTCTAGACATGGCGGCGCAATCCGCCAAGTTTGATGTAGATAACCATTCTACTATGTTACAGGCCTTACAAGAAGCCCGAGACAAACTTGCAATTGCACATTTGCCTTCAGCCACAGACCCTGCTCTGCAGATTCCGGTTGCCGGCTGGCTTCCGAAGATTGGCGACCTGGTTCGAGAGAAGGTGGAGAACAAAAAATAATTTGGCCCCTCTTTTCGTGCACCGGTTCCAGTCCTGGGCTTGAAAGGAACACGTACAGTAATCTTACCACCGCTTCCTGGTCGCAAGGAGAACAGATACATCTCAGTGGAAAATGTCAAGCTACAACATCTGGCCGATCCTGAATAGTGTCACACCAGCGGTCTCTTGTCCTGCCATTTATCGGACATGTGTTCGAGGCACTCCTGCCCGAACGGTCACTGATGTTAACATGGAGATGGTTGATTTGCCTGAAAATATATTCGAACCCCCTGTCTCCCCCTGCATCGACGAGGACGAGTATACCTATCCCGCCACAGAGTCAGTGGCACACCAACCAACAACGCCACTGAGCCCGACACGTTATTCTTTTGACTCGGATTCCAACTCATCAACGGTCCCGTCCAAGTTCAGTCTTTTTGTATCCTGGTTTAGAGACAATTTTTTGATTCCACCTTGGACATATATCTGGATGGTGCTTTTCTTGATTTTTTTTGTTCATGTCCATTGGCTTTGTCACAGTGTTTTTTCTACTCATCAATGGTCACTATTTACCTGAACGCTCTGCTGTGAACAGTGTTGCTGGAACTTTGGCTCCACATTCCTCTTCACACATCATGAAGCGTGACCACACATTTGTGAACATTTCAGCGTTTCCAGTTGCTGATGGCATCGTATGGGATGCGGTAAACTTTCAAATCCATGGCCCGACAGAAATTATTAATGTACCAAATGTCCTTCGAGTTTCGATGGGTGATGTAGTAAAAGTAATATTCATTCTGATGATTGGGATGTGCATGCCGTTGAAGCATTGTTTGCTGATTTAAAATATTATGCTTCCTTTAATGCTGAGGATTTGTATATGAATTCTGCGAATTATGCCGATTTGTATTGCTACCAGCATTGGGGCAACCATTTTCTCCACAAACCGAGTGCACTACGCAGCCCTGTTACTTACACCCAATGGGAACATTGCCCAAACCCCATACCAGGTAGCTCCCAGACTCTTCGAAATAAATTCACCTATTTCACTGATTTTAATCGATCGAACCCTGGGTCCTATTATTTTAAATTGAAAACCCCATTGACACAAAAAATAATGTTGACCCACACCAAATTACTGTATTCGGGTTCCTTTTTGAGCGCCTTGGCGGTGGGTGGTTATGAGTATTGGAAAGACACAGTGGATTTAAAATCGATCTGGGTTCAAAGCCATGGCAGGTGCAAGGCACCGAGGCCTTGCACCGCGCTTGCCTTATCCCGGCCCAAATTGTGTTTCTGAATGCTTCCATTCATCAAACCACGTGTTGGGGGTTGGCTACCATTAAACAACTAAATGCGCCAGCCATCCCATCCTTGTCGAGTTCTCCAAATGATAGCTTGCGTTTTAATATGTCCCTTATGACGTTGCAGGCTCAGTTTCAAAACAACTCCTTTAATGTTTCTGCACTGATACAGTCACCCTGGTTGGCATGGCCCATATCATCGAATGCATGCCAACTGCGTTTTCATGGCACAGTTCCTGGCTACATACAGGACAAGCCTGATCCAAGATTTGCTGAAACTCGTACTGTCACCACGTATTCAGTTGGTAAATTATGTAAACAATGGCTACAACATTCGTCCTTAGACTCTGTTAAGAAACATTTGTCCCTCCTATCAGGCACTATTGATTTGTCCGACTTTATCTTGGGACCTCGTGGTCCCCGACCGAAGAGATTCATTTATGAAGCGTATAATGAACTCTGGAAGCTGTCACAAATGGAAGCTGCTTCCCGTCTTCGGGAAATAGACCAAGCAAATTTGGAAAAGGTGCTTGCTGTTGTTGACAATAGTATAAATACCCTGTCTTCCCGCATTTACACATTAGAGAATATTGTGTCCTCTGTTGTTGATATTGTACAAGATGATGTTTCTATTTTGTATCATGGTCAGAATCAATTGCGTTCAGTGATGCAGTTTGCGTGGACTTTGCAAACCCTTAAGTTAGGTAAAGTTCCTTGGAATTTTTTGAATACCACTGCCCTTTTTCTGCCTTTTAATTTGACTGACAAACAGCAGTTCATGTCCATGAAAGATGCATCTTACACTTTGTTACATATCGAGAAAGTGGATCCTTTACCATTCTCTGTGGCGGAACTAGATTCTGCTGTGTGGCTAGTTCATGGGGTTATCGCAATACCTTTTTCCTTGTTTGAATTTAGCTCGTGCATGAAACATTATCCTGTGGGCCGTTTCCAGCCTTTGGGTAGTGCTTTCCTGCATGAACTCTGGTCCTTGCCTTTCATGTATAAATGCCTTAGAGACGGCAAGGAAGTGTTTCTCACGGGGAGTCTTGTGATTCAACTGTGGGTCATTCGCTTATTTGTAAACATATTAAATTGCACGGGGCTTGTAGCGTTTCAGTTCCGAATCTTGCATGTGTGCTAAAGGGTATTCCTGCTCCTGCTATTTCTCCTACTTTTACTTTGCTTACTAACGAAAGCTATTTGCTTTTAAATAACGAAGACTGTTGTGGCCTACAGGCTGGCATTCCGTATATTGTTACGGTCTCACACAGAGTTGTCTGCTGCAAGAATGTGCTTTTTCCTCCCCCTCACGACATCGTTGATAACTCTATTTGGCCTTCCATTCCTACCATGGAGGCAGATTTCAATAAGTTGAGCAGAATAAAGGCCCTATTATTGAACGAGGAGGTTACGCTCACGTCCGCCCGGGAGACATTTGTTCTCCAGGTGGCGAGTACCCACAGTGAAATACAGGCCCTTTGAACACCAACCTCCCCCAACATTTCGGGGAGTTAATTCATCGTATTTTTAACGCATCAAACACTGAGGGTCTAGTGCATTTTTTTAAGATTGTGGGGTCTGGCCTGGTGTCCACCTTCCAAACTATTTTCGGTGTGATACCGGCGTTCGTACATTCTATTTTTTCTAGCGTCTTTGGTGGTTTCCCATTAATCCTCGCTTTGGCGGCTGGTGTCTTGCTGTTGGTCTGTTTTCTGCGCAATGGCTGCTCACCACTGGGCCCTACTCGATCCCGAACGCCTCCAGCTGCTCCGTGAGCGACTTCTGGTTGGCTTCGATGTTCTGCCCTTGGCGACTATTAGTGTGTCCTACACCCTTTCCTTTCGCTTTGCGTATTTCACTTGCGTGCAACCTGTGATGTCTTGCATCCGCTGTCCTTTCACATGGACCATGGATTATTGCCTCTCCAATTCGTCATTGTCTGTTCCGGATTTTGTTCAGTTGGTGGGTCCCTTAGAGGCCCATGAACGGGACTGTTCCGTTGCTGGCTTTATGATGCGTGCGGCTGCACTGGGGATTTTGGCACAATGGGATATCTGGGCGGCTGCTCAGAATCTCCTACAACAAAGCTAAATTGAATATCACGCAAGCTGTCCCGCATTGCTTTTGGATGCTCCGTCCTTTGAGGAGCATTCCTGCAGCTTTGACCTGTTGGACTGGATGGCGTCTACGTTTTTTGACGATTCCAATGATGTCCTCTTGGACGGTATAGCATTTTTCTGCACTTCCACGTTTTTGGATTGATTTGCTTTTCACTGTCCGTGGACTGCTTCGCTGACTGTCTTTTTGCTACCTTACCCCGTTCCACTTCTTCCACTGTGGACGCCTCTGTTCTGCTCAGGTGTTTGGAACTCTGTCTTCGCTTTTAGTCTTGGCCGATGGTCTGTCCAGGGGAGGGTGTCTTGTGGTTTGTGGCCTCCTGGCCTGCCTGGATACGTTGGCACGGGCCTGGCTGCCATGATGACTTTTGCGCACGTTACTCTTAGCCGTTGTTCTGTCGCCCTCTGCTCCTGCCAAGTTATTTTACAACTGTCTGCATTTTCTGTTTCTCACCTTTTTTCCTGTCCCCTTTGGGCTCAGTCTGAACAACAGTTACAAGGTCGAATAACACGTCCCTGGTTCTTACTGATTTGGCCCGTCCCTCGCACCTAGACATAACACCATGTACAGCTGCCATGGAGAAATTAGTGTGCTTTTAATAATGCGGTTCGCCCGCTCTAGGGCACTTGGAGGCGATCTTTCCAGAGAGAAGAGCTGTGATTGTCTGCTGATGTAGTTTTGCATCTAGAGACTGAGGTATGGGGGTTCGCTAGTCAAAGCCCAAAGGTCTTCTATTTGTATAATAAACTAGCTTCCAGCACGGGGAGGGTGGTAATGTTAGTTAGACATATATCCACTGCTTTTTGAGATGCTTTCCCCGTTCGTATTCTGTGGAGTTGTAACTATGCTGATTATATTATTCATATGTATTATGCTAGTAGTACTGACACGTGTACTGTATCTTAGAGCACGTAAGTTGAAATAAACATTTTAACCTATACAGTGTCTCTTCTTACGCATGTTGTGGACAGGTACGAGTGAGTGACGAAAGAGTGTTCTTGCCTCTGCGAGTCCTGAGAGAGAGATACCGTGTTCTGGGTTGTCTAATCATTGGTACATTGGTGCTAATGGGACGCTAAGGCTAGTTGGGTTGGGGTTTTGGGTGCTAAGGTCTATGGTTGGCTCACCACTATATTCCGAGGTCCTATTATCCTGTGCATAGCTCTGTATGTGCAGAAACCCTATGACAGACGCATCTGAAGTAGGTTGTACTTACTGAAGTACACTATAAAAATTCACTCAGGACTGCCGATCAGGATAAAATGAGGCGCATTGACAGAGTTGCTTGACAGGGCCACAGATTATCATTAAATTGTCACTGTATCCTGTTTCACGTCCCAGGATTTCACGTGGGGTAGCTCCCTCGTGAGTGGCATGTGATGTAATTTCCTGTGATTACATCATAGTGGTAAAGGTCCTACGAGGTAATTTCTGATGACAATATCTAGTTTTGAAAACCTGAAAAATCCCACATCTTTTTATTCACATATATCACAATATTGACAAATATGGACTCATAGCAATAGAGTGTGCATACCTGGCTTCTTCGGCAAGGGCAGGGATCTATCAAGATTTGGGGTGGCCCAGAAAATATTAGTTCTTGGGCAAAGCTAGAGAGATGCCCAGGGTAAAGGAGTGGGCAGCCTAGAATGCAGTCTGAGTTTCCCATGTCACAGACCTGGCAATGGAGTTTGTCATAATCCCTCCCCCTTGAAGCAGGCTCTGATTGGAAAAGGACTGGGTACAGGGAATAGCTAAGGCCAAAGGCCAGACCCTGCACCCATGGAACATGTTGCGGTGCACTTGAATGCCATGCGCACTGGATTCTGTTGGATAGGGGTAGGCACAAGACACAGATAAAGGCCACGACCAGAGAGCACAGAGAGAGGCCTTACACAATGGGTTCATTCTATTTCCAGGGTAAAAGTACATTATAAAAAAAGCACTCAAAAGTCAATTTAAGGGAATTTGAGGGTCTTTACTGAAATCAGAAAATATCAAGAGCCTTGATCGGCTGAAAGAGGGATACCGTTTCCTGAGCTGGACACCACTAAAGGGTTCGTGTATAATTTCTGATTGTTTGCAAACCATGCTGTATGATGGGAAATCAGATTTTGTTAGATGCGTATGAAGTCATCATATTAATTTTTGGTCTCTGTTAGAGCAATGGCAGCTAAACAGATATTCACTATTTTTGGCCTGGCGATAAGAGTTTGCATCAGAGCAGATCTTTTTTGTAATTTGATGTAAATCAGCTTATTCATCTTTTAGTTATTAAAAAAGATATAAAAGAGATTCAGCAAAAAAAAGCACACCTATATATATATATATATGTTCACAGAGTGGTTTGGATATGTTTAAATTTGAATGGCTGAGATGACTTCCAGGACACAAACTCACAGGATCAGCACACAAACCAAACTTCTTCGGGATAGACAAGAAAAGATTAGATATTTCTCTCCATCCACAATCATGTGGTTCACAGACTAAGAACTAATGCTACCTAACCGGGTGCTGCAAAAACCTATTGGAGCGCCCACATCAGGGCAAGCTGGTCACAGGTTCACTCTAGGGCGTTGAAGACACACCCAAGAGGAGTGAGCAAGCCGTTGTTCCTCAATAAAAAGCATCAGAAAATTGATAAACCTTCACAAAATGCATCCTTGGTTGGAGAAGCAATGCTGATAATGATGGGCGGGTCAAATAAAATACGAATCAGAAGGTACAGTTTCCCAAACCAGATTTTGATTGCAAACACATTAGAGTCACAAACCAGAAACCCAAGTTCATAAACAAGCTGTCTCATTAAAGTGATTGAAATCAGTTGAAGTTGTCATACTGCTAGTCATGGCTAGACATGGCTTGCAAACTTTGCTAAAATTAAGAGAACACTATTGTGATTGCAAACCTGCATCAAATGTCAGGGAAAAATGCATAAAGGGCTCTACAGTTTAGATATCAAAGCTAAAAAAAACATTGAAAACGGCTTGTTATGGTTATCCACAAAGTTAAGACCACAAAATACAGGGACATATCTTGGCGATTTACATCGAGGGGGCATAAATCTGAGATGTCCTGACAATATCAATGGTTCAGCAGTGTATTTAGGGCCGGACTGGGAACGCAAACCAGCCTTGGCAAATAGGTCGCACCAGCCCCGAGGGAGGGTGGAGGATGTTCTGGTGGGAAACACTGGTGCTGCGCTTTTGTTACAGGGGGACGATATTGCAGCACTGCTGCAAAACCGGCCCCCAGTCACAAAAACGGCCCCCACCGGTCCAAAACCGGCCCCCACCCTTCCGGCTCACAGGGAAAACACCCGGTGCCCGCTACGGCCAGTCCAGCCCTGAGTGTATCCAATTAACAAACAGTATGTTGAGCACAGAAGGGTAAAGCGTTTACCAACAGGTATTCCAGTAGTAGTGGGTCAGACGTTTTAAGCTGCCATTGGGAGTAGAAGGGTTAGTATTCTGAAACGTCAACATCTGTAAAGCTCCTCAAATCTTTTCGAGTAGTTAGGTAAGGTTACCAGATGGCTGACTCCATGTTACAAAGGACACAATGCTACCAACCAGGACTTTCCTGTTACTCATCACCGCCATATGCTTAACTCAAATTAAAATGGCACAGAAGCTGTGCCACTTGTATGTTTCAGGGTCTAGTCCCAAAGAGATATTCCAGGGGGGTTGAGTGTATGCTTCTATGGTCAATAGGTAACCTTTGGGTCAAATGTTTCAATTAGGGGAGGGTGGAACTTGTGGAGCAACCAGTAGCGCGAGCAGCGCAGAAAAAGCGACATGAACTGCAACATGCGGTGCACAAGAGCGCGCAGCCAGTTGAGTTGATTTCGCTGCCGCTCGATTTGAATATCTACTCGAGCGGCAGCAAATCCACTCGAGAAGCAGCCTACTCACTGCGACCGAATGCAACTGCCCACATTAGAAAATGGTGCTAGGGGATGCCAAATCTTAATTGCATTTCTGGAGCCTCACGGGAAACAATTCCACCACGCAAGAGTATCATGGAGTCGCTAAATTTCACCAATTCTGCTGACGGAATTAAACATTCTGCCGGCCCCTAGTTTCAATGCTAGTGAGCAAATAATGGCCTCAAAATATGATAATCTATCCTTTGTTTATCCAAGCCCGGTGTTATGAGGGATGGTGGAGGGTTGGTTTGAATGAGCGCCTCACAGGTTCATGGAAACACATGCATGTGTTTTGAGGGATACTGACTCCTTGGCAAACCTGCAACTGCCACAACTGCCCTTGACTGGAAGTCTGTGGTCACAACTACCAAAGCCTGAATGTATGTGTTAGAGGAAGTGAAACTCCAAGCAACTCCCCTACCTGAACCTACGTCCCAATTACTCACCCATGAAAGAATAACAGAATTATTGAACTAAAGCATGGGTTTCCTCTAGTTTAAGTGTTATTTTCATGTCAATTTGGAGTAATTCTATATAGCAGTTTTTGCTGTATCATAGAACATAAATACCTATGGGAGTCTTAATGTAGATTGCAACTTTTAGGATCTCCACTTCAACCCTTGCCTTACTGACTAGTCTGCATGACAGAATTAATCTGTGCAGATTTGGCAAATGGAGCCAAAGTCAAGAGCAACCAAAAATGCTTTTGCTATGGACTAACCATCGTCACCATAAATAGTGTTACTCACCCTGGCTTAGCAATGTATATACATATATAATTTATATACATACAGAGATATCCATTGATAATAATTTGCTTTTATATAGTACTTAATATATGTAAACAGCAGGTAGTAGTATTACTCTATTTTATTGTACTCAATGTATAGACCTTGGAAGATTGAAAGGCTGAGTTGCCTCTGTTGGGAGTCAAACTGATGATGTGCAGCTCACACCAGATATCAGTAGCAAGCACTAATCTCTCTGTGTCATCTGACCAGATAACAACAATAAAGTGGAAACATCCTTTACAGCACAGTTTTACCACATAGTGTCTTCACTGTAGGAAGGTGGAATCTGACTATATGGTTGCCCCCACTTTTATTATGGTGTTTTGCTGGTTTATGACTTAGTTGGACTGGGATCCTGCTATTCAGGACCCCAGTCTATCTGCTTTCTCTGTAAAAAGGTTTCCATGTGCCTTAGGCACATCTCTGATTGGAATCTGGAGTGCCCTTATAAGTCCCTAGTATATGGTATACTATGTACCCAGGGCATAGGTACCTCAGAGGCCTACCAGGGGCTGCAGCATGTATTGTGCCACCCCTGGAAGGCCATCCAAACTGACACCACAGGTCTGCTACCCCAGCCTGGGTAAGGTGGTGCATGCACCCCTTACTGTGATATAGGCTACCTATATCACTATATACATACACACATATAAACCTATAAGTCACTCCTATGGCAGGCCTTATCAATCCTGAAGGCAGAGTGCGTGGTTCCTATGTGAGAGGGTGCCCCTGCATGAGCAGGGCCCCTCTGCAGCGTTCGGAGACCCTTCTCTGATGCTGTTTGTAGTGCAGCCTGACCATATACTCTTAAGCGCATTATAACCTCGCGTTAAATGCTAACTTTGGAATGGCTGCACCGAAACATGTCGTGTTTGGTGTCAAACATCTTGGAATACTACCCCCCGCCAATTCTGGCGGCGGGGGTAGCATTCCACCCTTCTAGAGGGAGAGACATGTTAACCCTGGCCTGGCCGGTAACTTCTTTCTAAAGCCCTGGCATCACAAAATGGATGCTGCTGCCACAGACACAAGTCTGGCCTCCTGCTGCTGGACGAAACTCCGGCAGGGGAGGCCTGGACAATAGGTTTCCTGTCCCAGGGAGGTGTGACCACCTCCCCAGACAGGATAGTGTGTATTGGGGCTGGGCGGGAGCACTTTCGGGTGCTTTGAAGTCCTGCACTGGGGGCACACTTGGTGTCCCTGTGCATACCCCAGTTCAAACCGGATCAGGGGCTTGCAGCCCCTGCCTTGGCGCGAACTGGACAAAGGGAAAGGGGTGTAGCCACCCCTCTGCCCTGACCCACCCATAGGTGGGGCCACAGAGTAAGTCCAACCCCTAAACTTAGTATAAGTATAGGAACCCAGTCCTTAGGACTTTAGATTATCCCTGGACGAAACTCTGACACAGAATCCTGGACCTTCGACGCTCTACTACAAGATTAGAGGACAGAAGAATCTCCCTTGGGGTCAAGGAGTGACTCCCCTGCTTGGCAGGCACCAAAGAAGCAATTGTCTGGTCTGCATCGCCTAAGCTCCCGTCGGACGCCGAAGTCTTTGCATCACCAGAGGTGGATTTCCAGACTTCTCCGAGGCTGCCCTGAGTCCCCAGCAAAGCTGAGGCCCGTAGCTGTCGTGGGTAACGTGGAACCGTGACCCCTGGACACCGCACGCATTTGCTAGTGCATCCTCTTCTGGGTCTCCCACGAAGTCGTGCTTTGGGCTCCGAGTAGCCCTAGCCTCCAGCACCAACTGCACCGAAGATCACTGGCCTCCACTCCACGAGTGTCCGGTGAGCCAGCTCCACGTGCACCGTCTCGAGGCTCCTTCGCGGTCGCTAGCCCGTTGGCTAGTAGCCCTTCACGAAGGCCAATCCTTTTCTTCTTGGGCTCCCTAGTTGCTCGAGGCTTGCCCTCACTTATCCTTGCTGGGTGAGTTCATCAGACCTTGCTGGTCTGCATCATCGTCAATCTTCATCTACATCGAGACTTGCCGTTGCCAAGGCTTGTTGGGTCCAATCTGGTCGCCGACACCTCAGCACTCGACAAACATCGTGTACCAGCCCGAATCCTGCTCCTGGTCGCCGACAACGCCTCCTGGACCTCGTGGCTGAAGAGTCAAGACGACCGTCAACCTACCTGAAGCACTCGACATCGGTGGGCATCTGCTCATCGCCTTCCTGGTCACTGGCTAGTGACCCAGACTCTGTCCCCTCTGCTTTCAGGTTCTTCAGATCTCCGATCCACCTTTGGATCCACCCGGACACTTTCCACTTGGTCGCCAGCAGCACTTTGCAGCAGATCGCCATTCAAATCGACTGACGAAACCCGACCCCGAAAGGCACCTATGCACCCGGCTTCCCTGGGTGAGGTAACAAGAGTACTCCGGTGCTCCCGTGGGTAGAGACTCTAGAACAACCTAGTTCTCAAAGGGTTTGCTCCAAGTCCTTCTTTAAGTGTCCCTTTTCTTTAATTTCCAAACCGCGACTTTCTCCATAGAAGTTAACGGCGTTTCGCGGCTGTGCATTTACACTGCACGCGTCCCCCGTGGGTCCCCTGTGTCACTACCTTGGGTGGTTCCTTGTGGTCCAAGCACTTCTAGAGGCTCTAGGCCTAGTGTCTAGCTCAGTCGTGGTTCTTATACCACTTTATTGGTATATGGTTTGATACGCCCCTAGGGCCCAAATGTGTATTTGTGCTATTACTGTGTTTATATAACTTATGTACTTCGAACTCTAGCCTCATAAAGAGACTAGAGGGGTGTGTTTAGCAATAAATACATATATTTTGAATATATACCTGGTGTGGTGCTCTTTCATTTGATCACTCAAGAGATTATAGACTGGTAAAACAAGCTGCTTTACATTCCTTCAAGACTTAGCCTGAAGGCTGCTCTCCATAGCTACCACTAGGATAGCTTTCAATAAGGTTGTCTTTAACCTATCTCCAATAAGGGGTTGTTTGGACTGGTGCAAGGTGCCCACTATAATTAGTGGACAGCATATGCCAGGCCAACTTCTCACATTCACCATGCAGCTTTTAACACACATGCATTTTTTGGTGCTTTTAGAATGCATACTTTCACCACGCATGGTAAGTCTAGTTAAGGTAAGTATATATATGTGTGTGTGTGTGTGTGTATCTATTACCTACTGGCGGTCGCCAGTAGGTAGTTATAGTTAGAACCTAGTTTCCATAGGAAATGCGTTTTTTGTTTTGCCAATAACTTTGGCACCGTTTGACGAATCTTCGCGAAATTCTCCAAACAAATGTTTCATCCAGGTCAGCTCCTATCCTGAAAGTTTGGGGGTGATTTGTCAAGTGGGGGCTGAGAAAAAGGGGGTCCCAAAAGTGTTTTCTCCATGTTAATTTCCATAGGAAATTTTAGCCAGGGCTACAGCCCGAACTGCTGAACGGAATTACATGAAATTTGGCAAAAGGTAGCTCTTGGTTCAGAAAGCGACCTTTTTTTAAATGGTGTAAATCCGTTAAGTAGTTGCTGAGAAATTCATAAAATAAGAGTCAAAAAATCAATTTCCCATAGGAAACTTTAGCCAAGGCTACAGCCCGAACTGCTGAACGGAATTACATTAAAATTGGCAAAAAGGTACTGCTTGGCTCAGAAAGCGACCTTTTTAAAAATGGTGTAAATCCGTTGAGTAGTTGCTGAGAAATTCAAAAAATAAAAATATCGATATCTAGAGGCGCGGTGGATTCGCGGACCCTCCCGACCACGAGCTTTATTCTAATTGGCTGTCAACACTAAACCAGGAAGTGTTGGCAGCCATCTTGTGACTCGGTAGAACCAAGTCAGAAGAAAACAGTGAAAAAAAATGCGAAAAACAAGAAAAGGGGGCAGGGTAGAAACACCCTGACCCCCTAGGCCTGCTCAGGGGGTCCCACAAGGACCCCCAGGGCCCAAAAAAGTATTATTATTTTTTTTTTTTAAATCGGCGGAATTCGCGCTGGGTGCGCGAATCCGGACGAAAAATAATAAAAAATCGAAGAGCGGGCTTCCGCGCTTCATTTAAATGAGGCTCCCGGGTGGGCCAGGTCCCGGGGGCATTGCCCAATGTATAGTTTTTAATTGCGGGGGCCCGCAGGGGCCGCCGCAGCCCCGGGGACCGCCACATCCCCGGGGCTCTCTTAATGATATGCGGGAGGGCATGCAGCCCTCCCACAGCCCCGGGGACCGCCACCCCCGGGGCTTGTTTTTGATGTGTGGGGGGCCTCTAAGGCCCCCCCAAGCCCCGGGGACCGCCACCACCGGGGCTTTTCTAAAATATTTGCAGGGGGGCGCACTGCCCCCTCGCAGCCCCGGGGACCGCCAACCCCGGGGCTTGTTTTAAAAAAAATATATAAACCTGTGTGGGGGGGCTCGAGCCCCCCTACATGCCCCAGGGACCACCACCTCCCCGGGGCAATAAAATGCAAATGCGGGGGTCCGTTATGGACCCCCGAGCCCCGAGGACCACCACCTCCCGGGGCTTTCTAATTGAAGGGAGGGGGCCGCGCGGCCCCCTCCTGGAGCCCGTGATGGCCCTGGGGACCGCCACCCCCAGGGCCGGCTCCTGCAGTGTCCCGGGTGCCCACCCCCGGGACACTGCTGTTTGCTATGACAGGGCGGGAGCCGTGCGGCTCCCACCCTGTCATAGCAAACACTGGTTTGGATTTTGGAAGCGAGAGCAGGGAAACCTGCTCTCGCTTCCAAAATCCAAACCAGATTGCTTTTCCACACGGGGAGCTGCATGTCAGAAGCTCCCCATGTGGAAAAGCAATTCCGGCTCCCGCAGGAGACGGGGAGCCGGCAGGGACTGTGGGGGCATTGGGGCTCCCCCCATGGTCCCCAACGGATAAGAAGAAGTGGACATGCCTCGGGGGATGGGGTCCCCGAGGCGAATCAGAAAAAACAGTACTAATGACAAATAGCAGAATAGTAGTTTAATATGTTTAAAAAACTTTCAAATTCACTGAAAAAACCATAGGTTTTACAGACGTAATAGTTAGAAATTAGCATTTAAAAAACCTTTGAAATTCACTGAAAAAACCATAGGTTTTACAGACGTAATAGTTAGAAATTAGCATTTAAAAAACCTTTGAAATTCACCGAAAAACCATAGGTTTTACAGACGTTATAGTTAGCTGGACATTTCACTCGTACAAAACCATAGAAATTCCACCGTTATAGTTAGTTCAGTTAACTATAACTCGCGCCCCGCAATGCACTGCTCATGACGTCACATATTACATAATTCATGGCATGGTCAGTGACATCACTGATGACATCTCAAATGACATCACTGATGACATCATCCAGTGACTGTGTGTTTCTGTAAAGTTTAAATATGTTTTATATATATGGCAAGGTGTATTGAAGAATGAGTGGGTGTATAAGTGTCTGGATGGAGGATTTAGGAGGTATGTAACTGATTGTATAAGTGACTGATTAAACGTGTCTTACTGAATGCATGGGTTAGTGACTAAACTGTGTGAATGTCTGTATCAGTCTGTCTGTTGTTGTGTAAGCTGCTACATGGGTTGGTCAGTAGCTACATGAGTGTCTATATGGGTTCTTGATTGTTTGCTTGAGTATTTGTATGGGGGACTGAGTGTGTGTGTGGGTGGGTTGGAGGTGTGTGACTCTGTGCATAGATGTGTGAGTGGTTGATTCACTGGGTGTATGGGTTCAAGAGTGCATGTGGAAACAGCTGTATGGGTGGGTGAGTGTGTGTATGGGTGTGTTGGTGAGTGAATGGATGTCTCAGTGGTACATATGTGAGTAACTACATATGTAAAAGGCAGTATATGTGAGTGATGGTGTTTATAAATAACTATATGTGAGACTGAGTGATTGTGAGAGTGGCATGTATGGATGAGTCTGTACTTGTTTCAGTGATTACATAAGAGAGTAACTGCGTTATTGTCTGTATGAATTAGTGAGGTGGTGTGTGTATAACTGTTTAGGTGAGTAAATGGGAGTGTGATTGATTCTTTGCATGACTGACTAGGTGTGTGAGTAACTCCATGGATGAGTGGCGGTGTGTGAGTGTCTGAATAGGTGTATGAATGCATATGATAGTGTTGTATTGATAAGTGACTGCATGTATAAGTGATTGTATGGGTGAATGAGTGGATGTGTGTGCAGACCTAGGAATCAGTGAGTGAGTATGTAGTAACTGGTATTGGTGTGTGGATGGTTTCGAAAATGGTAGTCTGTATTTTACAGTGGGTTTATTAAGGGTTATATTAGGGTGTGATGAGGTGCATCAGATTATCACGTGGATGATGTCATCAGTGATGTCATCAGTGATGTAATTTGAGATGTCATCAGTGATGTCATGAGTGATGTCACTGACCATGCCATGTATGATGTAATATGTGACGTCATGAGCAGTGCATTGCAGGGGCGCGAGTTATAGTTAACTGAACTAACTATAACGGAATTTCTATGGTTTTGTACGAGTGAAATGTCCAGCTAACTATAACGTCTGTAAAACCTATGGTTTTTTCAGTGAATATATATATATATACATACATATAAAATACATTTAAGGATTCAGGGGTGGGTAGGGATATAGGGTGGTAAGGGTATTTTTAGGGTTTAGGTCAAGGTAAGGGTATTGAGTGGCAAGGGTATTTTTAGGGTTTAAGGGTGGATAAGGGTATTGGGTTGTAAGGACTTTTTTAGGGTTTAGGGGTGGGCAAGGGTATTAGGTTGTAAGGGTATATTTAGGGATTGGGGAGAGTAAGGGTATTGGGTCGTAAGGGTGCTTTTAGGGTTTAAGGATGTGTAAGGGTTTTGGGTGGAAAGGGTATTTCAGGGTTTTAGGGGTGGGACAGGGTATTGGGTTTTACGGGTGTTTTTAGGGTTTAGGGGTGGGTAGGAATATAGGGTGGTAAATGTATTTTAGGGTTTATAGCTGGGTATGGGCATAGGGGGGTATGAGTATTTTTGAGGTTTAGGCAGTGCTTAATTTCTTAACAATTAAGTGCCAGGGTCTTTCTCGGAAGGCCACTACAGCCTGCACCAGGCATTGCCACTGCCAGACATGCCAATGTCGGTGACATTACATAACATCAAACCATCACACTCCTGCAAATCTGACAATTCCGACTATTTCAGGCCACACAAAGCTATAATAAAGGTGTGAGAGGCTGGCATTATTCATTTTCAATGTGATTTGACTTAATAAACAAGGTTGCTGTGCTCAGCTCACAATTAAACAGACAGTGCCACCATGTGTTGGACCGTCACTAGAGCCAGTGCTGGCAATTAACTGCCAGTGCCGAGCACAGGAAATCACAGGCTCAAATTAAGCACTGGGTTTACGGGTTGGTAGGGGTATAGGGTGGTAAGGGTATTTTAGGGTTTTGGGGTGGGTAGGGGCATAGGATGAAAAGTGTAATTAACAAAGGGGGGTTTGGGTTTGTTCCCCCCTCAGTAAAAATAAAATTAATTTATTGAAAAAAATGGGTAATTTGGGGGTTTTTCCCAAAAAATACAAAAAATATATATATGCTGCTTTCTGCCCTGCCTTTCTGCCCTGCTGGAATCCTACAGACGGAGGCACTACTGCCCCCAGCAGGCAACGCGCCAGGAAGGCGCCGGCGAGTGTTCTTCGTGCCCGGAGGCGCTTAAATCTACACGGAGCTCCCGCTGCGCGGGAGCCCCTTCTGCTGCTCTCTGCCCTGCCTTTCTGCCCTGCTGGAATCCTATGGACAAGGGGAGTACTGCCCCCAGCAGGCAACGCACCAGGAAGGCGCCAGCGAGTGTTCTTCGCGCCCGGAGGCGCTTAAATCTACACGGAGCTCCCGCTGCGCGGTAGCCCCTTTTGCTGCTTTCTGCCCTGCCTTTCTGCCCTGCTGGAATCCTACGGACGGGGGCACTACTGCCCCCAGCAGGCAAACCGCCAGGAAGGTGCCGGCGAGTGTTCTTCATGCCCGGAGGCGCTTAAATCTACACGGAGCTCCCGCTGCGCGGGAGCCCCTTCTACTGCTTTCTGTCCTGCCTTTCTGCCCTACTGGAATCCTACGGACGGGGGGACTACTGCCCCCAGCAGGCAACGCGCCATGAAGGCCCCGTCGAGTGTTCTTCGTGCCCAGAGGTGATTAAATCTACACGGAGCTCCCGCTGAGCGGGATGCGCCCGGGCGAAGCTGGGGGAACGGCAGGCCCGTCCTTGCCCGTCATCGCCCGGAGGAGGCTGGGCTGGGCCCCCCCTCGTGGAGCTGCGAGAGGAAAACAGAAGCTTGGGCCCTCAGGATGAGTTTCTCACTCATGGTTCTTACTTGTTTAAACCCTGCTTTGGCTCTTTGGGCAAGTTGGACCTGAACTAGAATTTTGAACGTAGCTATACTTCATGGTAATCGCCTCTTAATAAATAGACAACCACAGGACCGTAATGGGAAAGCGTAAAGCGCCAGGCCCTCATGAGCCTAGTATTAAACTATCTAACAGCACTACTTTGGACTCTTTTCTGGCAAGAGCGGTAGGGGTCATTACTACGGAAATCGACTTGGCCGAGCGCAGGCTATCACTGGAGGCGGGCCTAGTCCTTCTCTTGGGGGACCGGTAATGCAGCCCTCGCAGCCTGCCCCACAGGATTATGCAACACTCCAGCCTGACAAGAGTCCTTTTCATTCACTCTCGGCGGCTCTACCCCATGACAACACCGTCTCGGAAATTCCAAATACTAGCCTAAGCTCGCCTCAGCCTAAAAGGAAGAGGCAAACCAAGCAACCACCGAAGCCCAGGGGGCCAAGGGACCTTTGAACGAGTCTACCAGCCATCCTGCTTCTCAGCCCAGTGCTAATAGTTCAATCCCCCTGAGTCTCGCTGCCTTAGACTGGACAGATTTGTTTGGTAAACTCAAAGATGCGATCCAGCTAAGTATTGCCCCTCTACTCGAAAGAATGTCCGTACTAGAGTCAGATCTAACAAAGCTAGCTGCTGGGCTTGATCCACTTAAGGATGCCATGATCTCAGTTTGCTCCTCGGTTGGGAGGGGTGCAGGGGCTGATTCGCGACCCTTACCTGGTCAGGACACTATACGAGACTCTTTACCTAGAGGTCAAGCCACAGATGGAGTGGCCATTTCCACTCTCAACCTCCGTCTGCAGCCCCCTCAGTCTCTGGCTCGCCCAGTCATACCAGCTGCAGGTATACCTGCCACGGCAGACAGACATCAAGGGACTTGTGTGGGCCAATCAGTTCCTGGGGAGCCGGTGGGCAGGCCTGTTAAGTCAGGTGCACAACTCCCACGTCTAAATCTGCTGCCGGACTGTAGTCCTTACACTGCCATCTTGGCTGGGGTCCGGGGGCTATATGATACTGACTAGCCAGCTGAAAAACAAAGTATGCTATTGGCATGGCTAATAATGTTGATTTTAACTATACTGATTATGATGATATATTGTTTGTCAGGAGGGTACGGTGGGTGGGACCATTGCATAAGTCCTTACAGGGGGATTGTGTTGTAATCAACTGCCGGTCGCCTGGCTTGGCTAAGCGCTTACTCCAAAGTTCTGCATCATCAACCATTAGGGAAGCCTATATTAACATCCTCCCGTTGGGTTTCTTCTATCGATGTTTGCAGGCCCACCACACACCCCACGGATAGTTTGATCCACCGCTCCCTTAGGCTTCCAGCCCTCTCCCCTACACAAATGGTGATCCCCGTGAGTAATAGATTCGACCCTCTATGCGCCATGGATGAAAACGATTGACTCCAGGTTCTATCTTCTCCCGGGATCAACCGTCCAAGCTTAGAGATGGGTCTCCCTAATTCACTACCTGTAGAGCCAACACCGTCAAGTGCTTCAGGGCGCCCATTAAAAATCCTAAGCTGGAATATAGCGGGTATTAGGGATAAGGTAGCGGATCCAAATTGGCTTCATTTTACTTCTGAGTTTGATATCATTATTGTTAGAAGGTGGTTCTGACACTCTGAGCCGCCCGGATTTTTCGCTTTTTGAGCACCTATTTGTAGAGCTTTTACTGTGGGAGAGCCTCATAAGTTGGGACTCACCCACCGTGAACTCATGATGAAAGAGACTGCGTGTGGATTTTACTGGTGTCCCCCTAGCTTGACTAGGCCGCTGTGCAGCAGCTGGAGTAAGGGGCACTGGGCTGGTTACATGCAGACACATGTGTACATGCGTGTGCACACGTGTGTGGGCTGCGCAGGGGAGATTCCTGGCGTGCGCAGTCCAGGAGTAGCTACAAAGTGAATGGTGTGGCAGGACTTATGCAGAATTGGGTGGTGACATGGAATAGGCTTTATACAGTGGGAAGAAACATGCCAGGGAAAGTCAGTGTGCTTTACAGTGTTTATTCCATTATTCTCTTATGGGGATAGGGAGCACATGGGCTAGTTTACTTTCCTAGGGCCTACAAATTCCAGACACGCACCAAAGTCCACTGTAACCTATGTGAGAAGAAGTATCCTGCAGAGTCCAAAGTCATATTTGTACTGCTTTTGGGTCATCCAGAAATGTTATATTTCTCTGAGTCAGCTCATAATCAGGGCCTGGCTGGGGGCTGACCCCAGCAGCCTGGATTGATGACCTTCAAGGAGAGAAGATGGGTGGAGCTACAGGCTAATCCATCAGCAGCTGTCACTGGGTGCCAGGCACCTAGCTGCACATGGGAGAAGGCAGCTCTGGGGGCAAGGGGCTCTCAGAGACCATGTGGCAGGAGACCCTGGACGACGCCATTTTGAACAAACCCAGAGGCCTGGGCAGGAAGGAAGGAGCAGGGGCAGAGAAGTGAGGTGTCGCTGTGTGATAGGGCAAACAGAGACTTCCTGCCAGCCCCCTCCCCAAATCTTTAAAAGGACTTGCACAGGAAGAGGAGCTCTCTCTGGGGTGTGGTCTGCTGAGGCAGAGGGTGCTGGAGCCTGGCGCCATGGGCAGTTGGAAGGAAGAACCCACTGACTGTCCCAGGATGCAGGATTGCGCCAGGAGGGGAGTCCAGAACCAGTGAGCAGAAGCCTGGGCCTCTGCGCAGGGAGAAGAGAGGCCCAGGAGAAGAGCCAGGTGAGAGGCTGGCGCAGGGAGCCAGTGAAGACAGCTCCCTGCTGCATTCCCCCTCCTTGAGAACAGGAGGGCAAAGGAAAATGCTCCCAGTGGCTGGGGAGCGCCGCCAGGAGCAAGAAGAGGCCAAAATCGACAAGATCGGTCCCCTGGGGGTTGAGATAGGGCCCCCAGAAGGTAGGCGACCTTTGCCCTTTGGCCGACCGACGACGAAGCGCGTGGGGCTCCGCAGACGGTCCAGAAGATGCCCCCGGGGTGGGTCAGGTCCTGGGGGCTGCCCCACCAGAAGATAAGCCGGGGAGCACTGTCGTGCTCCCCGTGAAACTGCCCAAAAAGGGGGTGCCAGGAGCCCACCCTGGCCCCCGAGGAAAACTGTAGGAGGGGGAGCGTCATTGCGCCCCCCGAGGAAGTAAAGTCGGGGAGCGCCATTGCGCTCCCCGTGAAATTTCCCCGGTGATGGAGGAGGAGGCGGAGCGCCATTGCGCCCCCCTCCCCCGGAGGAAGTAAAGTCAGGATGCGCCGTTGCGCTCCCCGTGAACATGCCCAGGTGG
Source organism: Calotriton arnoldi (assembly GCA_963921515.1). Lineage (NCBI taxonomy): Eukaryota > Metazoa > Chordata > Amphibia > Caudata > Salamandridae > Calotriton > Calotriton arnoldi. The sequence continues at coordinate 386,305 of CAWUFW010007275.1, read as the reverse complement.
GGGGCCAGGAGCCCACCCTGGCCCCCGGTGACATTGGGGGAGGGGGAGCGCCGTCGCGCCCCCCCCGGGAAAAGACAAGTCAGGGAGCGCCGTCGCGCTCCCCGTGAAGACATGCCAGTGGGGGCCCGGGACTCCATCCCCGGGCCCCGAAGTGCAGGTGAGGTGGGGGGAGTGCCGTCGCACTCCCCCGCAGCTGTGGGAAGGCGGGGGGAGTGCCATCGCACTCCCCCGGAGACCTGCAGCGCTGGAGGCTGCCTCGCGTCTGCCCGCGCTGGTGGGCAGACCGGAATGGAGGTGCCGGCTCCCCGGCAGCACGCGAGGGTGCTGGCCAGAGGGGGAGCCGGCGGGGGCAGCCGGGGGTGGGCTCCCCGGGCTGCCCTCCACCGATGTGGTGATGCGGGGTGCCTGCGTGGGACCGGGACCCCGCGAGGAGACGAGCAGCCGGGGGTGGGCTCCCCGAGCCGTGTAGACACACTCACCTGGGGGTCCGGGTGGGACCAGGCCCCCCAACGAGGCGAGAACACGGCGGAAGACCGCCAGCACCACCAGCGCGGCTCTCCCCGGCACAGCGGGAGAGCCGCTCATCTAATATTCATGGAGCCGGAGAAGCGCCCCATAATGCCCTGCAGGCCCGGACCGGCTTGCAGGGGAAATTTGCCTTTTTCATGGCTGGGGGTGGCCCCAGGAGGACGGAGCCACCGCAAGATGAGTGCCAAGGTGCAGGGGGAGCTGCAGGAGCAACGCAGTCTCCCCCTGCATGAAGAAGACAAGTCCCGCCCTAAGTCCCTGGGGACTTACAAAAGAATAACCTCTCAAGGGCTCAGCAAGGCGCCATTAGTATCTCCATGGCTGGAACTTTTGTTCTACAGCTGGGGGTGCCCTATAGACTGCCTCAAAGTGTGAAGAGCTGAGTTGGGGATGTCTGGAGAAGGGCATCCCCTGGAGATGAAGAGATGTAATTGCACCAAAATGCATTTAACCAGGTTATTTCTTTTTAGAGGGACTGAAAGTCACATGTGTAATGTGAAGTACCTGTGTAAGGTGGTGTTATGCCAAAGGGGGTTATGTTGCTAGACATTCCTGCTAGGGTGTTTGGCTGTACATGCTTAATTCTGTGATTCATCTGTGATGCCTTTAGGGGCTGTAATTGCAATGCATTATAATGATCAACAAATGTGATGAGTACTGTTATTCTAAAGTGATGCTTAAACATGTATTCTTGCTGCTGCGCTTAGGTGAAGAACAATCCAGACTGTTAGCCCCTAAGATGTAGAGGTGTATCCTGTATGGTCAGTGGGAGATGCTCAGTCAGGATTATGTGTCACCAGGGCAGGACTACCTATTTTAAATGCTTGTTGAGGTAATGGGGTGGGTCGCCACTGGGATGGTGCCAGTGCGCAGGGCCCTCGCTCCGGGTTATGTTCAACTACCTGCATTAGGGGGCAAGATGATGTGCATACATGGGAGTGGTGGTACTAGACCCCACCCCCCGGCGGGAGGGGTGCAGATGTTATGCAATGTCACAAAGTAATTCCAACAGCTTATGTATATTTGTAAATTGGTGCATAGTATTGAGTGGTGTGTGTGTTTAATAAATGTACTCTTACTTTTATAAAGCAAATTACAGACTGGACAATCAATTATTGAGTGTCATTGCTGCGCACCTGTAATGGCGATTACTAGCCCACACCACCTCCCTTGAGTAAGCCTCAGACTGCTCTGCATCGCTACCCTCTGAGAGTCAGGCGCTACAATTGGGTGTTTGGTTCCCAGTGAAGGACAAATGTAGTCATGTTATTTGTGCAGGCCTCACAGATACTGCCTCGTTTTCCAACATTGGTGTCTAGCGGCGGGAAACATAGTATCCCATTCTGGTGTGCATTTATAGCATTTGATAAGTCCAGTTTTGCCACACATTACCTATGCAGTAATGTGCATATGGAAGAGCACAAGGCTCTGAGAAGGGTTCAAAGTTTTGGTTATGTGAACTATAAGTATGGGAAAGGAAAGCCCCGCGCACATATATGTCATGTGAAGATATTATGGTTTAAATGTAAACTGTATTAATATGACTGAGTTATGTTGATTATCATGTGCTAGCGGGATGGTGCTTTCCAGGAAATTATTGCATACCAATGTTCTAAGCCATATTGTACACCTTTGAACCCTAACACTACATGCACTACACCTGCATGAGGAGGGTGTCTCCTCAAGAGATAGGGACAGCAACTGATACCTACATCGCAGATGGGGGTGTAGGGGTGGATTGACCTTTATGGGGGACAGGAGAGGTAGGGGGTCCTGGGAGATTTCCACACTTTTTAAGGGCAGGGAGGGTTTCCACAGAAGGAGCCCCAGATATCCTTCCCCCGCTGAAAGTTTCTTGCCATTGGCGCAGGCCAAAACCATTGGAAGGGTGGGGCAGGAGGTTTCTTTACCCGGGTAGTAACACCCCAGGGGTTCCCATGGTGGGGGACCCCAAGAAACTTTTCCCACAGTGGGAGGAGGGTGTAGTAGAGTTGTGTGTCTGGCAAACCCCCCCAGGTCAACTGGTGGGGAAGGTGAGCAACCCAGGGGTGGCCCCTGGTAGGGGGTGGCCCCAAAGGAGGGTAGTTCTCGAGTGAGGGTGTGTAGTGGTAGCCCCTAGGTACCCTAAGTGGGCTAGGTAACTGACCCAGTGGAGATCTGAGTGGGGGTGATGTACTCCCTAGATTCCAGGTGAAGGGTTAGTGGTGGACCCTGAGGTGTCAGGGTCGGGTAAGTGGTTACCCAAGGAAGCAACAGGATGTCATTCTGGAGCTGGTGTTGTGAACCTGAAGTGGTGGCTGGGGCGATGCCTGGCCGGTGACCAGTCAGGTAGGTCCTGTGGGGCTTGGACCCCAGGACCAGGAGCATGGGGGTGTTCCCTAGCTCGCGGCAGGAGGTGGACTTCTGCAAGGTAGTACCACCCTGAACACAGGTGGGGCCCATCTTAAGTGAAGGGACCCTGTGTTTCCCAAAGGGGTGGTGCAGGCCTAGCCGGGATCTTTAGGGTCCCTGGCTGAGTGTGGTAGTACTACCCTGAAGGCAGGTGGGGCCTATCTTAAGTGAAGGGACCCTGCTCTTCAGAAGGGGTGGTGCAGGCCATCCAGGGATCATGTGGGTCCCTGGACGGTCTCCCAAGGCGCTGCAGGGAGACCGGGGAGAGCCATGAGAGGGGGGCCGGGGTGTAGCTAACTCAGGGCCCACAGGCTCTCTAAAGGTACTCGTAGAGGAGAGCGCGCTTCTCGGAGTGAAGGGTGCATAGGCCCTGTTCTCGCAGCGGAGAACAAGGAAGGGGTCTAGGTTCCCGGGGTAGTTTCCGTGTGGAGCTACTGACGGGGGGAATGAGCTGTAGGATGTCTGACGAGGCACCCTCAGTGTTCCTCCCTGGCACTGCCAGTGTGGTAGTGAGGCCGGTCTGAGGTCCTATCAGGGAGCCAGGCCAGTGGCCAAAGGGTGCTTTTCTGTGTGAGGAAAGCATGAGTGGCTGTGCTTTCTTTAGGGAAAACAGTCATCCCGAAAGGGTGGTGGCAGCTGAATGACCCCAGCGGCAGGCTGAGGGTGAGGGTCCAGAGAGGTTGCATCTTTGGGGTGCAAGGACCAAACGGAGAGAGGGTACTGGCTAGAACAAACTCCGGAAGGGAGACCAGCGAGTGACCCCGGGATGGGATGTAGACCTATCCCAGAAGACCGCATCGGTGCTGAGGCACTGCACCCTTGTCCAGAGAAGAGGTAGGCATAGTGTTGCATGCCCAAGGGCAAAGGGGGGCCTAGTTAGGCTGAGTCCATGTAGACCATGAGTGACCTAGAGGTATCTAACCTAGAGCCCGGAGGGTCCTTAGGGTAGTTTGGGATCCCTGTCATGGGTGGAGATTTCATGGATGGGAGGAGTAGGTGGTCTGAGCGGATAACTGGTAAGTAAGGGGGGTCTGGTCAGAACCCCTTATAACTAGTTATCGCTGACTACGGGACGAATACCCATGTAGAGTGGCTATTTCTTCCCTGTAAGAATCAGCTGGGCGCGGCGTAATGTTGGAAAACGAGGCAGTATCTGTGAGGCCTGCACAAATAACATGACTACATTTGTCCTTCACTGGGAACCAAACACCCAATTGTAGCGCCTGACTCTCAGAGGGTAGCGTTGCAGAGCAGTGTGAGGCTTACTCAAGGGAGGTGGTGTGGGCTAGTAATCGCCATTACAGGTGCGCAGCAATAACACTCAATAATTGATTGTCCAGTCTGTACTTTGCTTTATAAAAGTAAGAGTACATTTATTAAACACACACACCACTCAATACTATGCACCAATTTACAAATATACATAAGCTGTTGGAGTTACTTTGTGACATTGCATAACATCTCCACCCCTCCCGCCGGGGGGTGGGGTCTCGTACCACCACTCCCATGTATGCACATCATCTTGCACCCTAATGCAGGTAGTTGAACATAACCTAGAGCGAGGGCCCTGCACACTGGCACCATCCCAGTGGCGACCCACCCCATTACCTCAACAAGCATTTAAAATAGGTAGTCCTGCCCTGGTGACACATAATCCTGACTGAGCTTCTCCCACTGACCATACAGGATACACCTCAACATCTTAGGGGCTAACAGCCTGGATTGTTCTTCACCTAAGCGCAGCAGCAAGAATACATGTTTAAGCATCACTTTAGTATGACAGTACTCATCACATTTGTTGATCATTATAATGCATTGCAGTTACAGCCCCTAAAGGCATCACAGATGAATCACAGGATTAAGCATGTACAGCCAAACACCCTAGCAGGAATTTCTGGCAACATAACCCCATTTGGCATAACACCACCTTACACAGGTACTTCACATTACACACATGACTTTCAGTCCCTCTAAAAAGAAATAACCTCGTTAAATGCATTTTGGTGCAATTACACCTCTTCACCTCCAGGGGGATGCCCTTTTCCAGACATTCCCAACTCAGCTCTTCACACTTTGAGGCAGTCTCTAGAGCACCCCCAGCTGTAGAACAAAAGTTCCAGCCATGGGGATGCTAATAGCGCCTTGCTGAGCCCTTGAGGGGTTATTCTTTTGTAAGTCCCCAGAGACTTAGGGCGAGACTTGTCGTCTTCGTGCTGGGGGAGACTGCTTTGCTCCTGCAGCTCCCCCTGCACCTTGGCACTCATCTTGCGGTGGCCCCGTCCTCCTGGGGCCACCCCCAGCCATGAAAAAGGCAAATTTCCCCTGCAGGCCGGTCCGGGCCTGCAGGGCATTATGGGGCACTTCTCCGGCTCCATGAATATTAGATGAGCGGCTCTCCCGCTGTGAAGGGGAGAGCCGCGCTGGTGGTGTTGGCGGTCTTCCACCACGTTCTCACCTCGTTGGGGGGCCCGGTCCCCCCCGGACTCCCAGGTGAGTGGGTCTACACGGCTGGGGGAACCCACCCCCGGCCGCTCGTCTCCTCGCGGGGGCCCGGTCCCACGCGGGCACCCCGCATCACCACATCGTTGGAGGGCAGCCTGGGGAGCCCACCCCCGGCTGCCCCCGCTGGCTCCCCCTCTGGCCAGCACCCTCGCGTGCTGCCGGGAAGCCGGCACCTCCATTCCGGTCTGCCCGTCAGCGCGGGCAGACGCGAGGCAGCCTCCAGTGCTGCAGGTCTCCGGGGGTGTGCGACGGCACTCCCCCCACCTCGCCTGCACTTCGAGGCCCGGGGATGGGGTCCCGGGCCCCCACTGGCATGTCTTCACGGGGAGCGCGACGGCGCTCCCGACTTGTCTTCTCCGGGGGGGGGGGGCGCGACGGCGCTCCCCCTCCCCCAACGTCACTGGGGGCCAGGGTGGGCTCCTGGCCCCCCACCTGGGCATGTTCACGGGGAGTGCAACGGCACTCCCTGACTTTACTTCCTCAGGGGGGGGCGCGACGGCGCTCCCCCTCCTTCTCCATCACCGGCGAAATTTCACGGGGAGCGCAACGGCGCTCCCCGACTTTACTTCCTCGGGGGGGGGCGCGACGGCGCTCCCCTCCTCCAGTTCTCCTCGGGGGCCAGGGTGGGCTCCTGGCACCCCCTTTTTGGGCAGTTTCACGGGGAGCACGACGATGCTGGGAGCACTTTCCTTCGCCCTCCTGTTCTCAAGGAGGGGGAATGCAGCAGGGACCTGTCTTCACTGGCTCCCTGCGCCAGCCTCTCACCTGGCTCTTCTCCTGGGCCTCTCTTCTCCCTGCGCAGAGGCCCAGGCTTCTGCTCACTGGTTCTGGACTCCCCTCCTGGTGCAATCCTGCATCCTGGGACAGTCAGGGGGTTCTTCCTTCCAACTGCTCATTGCGCCAGGCTCCAGCACCCTCTGCCTTAGCAGACCACACCCCAGAGAAAGCTCCTCTTCCTGTGCAAGTTCTTTTAAAGATTTGGGGAGGGGGCTGGCAGGAAGTCTCTGTTTGCCCTATCACACAGCGACACCTCACTTCTCTGCCCCTGCTCCCTCCTTCCTGCCCCGGCCTCTGGGTTTGTTCAAAATGGCGTCGTCCATGGTCTCCTGCCACATGGTCTCTGAGAGCCCCTTCCCCCCAGAGCTGTCTTCTCCCATGTGCAGCTAGGTGCCTGGCACCCAGTGACAGCTGCTGATGGATTAGCCTGTAGCTCCACCCATCTTCTCTCCTTGGAGGGAAGATCATCAATCCAGGCTGCTGGGGTCAGCCCCCAGCCAGGCCCTGGTTATGAGCTGACTCAGTGAAATATAACATTTCTGGATGACCCAAAAGCAGTACAAATATGACTTTGGACTCTGCAGAATACTTCTTCTCACATAGGTTACAGTGGACTTTGGTGCATGTCTGGAATTTGTAGGCCCTAGGAAGGTAAAACTAGCCCATGTGCTCCCTATCCCCATAAGAGAATAATGGAATAAACACTGTAAAGCACACTGACTTTCCCTGGCATGTTTCTTCCCACTGTATAAAGCCTATTCATGTCACCACCCAATTCTGCATAAGTCCTGCCACACCATTCACTTTGTAGCGACTCCTGGACTGCGCACGCCAGGAATCTCCCCTGCTCAGCCCACACAAGTGTGCACACGCATGTACACATGTGTCTGCATGTAACCAGCCCGGTGCCCCTTACTCCAGCTGCTGCGCAGCGGCCTAGTTAAGCTAGGGGGACACCAGTAAAATCCACATGCACTCTCTTTCATCATGAGTTCACGGTGGGTGAGTCCTAACTTATGAGGCTCTCCCACAGTAAAAGCTCAACAAATAGGTGCTCAAAAAGCGAAAAATCCGGGCGGCTCAGAGTGTCAGAACCACCTTCTAACAATTATGTTACAGGAGACTTGTGCTCTTGACCCGGTTGGCCGAGATGGCTATGAACGTTTCTGTGTGGTAGCAACCCATTCCCTTGGCCGACGGCCACGTGGGGGCTTAATCACCTTAATAAAATTTGCTGCTAATCTGAGAGTTTATCCTTATCCCCGTCAAACATAGTGGCATTCAGATCCTCAGGGTGTGTATTTCCAAAGCTTTTAACTTTTTCCTTGTGAATTTTTATAACTCAATTGGGGACCCTGGGTGCCAGATCGAGGTGCTTTTCGAAGTAGTATTGCACCTTGAGTTTAGATCATATGCTCATCTCAAATCCTTTAGCATAATTATAGGCGGGGTCTTTAACGCTAAGCTCGGCCACACACGCCACGAAGGGAACACATTTGTGCTAGAAGACCTCGAGATCAGTGACTCTAACTCCGATCGAAGGGGCCGGAATCTGTTGGAGGCTCTCGGTTGGGCTGGGTTAAGAAATGTGATGCCTGGGGGCTCTACTCTGTCCAGGGAACTGCCCACTTTGTGGGCTGGGGAAAGGGGACCATTATAGACTATATCTTTATTTCAAGTTCTCTTGATAGTTTAGTTGGCCCTGGAGTGGTTCATGAAACCACCCTCAGTGACCATAACCCCATAGAAATAGTTCTAAAAGTTAACGTTGGCCCGGGTGTAACCTCCGACCCTGGCCTGACTGGCCTAACCACCAAGGACAAGGGTTTGAAGGTACAGTGGCGTAATCTCCCAATGGCCAAAGTGAATAAATACGTGGTGACACGGAACATTGCTACCATCTTGGAGCCCCTGTTAGCCTTGGATACATCACCCTCCCTAGTGGTGGCAGCCTTCGACCAGCTAAACAAATCCACTATTACTACCATAAGAGATTTGGCGAGGAAACCCAGGGGCGCCAAGCCGGGCTGGTTCGACAAAACATGTAGGTCAGCGGGAAATTATTTGCGGGAGGTCTTAAAAACTGTTCCCCATAACAAAGAGAATATCAAGGAGGCCAGGATGGCGTATAAACTTGCCCTGGGGAAGAGGAAGACAGAGCTCAAAGAAGCTTCTTGGGACCGGCTGGTGTCTGCATGCTCCTCCAGAGACTCCAGGGGTTTCGGGCTGTAGTCAACGGAAGGCAGCCTAATGTGGCCGCTCAAGATGACATAGACTCCTCCATCCCTCCAGCTGCATGGTTCACACATTACCAAAAGGTGTATGCGGTGGATAAATACCCCGCTCCTATCCAGGGTGATGGGGATAACTTGTACCCCTTGGAGATTAGGTTTGAGTTTGATGAGGTATATAAGGCAGTCATGGGCAGCCCTTCTAACAAAGCCCCGGGACCTGATGGTATACCCATGGACCTCTATAAGGATGAACCCCATCTCTGGGCTACAGCCGTGGTTAACGTCCTTAATGCTGTATCCCAACTAGGTCTCCCGCCGATTTGGAAATCTGCTACCATAGTGCCTGTTTTCAAGAAGGGGAACCGGCAAGACCCGGCCTGTTACAGACCAATCTCTCTGCTATGTTCAGTAGTAAAAGTGGTAGGGCGTATTGTCCTCCAGCACGTCGAAGTCTGGGCTCGGGAAAAAGACATCATCTGCCCACTCCCAATATGGTTCCAGGGAAGGGATGGGCACTGTTAAACAGTGCCTGAACCTAAATCTCATTATTGGGAAGTACGTCGTGGCGAAGCAGGGATCCATCTTCCTTGCAGTCATGGATCTCAGCAGCGCATTCGACAGGGTGAACAGGGTGAACAGGTCCAAGCTCTGGGACATCCTTGAAGAGATGGGTCTGGCGGCCGACTTGATTAACTTCCTTAGAGCTCTGCAAATGGACGTAAACGCATGTGTTAGATATGGCACAGAGGGGAAACTTCCGAATCCTTTAGCCTACCGCGCGGGGTCAGGCAGGGATGCGTGCTGGCCCCATTGTTGTTTTTATTATATATTAACAGCCTGAACACTTACTTGAGCGAAATTGGAGCAGATCTGCCGAGGGTTAAGAATAGTAGGGTCCTGTCTTTGCTTTACGCCGACGATACCGTGTTGATAGCTTGAACGGCCAACAGCCTTAAACTCCCGGTCGACCGGTTCGTGATGTTCATGGACGACTTGTACTTGGACACTAACATCTCCAAGACACACTACATGGTCTGTGGGAGGAGGTCAGCTAAGACGAGGCCCATCGACATTAAAGGGCAACACATCACCAGGGTCTCCACTTTTCCCTATATGGGGATCTTATTTGACCACCAGAGCAACTGGCTCCCCTGTATATCTAGCCGTTGTTCCAAATTTACCCAAGCCTGTGGCGCCCTATTTAGATTCTCACTGTCAGTAGGTAACAAGCCAGTTCTGCCCCTGTTACAAATATACAAAATGAAGTGTCTCCCAGTTTTGACGTAGGGTGCGGCCATTTGGGGGTATCGAAAGCCCAAGGGAATCCAGATGGAAGAGGACCGTTTCTGTAGGAAACTCCCTGGGGTGGGTCCAAACAGCCCCTCATTTGTTACCCATGAGGAATTGGGGCTAAACTTTGTGGAGGATCAGGTCAAATTGGCTCCATTGTTATTATGGATCTCTGTCTGGGCAAATGAGAGCCTGTGGTTTAATATGAGTATGATTGAAGATTGCATGGAATGCACGTATGGCCAGAAGATTCCTTGGATACACACGGTTCCCTCGATCGTATGAATATCTTCGATAGGCCAAACTCCCTCAAAAAGGGCGACCGCAGGCTCCTAATGGAAACTTTTTTAAACAAGGCCAAAGAGGAAAGGGAAGCACAGGCGCTTATGAAAAATTCATTTAGATCTTTCCTGTTGCTGAAAACGGTTAGTGGCCCCAAAAATTATCTCACTGCAGTTAAGCACCCTAGAGACAGATCCTTACTCACTAAATTTCGATTGGGTACTATTCGTTCGATGATTTGCTTCCCCCCGGGCCAGTTTGATCCCCATGCCCTTTTAACCTGTCCTTGTGTTGACTGTTATCCCCTGGCTCTAATTCACCTGGTTCTATTTTGTAAATATTATGAATTCCTTCATAGAAGATACCTTTTACTACTTTTTAAAGAGAGAGGTTTTACTCAATTCCGTCCGCCTTTTTATTCTTACAGTTATTGCAGGATCAGGCGGTGATGACGGCAGTCATCGGCTATTTAAAAGGTGCTTTACAATGGAACAAAATAATGTGTGCCTAGTAATAACAATGAACATGATAGGCCGGGGACTGGATCTTAAATGGATTTTAAATGTCTATGATCTTTTTAACTGGTCAAATCCATCTGGTTAGTGTTTAATAATGGTTTTTTAATGTTCTATGCGCTTCATTTTAACGTGTGTTTTTATCTTTTCTGATTATCATGTATAATCAAATAAAGATGAATATCAATCAATCAATATATATATATATATATAAAGAGGACAACTCTGGGTAGTTCTCAAGTTTAGGTGGATAGCAGCTCCTGTATAGAGCACCCTCAACACCAGCAACACTCTAGATATGCTCACCTCAAATGTCTGCTTTTCTATAAAAGTCTTTAAGCAAAGGATTAGCACAGTGCCATCCACGCCGAGATAGAAAGGGACAAAGTCTTTTGCCATTCCTACAGCAAAGTCTTTAAGCATAGGAATAGCACAGTGCTGTCCATGACAGGCTGTAAAATGACAAAAGCCTTTTATCACTCCAGGCACAGTATTACAGTTTTGAATTGGTAAAATACCAACCAAGCCAACCTGAAATGAATAAAAGCAACCCCTGACATGTGTTTCGCTCTCATTAGAGCTCTTCAGAGAGGTATAGCTTTGTCCAGACACAAGGGATCACCCAGTATAAGTCAAAACAATACCGTTTCAGGCATAGAGTGACACATAAATTATCCAAAAAAGAAGAAGAGAACTCTGGGTAGTTCTCAAGTTTAGGTGTTATGTTATGTTATGTTAAAAGGGTTTTATAAAGCGCTCGTACACCAGTTGGTTTCATGGCGCTGATACTAGGAGATGCCGAACCTGGAGCAGTTTATTCGTAGGCCTGGATGTACAGCCATGTTTTGAGGGATTTTCTGAATCTCAAAAGATCAGTGCTTGACCTGGTTTCCAGGGGAATGGAGTTCCACAGTCTGGGAGCCAGAGTTGCAAACCTGCAACACCCTTGGCGCTTCAGCTTGAAGGTAGGGATTGTCAAAAGTTGGAGATGAGCCGAGCGGAGGTTGCGTGAGGGGGTGTAACGTGATATAAGGCTGTCTATGAATTTAGGGCTCCGGCCATTCAGGGATTTAAACACCAGACAGCCAATATTGAATGCACAGCGTTGGGGAATAGGAAGCCAGTGCAGCTCCCTCAGGAGTGGGAAGGCATGTTGTCACCTGGGTTGTTTGTAAATCAGTCTTGCCGCTCCTGTATAGAGCACCCTCACCACCAGCGACACTCTAGATCTGCACACCTCAAATGTCTGCTTTTCTATCAAAGTCTTTAAGCTAAGGATTAGCACATTGATCACATGTGATCAAGGCCACGGCTGTGGCCGAAACGCGTCATGTTCGGAAGTAAACTTTTGCAGCAGCAAGAGTCTGAGTGAGCGGTTTCCTTCCTTCCTTGTGTTGGATTTTTGCTTCATATATTTGGCGATGGGCTCGTCTGGCACAACGCTCCACCTCTCATGGACCCTTGTAAAGTATCGAGCCGATGATACTTGGAGAATATATATATATACTTACCTGCATGGTAAAGGCATGCATGGTAAAGGCAGATGCGTGGTAAATAGCTGCAGAAAGGTATTAAACAGAGTATATGCAAAGCTGCCCAGTATAATATGCTATTTATTACCATTGTTGATCTTGGGCGGGGTTGTGACTCACAAGATGAAAAGCATTGACTGGGCAATGATGCCCCAACCCTTCCTTAATAGTGGTAATAAATGGCATATTACTCTGAAGGCATCTACATTTATCGTTTATTCTATTCAGTTCTTTCATGTACATTAGTGAAAAACAAAGGCAAGACAGCAAACCCAAATCACACGATGCAGCACCAGAACTAATAGCAGGCCTATCTCTTCTGTACTAAGGAAATAACACACAATCTGAACTTTGCACTCTAGCGTTCAGTAACATGTTGTATGGGCCAAGCTTACTTTCACAGGCATGGCATAAATATACATATATAGACATTTAGCTTAAATGTTCAGTATACATCGTACACACCTATAAATTGCATGGATAACCTTCTATAACCTGGTTCATAAGAAATTTCAGATTATACATTGAGAGCGCAAAATGTTTCTGTTTCATCTACAAAAATGGAACACCGCTATTGATTTTAATAATTTTCAAAGTATACATGTGACACTGAACTAGGAGCACCCCCTTAAATTTTCTTGTAAAGCTATTGTAACTGAAGCAAAGTCATGGGGCAATGTGAGGACAAAGTACTCTAAGGTAGTGATTCCTAACCTTTGGTCAGCTGAACCGGGGGACAGTGACGCCGCAACTCTCTTGAAAATTAAATGATATTAGTAGATTGACAAACTAAATACACATAACAAGGTAACAAGGCAAAACTGAAAAGTGTAAAACACCCTGTTATTGTGAAGAAATTTGAAACTGGAAGGTAAACATTAAATTGGTATCCTTGGCTTGATTTGTGGGCACAGCTCAATTACAGCAAACAGGATTATTAATCATTAGTGACCTCAATTAAAGCACTCGCATGGTCCGACAAAGAGAGGATGAAATAGGAGCAAAAAAGACAAAGCGATATGATGGAGCCTAGCATATTGGTTTTGACATTTAGAAATAAACCCAAATTCTGAAAAGCTCCAACCTTCTCATTAAAATTAAAATGTCGATTTGTGTTTACGAGTTAAAGAAAATATTTCGTAATTTGTGTATTGTATACTTTTTCTGTACTTTAGTGTATTTTTTAGGTTCACATTGTAGAAATTGTTTAGGTCGGGGTTCCTGGCCTCTAGTAGTGTTTCAGTAGGGACCACAGAAGTCAAAATGCTAAGAGCCGCTGCTCTAAACGAAAGCAATTTTATAAGAGTCCTATATAGTTTCATTTTATTTAGCATTCGGACACAGGAAGTGGGATCCCATGAGTTGAGAATCCATGTCAAATAAGGACGCTCCTAGCCATAGATGACTTTATTCAATACTAAACAGTGTTCCTTTAACTGAGTGTTTTGGTGACTTAATAGAAAGGTAGCGTGGTAGGCAGATGGCATTTCATCAGTGCACTTACGTATTCCAGGATGTTTTAGGAATTTGAAGAAATAGTAATGACAAGATGTAGCACGCCCTGTCCCGTGCAGTTCTATATAAATCCTTTAAAGCTGAATGACTACAGATGACATCCATACCACTAACGCAAGCTCACGGCTTTAGTACGCACACCTGTAAATAAAACGATCAAGCATTCTGCAAATGACTGCACTTAGAGAATTCTGATTCTGACTGCCCTACCGATTCTAACTAAGGCTGCAGTATTAATTATCAGTACAGTAACTAAAGTTCAAGGGTGCATCTACGTTGGAATGAACAATACATTTATGAAGAGATACCATAAAAAAGAGGCAATTCCAAATCGTCAAAAACACAAAGCTTAATTAACACTATTTGGACTGGAATCTGGACAATTCTTTAACAAACTGGTGAAGAAAATGCATGTGAGCCATCTTCACCCACACTAACCCTAACCTAGCCCCAAAGCCCTCCGTAATCCTAATTCCTATCTGTGCCTTTACACTAATTCTAACCCTCAACATAACTATTTTTTACCTACCCCTAAACTAACCCTGATCCTATTGCTATCAGCAACCCTTAATCTTTTTAACATCATTATCTGCTGTTTTGATGTCACACTGCTTTTTTGCTGATATTTTATTTTTCATCATAGCTTCCTAAATATAAAATGAGCTCCAGCTACTTTTCTTCATAGTGGTTTATTCCTAATGGCATTTTGAATACAAATTTCTTCATGGTGACATAATGCAACTCTTTGTGTAAGAGATATTAATGGATTTTTTCAGCTAAAGTGATGTCTGGATCAGAAGCCCTTTACTAATGAATGCCCAAAAATATACAACAGGGAAATGTGGGGTGCACAAAAGGGCCTGATTCACAGAACTAACTTACGTCAAAAACGTAAAGTTAGTACTTTTTGGTATTCACAGAATACACTTACTCATTTTGGTATTCACAGAATGCACTTACTCATTTTGGTATTCACAGAATGCACTTACTCATACTAACTTTATGTCCGCACTCAGGCCGGAGATTCCGGCCCGGTGGTGGAGATTCCGGCCCGGAGGTGGAGATTCCGGCCTGATGGTGGAGATTCCGGCCGGTGGCGGACATTCCGCCACCGGCCGGAATCTCCACAACCGGCCGGAATCTCCACCATCGGGCCGGAATCTCCACCTCCGGGCCGGAATCTCCACCTCCGGGCCGGAATCTCCACCACCGGGCCGGAATCTCCGGCCCGAGTGCGGACATAAAGTTAGTATGAGTAAGTGCATTCTGTGAATACCAAAATGAGTAAGTGCATTCTGTGAATACCAAAATGAGTAAGTGCATTCTGTGAATACCAAAATGAGTAAGTGTATTCTGTGAATACCAAAAAGTACTAACTTTACGTTTTTGACGTAAGTTAGTTCTGTGAATCGGGCCCAAATTCTCTAGGTTGGGTTGATAGGAGGAATGCCTTCCAAATTTGGTATAGCGCACAAACAGCTTTAAATGAGGTATCTGAATTCATAATTTGTAGAATCCACTCATAAGGTATTAATGAAAGAAGAGCTGCAGTTATGGCGGGTGGAAAGAGGGTAAAGCATCACAGCTATTTTTTCTATTAGTAAAAGAGTGTCCTAGACTTTGCACAGCATACATTTACTAGATCTGCAATAGCCTATGTGCAATATGTAGAATTTGGACTTGCTGATTACTTTTTTCAGATTACTTTTTTTACAATTCAAAAGTAACCTTTATTTGCAGTTTGCACCAACCATACATTACTCGAATTATAAGTGATCCACTTGCAAGATAAAGTACTCTAATCATTAAATCAACTGTAGCATTTCTAAATACTTGGTACTTTTCATAAAGGTACATAGTACCATCCCTCTGTTATTTAGAACTGGGGCGACGGAATACAAATCAAATATTTTATTCCTAGAAGCTGCACAGGACATGAACACTAATGAAACATGATCAAAATATATGATGGTAATACCATACGTCTAAAATTATTTATTTGCAGATAAGCTCTTAAGTTTTGCTCTTGTATTCATTGATAGTGGTTTCACTCAAAAGAAGGCCCCTTAATCGCTTATAATTAAAAAGGGGTGTGGTTACTGTAAATACTTGCATCTCGGCCACCAGGGTAAGGTCTGCCACTCATGGTATTTTAAATACAGGCTCTAGGGCCCAGATTAATAGGTGGACGATAGACCCCATGTGTCACTGAAATGTTGAGGTGTGTTACAAAGGTTCTTAAAATATTTAACCTTTGTGCAGTTAGCTGCCCCACAAGTCAACCTGGAAACAAATTGCAAACATAACTATTTGTATTTGATAACAAAGTCCAAACCTCTGTAGTTGTATTTGATAACAAGAGCGATTTCAGTGTCATTGTTGTACCATGTTTGCTCGAACAAGAAGTCACTGCTTGCATTTTGTTAAGATTAATCTATAAATCATTCTAGGTGGGGTATGTACCAGATGTATAGCGATTCGTTGAAGTCTGATCAAGGATCATCAAGTCACGAGCAATAAACCTTGATCTTTGGCTGGGTCAGGCTTTCAGAGGAAATTATTTGAAGCAGGTACAAAAGGATCCAAATGACTCAAGAATATATTGAATAATGTAGGAGTTAGTATGCAACCCTGACATACAGAGAAGTTAATTAGTGTATAAAGTTATGAGTCTGAAAAACAGTCCAGCTTTCACTGTTGAGATGACTTACAATAGCAACTAGTGACAATAAAAGTCTAGTTTAACAGCTTGCTCATCAGTAATCCGAGCTCAATGGGGTCAAATGCCTTAGTTAAATCTACATACACCCAATGCGGCAGTACTGCACCCTATCTGGAAATCAAAATGCCTCTTCATATGCATCACGGACTTCCCTTTCCAAAAATCCATTTGTGTCAAATGAAGAACATTTCCAGATCAGTTGAGAGATATAGCTCAAGTACATCCCTGGCAAATATGTTTGTCTGAGGGGCAAAGCTTAGCCAGAATAGAATAGTCCCCAAAATTTGAGTGGTTCCCCTTTTAAGGTCTGGCTTGACAAAGGCAGCTGTCGGCAAGATAATATCACAAATTCTATGATCACCCAACTTAAGTCTGGGAATAAGTCACAAGGAGCTGTATTATGGAAAGTGCCCCAGGGGCGCAACAGGCATGTGCGCCTGCGTAGACGGCCCCTGGGTCACTTTGGTATTACAGAAGGGGCAGCAGACTGTTTTGCGGCACATTTTGTTATACAGCGAGCGCTGGCGCACATACAGCGCCAGCACTATCACCAGAGAGCGTTCCCTCATTTGAATGGGGGCATGGCCCCATGCAAATGATGGAATCCCTTTGCCTCTGCGCCTGCGCCGTATTATAGACACGGGCGCAGGGGCAAAGAAGGTGTGAGGAGGCGCACTGTCAGTACACCACATAAAAGGTGGTACACTGTCAGTGCGCCCCCTGATGGCAGCCCTTTGGAGAGGGGGAAGGGGGTCCTATGGACCCCCAAGACATCCCCTTGCAGGCGGGTGGAGTAACTCACTGCACCCACCTTCAAGGGGATCTCTTATCCCCCTTAAATGTACAGGCGGGTTGCCGCCTGCACAGTGAAACACAGTGCGGCTGCTTCAAAGCCGCTACATATTTCACTTGAATGTGCACAAGTTCACGGCTGCCCTGCGCATTCAATATAATACCGTGCATGCTCCTTGTTAGCGCCGGGTGCACCTTTTGCAAGGTGCGACCAGCACTAACAAGGAAAATGCGCTGCATTCCATAATGCAGCCCCTGGAGTCAACCTCTTCAGCTATTGGGTTTTCAAAACCAGTATTGGCATTTTGGTATTAAAGTTACCTGCCCAAATACACTGACTCCTAGAACGTGGAAAAAACACCTTACTATGGATATGGCTCATCCAATGAATGAAAGGGTGCTCTGCCTCTTTCCCTTGTGGTATATATAGATGTAATAACAATTGATGGGCTAAACAGGAACATTTAATGGCAGACATATAAATTATACTTGCTGCAGCAAAGTTGGATGAATAAATGACAGTGAACTGGTATACTGTAACAATAGATTTTAGATAGCTGAAGATCGTAATGGTCGACCATACATGCCTGTACTAGATTGGGAACAAATTATTTTCAATAAATAATTTTAAGCGTGTCAATCGTCCATGTTTCCTGACACATCACTCTGTCAAAACTTTCAATATACTCCAAGAATGTGTTATATTGTTACATTCTAGTGGTTTTCTTTATCATGGGATGTTCAAGGAGACCAACACCAAAAGTACTTTCTCAAATAAATCAGGAACAATCAGATTATTTTTTATATGCAAATGTTGTTCTAGTTTGGACCAATCAGACTCTGGTTCACAAACGGAGCAGTTCCAAAGTTCACTGTAATGTGCTCTGTCTGTATCCTGACTGTAATATTCCAGTACACATTTCCAGCCTAGAAGTTGCACCAAAAGCGAATAATAGTTGAAGTGCAGTTTTTTGCTGGGAAGAACATCCTCGAAGATTAGTGAACTTTGATCTGTGACACACTTGTGTCCACTGCTGTTACCAATTACCATTGAAGATATGGTTCTGATAATAGAGGCTGGGGTTTACATGGAATCTAGTGGCTACCATATAATATGCTTCAAACTGAGGAAAGTATTAGAGTCAGCAAACATTTCGGGAAAAAATACAGACTATAGGAGGGTTTCCACCTGCACAGAGGGTTTTTATATATATATATGGCCCAATTAGAAGTGAAGAGACTTGATGGAATGGAGAATGTGTGAACAAAAATAAAAGAATCTGTTCTGGAAGCTTTATGCTCGTCAAGAGAAAAACATACAAGGACGAAATCTTATTATTAAATCTAAAAGATGTAGCAAAAACAGATAAAGCAAAATGAGACAGCAATTCAGAAGTACAATGAATCATAGGTTTATACCTTTTGTATCACTATTGCGGGCACACACACACACACACACACACACACACACACTATTCTAAAACGTCATTCTAACTGTTGGAAAAAAATCCAGAATCTTACACTTACTTACACTTCACAATGATGCAAATACAAATTCAAGTCATGCAAATGTAAATTTGTGGTCATTGCTCCAGACAAATACTAATCTGGTTTCTCCTCTGGGTTTGGCATGATGAGAGCAACTGTTTAAGATCCTGGAAGATATTCATGGCATCCTAGATCCTGCAGAAGCATGCCTCTTTGTACTTCTGGATCATTTGGCAGCCTTTAACACAGTCGACCGCGTTAGGTTGCTCCACACCTTAGAATGCCATGTGGGACTAAGTGGCCAGATTCTGTTCTGATTTTCATATCAAATCGGGTCACTGGCACAATATTGTGGTAAGCAATATCGTTGACAACAATATCATGTCAAAAATATTGTTTTTCCACAATATTGAGCTCCTATATAATTGTAAGTTCAAAAATATCGGAGAAAAATATTGTTGATACTTATATCCAAAAATTGACAGAAATACCTATTTTTCAATATAAATACAGGTTAAAGTAGTAAATGATACATATTTTATAAATAAATCATCTAATATAATGTAAATTAAATATATTCCACTAACATTTAATACTATAACTATATACTCTTATAAACACACAAACATATATGTTTGTACTTATATATATATATAGCATAACATAATTAATAAAAATATTTACTTTACATTATATTTTAATATTTTAAATGCACTACTATGAAATTATATATAATATAATTAATAGAAATATGTATTTTACATTATACTATTTTTTTAACTGTATTAATATGAAGCATATATATATATATATTCATTGTAATAAATGTAAAATATTCATAACATTTATATTATGTAAAATAAATGTTATGCTAATAATATATATATATATACCAAAGGCTACAGCAACGTTATAGTGTAAGAAATAGATTTAAACAAACCTTAGAAATTCACTGAAAAACCAAAGGTTACAGGGACATTATAGTTAGGCTCAGAACAGGATTGGGTGCATAAGTGTCTGAGTGAGTTTCTGAGTGGGTTGTGAGGGCCTCCATGTGTGTCAGTCTGAGAGTGAGTGCATGAGTGTCTGAGTTGGTCTGTGGTGGCTGGGTGAGTCTCTGAGTGGGTCTGTGAGTGGTTGAGTGAGTCTCTGAGTGAGTCTGTGAGTTGGTACATGAATCTCTGAGTAGGTCTGTGAGTGGCTGTGAGAGAGTATGAGTGGGTCTGTAAGTGGGTGCATGAGTGAGTGGGTCTGCGAGTGGGTGCATGTGTCTGAGTATGACTGTGAATGGGTGCATGAGTGTCTGAATGGGTCTGTGAGTAGGTGGGTGTGAGAGTGGTTCTGTGAGTGGGTGCATATGCGCCTGAGTGGGTCTATGAGTGCGTGTGAGAGTGTTTGAGTGGGTCTATGAGTGGGTGTGTGAGTGGGTCTGTGAGTGGGTGTATAAGTGTCTGAGTGGGTCTGTGAGTGGGTGTATCAGTGTCTGAGTGGGTCTGTTAGTGGGTATGTGAGTGCCCAAGTGGGTGTCTAAGTGTCTGTTTGGGTGTGTCAGTAGCTGTGTCAGTGACTGGGCCACAACGCAACTGCACCTGCCCCTTTATCCAAAAAGAGTCAGAAAACACACTTGCTTTGCCTTCACCAAGCCCAGGAGTTAGGATCATATGTCTTTTACAGAAGTGGAGCTTCAACAGGGGCACCAGCTATGTTATATGTGTACGTGCTTACTATTGAGGTTTAATTTTTGTGAAATGAGCATCAGGGCCATAAGGGCCACTGGGACCCCATCTCTCGGGGCCCGGCCATGACTTAATGGGGTGGGTGGCTATGCAGCCCCCCTCCTCAGGCTGATTTCGGCCCCAGGGACTTCATCCCCCCGGGCCCGGCCTTAATTGAATAGGGGAGGGTAGCTACAAGGCCCCCCTCCCCGGGACAATTTCAGCCCTGGGGACCCCATCCCCTGGGTCCATCGCCTTTACCCTAACAATGAATATGGAAAAATAAAGAAAAATTGCAAAAGCCCACGGGAGTGCGAGCCGTTTATTCTTCCGTCACGAAGAATTGTGTTGAATGTATTAGCGGTTTGGTTCAACCGCGGGCCCCCGCACCCACAAAGAGCGCCGCAAAGCCTGACGACTGTGAACCAAGGATTGGAGGATATATATATATATCCAACAAAACCTCTGCTCCACATGGAAAAGAGCACGCACATGAGGGCAACTGGGTTTAAGGCTTCTTTATTGCATGTAGCCTCCTCCGACCCAGCAGACAAGAGAGACGCGTTTCGGCTGACACAGCAGCCTTTATCAATATATATATATATACACATTTAAAAGGGGAGGGGGTGCAGTCCCTCCCTCCCTGGGCCGATTTCGGCCTCGGGGACCTCATCCCCCGGGGCCCTACCAAAAAGTAATGGGAGAGAGGGGTTGCATGGTCCCCCTTCCTGGACCGATTCCAGCCCTGGGGACCCCATCCCCTGGGGCCCAACCAAAATACAATGGGAGATGGGGGTTGCGCAGCCCCCTTCTCCAGGCCAATTTAATCCCCGGAGACCCATCCCCAGGGTTATGGCAATGTGTCCCTCTGTGCCCTGGTCCTAGCTAGGGCACCCAGTGTGCAGCATGGGGACTACGGGGGAGCCTCAAGGCCCTGCTGGAACCAGCCGGCTCCCCTCCTCCTGCGGGAGCTGGCATTGCTCCTGCAGGCAGGGAGCTGCTGAAAATGCAGTTCCATGCATGTGAGAGCAATAGTTTAATCTCTTTCCTTGTCCGTGTGTCTGCAGGCAGGGAAAGAGATGAAAACTCTGCTTCCAGCAAGAGGGAGCACTTTGACAGCTCACACCCGCTGGAACCAGAGTGTTTGCTTTTGCTTGGTGTGAACTGTTAGCTCCTGCCAAGCAAAAGCAAACAGCGATGTTCCGGGGGTGGGCACCCCGGGACATAGCAGGATTGAGCCCAGGGGGGTGGCGGTCCTCCAGTATTTAAAATAAAGCCCCAGGAGGAGGTGGTCCCCTAGCTCAAAGAGCCTCAGGAAGGTGGCCCTGTGCACCCCCTCCTTTTATTATAGAATGCCCCTGGGACCTGGCTCACCTGGGGTCTCCTTGAAAAACAAGCGTGGGAGACCAAGCTTGTTTTTTTTTATTTTCACAAAGATATTTGCGAATATTTCCCGAAAATCGCTGTGAATAAAAAAAAATGCTATTCTGCCCTGCCGGGGTCCCTTTGGGACCAGTCCAAGGCTTGGGGGTCAGGGTATTTTTTTGTGTTTTTGAAGCCGAGTCCCAAGATGGCTACCAACCCTTCCAAGTTGAAGGGTTGGCAGCCAATCAGAACTCTGCAGATCTCCGCTCAAGCTTGTCATTATTTGCGAAGGCTTTGCGATCTTAGGTATACAAATCTGGATTTCCTTTAATATCTCAAAAACTACTGAATGGATTTAAAGCAAATAACAAAAAGTACAATCTGCGGACCAAACACTAGTTTTCTGCTAAATTTTGTGTACTTCTCTCCAGCGGTTTGCGCTGCAGGCATGTCGAAAGAGTCTATGGGAATTAACATGGGAAATACACTTTTTTTTGCCCCCCCCACCTTTTCTGGGCCCTCGCTTGACGGATCAC
Source organism: Calotriton arnoldi (assembly GCA_963921515.1). Lineage (NCBI taxonomy): Eukaryota > Metazoa > Chordata > Amphibia > Caudata > Salamandridae > Calotriton > Calotriton arnoldi. The sequence continues at coordinate 364,121 of CAWUFW010007275.1, read as the reverse complement.
CTGGAAACTTTCCATGCACAACTAGAATTACTGGTGCACTTTTTTGGGAAAATTTCGTGAAGATTCGTCAAACGTCACCAAAGTTATAGGCAAGTCAAAAAAGGCTTCTCCTATGGAAATATGGTCCTAACTATAACTACCTTCTGGCGACCACCAGTTGGTAGTATATATATCGTCACAATGAAGTCCAGGTATAGCAGCATGCACTTTCAGCTGGTGCCAGTATGGGAGATGGACCCAGCCTCCCTATATTTCCTCTATCAACAAAATCTGCTTCGCTTAGGAAACAAAGATTCACAACTTTTTATTGCGTTTCCAAGGTTTTTGTTGGAAATGCAAAAAACTTTGTGAATCTGTGCTTCCTGAGATTTTGTTGAACGAGAATATATATATACATATATATATACACATCATACATACATAATAAAACCATAAAAAAAACTAAACCATTGAATAAGAAACAATATATAAGTTAGTTTAGACAATAAATAAAATATTAAACATTGAAAAATAAAAAAACACATTTACACAAAAAAGCTATAAACATTACAGTACATTTTAAAATTAAAACAAATAAAATGAGATATAAAAAATAAAACAATTAATGCTATAAAATCTATTTAACCAACACTGTGAAAACAATTGGAGACTAAGAATATTTAATATACTATTGCCACTCTAGTTTATGCAAAATTAGGGAAAGAGTTGGACTATGGAGGGGTTAGATTTGCTATTTCTACTCCAGTCATCGCAATAATAGGGAAAGTGTTGGACTTCGGAGGAGGTAGATTTACTATTCCTAACCCAGCCAATGCAACCGTAGGGAAAGCGTTGGACTTCGGAGCAGAGAAATTTACTATTCCCACTCCAGTCTACACAAAAGTAGGGAAAGTGTTGGACTTTGGGAGGGGTGAAATTTACTATTCCCACTCCAGACAGCACAACGGAAGAGAAAGTGTTGAGCTTTGGAGGGGTTAAATTTACTATTTTCACTCCAAACAGAGCAACAGTAGGCATAGCATTGGATTTCGGAGGGGTAAAGTTGACTATTCCCACTCAAAACAGTGCAACAGTAGGGAAAGTGTTAACTGCGAAGAGGTTAATTTTACTATTCCTACTGCAGTCTAAGCACGAGTAGGGAAAATACTACACTTCAAACACCAAGTAACCCCATGAATGTAGAAAAAATGTTATAATCTTAATTAAAAATATAACAAAAAAATAACTATTCCATAACTTACATATATAAAATAAATTAAATAATTAACAATTAATAATTGATTGGTAATTATTTATTACTTAATTAACTTCCCACTCTAGACCCCTACAAACCTAGCATCTAGCAACTAAAATAAAATTAAATAAGTATTCCACAATTTACATCTAAAAAATTCAATAAGATAAATATTTTACATATAATAATTAGTAGTTAATTTATTATTACCTAATTTACTTCCCGTCAAATACCCCTACAAACATAGCATCCCACAACTAACATATAAGTAAAATAAATCAGTATTCCATAATTTACATAACCAAAAGTCAATTACATCATTAAATAACAATCAATAATAAAGTGTTAATTATTACTTAATTAACTTCCCACACTACAACCCTACAAACCTAGCAGTCCGAAACAGAAATATAAGTAAAATAAATAAGTATTCCATAATTTACCTAAGTAAAAATCAATTAGGAAATTAACAATTAATACTTAGTTGTTAATTACTTATTACTTAATTAACTTCCCACCCTATGCGCCTGCAAACTAACAACCCACAAATAACATATAAGGAAAAAAAATCAGTATTACATAAATTACATAATGAATATCAATCATGTTATTAAATAGTATTTAATAAGTAATTATTAATTATTAATTACCTAATAAACTTCCCACCCTATCCCTCTACAAACCCCAAAAACCACTACAACACTATAAATTACTATCAAAAATGCATTAAAAAATCTAAATCACTTAAAATTACAAGCTATATTTTAAAAATAATTCATATCATTTATATAAACAATAATAACACATAAAATTAATACCTCACCTAAAACATATGAAAATAATTTTAAAACAATATTTTTAACCACTACATCAGTGAAATCAAGATTGAAACTGATATTATCTACAACTATATTTCTTACCTCAAAAAACAATATTCTTGTCAATGATATGTGTGCATCACGATATTTGTGCGCCATGATATTTAATTTCTGATCTTTCTGTCTTCCGATATTTTTAAATTGATATTTTGTCCAAACACCTAAAAAATCACTAAAGATCAAAGAGCACATCTCTATCATGATTTCAGTGCTGGACGGAGATCCCCAAGACTTCATCCTAAGAGCCTATCCTTGTCAATCTATCCCTTGAACCTCTAAGCTTAATTCTTGAGGAATCAGATATATCTATCCACCAGAATGCTAATGATACACAAATGTACATCAAAACACCTCCATGACATTCATATCCTGAGCCGAACACCTGTTAAAATCAAACATGGATATCTAGTTACTCCTCCAAAATTGAAGAGATACTGTTCTCACATAGACGCAGAAATAACCTGCACCTCAATTCAACTGATGAGCTCAAATTAGAAATAGTCAGTCTATGCCTAACTCAGTAATTTCCCTGTCTTTTTGCACTTGATCATTCTCTATCCCTTATGCCACATATAAACAGTGATGCCATTTCCACATTCTTCACCTTCCAAAGAAAATCAAAAACTACTCTCTCCACCCCAGTTAAAAACCGCAGGGCACAGACTCATTCTATCATGCTTAGATTGTGGAAGTGTGATTCTATGGGAGGTCCCAAAATCATCAAGGGTCCTCAAAAAAGTGGTCCATCTCTCTGTGTTATGTTACCTATCCAACACTAGAAAATTCAATCGCATAACACCTGTACTTCGAGAGCTTCACTGGCTTCCAATAGAAGCTAAGATTACGTTGAAAAACAGATGCCTGGTGTAAAAACAATGTGCATGCACCACCCTTCCTACCTCACCAATCTACTCATACTGTCAGGGGGGGGGAAAAAGTATAAGAAGCGAGAGCTATCTAGTCTCGGAACACCTAAGTACAAAACATCAAGCTTTGAACCAACTGTTTTTTGGAGCCATCTTGCCATTCTGGAGCTCTGTACCACTAATATCCGGAATGGCTCCCACATTTTCGGCTGTCAAGAAAAAACTAAAAAGCCACCTGTTTTGTCTTCATCTGAATACCTAGTGATCAATTTCTCCTCAATAGACACTAAATCTCCAATATGAAGTTATCTCTGAAGTATCTTCCTGTTTAATACTATTACACAACTCTTCTTCATTTTCTTAAATTATGGATTACAATTTCCGGCTGTCTATAGCAACTCACTGTGAGGGAAAGCTATATGAAGCTGATAAATAAAGTGTGTGTGTGCATCCCCCACAAATTAGAGTTACAGAACAGAGAGCTAGACTTCAGTTTCCCTCTCAGAGTCTAGTGGGGGTGTCAGCGAGAACTAGTGATTCGCCTCTCTAACATTGTGGAGTGAACGTTCATGCTCTGCAGGAGGTTCATTGGTGTAGTACCTGACAGATTAACATTCAGTGTGGAGCAGTAGCGGTCGGTGGTAGGAGTGCCGGCCGGGCGGTGATGTGGGGCGGGGGAGGGGCAGGGTGGGGGGTAGTAAACCACGGATTACGGCCGAATACAGGTAAGTAAACATTTAAATAAATCAAACGAATTTCGTTGCGCGCACTCCATCGCATTTGGCGATGCAGCGCTCTAACGAAATTCGTTTTATTTATTTAAATGTTTACTTACCTGTATTCGGCCGTAATCCGTGGTTTACTACCCCCACCCTGCCCCTCCCCCGCCCCACGTCACCGCCCGGCCGGCACTCCTACCACCGACCGCTCCTGGTGTGGAGATTATATAATGAGCGACCTGAACAGTAGGGAAGACTGAGGGACCATGCCTCCTTCTGTGTGTGGCCCCTCACACTCATTCAAAGCTACTGAGATGAAGGGCAGATTCAGCCACCTTAGAAAGAAGCCCACCATTTCCAAGAGGTGGTTAGTTGGAGGGATATATCCGGGGCATTCGATACTGCTACATGCTTATTTCTGGGGGATTTCATAAGGCCTTAAAAAGATTAGGAATAGTCACTGATGTTGCTGCCCTGTGCTGCTGGTTGGTCGGATCATCCTAATCCCTGCAGAATGTTACAGACATACAAGTGCAGGGACGTGCGCTGGAATAGTGGACTTCCTTAATTTGGGCACGGAGGCAGCACCCCAAGACTACCATCTAATTCGGTACTAGAGAAGGGTCTTTGTAAAATTAATGTGTACGTGGCACCCAAAGTGCTGATTTATGTGCCACAGCATATGCATGTATAGAAAACTACACACGTCCCTTTAAGCACTACTCCAGGTACTGTGAGGAGTCTCCACTCTTAATCAATATTATCGTAGTTTCATTCCATCTGTCTTCATAACCAAAAAGTTCCAATTTTTATGAATCATTCATTTTATTAGTATTTCGTTTCCACAGTGTGACAAACTTTCAGGTGTGTAACCACTTCATTCCTGATATTCCATCATTAACAGATGGCTTCACAATCCCGTGCTCCCCATCCCTAAAGTATTTCAGGCCTGGGAGGCCTTTTGTCAGAGGTAAAGTGTACTAAAATCAAAAGAAAACAATAACACAATTAACTATCTTGTATATGATACATTTTAGCAATATTTTCCAATCGTAAATTTACATTAGCGCATAACAAATTAAATAATCAAAATCCACCCTTATATCAAAAAATTTGCATATTTCTTGCATATCAGCATTATTTCTAACCACCAATTTAAATCCATCCGACACAAATCAATATGTACTTAAATACAAGTGCTATCCTACACCCATGTGTGGAGAGTGGTACCCACTAACTACAGAAATTTTGATGAACTATTTATAAATTGGAGTACATTGATGAGTGTGCTGGTTTCGTCTAATTATGTGCCACAGCAGCGGATTGGTAAAAATGATGACCCCCACCAACGCTCATAATAAGATGATGGGGGCCTGAGACTCCGTTAGCTCACATGTTAATAAGCCTTAAGCTGAATTGGGGACTGCTGGAAGTGTGCCCCCACCCGCACACCTCATGAGCTACAGGGGCCTATATTTGCGCCCCTGCAGAGCAGATGATGTAATCGGCCCGCGGGCACTGTTTTTTCAACACCCAACTGACAGGGCATGTACACTTTTCAGGGTAGCGCTTAAACACAGTACTCACATGCTCTGAACACGTTATTATTACTCACATAGTTATGAAACACTGTAAGGACGCTGCCAGATTGCAGGGGGTGGGACTTGGGCTGATAAACTCACATAAAACTTCTACTATTAAAACAGCATCAAATGTATATTAATAAGACACCCGTGTGCTTAAAACGACGACTATGTATGTTCTTATTTACGGGAATCATACAAAAATGAGCCCTAGAAAAACAAAGGGATTGGGCACAGCAGGCCACCGTAGGACAAAAGGTCCCCTGACCTGTTGAACTTGATAGAGCATTCTCTGGCAGTGCATCTGACCTACGGAGTGCCATTCTCTACAGTGCCCTTTTTTGCCCTCGTTGCTGTGTCATTATACAGTAGAAATCACCCCACACCCGGTGACAATGGGATTCGTGTCACTGTTGTTTACTTTGCTTGTGGTAACCAGGGTGTTTTTCTTCCTTTTTTTGATCGGGTTATTATCAGCATCCCGTCATGGTTGCTCGAGGGTGCTGAAATAAAAGCTATATTCTCATCACTGTTTTCTGGCCTTTTTGTATGGCAGAATGGAAATTAATAATAACTAACACGGGCAAGACCTGTGCTCACGAATGCCCAAACTCCGCCTCTCCGTGACGCCCTAGTGTAGTCCCAAATCCACATTAGGAACTGTTTCTTGCTATATGGAGGGTCTGACGTAACGTTCCTTGACACTGCAAGGGAGGGAGGTAGGGAGAATGAGAAACGAAAACTGCACATTCGGGAGCTGGCAACAAAGAGGCAACTGTGGGAACGGAAGCCAGTGAGCAGCAGGCAGTCGGCGACCTCTCGGCCCATCAGTCAGCACATTATCATTACAACGAGGCGGAGGCGAGCTGTGCAAGGAATGAACGGCGGCGGTACCAGCCTGCCTGTTGTCACAGTCGTGAGGCAAATGATAAATAAACCATGTGCTTTGTTTTACGGCAGCGTCGGAGGCAATAGTTTACTTTTGCATGGGCTAGGCTGCTGCGTGAACATCTGCATTAAAGCATTGATAGTAGTGCGGGGTATTTAATGTACAGCGCCCCGAAACCACAGCGGGTGGTAGCAGGTGCTTTATAAAAGTAAATTATTGTGAGCGTTATTAATATTCCTTTTATTATTATATTTGTTATTACTTATAGATGGGGAGTCAGTAGTAGAGGCATGAATATTAGTAGCGGTAGTAGTGATAGTGGGGGAGGTGTATTGGGTGGTAGCAGTGCTGATTTTGTTATTAGCAATAAAAGTTATCGTGATGGTAGTGCTGTTGGTAGTAGTTACAGTAATGACGGTAGTAGTGATGTTGGGAGCAGCAGCAGTAAAGGTAGTAGTTGTAATGGTAATGGTGGTGTAGTTATGGTGGTGATAATACGTACTGGGGACGCACTGTTTGTGGTGGTAGTAGAGGTGGCGGTGTTAGTGATTGTAAAGGTGGTGGTAGTAGATCAATGGTTGCAGTGATGGGAGTGCTGGTGGTAAGAGTGTTGACGATGGTGGTAGCAGAGGAGCTGTTGTGATGGCAGGAAGAGTGTTGTTAATAGTAATGGTTGTAGTGTTGGTAGTGGTAATGGTTGTAATGATGGCACTGCTAGTGTTAATGAAAGTGATGGCAGTGATTGCAGGAGTTGCAGTGGTGGTGTTGAAGTAGTGGAAGTCACCATGCTAGTGATGATGGTGGTACTAGTGGGGACTGTTGGGATGCCAGTGCTGGTGGTAATAGTGGGGATGTAGTGGTACTACTAACAGTATAAGGGAGCACCGCAGTGGTACCGTTAATTGGAAACACGAGTAAGCATTCCAATTCAAAAGTAGTCAAGAAGAACAGTTACCCCTGTAATTAACATACTCCATTCAGCTTTCCCATGCAAATAACACGTAATGTCTTGAAAGAGAATGCTGTGCTCATCTTTCCCGCCTTTTTCTGACAGAACTATCATTCTGCATGGCAAAAGAGACACGCCGGTGGGCGCTTTAAGTGTGACCTCTGGCCTGCTGCCTTTGTTATCTGTGGGAGCCGCGCCTCGGTGGGGGAGGGTAACGCCACAGGGGTGTTCCACTGCCTTGATGAGGCCCAGAAAGCCGCCGCGGCCTCCGTTCAGCAGTCACTGCATGAGCTTGAAGCAGCACTAAATGCGGCGCAAGAGACAAAGGGGGCACATAAACAAACCACGAACTGCTATCAACATTTTCACAATACATGGCACATTTCCCGTGTTATTAAGACACCAGGGCAAGCTAGGCAAGATGATGCAAATGTCTTCAACTGAAATAGCGCCCACTTCCAAGAGGTATGCATTATTGATTTGTTAAAAGATAAATTATTAAGACGACCCGCATCTGCTACAAGCCTTAATTATTGAACTCTAGCAGGCAGCAAAAACAGCACTAGTCAACTGGCTACCAAGTCGCGGCACTTAAAGGGGGCTGCTGAGGCCGGCATAAGACACGTGGTATCAAACAGGCCATGGGATTGGCTGCCAAGCCGGGGAAGTTGGTGGTTCTGGGTGAACTACTAATGTCTATCGCACCCCAGCGCAAGTGTCAGTGTCAGGCCAGCCATAATGACAGGGGGTGTAACTAGGAATAGGCAACTAGGGTTGCCCGTGCACAGATTCTCAAGCAGCTTCTAGGTGTGTACACCAAAATAACCCTTCTTTATTACCATCAGATTGGCAACTCTTGCTAAAAATGAATGATATCTACGTCACCGAACTCCATCACTTTCACTCGTATGGCCCCAAAACTATCTTTTGAAGCATGACAGTGCTATACCTGGCATTCGACTAAATGCCAACCTCATCCTTTAGCAATCCCAAATATCTAACATGGGACGGCTTTTGTTCAGGCAGGTGCACTGCACTATTTGCACCAATTTGGCGTGACCATGCACGTGGATGAATGATTTATTATAGCGCCAATAATTTTAATAAAGCACTATATTTAGTAAAGTTCCTGTTTTGAAGTGTAGTGCCATATGATATAAGAAATCAACATTCTCGGAGGGAGCACGTGCATTCCACAGCATGTAGTTATGTAAATAAGCAAACTGATGGATGAATGGGTGGATGAATGGCAGGGTGGAAGAGATGTGATAAATTCATGCCAAAATCATCATAAGCAGCAGTCTCTTCTCTGCTAGCCTCCTGGTAAATGGCAAATGCCCCCCCCCCCCCTCCGAGATATTGTAATGGGTTGGTTACAGCCAAAGGAAGGGTATGACAGAACAGAATGGTCTCACTGCACATTACCTGCTCCCCAAAGTCGATGGCGATATTGGTGATACCCAGCGGCACCAGGAAGCGGATGAGGGGCCAGTAGGGCGTGAGGGCTGTGAACTGCACCATCGCTCACGACAGGCTTCTTCTCGGGGACTCCCGGCACTGCTGCACAGCGAGGAGGAAGAGGAGGCCGGCGGGTGTGCTGCGCCTCGGCCAGGCGGGAATAACGGTGTTCACCGGCGCCTCCCCTCCTTTAGCGGGGAAGCCCAGAGATCCGGCCCGGCCCCGCTGCCCTCCCACACAACAGTGACCCGCAGGAGGGGCACAGGGCAGCAGTGACGCCAGAAATTTCTGCTGACAGTTTTTCCATTGTGAGCCCGGGAGAAGGGGGTTGGGGAGCGCTGGTAAGGTGAAATCACCGACAACAACACATGGCTGACACAGGGAGGGTGGCGGAGGAAGGCAGCGGCCGGGGATAGGGTAGAAATAATTGAGGATCGCCGCTGTTTTCAGTGCCTTTGCGGGCAGGATGTACAGCGCGCAATGGAAGAGGATGAGGAGGAGGAAGAGATGCTGCTTGGCGCAGCAGACAGACGGCTGCGGTGAGACACCAGCCCCCACCCACAGCCAACCACCGAATGTGAGCCTTGCCGTTGCTGACACGTGGGGTCGCACACAAACATACAGTGACTGTATGCACAGAGGCAAGGAGAAGGTTGCAGCCGCGAGGAAGATGACACTGCTCCCTCTAACGCCTCTTCCGAGGATTGCAGCCTGTCATTGCTAATCTTACTCCGAGTTCAATAACTAGGAGACTTCATAGCAAACAATTCTGGACAGGAAAACTCACCCTCACTGCACACTCTTACGGTTATTTTTTATTGACTGAGAATAAGTTGAGATGTTCCGTAGGATATGCTGATCAGTATGCCACATGACTGACCCATTATTAAGCCACAGAGCGTGCCTCTCACAGCACTACATTGTACATCCTCCACTGCCACACCGAGCAAAATCATCATTGTGCCACATAATCAGACCTTCTTTGGGCCACACAACATGGCCATCTTTGTGCCTCAAAATGTTACCTTCATTATGCCGAATATGTCCACCACAGTACTGCAGAGCACATATGCCAATCATTGTGCTACAATGTGCACCAATAATTATGGCACAGAATATGTCCACCATTGTGCCCCAGTGTGCACTGGCAACCCCATTGTATTGCCAGAAACATTGGTAGTAAGCGTGAAAGCTCCTTCTTAATCTCAAGAGGTCTGATGTTGCCTTAATAGGACTTTTACAGGTATCCAGCGCTCTGAATGGGACAAATAAATACTTTCTAAAAATTGCTGCCACAGCTTAAATCAAACCATAACAATACTTATTAGCAGAACTGCGGTACTTGTCAACAATGCTGCTACAACTTAAATCGAACCATAACAACACTTCTTAGCAGATCTGCTGTACTACTCAACATTGCTACTGATGGAGCAAGGTTTCAAAAATGAAACTAGCTTGTATGTAATCCTCCTCATAGTATTAATATATTAAACTTGTACTGTCAATACTAATCTTTGCATTCACAAACACAAAAGGGATAGACGCTTGCCTATGTGTTTTACTAATGAATAACGCTTGTCTATAAATCAAGATGGCCACTAAAAGCGCAGGACTTCATTGCGCATGTCGCAACCTGATCACATGGTGTGACGTCTTTCTTTGCTTGGTGGGAAACTTCTGCTTCTGCGCAGTGTGCATTAAAATGGCTGCTAAATGTTTTCACATGCTTAAGCTTGCTCTCATGTCATTATTAAATTGTCGTTTTCTTAACGCTACTAATGCAGGATAGTATTATGATTAAATGGGAATAGAGTAGGGAAAGTGGGTATACAGTGAAACTTTTTATTTGTGATTTTAATATTTTCTTCTTACACTTTTAGTAATTCGTAAACTTGGGCCTGGGTTGGTGTCTTGAAACTCGAGAGACAGAGGGTTCTGCGCATGTGTCCTGTATGCCTGCCAAGTGAAGTCAACTTGGACGTCTCCCAAGGCCACGACCTATTGGCCGAAGATGATGTACTCAATGTTTCCGGCAGACAAATTGTTACTTTTCTCCTGTAAAATGTATAACATTTGTTGTGAGACGGGTGGGAAATAAAGTGAATGTATTAATCTGAAGGGGAGGGAACGTAAAGACAATAGGCTTTACAATTTAGGCCAAATCGATATGGTGCGAGAATCCACCCCTGTCCCTGTCCAATCAGAAGTAGTGGTCCCATATTTTAGCAACATTAAGGGGAGGTATATGGGCGTAGAAGGGTATAATAGAATATAGCATTAGTAAATTAGTCAGAGCATGCGTTGACGAAGAACAGGCGTCCATACTGCCAGAGCGCTCTCAACTCCAGACTGCCCAGCTGATCGGTTGCTGACTGAATTCCTGTCCGGAAGAGGTCCTGAGGAGGGGCGGCGGAGTCCATTAGACGGGAGAATCGAGAGAAGTCGAATATCAGAGAGGGGAACGGCGCAGGCGTCGTTGTAGAGAGGTTACCGGTCCTGTCCTGATCCTGGAAGAAGTCTTTGCTCTTCATCCTTCCTGGGTCCTATCTTTTCCAACTCCTTGGCCAAGGGGCTTGGTTCTCGCATTTAGGTAACTATACTGCAACCTTTAGTTGCGCTGCTGTCTCTATCTTCTCCTCTTCCTTAAACACCGTCATTTATTAGCAAAATAATTTCTATGCTTTTTCTTGGGTATTTCAATCAAGTACCATGTTTTCTGTATTTTACTCTGCTAAAACTTTAGATAAACATTTTAAAACTTCCTGACTCAGTGGTTATTTCAGGATTATGTACTATAATGAATGTCACTCATTTTAAACTTCCCAATTAGCAAAGGATCCATTGGTAAGTCATTACTCTTCAATCAGAAGGTAATTGGTAGCATGGACTTTGATAAAAGAGTACATCTGACACCCAGCGTAAGTATTAGTGTAGTGTGAATGTATGGGCCCAAGTGAGTATATGGTGTATGAATGTTGTTGGCTAATATTGCGCTGGATCACTACTATAACTTAAATTGATCCATAACACAGAATTGCAGTACCTGGAAGGATTGATGTGCTGCCTGGAGCCTGCCTTGTACCTCAGAGGCCAGCCCTTCTGTTGAGCCTTGCTTCTTCATCTGAGTCTAGGACTATCAGAGTGACTCCAAGGGCTAGTTTGCTGGCTTTCTGTTCAGAGCCACAGGGACACAAAAAGCTCCCACCATCTTGAACCGAACCCTGAATCCAGCCAGAATGAGTCCTGAACCCCAAGAGGTGTCCCATCTGTCCTAGACCCTTGGTTGTGGTGCTAAAGATGTCCAGATGGCCAAATCCCTTAATTGAGGACTTAGAACATTTTTGGCCCAAAACTGCTCTGAGATTCAGGGGGAGACCAGGACCAACCTGCTTGCTTATCTGCCCGAGTTGCATTGCCAGTCAGATTGACTTTGCATCTTCTCTCACTACGTTCGTCCATGCAGCAGAAAATCATTTGTAGAGGTCCTTCGGCAAAGGGGCAGCCATCCTCGTTGAACTGTATTCAGCTACAGCCCTCTTTCTCGTCCCGCTAGAGATTTTTGACTTCCATTTCAGAGACTAAGTCCGAACATAGAAATCTTCACTGTGACTTTGACCCAAGACTATCTGACAACGACGTTCCCTCCTCAGACACTGCCTATAGCCATGCCCCACTGAACTTTACCTTCATAGACACTTTTTCTCAGAATTTCATCTAAGTCCAAAGATAAGTGCTATCCGAACCCAATCCACTTCTTGTATCCGAACCATGCTCCATCGCTATCGGCCATATTTTTTACTTTGACCTGGTGTTGTGCGACTAGATGTCTGTGTTTGGCGCTTTTGATCTTTTAGGCACTGATTGGATTTTTGTGTTTTGGTGTCAAATAATTTATTCAAATTTACTATAGTTTTCTAAATTGGTATCGTATTTTGCTTGTGTTGTGTTTTCTGTTTGTGTGCTGCAGAAATACTTTAATCAAGTTCACAGCGATAGTCAGAAAGTTTTCTTATCCTTTGAATTCTTTATTTTTCTTTATACATGAACAAAAGCACAGTCCACGCGTTTCACCCGAAATAGAGCCTCACCAGGGCTGCAATATGTAAAAAAAAAAATGGAATAAGACATACAATAACTCCTACTTTTTAAGATAAACTGCTGGATGCAGCATCGTGCAGACAAAGTACATGTACAGTAAAAAGATGCTCAAATGACACTACTCAAAAATACAAATGAACTACAAAAATATAATAATGCTGAAGTTTACACTATTACACAGGAATCTTACAATCATTAACATCTGTAGAACTTTCTGTTTGGCAAAGGAACATTCTCTAAGCAAATGTGGTTCAAGCAATCACAAACTGATGCACAATATCCTATACCTGAATTACCAAGATAATTCAAGTCAGCTAAAAAAAAAATATGATCACATTCATTATAGGCATGATATCGTTGAAAGTCATCTTGGATATGCAGATCAGAGGATGCAGCTAGAGACAATCTGTTAATTGAAGGGAAAAGTAATAATAAAAGAAAATTGGGGAAAAAGCACACTAAAATTAACATATAAACAGAAAAGAAAAAGGAAAATGCCTGAACAGACAACCCATTCCAAGTAATCCATTTATGCAAACATGGTGGGAAAAACAATCTCACATTATCACAAATGATCTTACCATGATCTCTACGAATGGTCCGTTTCATGGAAAATTCCAGTGGGTTCAAACAAAAACGGTAACCATCCATTAGGAGCAATACAAGATATTACATTATAACAATAATCAAATAGTAAACAAAATCTCCACATAACATAATAAAGGAAAGGAAAAAGAAAAAGAAATAGTGCATAAACCAGCTAAACCAGCACTGACCACATGTGTATGGGCCCAAAGTCCAAGTGGTCACTTCACTGTAAAAAATTCACCATGTTCCCAAGTGAAGAAAACGTAATAAGTGAATAGTCTTCATCAACATACTGTCGCAAAGGCAATTTCTCCAGCTTGTTAATTAAAAGTGCACCTCATCATAAAGTAAAGTGATACAGATTGTTGTTGATGATCTTCAACATACGAAAGACGCAATAAGTTACTTTGTAAAATATATGGACCTTGAGCTGTCTGATATCATACGTTTGTTGTGTTTTATAAAAATGCTGCTAGCAACGTTTACGTTCGGCGATTTCAGAGAATGAAGTTCAGTAGTTCAAGCTAAGACAATCAACAATAAACACAAAGTCAACGATGGGGCCCAATGCGTTGGGGCAATACAAAAAATGTCCTCTTTTTTTGCTAATACTTGTGGTAACCCGTTTCACACTCATATCATGTGGAGAAAAGCAACTGCAATCGTGTTATACCATAATGTTCACACAGTGCTATTATGTCCCCATTTTGATGTGCAAAAGGAAGGTACCGTGTATCTGTAACACGTAATACAAGACAATTCAATACGAGGGTCGGGACCACCAAATGAAGTTACATCGCAAAGTTGACACAGTGCCGTATTGTCCTCATATTTTCGTGCAGGTGGGGGTACAGAAGAAAGCCCCACCGCACACCCAAATCACATGGTTTGGGTAAAAGAAATGCAATTAAGGCCCTTATGGTGACCAGTTTCATACTCCCATCGCGTGTAGAAGAACAAATGTGCGATATGTCGATTCGGAACAAGTTAGTGCACTCATTTAACAAGGCACCCACCATGTATCCGTAATACGTAATACAAGACAATTCAAAACAATAGTCAGAACTGTCAAAAGATGTTATCCCGCAAGGTAAATACAATGCGGTTATGTCCCCACATTTCCGTGCAGGTGGAAGGTGCAAAAGAACCCCCACTGCCCACCCAAATTCCATGGTTTAAGTAAAAGATATACAATCATGGAACCCTCCGGAAAGCATAACAATGCAAAGCTCCAATTATGCAGTTTGATTCTCATGTATACGTGTTGAACATCAAACAACATGCAAACGTTCTAGATGAATCTTAATAAGTCGTCGCGAAACCTCTGGATACGCAAAAGACAAGACACAGACGCCAAATAAACATACAAATAACTTGACTAGTGTGCTCCCTCAATTTAATAAGAATTCAACACTAACGTAAACCAAAAGACTAGTTTCAGTGATAACACACACTTACCCATGTTCTGCAGAGTGTCCACACCCAAAATGAAAATACAGAGCAGCAGTACAATGGGTCTTTAGTCCTGTCTTTATTTTTATATCCATTGACTACTTTCTCGTGAGGGAATCTAAACCGCTACACCTGGAGATGTGCACGTATCTGCCACATGTAAAGAAGCATTAAAACCGTGAGTAAACATTGATTAAATAACAGTGGGAAAAATTAGAGAAGAAATCAAAGCTTTAGAGGAAGAAATATAGGGACTACATTTGAAGGAAGCTACAGATAAAAACTATGCTATCTTAAAAGAGCAGATACAATACCAGAAAACAGTTAACAATAGAAAACTAAGCAAAATTGCCAGGGACGATGGAGACTATAACAATGGAAGAATATTCATGTTTGCCCGCAGATTCAATAATATTTCAGTCCCTAAACTTAATATTCAGAAGATGTTAGAACTGGGGAGCCTCTCAAGTGTGGCTAGCAGTTCGGATGTGTCCTCAATTGATGAAGCAGAACCGAGTGGCATGGGCCGCAAGATCGCACAACCTACCTGCTCCTTTACTTTTTCAGGAAGTCCTAAGGTATTGGATAGGGAGCAATCAACAAAGATTTACTGTAAAACAAGGAGAGGGGGGAGGAGAAAGAATAGAGACAAAGGAGGGAGTCCAAACACGAAAAAGAAAACAAACAAGTAATTGAGGTTGTTAGGCTGTATAAACAAAACATGATTTCAACTTTTGCCAATGTTAGCAACCAAGTAATTCATTTGTCTAATCATACGCTGAATGAGCATTAACTGCCTGTCTTGAATAAAGGCTTGGGCTTTTGTCCTATGTACAGTGGTGTTTTTCCTTATGTACATATTGACTTGTTCAAATTTGTGCAGAATGTCAAGTTGAAATGTAATTTTAATTTGCATGATTTTAAACGACCAACATCTGTGTGTAGACCAGCATTATCTGATTGATCTGTTTCTCAGTGAAGGACATCTCTACGCTGTTGTTTATAGATGCTGACAATGAGATGACCTTAGACGAATTGGCAAATGACCTCGATATTGTACAGGACTTTACATGTGCCAGTGGCCTGTACCCATATGGTAAATTCACCCCAAAAGGTGCACGCCTTAGTAATATTGATGATTTTCACAAAATGTTTCACAGAGGACCTCCATGCATTAGAGAAAAAACTTACTAGATCATCATATACACACTTTAAGGATAACATAACTAAAGAGAGAGCCGCTCTACTTAGTCTAGGGGAGGATACCTCACTTATCATTCATGAGGCAGACAAGGGGGGAAGAGTAGTAGTGATGAACTGTGTGGACTATGAAGAGGAGGTTCATAGACAGCTGAGCGATGTAGATTGCTACAAGAAACTGCAACAGAACCAGTGCATTGCTGCCAAGCTCATAATCAACAGCATTCTGGCCCACTGGAAACAAGTATATCTCTTATCAGATTCCGAGTTCTGTTTTCTTAAAATCAAGAATCAGAGATTTCCATGTCTATATTTACTACCAAAAGTTCACAAGAAGGGTCTGTTCCCTCTGGGACGTCCCATCATCTCTGGAATAGGCTCTTTAACAGAACACTTGTCTCAGTTTGTAGACTCTTTTCTCAAACCTTTGGTTATTAACCTTCCCTCGTTTGCAACGGGCTCCACTGACATCTTAAATAAATTTGAGGATCTGGGACCAATCAATGTGGCTGGTCACATTGGACACAGAGTCCCTTTATACTTGTATCCAAAGGGATTTTGGCTGTCTAGCTGCTAAATACTTCTTATCTCAACTCGCCAGGCAAACTATATGGAACACAACAAAATGTTGTTGAAAATGGTAGATCTTATACTCAACAATAAGTTTTTTCTATACAAAAAGGACTAGTTCCAACAGCTGCAGGGGACAGCGATTGGGTTGAAATTTGCCCCATCGTATGCCAACCTGTTGATGGTATGGTCTGAGAATGTTCATGCATGGGCCTCAGGGGCCACAGAGTGGATCAATGAGATCCACTACTGGGGACGTTATTCTGATGATATCATTATCATCTGGGCTGGTAAAGAGGAACAAATGAAGTCTTATTTTGATTATCTCAAGAGTAACCAATATAACATCAAGCTTACCTTGAATATGTCACAGACCAACATGTAGTTCCTAGATGTTGAATTATACATATCTGGTAACAAATTTCCCAGTACTCAGTTTAGGAAAGATACAGCGGTTAACAGCACATTGCATCAAGAAAGTGCACACCCGCCATGCACTAAGCGATCCATCCCATATGGAGAAATGATTAGAATGAGAAGAAACTGCAGCGAGGACACTCTGTTTGAACAGAACATTAGCCAGACCATATCCAGGCTCAGGGTAAGCGGCTATGAGGAACAAGAGTACAGAAGGCAGCGAAAACGCCAGAAAGGTCAGTCGGAACAGCACCCTCACACTCAAAAGCAGGACTGAGGACAAAAAACGCCTTTCCTTTATCACAACATACTCCAAACACAATCAGGAGAATTTTAAGTTCCTAAAAAGGCATTGGGCGCTACTAAATGGAGTCCCAGGTAACTTATAACAGATAGACCATCAATTACATACAGACGGAGTAAGACCATCAGAGAGATTGTTTGCCGGAGCTATACCTGACCTCGGGTGGAGAACACAACCACTTGGCTAAAACAACTCTCTGGGTTTTTGGTATGTGATAACTGTAACATATGCCAGTTGGGGATAAATAGAACGATGAAGTTCGCTTTCAACACTGCAGTCAAACACACCATCAAACATTTTATTAACTGTCAGACATGTTTTGTAGTGTATGGGATCGTTTGTGTCTGTAATAAAATCTATGTAGGCAGTACTACACGTCAGCATTGGTCCTGTATACAGTAACACTGTATGGCTTGCCTTAACTTTGATGCCACTTACCCACTTACCCACTTACCCACTCATCGCACATGATTGTCTGAAGATTGCAGGGCCAACTTCAAGTTTCACGGAAAAGATCTAGCAATACCGGAACAAAGGGGAGGTGACAGAGTGTTACGTCCACGACAATTGGAAGCCAAATGGATATGCAGGTTGAGAGCTGTGAACAAGGGACTTAACTCTGATAGTGAATTACATAATTTTCCCTAACAGGTAAGTTCCTGAGAATATGTGTTTTTTCCCCACTTCTTGCTCTTTACCTTTATTAAATGTTTCCTGATTCACCATCTTTATTTCCAATTTTCCAATTGTGGTTCTCTATTCTCTTAACATGTCCACCCTCAGAATTGGAGATCCAATATGTTTCTCCATTTCGGGATTGTCCTGATCTACAGCCTTGCCAAGAGAGAGCTATATTGAAATGTTTTGCTTCATCAATATGTGTGTTTTTGATGTGAGCTTTTAAAGTGTAGTCTCTTTTGGCCGTTCCACTACTCCTTTATGATGGTTGATTAACCCTAATGAGAAATTCACTTACATTTGTATTTATTCTGATTACACGACTTTAAGAAGGCGGCTGTTCACTTGAATAGTTATAAGAGGAATTTCCCCTTGCTCTTCAGTTATTGTTACAGTTGTTGTTTTGATTCTTTTGTGGGCATTCACAGAGTTTGAAGTACAACAGTACTTGTTGCTAAATGAGCAACTGTTTGACAGGTAAAAAAAATCTTAATATTGTCATTCCGCTAAACATAAAAATGGCCAGGTATTCATTAGGAGGAATCACTATTCTTTTGTCACTAATGTTAGTACCTGTGTGTGGAGTGTATGATCCATGAATCCTGTTTTCGTCGTTGGTTTCAACACTGTCAAGATGGCGGCCACGCTATGAGTAGCTACAAAGAGGGAATTCCCTCTGTTTGTTTAGTCACACACAGGAGTAGGTGATTAACGATCATACAAAAGCTTACTATTGCATTTATATATTATTTAGCAATGGCTGAACATTTATTAGGAGATGTTTTTCCCCCTTTGGCCATTTACTTTTGAACCTTGTTTGATTTTTAATATGTATGAATACTGTTTTTGTTGTGGGTTACACACTACCAAGATGGCGGTCATGCTATGAGTAGCTTTAAAGAGGGATTTCCTCTCTTATTTATTAAATGCATATTCGTGGTTTTAATGCTTCTTTACATGTGGCGGGTATGTGCACTTCTCCAGGTGTAGTGGTTTTACTTCCCACACAAGAGAGTGGTTAATGTATATAAAATCAAGACAGGACTATACACCCATTTGACTGCTGCTCTGTATTTTCATTTTTGATGCGGACACTCTGCCGAACAAAGGTAAGTGTGTGCTACTGCTGAAACTACTCTTTTGGTTTATGCTAGTGTTGAATTCTTATTAAGTTGAGGGAGCACATTAGTCAAGTTATTTTTGTGTGTATTTGGGTCTATGTCTTGTCTTTTGCATATCCAGCGGCTTTACAACGACTAATTAAGATTAATCTAGAACACCAACATGTTGTTTGATGTTCTACACGTATACATGAGAATCAAACTGCATAATTGAAGTTTTGCATTGTTATGCTTTCTGGGAGGTCCCATAATTGCATTTCATTTACTAAACCATGTAATATGGGTGTGCAGTGGGGGTTTATTGTACCTTCCACCTTCACGAAAATGTGGGGACATAACTGCATTGTATTAACCTTGCAGGATAACATCTTTTGATGGTCCTGACCAACATTTTGAATTGTCCTGTATTAATGTTACTGATACATGGTGGGTGCCTTGTTATATCAGTGTACTAACTTGTTCTGAACCGACATACCACACATTTGTTCTTTTACACGCGATATGAGTATGAAACGGGTTACCGTAAGGACCTTAATTGCATTTCTTTTACCCAAACCATGTGATTTGGGCATGCGGTGGGGGTTTCTACTGTACCTCCACCTGCGCGAAATATGGGGACACTACCCCAATGTGTCATCTTTACGGTATAGCTTCATTTGGTGGTCCAGACCCTTGTATTGAATTGTATTGTATTACGCGTTATGGATATACGGTACCTTCCTTTTGCACTTAAATATGGGGACATAACTGCACTGTGTAAACATTATGGTATAACACCATTGCAGTTGCTTTTCTCCACGTGATATGAGTGTGAAACCGGTTACCACAACTACTAGCAAAAAAGAGAAAACTTTTAGTATTGCCCTAACTCATTGGACTCCATTGTTGACTTTGTGTTTATTTTTGATTGTCTTAGCTTGGACTACCGAACTTCTCGGAAATCGGCAAACTTAGGTGTTGCTAGCATCATTTTTATAAATTATAATGAACATATATATCGGATATCTCAGGGTCCACACATTTTACAAGGTAACTTATTGAGTCTTCATATGTTGAAGATCATCAATAACAATCATCTGCATCACTTTACTTGGTGATGGGGTGCACTTTTAATTAGAGACAGTATGCTGATGAAGACTGATCACTTTTTACTTTGTCTTTGGTGCTGGTTTATGCACTTTTGTTGTCTTTTTCTTTATTATGTTATGTGGAGATTTTGTTTACTACTTGGTTATTGTTATCATTTAACATCTTGTGGTGCTCCTAATGGATGGTTGCTGTTTTTGTTTGGCCCTACTGCAATTATCCTATCTGGAATTTTCAATGAAGCGGACAATTTGTAGGGAACATGCTAAGATAATTTGTGATAATGTGAGATCATTTTTCCCACCGTGTATGCATAGATGGAGTGCTTGGAACGGGTTGTCTAGTTGGACTTTTCCATTTTTCTTTTCTGTTCATATGTCAATTTTTGTGTGCTTTTTACCCAATTTTCTCTTATTATTATTTTTCCCTTCAATTACCAGATTGTCTCTAGCTGCATCCTCTGATCTGCATATCCAAGATGGCTTTTGACACTGTCACTATTATGTCTTAGCCTATATTGAATGTGGTCATATTTTTCTTTGCGCTGGCTTGAATTATCTTGGTGATTCAGGTATAGGATATTGCGCATCCATTCGTGATTACTTTAACCACATTTGCTTAGAGATTGTTCCTTTGCCCACCATAAAGGTCTACAGATGTTAATGATTGAAAGATTCCTGTGCAGTAGTGTGAACATCAACATTATTATATTTGTGTTGTTCATTTTTAATTTTGAGTGAAGTATCATATCTTAAAAAGTAGAAATTATTGTATGTCTTATTCTATATTTTTTTACAGATTGCATCCCTGATGAAGCTCTATGTTGGGCGAAACGCATTGGCTGCACTTTTGTTCATGTATGAAGAAGAATAAAGAATTCAAAATATAAGACTATCATTGTGAACTTGATTGATGCATTATATTCTTCAAAACGTCATTTTGTGTGTTGCCTCTCTATTACATAAAAATTCTCTCTATGTCGGGTCATTTGGTAGCTGACCTATAGAGGTGGGCAGCAAGTGAAAATACTTTGTGCAAACTACAGGTGGTGCAGTATAGCGTTCCCTAGCTAGTATTGGGTTGTTCTGTATAAATACTTTACACATTGCCTCTGAGTTAAGCCTGACTGCTTTTTGTGACAAGCTACCCAGGATTAAGCACGTTAATTTAGTGACCTTTTGTGGTTTCACCCTGTGAGGTATTGTGGCTGTTGCTTGACCAGGGCTCACACCCCAGTCAACCAACAACTCAATTTCTCACACTTGGCAAAAGGCTATTTTGTCAAGTCAAATTGACAGTTTTATAATGCTGAAAGGCTGCAATGGCAGGCCGGAGACTGTTTAAAAGGGCTACATAGGTGGGCAGGACAATAAGTGCTGCAGGCCCATTGGTAGCATTCATTTTGCATGCCCTGGGTATATGGTATACCACTTTACTAGGGACTTAAAAGTAAATTATATACGCCAATCAGGTGTAAGCCAATTTTACCATGTTTTAGGGAATGAGCACAAGGAGTTTAGCACTGCTTAGCAGTGGTAAAGTGCACAGAGTCCTAAGGCCAACAAAAATTAATTCAGAAAAATCGGAGGGGCGAAGTCAAAACGTTTTTTGTGGAAGACCACCCTAAGGCTGACACGTCTAACAAATATATTTCAGATTTCGCTTGTTAATGTGACCACGTTTTGTTCCAATATAATCTCATGATATACAAGTTTGTATTTTTGTCCCACAAAGATAGTCCCTTGGTCGGGGTTTGAACCATGCTTAATAAGATTAAATTATGGATGCAAGAACATTTATAAATGCTTAACAGTTCAAAAGCTCACTCTAGTGTCATTGGCTAAAAGAATAGAGAAAACCTTGTACAGCTATCTCACCGAGCACCTTAATCACATTTTTCCATCAGCTGAGAAGAGTATAGGATTAGGAGTATATTTTGCCTTTACTGTTACACTCTCTGTCTCTAGATCAATGCAGTAGGTAACAATTATTTCATTGTCCTCAAACATGTTCTCTTTCTAGTTTGATCCATTGAAGAGCTTGGTGGTTGGGGCTAATGTCAATTCTTATCTTAGTTACCTAATGACGATTCATTCATTAACCAGATTATCAAATGCAAATGAGAAGACTACAAAGGGCACATCATTATTTGGTATGATTGGCTGTAGACCTAGGGAGGAGATATTATGTAAGAAGTGCCAGGATATAGTTATATTTTTTTCCTTCTTATAGAAAGATTTATTCTTAAATTGAAATTTTATTTTCAGAGGTCTAAATCATCTTTTGTTATCTTAGCTAAAAATACTTTCTATCTATTCACTGCCCTGTAACCTTAAGTTGAAACATAAAAGCAATTACCCGCTACTTTACACTGACAACCACATGTGAGTGCCTATCCTTTTTTAATGTCTTGACATTTTGAACACACTTCCCATTACATTTTAACATACATTTTCGTGATTGCCTTCACAAAAATATTGAAGCTTTAATTTTCTTAGATGCAGTTTTTAGGAGCTGCACCCAAAGGCCTCTGTTGAATCTTGTGCATGTTACTAATATTACAATGTGTGCAGTCACAAAAGGTGGTGTTTTTTGGCTCCCATCCTTTTATATCTAATGAGTGTTTATGTATGTGTGTAACTTTAGAGTAGTATTGTAATATGTTAAGGTTAATCAGACTATGGGTTTGGTCTTTGGAGATAAATAGTGTAGATTCATTTACAATGTAAGAGCTAGTAGTATTAAAAATGAAACAAATTAAGCATTTTGAGATCAGTTTTCATCAGCTTTACAACAAGCTGGAAAAGAGATCTGAGATGTGCCATCGTGTCTGTACTGAAAGGTTTTAGTAATTGTCTTAGTGGGAATATGTTTAGTCAGCAATTGAAGTGTAACATGGTAAGGTACTAAGTACTTTGGCCATAGATATGACCTAATGTTTTGCATAAGGGAACTTGTTATAAAGAACGGAAAACAACATTAAAGGTATAGTGTCTCCATTCTGTTATAAATAATACAATTGAAAGCTGTGTGTAAGCCACTGTGGACAACAGCCCTTAAAAGAGCAAATATATTGTATTTTTAAAGCCAAATCACATACACCAATGGTATAGATAAAAGCCATGTCACAGCTTGAGATGTGAGCAGAGTGATCATTTAGTAGAATTGCTTAAGCATTGGCAAAGGTTTAAAGGAACATTTAAAACATAATCAAATGGAATGCTTTTGAGTGCAACTAATAAATTGTTATGTACAATTCATAGAAAAGGAAATATTTATCATCTCAGTATTTCAGTTATGGTGTTCAGAATCTGGTACCTTGATACTTCAACATAATTCTTAAACCAGGAAAGGTGGTGTATGCACATTTACCTGGATCAGTTACCACCGGTGATTATCCATGATACTTAGTTACATATGAAAGATAATAGATGAGTAGCACAGGCATTGCAATCACTCAATGGAGACTAGTCAGTCTGTCTGGTTAGAACATGAAATAGTAACTTTGTTCATATAAAGGTATACAAACAGACACCTGCAAAGTGGAGCTAGTGGATCTCTTCACAAAGAGTGATATTATTAAAAAATAAGTCTGAAATTCATTAGCATAATTGCATCATCTTCGAAAATGCTTAATCATTTCTTTTATTTAAACCTCCAAAGTACAATACATACTTGACAGAAGAAATGTTTCATGACTAATTTGTTCCTTCATCAGGGCTCTATTAAACATAATCATAAAAATAGTGTCACCGTCAAATAAAAATGGAAAATTTTAAAACTACATAAGATATTAAAGTTTATCAGTATTGATCCTAAGAAAAACCTATTCTGATTCCTGAATTCCTATTAGAACTAAGTTGCCAATTTAGATATTACTTATCTGTATTGCACAAATAATTAAAATTGTTTTAAATTCCTTACATTTACAAATTTTATAAGTAGTGGTAACATTGATATTAGGTTTTCTGTTGCATCACTGTTATCTCTAAATGCTTACCTCAATCGATTCTCAACAATTTTAAAGAAGCAGATTCAAAGAAATTCCTTATTAATTGGATATTTAATTTCCTTGAGTTCATGATAAAAGCCTATTACAATAATTGTGCACTGATAAAAATGATTGTCAGCCTAATAATTAAATATCACAAACAATTCCTTACTTTACTAACCCCACCATTACTTACTAGTTTTGGCATTAATAAGTACATTTCTATCAACGCAGTTTGAATAACATTGCTGTATTCAAGAGAACTTAAGAATGTCCAGAGCGGAGACAAATGGCATTTAAAACAGCTAGTTACAAAGTCAATCATTTGAGATAGAAAACTGCAGGGAGAAATTCAAAATGGTAAGCGGGGACTAAAAACTATGGATTTAGGCCCAGATCTCTGTACTTGGGGTGAGTGTTTGACATTGTTTAGCATTCCGTCCATCTAAATTGTTCTTTTTGCATTTGTCACCCTAAGTGGGATGGGTATGCCCAATGAGTTTATCCAGACGTGGGTCCAGTGCTGGCCGTGCCACTGGAGTCAAGCTATCCTAGCTGATTAGGGGTGATACCATGAAACCGGTTCTAGGATGCTTGCTTCTGGTCCGGGGAGGAGCTGGCCTGGCAGTTCGGGCTGGACTGTTCCCATGGTGAGCAGGGTCAAGACTGTTTTGCATATGCCTGGGTCCAAACTGGAATGGCATGGTGAGGAAAAAAATGACGTATTTAGACCCAGATCTCTGGACTGGGGGTGAGGTTTTGACATTGTTCAGCATTCCGTCCATCAATTGTTCTTTTCACATTTGAATGCCCCAAGTCATCATTTGTACTGAAAGGGGCTTAATTGATGTAGTCCATAGATCAAAACGTGCCAACCATGTTTCTGATGTTTTTTTCAACTCTATCTATTTTGCAGCCTGCTTCTGATGCTGCACCTTTATTAATATTTATAACTTGTGATCATCTCTGTCCCATACCACACACCACGCTCATTACATTAGCCTCTCTGGGTTAAAAGGGGGTACAGGCCAACCCTTTTGCCACATGCAGGGAGCTGCGAATGAGGCTGGACATGTCTGGTTTATTTCTTGATCTTCTCTGCTCCCTGCCTTCAAAAGATTGTGGGGGTGTAAGTTCTTGCCAGCACAATCTCTGCGAATGCTTTCATCCTTCAATGACACAGACACCAGGCTTTTAGTCATTGTCATCATTATCCTCTGGAACAAATATATTGTGCTCCTCCAGTAGTGCTGCATATTCTTGCTGATAAGAGTGCCCATTTATGGGAAGGAAATCTTAATAGAGAAGAAACGCACCAGTCCAAAACTTGTCTTCTTGGGTTTTGGCAGGATAGCTCCAGCACGGGTCACAATGCCGTGCGGGCAGGGGCAGGCAAGTGCAGGCTGCCCAGGGCAATGACCCACTGGTACCAGCTCCCACCGCAGCAAAAGTCCATACAAATCCTACTGCTTCTCAGGCTAAAAAGCAGTGCTGATGCTCTCTGAAACATTCATGTACACACACACATAAACATATGTAGATTACATTTGTATTACATAGCATTTATTTAAAATTTTCTAAGAATCAAAAAGCTACCAGCCATAATGAAAAACGTTGTACTGTTCAAAAAACCAAGTCCAGTCATGTTCACATGCATAAAGGTATTCAAAATTGTGTGAGACTTTAATTCCTACTACAACACTTGCTGTGCATTGGGATCAAGAGGTGGCATAAACACCTATATAGCCTTACCCTGTAAGAACCCAGATGCTATATATGTGGTGTGGAGTGGTGGTCTGGGCCTTTTTAAAGCCTTATGTCAGGGACTGTCTACAGCAACACTTCCTACGTATTACAATGTAGGACTTGAAAACCTAAATACTGTAACAAAATGAGGACCCTTCTGGGGGTGTGGCTCTGCTTCCTGATTAGAGGGCCTAGTCTTGTCACACACTTGTGACATTGCTTTTTGGTTCATGGCTTGTGAATTATGCCACATCCTGATCAAATATATTGTCAATCCTGAGGGCTCGGCCCTGGAAGTCCCGTCTCTGGAAGTGCATCACTTTTGGGGTGTGGAATCTCTCACTTTTAGAGTTGATCAAAGGTATACTGATTTTCTAATCATGGAAGTTATAGAGTTAATTTTACATCTGGCTCCTTGGATCTTGAAAATTCGTGCGTTGTCTTGTTTGGCTTCCAAAACCCCTGGATATAAAATGCAAACCATTGGAACATATACCAGATTTGGCCCATTATTCCTGCTTACTCTGAGATGCCAGATGCCATATTAGAACATTGGAATGTTGGGAGCTCCATTGTAGACAATGGAGTGCTCCATGCTTCTACGGGCCGGTAAAGGCCCGCAGAGCAACATTCCAATGATTTACAAAGGCCTCTCGGAGCTCGAGGGGATTTGAATCCCCTCGAGCTCCGAGAAGCCTATGTTTTATTTGTTAGAACATTCTGCCCTCTAGTGGCAGAATGTTCTAATAGCCTTATAGCCCTTCGTAGCAGGGCTATACCGGCTATTAAAGTCCCAGTCCCTTGTTAAAGTCCCTCGCCTTCGGCTCAGGCCTTTAACGCGGGAGCGGGCCTTTAATAGCCGGTATAGCCCGCTACCGCAGGCTATAACGCTATAATAGGGATGGGAAAAGAGTATTTTCTTTTAAAATACACTTGTGACCTCATTACGAGGACTCTGAAAGACCCAGGTAGGTCTGCCAAGGATTGCATGTAGGATTCTGAAGGCCTCTTGGAAATGAGGAATTATGAAGGCAATATATAATTCCGACGAAGATTACCCGATTAATCCCCATTTACACCCACTATTTCACCCAGAGATTACAGCTGCTTTAAGCAAATGAAATCGGGTGGAAGGCAGGGTTTGTGGAATTACAGTGGATCTCGCAATTCTGATAGGGCTGGAAACTCCTGTCAGAATTAAAGGGGAATTCATGATCAAGCTCTTAGTCTGCATAACAAAATAGAAGGAAAAGTTTAACAACAATTAGCTATAATAGTAAAAGCCGTAGGGAGAGAATATATTAGACAAAAGTGAATAGTCTAAAACAACTCCTTTTAGTTATGTGTAACTTTGTTTGTGAACTTTTATATGTCATTTGTTTTCTGTGCTCCCAACAATGCATGCCTGCTATTTTACTAGGAGTTAAAAGGATTCGTTGAAATACCTTAGAATAATGCAAGTAAAATAGTAATTTAATTTCAGTATTGTTGAGGGCAAAGAGCAGGGGCTTAATTGGCTGCAAATACTAGGTGGTTCACCAAACCCACAGAGCTAGTCACATTTATCATGAGTTCCAAAAATATAAGCGTTATCATATTTGAACAAGTAGGTGTTTTTAGTTCACAACAGAGGTGAAAACACATTAGTCCTTAACGATTTCACAACACACTCCATCAAAACACAGTTGATTGCGAAGTGTGACAGCTTCAGTGACCTTTAGCAAACCGGAAGTATTATGACTTGTGAGTGAAACACTTTTATTTTAGTTTAATAAGCTTTATTGATCAACAGACAATATAAATATCACAAAAATTCAGTATAAAATGTCCTGTCAAAAAAACAACAACAGTGGCAATGTGATGGGTGGATAAAAGGACAACATTTTAAATAATAATGCGAAAACTGTAACATAAAGAACATAACCCTTTAACCATTTTCATTTAAGAAGGAAAGGAGGAGCCAGAAAGGGGAGATAGGGCTAAAGAAAGTATAATGCATTGAAGGTACCAATGAAAATGAAGGCCAGTAAACTTAAGCATATGAAAGCATAATAACTCTTCTATAGTAAGATACAAATAATGCATACATCTTTAAGGATAGTGAATTCAACATTTCACAGCAGTTTAAAATTTTGTGATGTTACAGAAATCGTATTTGAAAAAGTTTGTACAGCACTTATATAGGAAAAGCTTCTACTGTAGCCAAAATAAATCTCCATGTCATAGTGAAAGAGAATGAGACACAAAGACTGTGTCAAGTCTACGATGATGACCAACAATAAACTACCAAGCTTTATAAGAAATATTCGAAGATCATTTCGAATTAGTGCGGTTTGCTGAAAAGCTAAAGCCAACAATACATTTTCTAACGTATTTTTATGAATAATCGTGCAAGCATTATCAAGCAAACTCCCTAGAATTAGGTGTAAAATGGAGAAAGGGCTTTGAATATGAAGAATCTTTGTAATTTGAACCCAAACTTTATGCCAAAAAGCAAGTGTGTTCGGGCACTTAAATAATATGTGCATAAGGCTACTGTTAGGGTAGTGACAAGACCAACATTTACTATGACTATCTAAAGAGAATTTAGCAGTGAGGGAGGGAGTGAAAAAAAGTCTATTATAAATGAAAAGTAATGTTTGTGTACTAGCATTTTGGGATACTTTGTGAAGCCTGAACCATAGCTTATCCCAGAGCACAACAGAACAGGAGCAATTGAGGTCAGTTACCAGAGAAGTTCCACTTTGGATTTAGAACGAGAAAGAGAGGTAGAGAAATACAATTTATATATGGGGGAGAATTAAGGTGAGGATACTAATATACATAAATATGCTGAGGAAGGTGGAGAAGGCAAAAGAGATTCTGTTAGTGACTAAAAATCGTCTAATACAGTACTCATTAGAAGAGAGAAGTCATTTTGGAAGTGGTTCGGGCAATTAAATGTTTTTTGAAAGAGTGAGAAAGACATAGGAGCATCTTC
This sequence comes from Calotriton arnoldi, assembly GCA_963921515.1. Lineage (NCBI taxonomy): Eukaryota > Metazoa > Chordata > Amphibia > Caudata > Salamandridae > Calotriton > Calotriton arnoldi. The sequence continues at coordinate 335,314 of CAWUFW010007275.1, read as the reverse complement.
ATGAAATAAATCTGCTACCCAGATAATACCTTTCTGTCTCCAAGATCGCAAATAAAGTGGTATGTTACTCACTTTAAGAAATTTATTATACCATAGAGAGGAGTTAAGAAATGTGATATGATTGGGGACAATTGGAAAATAGTAAAGTTGCAACAACCGGCAAGTGAGTTTAAAAGGGGTGTAGAAATAATATATGAATCGGAGGAGAAAGAAATCACCTCTTGGATGGAGAATGGGTGAACAAATGGTTTTTCAATATCAAGCCAGAAGGGATGAAAGGTATGAGGAGCTTTAGAAATCGACAAGTGGGATTTTCATAAATAAAAAGGCTCTATGATAGATGAAAGTCTGAAAAATGTATACCACTGCTACTCCTATATTGCTTCAGTTTTACAAAAGTAAACCTGGATTTATTTCTGTCACCATGAAAATTTTGAGAGAAGAGAGTCTAATTTCTTGAAATAGATGGAAGGTATGGTTACAGGAATCATGGATAAGATATATAATAACATGTGCTTAACCATCATTTTAATAAAGTCAAAATATCCCCACCAAGAAAGAAACAAAGGTTTCAAGGAGGATAGTAATAAATCAATATTAGGTAAACGTTCCTTGAGATTAAGGTTAATTGAATCATCAAGAGATGAGGCAAACCAAAGTCCCTGATATTTACTCCTTGAGGAGTTCTAATGAAATCCAGAGAATTCAAATGCATGTTTGAAAGATGATTTTTGAGGGGTAGAATGTCAGTTTTATCTGAATTAATTTTTTAACCTGATGCCAAGGCAAAATTAGAAATTTCTGTGAGTAAAGCTGGTATGGAAGAATCAGGATTCGAGATGAAGAAAAGGATGTCAACAGCATAAACTGATAATTTCAGTTGATTAGCTCCATATTGAAAACCAATAATTGAGTAATTATTTTGTACATGGGAGAGGAAGAGTTCAAGTGCTAGAATAAAATAGTAATGGGGATAAAGGGCAACCTTGTTGTACCACCCTTTGAAGAGACAAGTAAGGGCAGGTTGCCCCATTGACTAAAAGTGAGGCTTTTGGGAAATTTATAGTAGAGAGATTAGGGATATAATCTTGGGGCCAAGGCCATGCTAAACTAAAGACTTGAACATAAAATTCTAATGAATCCAATCAAAGTATTTTTCTGCATCTACTTTTATAGCTGCTAATGGATAAGGAAGAAGGGAAGCTTTGTTAAGGACATTAAATAATAATCTAGTGTTCCCTGAAGAAAATCATCCCTTTATGAAACCTGACGGTTTTTTGCCACTAAATGGGGGAAGAAATGGTTCTATGAGTATAGCTAAAATTTAGCAAAGATTTTGTAATCTACATTTACAAGGGAGATCGGTCTAAAGTTTTTACAGTAATAAGGGCCTTTCCATTTCTTATAAATAAGGCAAATGATGACTTCCTGAAATATGCCTGGGGTCAAGCCAGTCGAGGAGAAAATTTAAATAATTGTAATAATCATGGAAATAAAATATTTTACTGTGAAACTATTAGGACCAGGTGTCTTTCCTTTACGCGGGTCTATTGAGTCAAACAAGACTAATACTATGGCTGAAGACCTACAACTCAGTGGTGCTGTAGACAGAGGGAGGACAAACCTCAACAAGGAAGCCCTTAGCGAGGAAAATCCTTTAAAAAGGACGGATTCCCATCACTCACCGAGGTGACATGCTTCATCATCTGGGTCTCCTCCTGGTCACACGCTAGTGTAACCAAGGGCTACAACCTTCTTAAACTGCGAAGGAGCTCATGGATGTTTTGAAATAGGTGTAATGGAGAAACTAAAGAGAGATAGCTCTCTGCAATGTCACAGATATGAAAGGACAGTTCTATAAGGGTGATGGGCGCAGTGCATGAAAAGTAAGAGTGAGATTAAAAATGGATCGCAAGAGAAAATAATTTTTAATAGGTATCCCTTGTGATCCACACTAAAAACAGTGCAAACAGTTTTAAATAATAACTGTGTTGATGTAATAATTTGGTCTACATGTTTCAGCCACATGGATTGTTAATCCTAGGCTTTCTTCAGGACCACAAGAACCATATATTGCTACTGCGATGTGTAAAAATAGAAAAGTAATTTTTTCTTTTAGTAAGGTTGGAATAAATACAACCATATAACCTGGCTTTCAGGTGTTCAAATCCTCTGTCATAAAAAGGATGCTGGTGGCACCTGTGAAAACAAAAACCAATTTAAGCGACCCAAGAGAGGAAAAAATCTGCAGCCATATTATCATTTACTGTGATGTACAACAAATCTACATCTGTTCATATCTGCACGCACATTGTGCAGAAAATTGCCATTATGCTCACCCGTGTCTGACAAGGAGAGGACCCCACCTCACCTGGCAACGGCTCAGGAAAAGAGGCCCCGCTCTAAGGAAGAAGAGAGAACCTAGTAATGATGAGCAGTCTATGAGACTTATCTCAAGGCTGACCACTCATTCACTCATGTTATCCTAAACCTGCTTTGTAAATAATTAAGTGTTTAAAAACAAGAGGGCATAAAAATAGGCTATAGACTAGAGCGTCCAAGAATATCTATCTGTATTCAGTGACACTAACTGGACAAACCGTGATAAAATGATGAATATAAGATTGCTAGCTGGCACGTGAGTGATTGTAATAGTGTATCGTACAAGCATTTCTTACAAGACATTCGCTACTACTCTCGACTTTTTCAAAGAATTAACCAGACTACTTATTTTACTTCGAGCCTGTACATTCATTAGGCTCGATAACCCCTCCACAGTCAAACCGAAAGTATATTGCTTCAGCACGCTCTTCTCTTGTATTAATAAAAAATTAGCGTGTTGTCAAGGCAACTTGTCAGTGATGTTTGTGGGCCCCATCAAATTGCTGGTATGCCGTACAAATGTGCAGTGCGGAGGACAATTTAGATCAGCATTTACTTTTATAGAGCGCTGATACTGGTCTTTGTCTTTAATTTTCATTACTTTCTGTGCCCAGCCGTGTGAGAAAGTATCCTCAGGTCATCGTACGCGGAAACACGACTGTGGCAAGCAGGACTGTCAGCATACTCGCTAACAGGAAAATCTTGTGAACTCAAATTATACCAGGGGGGCAAACATTTTGATTGGGACTGAATATGAAGATTTATGGAGATTCTCAACCCTGATAAACGGATGAATACAATTATTGGGTGAGATTGAACGTGGCAGAGGATACTTTCTCACATAGCCGGGACGGAAGTAGAACCAGCGTAGAGGTGTGACAAGAATTTAAAGTCTGTCATCCTTACAGCCCTGAAGAATTCTCGAGGTACTCTACTCACGATGAAACACGTGTTGGCTGGGCACAGAAAGTAATGAAAATTAAAGACAGACCAAGAACAAATTGTTGTGTCACTATTACTTACTGAAACATTGTATAAGTAAGCGTGTGCTCAGGACTTGTTTGATGCTTAAAAGACCTGAGGGTCTTGATTTTGGAGGGGTTAGCGTGATTTCCCTCCCCTTGAACACCGCATGAAGATAAATGTCTGAAACCTGACTACGACGTCTATATTGAGCGCCATTATTCACCAAGAGTTGATTCACCCCTTTGTGTGTTTACCTTCATGAATAGTAAAGAATTCCATAGCAAAGGAAAGTAAAGACAAAGCAAAGTTGGGGCATTGCAGGAGAGAATTATTAAATCTCCATCTACTCGGTTTCGGTGGGAGTGGGATAAAATCAAAGCCTGTAATCACAGGAGCATGGTCAGAGATTAAAATAGGACCTAGGGAAGATATAATAATATTTTGGAATAGAGACTTACTAATAAAGATATTGTCTAGCCCAGAGAGAGCACCATGTGCCGGGGAATAGGAGTAGTAGTCTGTGGAAGTGCGATTTCAAATTCTCCACGAATCAATCAGATGCCGTTGAGTAATAACTGAGTGCAATTGTTTATGCATTTTAGAAGGTATTTGTTTTATGGTGGTGGTGAAGGAAAGAATCTATAACCTGCTTGCAATCACCTCCTTAAATAAACTAATCATCATAGTATTGTAAATAATGCTTGGATATATGCAGCCAAAAATTGAAGTCTTTTTGTGTGGGACCATAAGCATTAAAAACTGTTAAGGGGATATTATTAATGAGGAATTTCACAATGATCCAGATACTGTCGGTATCTGTTGCATGAGATACAATCGTAACATTCAACGTTTTGTGATATAAAATAATTGCACCATTTCGTTTATGGGGATATGGTGATGTTAAAACTGTACCCACCCAACAACGCTTGAGTTTTAAAACTTCAAGTTCTGTAAGGCGAGTTTCTTGAAGGAGAACCAAATCCAGATCATATTGGGCCAGATGAGACAAAAGTCTCTTTCTTTTCATAGTATTAATAAATCCTTTGACATTCCATGTGAGTGCTCTAAATGTTAGTTACAAACAATAACAGAATAACCATTTGCTCTTCATTAGCAATAAAGCATAAAAATGTCCAAAAAGATGTTGAGGAGAAGAAGGTCATACTAAAGGAAGGAGTAGAGAGGAGAGCACAGAAGGAAAACAGTGAATAATGAAGAGATGGAGAAGAAGAAAAAGAAGGGGAACAAGATCAAAGAAATAGAGGTAGTACATGTCAAAACAATGGCAAATGAAACATACCTTGATAGTGGGGCATAAATAAGGATGGGGTGGTAACAGCACAAGGAAAGGATGGTACAGCAGGGGAACATGATGCAACAACAACAGGGTTTAATGGCAACAAATTAGAAAAGACAAGGACAAGTAGGAAACCTGCAGTGTGAAAAAAGATATTAGAATTCAATAGAAAGGCATAACAAGACTTAACACATCAAGTATAATACTTTTTAAAATGCGAATAAACTACAATAGGGTAGAAGGAGACATCAGCCAGCCGCTCATAAGGTAAATACATAATATTAATTCCTATAAGGAACCAAAATATCTATAGTGTCAGAAGAAAAATGTTTTAGAAAGTTTTTAAGGTCTTTAGGATTTTCATAAGTAATAGTCTTATCTTGAATGGTGACTTTAAAGAGATAAGGATGGAGCAGGCCATATGTTGCACCCATGGCTCTTAGTTGTGGGCGAAGGTCAAGGAATTCCTTTCTTCTGATAGCTGTGTCTCTGGATACATCCTGAGTAAGGAAGGGTTTATTTCCTGACCAAAATAATAGCTTTTTCATTTTTGCAGCATTAAGAACTTTCAGAAGGTCAGTAAATTTCAGAAATAAGAGATGACTCCTCTTGGCTTAATTGGATGTGCCGCATGAGGACGTTGGGCAAGTCCACTAGTTGAGATAAAAAGGATGAGAAGTAAGGTTACGGATTTGTGCCTTCAATGCCTTCCTGAAGGCCATAAAGGCGATGATTGTTCCACCTATTCCTATTTTCCAAACCCTCTGTCTGAAATTTGAGATGAGCCACCTTCTTCTCCAAAGTAGTTATTTTATGAGTTTCACCCTGTACATCGCTAATACGTTGCTTCATCATCAAGGCCCTTGCATCAATATTGGCCCATTTGTAATCTAAGTGCTGTACGCAAGAATTAGTTTCTTCTGCATAGGGCTGTAATGCTCTGATTTCATCAAGCAAGAGTTCCAATGAAATTGGTGACTGTGGGGCCGATTCACAGAACTAATCTGAGACAAAATCCTAAACTTACTACTTCTGGTATTCACAGAAGGCACTTACGATTTTTGGTATTCACAGAAATCACTTACGACTCCTAACTTTACGTCTGCAGTCGGGCCGGAATCTCTGCACCCGGACCGTACTCTCCGCACCCGGACCGTACTCTCCGCACCCGGACCATACTCTCCGGCTAGGGCCGTACTCTCCGGCTCGAGCCGTAATCTCCGGCTCGGGCCGGATAAAGTATATTCAATGGGCAGGAATGCAATTTTTACAAAAAGGAACATTAGGACAGTGTGATAAATGGTAGAGAAGGTCATGAAAAATAGTCTGGGCAGGGAAAAGGGTGTGGCCAGACACTACATCATAACCCAGAAAAGTTTGCTCCTTTATATCATGGTACAATTTGCTCTCCCCTCAATGTTGACTGTAGTTTCAACACCACAGTCAACACTAAGGGTGCTCCCCTTAGTGTTGACTGTAGTGTTGACACGGCGGTCAACACTGAGAGGAGTGCAAATTGTGCACTGCATGTACCATGATTACACTTTATCTGGCCCGAGCTGGAGATTACGGCTTGAGCCGGAGAGTACGGCCCTAGCCGGAGAGTACGGTCCGGAGAATACGGTCCCGGTGCAGATGTAAAGTTAGGAGTCGTAAGTGATTTCTGTGAATACCAAAAATCGTAAGTGCCTTCTGTGAATACCAGAAACAGTAAGTTTAGGATTTTGTCTCAGATTAGTTCTGTGAATTGGCCCCTGTGACTTTACCAGAGAGGGAGGGTCTAGTTTGACTCTTTTATGAGTGGAAGGAGGAACTTGTGTTTTCAAAGTAGGTGAAGTTATGGTGGCTTTAGGAAGGGTAGAACATATTTGCTCAGATTGAGATATACCAGTTGCTATTGGTAAATTGCTTATGGGGTGCACAAACTTCGAAGAATATAATTTAAGATTTCTAGACTTGTCGATTGAAGACTGTTATCCAGTTACCAAACAATGGCAAGTAATGTAGTAGTGCACTTAAGCAGTTGCAATAAACGTATAGTTTGTGAAAGAACTGCAATTTTGAGGATTCTTATTATATGAAGAAAAATGGACCATAAGCTCTCTTTAGGATAAATAACCAGAGCCATTGAAAGTAAAAGTTATGTGCTGTACCTACAAAATAATTTGAGTGCTGTTATGAGGAGAAAAAACATCAGCTCAAGAGCGCTGGAGAAAATCAAGATGGCGGCAACACCGCTCTGTGAAGAGGAAATATGACCATTATTTGACCACAGTGGAATGGGGCTTTTAGGAAAGATAAGAAGGGCTCCCTGTTGGCCTTGAGACCTTCCTAAGACAAAATCACCAAATTGTAGGGCAATTATGATGGAATGGACGGCATCCTGACAGGCAGATTCCTGCTGCGGCACAAGGCTCCCATCTTAAGCGGCCATCTTCCGCAGTGGTCAAGCCTCACCCCCATGAGTGAAACACTTCATATAGTTGCGACACACACTGTCTACCATTTACATACATATTTCATAGGCATGGGTCAGACAAGTTTACCACTTGAATCTGGACTCTCACTAATAGTTGATTGACAGACCTGCTTCTCCTTCCATTTTCTTTTGGTTCTATATCCATTGCAAGTTAGAAATGTTTGCATCACTGAAAAACTGATCTTTCAAAACCCTGAGGCTCCTACAATGTATGAATGTATATTGTCATTTACTTAGCACCAACCTAGATAGTGGGTGCTGGGAGACAATACAAGGTCCTATACATAAAGTTGAGACTTACATTCTGAATTGCACAATTACATGTGACAATGGCAGAAATTTCATTTTTAAGCACAGGAAGATAATGATTTTCCATGAATCAAAAGAGTTTCTGGATTGGAAGCCAGGCCCAGACATTCTAAAATTGACAGTTTAGTTGTTACACTTCAGCTTCTTCTCTCAAGCCATTAAAGACATTATTGGTTGGCATAGAAAGATTAACACTGGTTAGTTGAATAGTTTTACAACATACTGAAAAACAGTTTCTAATTGGGTTAGATAGGATGTGTATTCATCATGCATGTAAAATGCTGTTGTTGCCTTCTGCAATGGGGAGTCAGTTCTTAAACTCTAATTCATTCTTGATTTTGAATGATGTTAAAACTCGTAGTTATTTTGATATAAAGCCCACCAGAATAATTTTTGCAAGTTGTGTATTATTGATCTGACTTGCTAAGCAAGGGAACATTTCCTAAGATCATTCATTAAAAAACTACACATGTAAGTGTGCTCTCACACACATGGTTACAGCTGTTTTGGGCCCAAAATACCAGATATGCATATCTGGTGTATAAAACTGTACACTTGGTAGACAATGCTTCCAGGTAAGAACATCTTATTTAGTCACTGACAAGTACCCATACATTTGTTTCTGAAGCTCTCGCAAAAACACTGTGTGCAATGTCAGATTTTAAGTAGAGGTGTGTGAAGTTTCAAAGATTTTTTTCCCTACCTCATGGTTTTCTCAAAAAATAAAAAACATATTTAACTGTTGCTAAGCTCCACTCACGCTGGATTTTCAAGTGAAAATCAGGCCTTTTGTGAGAGTTTTGTGTATGGAGTCAAGTGAGGCATGTACATGCATACAAAATGCTCACAACTTACCTCTGCAACCACTAGCCAGTTGACTGGAGATCAGTCCTTGCATTACGGACCTTGGGCGCTTAGTGGGAGACTTTCTTGAGAAGTTTGAGAATGTGGAAGCAGATGGAAGCAACCGTGTTGATATGCTTAGACATTGAGACATGATTGTTGATCATGATCCATAGATTCCTTGCAGGATTCAGCGAGGTGGGTTGCAGACATGATAGAGGTATCTTTACTGAAGATGACCTCTTCTGTCTTGTCAAAGTTGAACTACAGGCAGTTGGTCCCCATCCAGTGTACTACTTCAGGCCAAGCAGCTGGTAAACCTTATCTGGGTGTTAGAGGTGTCATTGGGAGGGAGAGGATGATCTGGGTGCCCTAGGAGAAGAATATGATTTTGAGTCCGTGGGACAGGACGATACTGGTGAGTGGGGCCATACATTGAAGAGCATTCAGCTGAGCAAGAGCCTTGAGGTATGCCGCATATCCGGTTGGAGGCAGAGAACCAGTATTAGGTTCAGCTTACAGATTGGATCTAGCATACAGTGATTCCTAGTGTTCTGGTGGCATGGAGGTACTGGAGGAGGATGGGGTGGGAGCCAGTGTCGAAGACGGCTGAGAGGTTGAGTAGGATGTGTGCTGCCTTGTCCCCTCTGTGCATGATAAGACAAATGCCTTCCATTGCAACAATGAGGGCAGTCTCGGTGCTGGGTCTCACTCTGAATCCTGATTGGGAGGGGTCCAGGAGGTAGTTGGCATTGAGGTGGTAAGCCAGTTCCTTGCTGATGAGTTTTCTAAGATTTCCGCGGGATGGGGGTAGAGAGAAATGGGTCTGTAGTTCGCCAGAGTCTTCAGGTCCACTAAGAGTTTTTTTAGGGATAAGGTGGAGGCGTATTTCCATGAGGCCAGGAAGATGACTACGGTGAGAGAGTCTTTGAGGATCGGCATGAGGGCTAGCAGATGGAGTTGAGCCCTTTGAGGAAGATGAAATGGGGCCAAGGCTCTGAGGTCCTCTGAGTGGATGCTGTGTATCATGGGGGTGGTTTCTTGAGGAGTGATGATCAGACAGCCCATCAGAGAAATTTGAGTGTGCTGCTCATCAGCGTGGAGGTAGGCAAGCATGGCAGGGTCCAGTTGGGGTTTTGAAGTTGCTGCATATGGTAGTGATTTTGTTCCTGAAGTATTGGCATAGCTGGGTTCCTAGTTCCTCTGATAGGGTGACGGTAGTGGAGCTGGCGGCAGGGGACAAGAATTCTCTTAATAGGGCAAAGCTTTCTTTTGGTTGTTGGAGCTCTTTTCAATCCTTTCAGTGATTGCAGTGAGCTTGGTGATCCTAATTCTTTGGTGGTAGATCCGGAGGGGTGATTTGTATGTGCCTCTGTTGTTATGGTCATGGGTGTGTCTCTAACAGCATTTCAGCTGCTTGCAGTGGCGTTTGGAGCTTTAGAGATCTTCCGTGTACCAGCTTATCTGTGGCTTGGTCTGTGCAATGGAGAGGTTCTTGAGCGGCCCAGTGTGTCTGCGACAGTGGTGATCCAGGTTCAAGATGGAGCAGGTAAGTTCTTTTTGGTGTGGCAGGCTTCTGAATAGGAGCTCTGTGCTCCAGACTTCCTCTGAGATCTTGTTCCAGTTGTGTTGGGAGGTCCTGGTGGGTATGGGTCTGTGTTGTTTAGGTAGGTGTACGCTGAAGGGGACGAAGGGGTGGTCGATTCAGGTGGGGGGGTCAGTTTGTCTACCATGATGTCTGCAAAGTTGGTGAAGACAAGGTCAAGGAGGTGTCAGGCTGTGTGAGTGGGTTTGCTTACTCGTTGTGTGAGACCTATTACATACAGGTCTTCCAGAAGGTAGGTGTTGTTGGTGTTGAGGTCATAGCAATAAAATTTGAGGCATCAGAGGATGATGAAGGAGCTGGGGGCAAACACCAGAGGGGCAACGAGGTTCCCAAGGGTGGTCCCGAGGTTGGATCTGTGTCTGGGCAGTCGTTAGAGTAGGGCCATGTGCTCGAGTTTGTTGCTGGAATTGGCTGAAGAGACTGAGCAGATGATGTTTTTTTTCTGCATGATGGCGATTCCTCCTCCGGGATTGCTTGTTCTGCCCTGTTTTGCTATCTTGTTGCCAGTGAGAATGGCTACCATGACATCTGGAGCGGAGGACGGGTTGAGTCAGGACTGGGGAGAGCTCAAGCGGGAGGTCTCAGACTTCAACGGTGTGTTTGCTAGTGAGTGCAGGCCCAGTCGGAATGTGTGCTCTACATTATGGTGACTTCAGATGAATGGTTGTGTGTGTGGTGAACGGGAAGGGCCTGGGGAAGTGGGTTGAGAGACGTGCAGGACAGGCAGTGCGTGGCCCTGGAGAAGCACGTTTAGTGCTGGCAGGGGAGACTATGGTACAGCACTGGGATGGGTGTCCTAGGTTCATGATGCAGAGGGCTGCGGCAGAGTAGTGTCTCGGGTTGCAAGGACAAGGTGGGGGACCAGGGGTCCTGGCGCTGGGAGCGGGCAGGGCTCTGACAGGTGCAGATGAGTTTGCAGTTTGTGTGTCTTCGGCACTCCAGCAGAGTGCCCACTGCGCATGTCTGCTGTGCCTCTATGCTGCAGCTGCCATTGAAAAGGTATGGCAGGGGAAGGAGGCCTTGGAGGCTGTGTGCAAGGACGAAGGCCCAGGAGTGGGTGGAAGGAAATGCAGGAGGTAGGAAGGAGCAGGTAAGCGTGCAGCTCTAAAGGTGGTAAAAGACAGCAAAAAGAGGTGCAAAAACAGGCAAAAGAGCTAATAAGGTGAAAACGCAAAGGCCAAAAAGAGGAAAAGAGAAGGCCACTGGGATCAAAGCAGAGCAGAGTGAAAGGTGGAAAAAGTGGGAAGAAAGAGGAAGAGGTAGAGTGTCAAAGTCAAAGCAGGGCAAAGTATGAGTGAGAGAGCAATCTAAGTGGAAAAGCGGTTCAAAGGAGGCAAAGGAGGAGAGAGAAGAGAGTGGAGACAGCAAGAGAAAACAGGGAGATAGGAGGAAAAAAGTGCACAGGGCAAATGTAGTTGAAGCAGGGAAAATTGCATAGAGAGCAAGGTGAGCAGAGGTGAAACACCAGCGGCGGTTCCTCCGCTATGGTGGAGGAGCATCGCCCCCCCCTGCCAGCAGTTTAAAACATGTAGAAATAAAAAGATAATAAAAGGGGTTTAAAACCCACTTTTTTATTGTTTTATTTTCCTTGTGCAGGGGCTTGGGGTGGGGCCAGGGTTATGATAGGCTGGAGGGGAAGTGGTGGGCTCTACCCACACTGTGCATGTGGTTTTTGGACGGCGGTCTCAGGCCGGCCAAAAACCACATGCGCTGTGACCCCTCTCCAACCCCAGCAGCATTGCTGGGGCTGGAGACAACAGGCACAGACTCCCAGTCTGTCCTGGAGCGCACATCATCGGCGCTCAGGCCAATCCTGAAGCTGCAATCATGTGAGAGCAGCTTTAGGATTGGCCGCAGGGCAGGTTGGGAGCCTGTGCCTGCCTGCAGCGGCAGAGAGGAGTGGAAAAGCGCGACGCGATGTGGCAGTAGGTAAGTTTAATTTTGTATTTTTTTGTCTTTGTTGTCCCCCGTTTCACACCCCCACCCTCCCCACCTCTTTTGTAAATGTTTTTTTAATCTCTGTTGTCCCCCGTCTGTCGCTGCAGTTCTTCTATTGTCTTCTTGTAAAAGGTCCGAGTATTTAGAATGAAGCACTTTCAATATAATGATCATTCTTTCTAGCACTTGTTTGCAACAATTAACACATTTTCAAATCTTCACCTGCTTCCTAAGTCACATATCTTCTGTGTACTCACTTTTCTTTTTATACTGCTGTGCAATGGTAATGATTGGCTTCATGACACTGATGCACTAAAAGTGGAGAGCAAACAGCATATCATCTCCTGACACCCAGGGGTATATATTTACAAGAACTGCTGCTAACGAGTTTTTGCGGTAGTTAGCGGCAATTTTTTTAATGCGACCTATCGCCGAAAACTATTACCCTGTTATCGACGTATTTATAATACGTCGCTTCGTGGCGATAGTATCAGCTAGCCGTGGCAAAAACTGCCGCTAACACTAGTGTCAAGGCGATAAAAAATTTGACGTTAGCGAGAGAAAAGTGACGAAAGGCCAATTAGCTGCAAAACAATTAATGTTAATCAGCCCAACATCACTTTTCAGCCTCTAGAGGCAAAAATAGCCTATAAATACACCCCAGGGCCCAGTCCAGCACAAATCAACAACCCCACCAGATCCCCCCACAGCCAGGATGACAAGCCAGAGTCCCAGGGGAAGAGAAAATGCTGAATCAAGGACTCATTGATGAAAAGAGGCGCATCGTTGGGGAAAACCAGTGATGCAGCACTTTTCATAGCTCCATCCTTGCGACACCATGGCAGCCGATACCTGGAAGCGCGGACAGTCTCCGGGGCCTGCGTCTGAGACCCAGAGTGAGCGTTGCTGTGGAGTCGCTGCGGCCTGACAGCAAGGGCGGGCTGCATCTAGCTTAAGCCTGTGGGCCATGGTGGTAGACATTGAGGCATCGGCGATCACCCTTACCTTGTGGTGAAGTCTGGCAGGTTGCATGGAGATACGTTGCTGACCTGTGTGAGAAGACCGCCTGGCGCCCCTTCGAGCTGTGATAGGTAGAGGCACTCCTGTGCACTGACATAGGGAGGTCTATGTTGCATATCACGTGCCACCACTACACCTGGGTGCACGTAGGAAATTGCCTATGTTGGGCGCGCCTCTCTGCGTCACAGGCCGGAGGATGTGGCGCTTCCCGGATGCTGTGGAGGGTGAGGCCCCTGAGCTGCACCGAACTTGTGTGGTGGGAGCGCAACTTCACGCCTAAGGGGGCCCAGTTGCATCGCCTGCATCAGGAGGTTCCCCAGCGGACTTGGCTGTGACTGCTGTACCCAGGCTTGTGAAATTCCACCCGGCTGAGGCTCCTGCTGGCTGAGTCACAGATTCAGAGAGAGTGTGGTGGATTGAGCCCCGGTGTCGATGTCCAGGTGAGAAGAAAGTGGGACGGGGAGCGGAGGAGGCCTGGGGGTCATGTCGGGCCCAGGCCTAGCACTTGTGGGTAGCGCACACTGTGCCCTGAGCAATCCCTGTGCTCTGGAGGACCCACATTGCCGAGGACACCGCACAAGACTGGTGGGGGTCGGTTCGGGCTCAGGCCCTTTAGTATGCAGCTTGATCCGCCGTTACTCACTGCGGAACACGGAATCTAGTTGCCACTGTTAGATCGAAAGAGGCAACCGGTTGGTGCTGCCTTTCCTCGCCCCCGGTTAGTTTGCTTTTGGGTGCACAGGGAACAATCCCTTGGTGGACATGCTTCTTCCACAGCGCTGCGCCGTCTGGTACCTGCTGCTGCTGTCCCCATCTGCTGCTGCTGCTGGTTACTTTGACCCAGAGGTCAGGAGTTCGAGGCCCTCCTCCACCCGCAGGCTCCTGCCTGCACCTCATCCCTGGTGGTCCAGTGGTAGAGCGTCACTGCTCTGCTGATCTGCTGTCTGTCTCTCTTTCTGCTTTTCTCTGTTGCATTTCTACCTTTGACTTTGTATGTTTTCTCTTTGCTTTGTTTGGCTTTGTTTCTTCTGTGCTTCTTTTCAGTTGCTTTTTCCCTGTCTTCTCCCTCATTGCCACTGCGTTCATCCGCTGCCTTGCCCCCTCCAGTGTCCTTTTCCGCATTTCCTGCCTCCCAGCTGTCCAGCCCCCCTCACAGCACTACTTAATGGCGGCAGTTGTGCAGCCATGCGCAGCGGGCGTGCCACTGGTGTGGCGAAGGTGCGCCAATGGCAAGCCCGTCTGCATCTGTCCGTGCCTGGATCGTGCCCAGCGCCAGCGATACTGCCTCTCGGACACTCCACCGCTACGACACTAGCACCCTCCTCGCCCTCAACCCTGGACGCCACGCCGCCTGCCATCTAGCATCACCGAAGAATACCCTTGCACCCTTCGCCTGCCGAAACCGCAACTGTGCCTTCTGCCACATCAAAATACCTGCGCCTCTCGCTGCCCAGCTGACCAACAGAGCACCCGACAGGCTCAACTGTATTCTCCTCAATGTGTGGTCCCTCCACAAACACGCCACAGAAATCTGGGACCTCCTCAATGCCACCTCTCCAGACATTGCCTTCATCATGGAAACCTGGCCCAACCTCTGCTCCGGACCGGACACCGCCATCGCCATCCCCGATGCCACAAAATCACCCACAAGGATCACCCCGACTGCCCAGGAGAAGGCATTGCTACCCAGGAGGATGCATTGCCATCGTCTACAAAAGCAAACTCCGAATGACCACACACTCTAATGACCCAACGACGACCATGGAACACCTCCACTTCCAGATCTGGACCAAACCCAACACCACCCTCCGCAGCACCCTCGTCTACAGGCCCATGACCCCTGAGCCCCCATTCACCGATGCCATCATAGACCTCATCGCACCCCAGGATCTCCCATCCACCGACTACATCCTACTCGGAGACATCAACTTCCACCTGGACAACCCCAGTGACCAGAAAACCACCTCTCCTGGAGAACCTCGCCAACATCAGACTCAAGCAGCTACTCACCGCACCGACCCACATAGCTGAACACATGCTCGACCCCGTCTTCTCCGCCAGCGGGAACTTCAACTACAGCCACACTACCAAACTCCCCTGGACCGACCATCATTGCATACATCTCACCTTCACCACGCCTACCGTACCCCCACCGCCATCATCACCCCCTGTCGCAGCTGGATCAAGGCAACCGAAGAACTTCTCACCAACTCCCCAAGCACCACCACTCCATCAACGCTTACAGACACCAACACCTCAGCACACAACCTCCACGCATGGATCTCCAACTGCGCCGACACCCTGGGACCCCTCAAGAAAAGACCTGGCAAACAACACCCCAAGAAAGCCAACTGGTTCACTCCTGCCCTCCACTAGTCCAGACGCATCTGCGGATGTATCGAGAAGAGATGGAGTCACAACAATACACCAGCAACTCACACAACCTTTAAATCCGCCGTAAACGCACACCACCTCCTCATGAAAAGCACTAAGAAAATGGCCCTCTAAGACAGAATCAACGCCAACGCACACAACAGCAAGGAACTCTTCGCTAACATCAAGGAGTTCACCAGGCCCAACAGTGAGATCACTGACATGCCCCCCTCCCAAGACATTTGCAACAAACTCAGCACCTTCTTCCACCACAAGATTAGGAAGATCTACGACAGCTTCAACATCCCAGATCCATCCACCATGCCCACCCCCATGATACACAACTAAGCCGCACCCCAGCAGACTGTGCTCTGCTGGACCCTGCTCACAACAGAGGACATGCTCAATACCATGAAGAGCATCCACTTAGGTGCCCTGACAGATCCCTGCCCGTACCATATCTTCCAAAGAGCAGACGCTGACATCGTCCCCCAGCTTTGCCACACCATCAACTGCTCCATCGAAATCGCCACCTTCCCTGACAACTGGAAACACGCAGAGATCAACCCTCTGCTGAAGATGCCATCCTCAGACCCTACAGACCTCAAGAACTTCAGACCGATCTTACTCCTCCCCTTCCCAGTCAATGTTATAGAGAAGGCCTTCAACGCCCAACTCTCTGAGGTCACTGAAGTGAACCACATCCTGGACACCTCTCAATCCAGCTTCTGAAGCAATCACAGCACAGAGACTGCACTCCTTGCTGCCACAGACAACATACGCTCCCTCCTCGACCGGGGCGAGACCGCAGCCCTCATCCTATTAGACCTCTTGGCGTCCTTTGACACCGTCTCCCAATGCACCCTAATCACAAGACTCCATGATGCCGGCATCCGTGACAATGCTTTGGACTGCATCGACTCCTATCTCACCGGCTGGACCCAGCGTGTCAGACTACCGCTGTGCCTCTCGGAACCCATGGAGATCAGCTGTGGAGTACCCCAGGGTTCCTCCCTGAGCCCCACCCTCTTCAACGTCTACATGGCTCCCCTCGCAGCCATCGTCAGAAGCCACGGACTCAACATCGTCTCCTATGCCGACGACACCCAGCTGATCCTCTCCCTCACCAATGAACCCACAACCATCAGAACCAAATTCCACAGTGAAATGAAGGCCGTTGCTACCTTTATGAAAGACAGCTGCCTCAAGCTCAACTCATACAAGACCGATTACTCATCATGGGACCCACCCCTTCAGCTTGGGATGACTCCTGGTGGCCAGCCGCTCTGGGATATCCCCCCACCCCGACGGACTACGTACGCAACCTCTGCATCATACTGGAGTCATCACTCATTATGAACTGCCAAATCAACGCAGTTTCCTCAGCTTGCTTCCATATGCTCCACCTGCTTTGAAAGACTTTCAGATGTATCGCAACAGAATCCAGAAAGATGGTCACAAACGCACTCATCACCAGCAGACTCGACTACGTCAATGCAATCTATGCCGGCATCATCCAGAAACACCTCAAGAAACTACAGAACGTCCATAACGCTGCAGCCAAACTGGTCCTCGACATCCCCCACTGCAGCCACATCACACAACACCTCCGACAACTCCACTGGCTCCCAGTCAAAAAGAGAGTCACTTTCAAACTCCTCACTCACGCCTACAAAGCTCTACATGACAAAGGCCCATCATACCTGAACACCGCCTCACATTCCAAGTACCCGCCAGACAACACTGATCCTCCCAACTCACCCTCGCCACCGTCCCCAGGATCCTCAATCCCAGAACAGGAGAAAGGTCATTCTCCTACCTCTCCGCCAAGACCTGGATACCCTGCCCCTGCACCTCAGGCATTCCGAGTCGCTAACCCAATTCAGGAAGGACCTCAAGACCTAGCTCTTCGAATGACCCCCTACCCAGTCCGACCAGCAGCCCCCCTCCCCCAGCGCCTTGAGACCCTCACGGGTGAGTAGCCATGCTATATAAGTCCTTGATTGATTGATTTATTTTACTCTGTGCCGTCCGAACGAAGATTTGTGGCTGGCATACACCTGACTGGAGGAGAGGGGCCGGCTGGCCACCCTGCACTGCACCGCAT
Organism: Calotriton arnoldi; assembly: GCA_963921515.1. Lineage (NCBI taxonomy): Eukaryota > Metazoa > Chordata > Amphibia > Caudata > Salamandridae > Calotriton > Calotriton arnoldi. The sequence goes on along the minus strand of CAWUFW010007275.1, from coordinate 317,994 downwards.
GTCTTACATAGTACCTGCAAAAGACACACAATTGATGGACGGAATGCAGAACAAATCAAAACATTCACCCCCAGTCAAGAGATCTGGGTTAAATCCATCATTCTTTTGCTCACCATGCCACCCCAGTTTAGACCTGGCCATATGCAAATCAGTCTTGACCCTGTGCCTCATGGGAACAGTCCAGACCGAACTGCCAAGCCAGGTCCTCCCTGGACCGGAAACAAGCATCCTAGGACCGGTTTCGGGGTTTCACCCCTCTTCAGCCAGGATAGCTTGATTCCAGTGGCACAGTGAGCCCAGAACCCACGTCTGGACATACCTGGCGCACTTAGGGCGAGAAAGCAAAAGACACACAATTGATGGACGGAATGCAGAACAAATCAAAACATTCACCCCCAGTCAAGAGATCTGGGTTAAATCCATCATTCTTTTGCTCACCATGCCACCCCAGTTTAGACCTGGCCATATGCAAATCAGTCTTGACCCTGTGCCTCATGGGAACAGTCCAGCCCGAACTGCCAAGCCAGGTCCTCCATGGACGGGAAACAAGCAACCTAGGACCGGTTTCGGGGTTTCACCCCTCTTCAGCCAGGATAGCTTGATTCCAGTGGCACAGTGAGCCCAGGACCCACGTCTGGGCATACCTGGCGCACTTAGGGCGAGAAAGCAAAAGACACACAATTGATGGACGGAATACAGAACAAATCAAAACATTCACCCCCGGTCAAGAGATCTGGGTTAAATCCATCATTCTTTTGCTCACCATGCCACCCCAGTTTAGACCTGGCCATATGCAAATCAGTCTTGACCCTGTGCCTCATGGGAACAGTCCAGCCCGAACTGCCAAGCCAGGTCCTCCCTGGACCGGAAACAAGCATCCTAGGACCGGTTTCGGGGTTTCACCCCTCTTCAGCCAGGATAGCTTGATTCCAGTGGCACAGTGAGCCCAGGACCCACGTCTGGGCATACCTGGCGCACTTAGGGCGAGAAAGCAAAAGACACACAATTGATGGACGGAATGCAGAACAAATCAAAACATTCACCCCCAGTCAAGAGATCTGGGTTAAATCCATCATTCTTTTGCTCACCATGCCACCCCAGTTTAGACCTGGCCATATGCAAATCAGTCTTGACTCTGTGCCTCATGGGAACAGTCCAGCCCGAACTGCTAAGCCAGGTCCTCCCTGGACCGGAAACAAGCATCCTAGGACCGGTTTCAGCCCTCTTCAGCCAAGATAGCTTGATTCCAGTGGCCCAGTGAGCCCAGGACCCACGTCTGGGCATACCTGGCGCACTTAGGGCGAGAAAGCAAAAGACACACAATTGATGGACGGAATGCAGCACAAATTAAAACATTCACCCACAGTCAAGAGATCTGGGTTAAATCCATCATTCTTTTGCTCACCATGCCACCCCAGTTTAGACATGGCCATATGCAAATCAGTCTTGACCCTGTGCCTCATGGGAACAGTCCAGCCTGAACTGCCAAGCCAGGTCCTCCCTGGACCGGAAACAAGCATCCTAGGACCGGTTTCGGGGTTTCACCCCTCTTCAGCCAGGATAGCTTGATTCCAGTGGCACAGTGAGCCCAGGACCCACGTCTGGGCATACCTGGCGCACTTAGGGCGAGAAAGCAAAAGACACACAATTGATGGACGGAATGCAGAACAAATCAAAACATTCACCCCCAGTCAAGAGATCTGGGTTAAATCCATCATTCTTCTGCTCACCACGTCACCCCAGTTTAGACCTGGCCATATGCAAATCAGTCTTGACCCTGTGCCTCATGGGAACAGTCCAGCCCGAACTGCCCAGCCAGGTCCTCCCTGGACCGGAAACAAGCATCCTAGGACCGGTTTCGGGGTTTCACCCCTCTTCAGCCAGGATAGCTTGATTCCAGTGGCACAGTGAGCCCAGAACCCACGTCTGGACATACCTGGCGCACTTAGGGCGAGAAAGCAAAAGACACACAATTGATGGACGGAATGCAGAACAAATCAAAACATTCACCCCCAGTCAAGAGATCTGGGTTAAATCCATCATTCTTTTGCTCACCATGCCACCCCAGTTTAGACCTGGCCATATGCAAATCAGTCTTGACCCTGTGCCTCATGGGAACAGTCCAGCCCGAACTGCCAAGCCAGGTCCGCCATGGACGGGAAACAAGCAACCTAGGACCGGTTTCGGGGTTTCACCCCTCTTCAGCCAGGATAGCTTGATTCCAGTGGCACAGTGAGCCCAGGACCCACGTCTGGGCATACCTGGCGCACTTAGGGCGAGAAAGCAAAAGACACACAATTGATGGACGGAATACAGAACAAATCAAAACATTCACCCCCAGTCAAGAGATCTGGGTTAAATCCATCATTCTTTTGCTCACCATGCCACCCCAGTTTAGACCTGGCCATATGCAAATCAGTCTTGACCCTGTGCCTCATGGGAACAGTCCAGCCTGAACTGCCAAGCCAGGTCCTCCCTGGACCGGAAACAAGCATCCTAGGACCGGTTTTGGGGTTTCACCCCTCTTCAGCCAGGATAGCTTGATTCCAGTGTCACAGTGAGCCCAGGACCCACGTCTGGGCATACCTGGTGCACTTAGGGAGAGAAAGCAAAAGACACACAATTGATGGACGGAATGCAGAATAAATCAAATGATTCACCCCCAGTCAAGAGATCTGGGTTAAATCCATCATTCTTTTGCTCACCATGCCACCCCAGTTTAGACCTGGCCATATGCAAATCATCTTGACCCTGTGCCTCATGGGAACAGTCCAGCCCGAACTGCCAAGCCAGGTCCTCCCTGGACCGGAAACAAGCATCCTAGGACCGGTTTCGGGGTTTCACCCCTCTTCAGCCAGGATAGCTTGATTCCAGTGGCACAGGGAGACCAGAACCCACGTCTGGGCATACCTGGCGCACTTAGGGCGAGAAAGCAAAAGACACACAATTGATGGACGGAATGCAGAACAAATCAAAACATTCACCCCCAGTCAAGAGATCTGGGTTAAATCCATCATTCTTTTGCTCACCATGCCACCCCAGTTTAGACCTGGCCATATGCAAATCAGTCTTGACCCTGTGCCTCATGGAAACAGTCCAGCCTGAACTGCCAAGCCAGGTCCTCCCTGGACCGGAAACAAGCATCCTAGGACCGGTTTCGGGGTTTCACCCCTCTTCAGCCAGGATAGCTTGATTCCAGTGGCACAGTGAGCCCAGGACCCACGTCTGGGCATACCTGGCGCACTTAGGGTGAGAAAGCAAAAGACACACAATTGATGGACGGAATGCAGAATAAATCAAAAGATTCACCCCCAGTCAAGAGATCTGGGTTAAATCCATCATTCTTTTGCTCACCATGCCACCCCAGTTTAGACCTGGCCATATGCAAATCAGTCTTGACCCTGTGCCTCATGGGAACAGTCCAGCCCGAAAGGCCAAGCCAGGTCCTCCCTGGACCGGAAACAAGCATCCTAGGACCGGTTTCGGGGTTTCACCCTTCTTCAGCCAGGATAGCTTGATTCCAGAGGCAGAGTGAGCCCAGGACCCACGTCTGGGCATTCCTGGCGCACTTAGGGCGAGAAAGCAAAAGACACACAATTGATGGACGGAATGCAGAACAAATCAAAACATTCACCCCCAGTCAAGAGATCTGGGTTAAATCCATCATTCTTTTGCTCACCATGCCACCCCAGTTTAGACCTGGCCATATGCAAATCAGTCTTGACCCTGTGCCTCATGGGAACAGTCCAGCCCGAACTGCCATGCCAGGTCCTCCCTGGACCGGAAACAAGCATCCTAGGACCGGTTTCGGGGTTTCACCCCTCTTCAGCCAGGATAGCTTGATTCCAGTGGCACAGTGAGCCCAGGACCCACGTCTGGGCATACCTAGCGCACTTAGGGCAAGAAAGCAAAGACACACAATTGATGGACGGAATGCAGAACAAATCAAAACATTCACCCCCAGTCAAGAGATCTGGGTTAAATCCATCATTCTTTTGCTCACCATGCCACCCCAGTTTAGAGCTGGCCATATGCAAATCAGTCTTGACTCTGTGCCTCATGGGAACAGTCGAGCCTGAACTGCCAAGCCAGGTCCTCCCTGGACCGGAAACAAGCATTCTAGGACCGGTTTCGGGTTTCACCCTCTTCAGCCAGGATAGCTTGATTCCAGTGGCACAGTGAGCCCAGAACCCACGTCTGGGCATACCTGGCGCACTTAGGGCGAGAAAGCAAAGACACACAATTGATGGACGGAATGCAGAACAAATCAAAACATTCACCCCCAGTCAAGAGATCTGGGTTAAATCCATCATTCTTTTGCTCACCATGTCACCCCAGTTTAGACCTGGCCATATGCAAATCAGTCTTGACCCAGTGCCTCATGGGAACAGTCCAGCCCGAACTGCCAAGCCAGGTCCTCCCTGGACCGGAAACAAGCATCCTAGGACCGGTTTCGGGGTTTCACCCCTCTTCAGCCAGGATAGCTTGATTCCAGTGGCACAGGGAGCCCAGAACCCACGTCTGGGCATACCTGGCGCACTTAGAGGCAGAAAGCAAAGACACACAATTGATGGACGGAATGCAGAACAAATCAAAACATTCACCCCCAGTCAAGAGATCTGGGTTAAATCCATCATTCTTTTGCTCACCATGCCACCCCAGTTTAGACCTGGCCATATGCACATCAGTCTTGACCCTGTGTCTCATGGGAACAGTCCAGCCTGAACTGCCAAGCCAGGTCCTGCCTGGACCGGAAAGAAACATCCTAGGACCGGTTTCGGGGTTTCACCCCTCTTCAGCCAGGCAGTTCGGGCTGGACTGTTCCCATGAGGCACAGGGTCAAGACTGATTTGCATATGGCCAGGTCTAAACTGGGGTGGCATGGTGAGCAAAAGAATGATGGATTTAACCGAAATCTCTTGACTGGGGGTGAATGTTTTGATATGTTCTGCATTCCGTCCATCAATTGTGTGTCTTTTGCTTTCTCGCCCTAAGTGCGCCAGGTATGCCCAGACGTGGGTCCTGGGCTCACTGTGCCACTGGAATCAAGCTATCCTGGCTGAAGAGGGGTGAAACGCCGAAACCAGTCCTAGGATGCTTGTTTCCAGTCCATGGAGGACCTGGCTTGGCAGTTCGAACTGGACTGTTCCCATGAGGCACAGGAGTCAAGACTGATTTGCATATGGCCAGGTCTAAACTGGGGTGGCATGGTGAGCAAAAGAATGATGGATTTAACCCAGATCTCTTTTACTGGGGGTGAATGTATTGATTTGTTCTGCATTCCGTCCATCAATTGTGTGTCTTTTGCTTTCTTGCCCTAAGTGCGCCAGGTATGCCCACATGTGGGTCCTGGGCTCACTGTGCCACTGGAATCAAGCTATCCTGGCTGAAGAGGGGTGAAATCCTGAAACCGGTCCTAGGATGCTTGTTTCCGGTCCAGGGAAGATCTGGCTTGGCAGTTCGGGCTGGACTGTTCCCATGAGGCACAGGGTCAAGACTGATTTGCATATGGCCAGGTCTAAACTGGGGTGGCATGGTGAGCAAAAGAATGATGGATTTAACCCAGATCTCTTGACTGGGGGTGAATGTTTTGATTTGTTCTGCACTCCGTCCATCAATTGTCTGTCTTTTGCTTACATAGTACCTGGGCATCTGGCGCAACGATGGGCTGCCTGCAGATGGGGGCGGCGTCGACATTTGGCCGCTCCTCCGTGTCGGTGAACCAAGCGGCTGGGAATCGCTGGCCACCGGGGCAGGTGACATTGGACAGCCTGGAATCCAAACTAGACCTCACTCGAACAAATCGGCACTTCCTTTGAGGGCTGCATAGACAAAATCACAGTCGACTTCATCCTGGAGCGCGCAGATCAACACAAGCTGACTTACAAGGTACACTACATTGAGCAGAAACTGGCAAAAGTCCCCCAAAGTACCCTGACCGCAACATTTGAGGTGTAGCAGCTAATGGCGCAGGTGAAGTCACTGGCAAGAACAGTGAAGGATGCGGAGGGCCACTCCCAGTGCAACAACGTGAAGGTGTTGGGTCTGCCTGAGGGAGTAGAAGGGGCTGATGCAGTGGCATATACTAAGACATGGTTGCGTGACCTACTGCCAGCAGGTGCACTCTCCACATTCTTTGTTGTGGAGCAGGCCCATCGAGTGCCGGTGAGCTTCCCGCTGCTGGGGACAGGTCCTAGACCCTTTCTCTTCCGCCTCCTACAGGGATTGTGATGCTGTCCTGAGGGAGGTAAGCAAGCTGGGGGTGGTAAAAATGAATAACGCCACAGTTGTTTTCTTCCTTGACTACACCACGGGGTGCAGAGACAGAGGGGCTCGTCTCTAGTGGCTATGCAATGCCTCAGAGAGTTGGACATCAAATCCTCCCTCCTCTACCCGTAAAGGCTGTGAGTGATCTCAGATGTTAACACACAAATCATTGACGCAACTGAACAAGTCTGGACATAGCTGGCTGCAATTTACTGGTCACAGGTGCTGCGGACAGGGGGTGAAGGGTGTGCGGAACAAGCTGTAAATCATGGAGCCAGTCGTACTGGGAGGCGTAGGAGAAGCAGGTGTCCCTGCCACAACTACAAGCAACCCCCAATCTGCAGCAGGTTATACAAGAGAGGCGGAAGGCACCTGAATACTCCCCCAGCAACCTGGGCTCCCCTGCGACGTGTCATCCAGTGCGGAGTTCATGCAGCCCCCGGATGTGACTCCTCAGGCAGCAGATAACCTAATTTAATGTTGACTGGTTGTGCGTCTCTCATTCTTCCATGGTTACAGACAGCTCTGGAGAGTCTCTGGCTTCATGTGGTTCCTGGTCTCCAGCTTCCTGTTGCTGAAGTTCCAGTGTACGGAGGTCAGCACTTAGAGGAGATCAGGTCCAGTTGTCACCCAAAGTTAATGGAGCAGTTGTTCAGGTGATCGATGCATGTCAGGGGTGGTGGTCTCCTTGATACTCTGAGGTGCAATGGCAGGAGGTCCATGGCGTTGTTGACCTTTGCCAAGGATGAATTGTGGGAGTTCTTCTATTATCAAAGGGCCTCATTTATGAAGCCCTAGCGGCACTCTTGCAACGCTGTGACGTCACTTGTTTGACGTTTGTTCCGATGGTGCAGTATGCCACAGGATGTTACTTTATGTGGCTTTTCATGGCCTTGTAAATATGTGCCCCTTTCACGCATTAAATTGTGTGAAAGGGGCGTTCAATGGGTGTTGCTGTGGGTGTTCCCATGCCAAACCAATAGAATCTGAAGCATTCCCAGGTTAACGAGAAACCGCAAACCTTCGTAATACGTCAGAATCTAACACCACCCCAAGGGTGGCATTTAGGAGGCGCTACAAGGATAAATGTTTTCATTTCTTCACTTGTTCTATGTGTGCAGGATTCTGCAGCACACAGAGAAGTAGGAAATACCCTGGATTGATAGGTTTTGTGCAGGTAGGTGTCCCTTCCTGCACAACATCAATCAACTCCGTAACACAGTGACCCTTGCACCATGGCGCAAGGGTGACTGCATTGGCACATGGCAGCCATTGTGCCCCAACGTAGGGGAAAAAGACAGGGGGGCTGATTCATGAGTCCCTTCCGACAGTTTAACAGCACCGGTGTGTCATTTTCTTGGCGTATTTAGAGCGTGAATTTTGCACCACGTTGCGCGGTATTTACAAAGTGACGCATTTAAGCATATGCGTGACCTTGTAAACCCTTGTGCCATATTATACCTGCGTCAGGTATGATGTATGCACCGTGGGCATTCCCACGCAACAAAGCCTTGTGGCACAGTGAACCTATCAGATTTCACTGGGACAATTTTAGGACGCCAGTGCGTCAAAACCTTAAGCCTGCCTCATGGCAGTCGTAAGGGTGACGCAGTGCCATAGGGATAGGCTGGCCCCATGCTTTGCTGGAGTTGCGTCATGCTTGCAACACAACTGCAGCAATGCATGTCTTTAATGCTAACGGATACATCAGGATTCCAGGCGTATCTGTCATTGATTGCGACATGGAGCGCTGTACAGAAAATAAGGCGCTGCCATGGTGTTACAAGGAGGGTGCAGTGAAAAGTGTACAATCGCTGTTTTATTGCAGCGATGCAACACTTTTCATAAATGGTGCCCAGGACCTTTTGTTTTGGTGGAGGGCAGCGCAGCAATATTCCTTGCAGCGCTGTCCAGCACCCAAACATCTTACATCTGGGCCCAAGTGTTTGCACCAATTTTAAGACCAGCTACTTTCTGACCTTAAAAAACTGCCTCTAATTGGACTTAGCAGCAGTTTTTTGGGTTTATCGACGTACTGGGATTTCCTTGTAAATGTTGCGTTGTGTGTTTAGCAGCAGTTTTTGCACGGAAACGCCTACCTTGCATCTCATTTTCGTTAAGTTCCGCTAACAGAAGTGGCGACCTTGAAAATTCCTGTTTCGCTGGAAAATTGCCGCTAACTGGAGTTAGCGGCAACTTCTAAATACGGCGATAAAAAAAAAAGCTGCCATAACGGCAAAAAAACTTACGCTACGGTGGCGTTAAGTTCTTGTAAATATGCCCCCCAGTCTGCTGGGCATAGCCTGGTCAGTGTTGAATTTGGGAGCAGTAATGCTCTTTTGCTACTTTCAGTAACTCTCACAGTTTGATGCTTTGACAGAAGAAATATATACTTCCTGTGCAAATCATAAAGTTTCCCTAATTTAAGAACATTGAAGCAGGCATCACTCACCTCTAAATTTAAATTGTGAGTAGTGCAGTGTACAGAAAATGCACAGGGAAAGTTCTGTTTGCTCCTCATGGTATCTGCCCTCACTGTGGTGGCACATTAATATCCTTGACCATCTTCATTTTTCAAACTTAAAACCTTTGACCTCTGTCAATTTCACAAGATCTATAGCCTTCCCCTCAGCCCGCTATTATTTGATTTTATGTAAACCTACAAAGCTGTCACTAATAGTTAGTGATTTAAAATGGACTGTATTCATCATTATGAACTACTGGTATGTACCGAAAACCTGGCTTAATTGGTCGTCTTTTCTAATATCTTATGCTGTGTCCATTGTAAGTGGATGAAATTGGTTATTATTTATTTCATGTTGTACTGGTACTTATTTTAAATTACATTGTTTTGTGTTACAGGGCTAACATACGTTACTCTAGTGCCTTTTCCCAATTAGAAGCTTTAAAATTTCACAGTATTTGGCCAAAAGGTCCATCACTAACAATTGATGTTCACTGTCATTCTCCTCTAATTTGTGACTGTGACCTCATATAGGTGGATAGATTTCAAGCCATTGATATATGAGTAAAATTGATGAGCCTTCTTAGAATGCATATTCCAAAACTCACCTGTTCTCTGTAGTCTGGTTCTAGCTGTGGGTCAATGGCCTCATGTGCACCCATATTTCATGGAGAACTGGAGCGACTGCATGTCAGCACATCATTTCATGGTCTTTAAGTTTCTGAGATATGTATGTATTTATGTATGAGGTATTTGTATTGTGAGAACCTAAATAAAGGCAGCTGAATGATGTACCCGATCAAAGGCAGGAATAAAGTCAGTAAGTGATTTGAAAGGTAGCTAGTTTGTTGGCTGTTACTGCATCGTGATATAGTGTCCTTAAGAGAGGTGCATCTCTCTCCCTTTCTTGAATTGGACCAGATTGGAGAAGTTCAGATGGAAATGGGGACATTGTTCCAGATCCTGAGAACACTGATGGAAAAGGCCTTTTGCCCCAGATTGACAGGGTTGAGTTTGTGATGACTTTATAAGTTATGCCGCTGATTTAGAAGATGATGCAGTCAGGCAAGGGGAGAAAGTGGAGTTTCATCAGGATGGGTGTGATGTGATCATATCTATTTTGGTCCTAGATGAGATGTGCTGCTGCATGCAAGATGCCTTGAAATGGAGAGGTGGCGTGGAGTCTCTACAGGCCTGTGAGCAGAGTGTTTCTACCAAACTAATGAAAGAGTTCAAAGGCTTTAACATCAATTCTGAAGTTGATTTCTGGGAGGAACAATTTGACTTTCTTTTGCAGAGAAATCTGAAATCCAGCAGACTTTGGTTTATTGGTCATGTGCTTGTGTGAGGTTGGTGTTCAGGTTAAATCCAAGTGACTTGGCAGTGGGTGAAAATCTGAGTTTGATGCTGTCAAGGTTCATTTCATTAAGCAAGGTTGTTACTATTTCCTACTAGTTGTTCTTGGCAAATAACAGGAATTCTGTCTTGGTGTGGTTGAGCTTTAGATCAGTGCAGCATCATGGTCTGAATGAGATGCAGACAGAGTCTGAGACATGCTTTAGTATCTCTTAAATCAACAGGCAGTGCTAACTGATACAATGCAAATTTTCACTCTCCAAGGAGCCAACAAGGCTCTCAATACACACCACCCGATTTTAAAGAGTGGCACAGCCACAGTGGTGAAATCTGATCTACTGTTGCATTGTTTTGAAATAGTATGCTGAGGAAAGCATCTGCTTTTTATCTTGTGGGAAGGGTCCATGAGGCTTGCAGGGACCACTTTTAATATCAAACGTTTGTAACCCTGTCTCATTCTCAGGGTTCTAAAGAAATATTCCTCAGTTGGGTATTTTCTTGCTTGTGGCTCTTAATTGTAGTTTTACCTCTTCAGTCGTACTTCTTCACTTTCTTGTTCAATGACTGGAACAGTGATGAAACAACTTTAATTGTATTGACATTCATTTGTTGCTTTCAGCAGTGCTGACATATATGGGCTGTAACATCAAGAGCTACGCTGGCTGACCACAGAGCCGAACACTTCAATTCAGTTCAAGTACTTTATTCGGTTTTAGAAACAAACAATAAAAGCATACAGATAAAAACAATTAAAAGTTTGATCATAGATACTAGTAATCATAAAATAAATGCAATTTAGTTCATTTTCAAATACAAGTCTGAATAAAGTGGTTTAGTACATATAAATTTAAACATCTCATAAAACATTTCACTTAAATTGTATTTAAACAGGCAAGCGTCAAAGAATTCATCCTTCTTTCCCAACTAATTTCCTCTGTTTCATGACACATGCAATAAATCTCTGTACAGTTATGCAAACCTGCTCAGTCTGGAGCAATTGTAGATACCCTAAAGCCTCTTTGCACTTTCTAATGTTTAAAATCCTCATAAGGGGCTTTAGGATCCAAATTCCCTGTTCTTAATGAAGCTCACAGAAAAAAACCACGTGCATTTGAGATTGGGTTGTAACTCTAATTGCATGGGCACGGAGCCAAATCTTTCTCAGTAAAAATATTGGAAGGGTAAGACACCAAAAAGTGGTTCAGACCAAGTCAAAACCTTAACAGAAGAAATCTCTGGTGAAGGGGCACCTTCATCAGATATGGCTCTGTACTAGATGTCGTGCACAAAGGAAAATACATCCTCACCAAACCCTTCTTCTACTCACCCTCCCACCTCCTTTCGGCTATCAGATGCAGTAGTTCTCTTTTTACCAGTAATCTGGTCTGGCGGTTGATGGACATCGGATCAGTAAAAACTCTATCCTACATATTGATCGTAACTCGTTCTTCACATAGTTCAGTCACTTGATCTTGTGGGCCCCTGATAAATTTAAACAATCATTGATCACTGACTGTGTTAGTACTACCTCAGATCTGGACCAAACTGAAAGCCAAAGTAACAAAGGGCCCATCCTTACTTTGTCTCCCAAATACTGCAACCCAAATTCCTCGTGCATTATTCATGAGGGAATGCTGCTAGGGAGGGACAAAGGTGTATGCAAAAAATTGTTTTTGCTGATCTGTAACGGAGAATAGTCTGTTATCCCCCATAAACCAGTACCATAAGTGGCTATTGATATGGTCCTAGCCTTATAGATGATGAGTGCTACATCCAAAGGTATCAACCCTAGTTTAGAGCCAAATTTAAAAAGGAATGCAAGAGCCTGCTCGAACTGTATAACCCTTACACTTTTCAAGTGCCCCCACATGCTCCGTCTATCACATGAAACACCCAAGTACGAAAAAGTGGGAACACATTTAAACACGGTAACTTGGATACGAAATGGAGTTAGCCTACTTCATGGATGCCCACAAACCATAGCGTAAGATTTGGGTTTGTTTGTTGAAAGCCCTAGGTCAGACATTACCCCATGAAACAGTCCAGTAATTTCTGGAGTCCCGTCGCTGTAAGCACACACTCAACAGCGTACATAAGGACAGGTAACTGTTGCGTCCCTATATTCTGGGGGGTCAGCTTTCACTTTTGTCAGGTATTTCTCTGGCTCATTATTATAAAAGCTGAAAAGTCAAGGTGCCAACATCCAGCCTTGCCTAACTCCCTTTCTAATTTTTATGGAAGAGGTACACTCCCCATGTGCCCAGAACCTAATCCTTTCTTCCACATAATCATGCATTTGGGAAAGGAGGTAAACAATTTTGGGATTGGCCCCTTTATTTAATAGGATGGATCACAATTTCCCCCTTAAGACATTGTCAAATGCTGCACTTAGACCCATGAACGCCAAGAAGAGACAACCCTCCTTGGCGGCCATGTATTTAGTAAGTAACAAATCAAGATTCAGACACTGATATTCCATTCCTAGACCGTGTCTGAAACCATACTGTGCTGGTGACAAAATCTGATTTTCATGTGCCCAAGTTTCCAAATGATCCAACAGGCCTAAAATCTTAACTGTCGAGTCAATTAACAATATAGGGCGATAACAATGAGGATCATTTCTGTCCTCCTTTTTGAAGATAGGGACAATTGATGCCTGTGACCAGGATTTGGGGGGAGCATCACTAATCGCACTCCTAAGAACATTCATCAAAACTGGGGCCCATAAAACCAAAATGCCCTTAAAAAGATCAACTGGAACTCCATCGGGTCCTGGTGCTCTTTGGCTTGGGCATCTATTTACCTCAGCAAAAGGCATTGCCAAGGGAGATTGTGAAATCTTCTGAGCTTGCTAGATTCCCTAGGTCTGTATTCGTGCAGCATTCTGTGAGTGATTGCTCACTAAAATCATATACCTTATTAAAATATTCAACTCATTCATGTTCTGGGATAAATACCTCAGTACCGATGCTAGGGCGGGTTGAGAAACAATTTGCATTAACTATCTTCCAGAATTGGGTGGTGTCATTCCTGGAAGAGGCAATAACCAGCTACTGCCATGGACGGGTTCAAAAAAAATGAGCGTTAACTATCTTCCAGAATTGGGTGGTGTCATTCCTGGAAGAGGCACCAACCACCTGCTGCCATGCCTCCTTCTGATTTCTTCTTTCCTGCGCCTAATTGTTGCCTTATAAAGGAGCCCTACAGTTCCGAACACTTGTTTTTTTGCATTTGAGGTGTCTAAAGCTATTACATGTAACTTTGAATTTCTCTAAATTGATGCATGGAATGTAGACAGCACTAGTTGGAAACAATGAGCAGAGATTAGTTCTCTGTTTCCACATGTTCTGTCTAAAGTTCAAACATTAACTCTGAGAAATTCCTGTTTATATATTTGAACTCTAGAGACTTCAAACATAAAAATCAGGTGCCTGGCCCTGCACTCAGCCAGTGAGTGTTCATGATGCTGCCACTGGTGTACTCAGTTTCTTCTTTTCCTTATATCAGTGGCACTGTTGACACACATGGGACAGTTTCTGCACATCATTCAGTTATTATTAGTAGTGCTAATACAACCACATGTTTAGTTTTTTTTATTTCCTTAAGCTACCACCGTTTGTCCTAACACAACTGCTGTTCTCACATCAGTGGAAGGGGCTAGTGTGGGCACAACTAGTATACTTTCTCCACTTCCTTCAGTGGTCAGCTGTAGTGCTGACACAATTGATTCTCCAGTTTTTAAAGAGACACACATTGGTTAACCAGAGAACAAAGACTAGTCTTATTGTGGGAAGAACTGTGACAATCTTGCTTCTCCTGGTGCCGATATTTGTGACTAAAAGCTACATAATCTTCTGATAGTGATGATACTCTGCGACAAGTTAGTCTATTTTTATTAATTAAAACTGATATTTTCCAGTGGAATATGGTCAACAGCCTGTCCAGAATTTCTTAGACAGTCAATTATTTGAGGATAACACCTACTCCTTGTTAAAAATTATTTAGTGGAAAACCTTTCCACCAAAATTACAGTAAGCAGAACTAGGGCTTGTGGCACTCAGGTGCCAATTGTGTAAGTTGAAACATATGTTAGTTGGATGAAAGTGAAGCAACTTTAGGCCAGATGTTTGTGCTTGACTTGGGATTTATTTGAAAAATGCTTTTTAGTTGTAAAGTGCTGTGACACCAAAGACAGATTTTCACATTTTATTGACTGGCTGCATTTCAGGAAGTTGCATTACAGGTATGACGCCTCAAGAATCACCCAGAGTGTGAACAGTGTCTGTGTTGGCAAGCAATTTCTTCCCCACTGGTCACTCATTTCCCTGACAAATTTCTCCAACCGTTTCAGTGGTATTGTTTTTGACGGTGGCCCAGCCTGTGGCTGCCTCACTAGAGCTTCACCTTCCTTGCCCCTCCATTTGCCCTTTTGTCACCCTCTGCTCTCCTGAATGCATCACAGTTCTCTAACCTCTACAACTTCCACTTGAACTGTCCCTCTTGTGGCTATCAAAGCTACCAGCTAGACCTGTGCTAATGCCCTGTGCATCAAAGAGTGCAGTTGCTGACACTGCCGTTCCAAAAATGTTGGCCCATTTGACCCTTCTGTTGTTCTCTTTGACATGTCCCGGGAATGGGAAAAGCAAATTGAGTCCAGAACCAGACACTGTCCTATTTGGTGACACTAGGCCTGGGTGGTAAATTCCGTTCCGCTCGCGGAATTTGGGTAATTTCGCATTCCGCGGAGAACGCAGAATTGCAAAAAATTCCGCGATCCGCGGCTTCGCGGAACTTTTTGCTTGTTCGTGCTTTCAAAATGCGTGTTCGCGAGATATTTCTCCCCGAGCACGCACACAGCGTTCGCGAACAGGAAAAAAGCATCGCGACTACGCAAATTCTGCCCACCCCTAGCTGACACTGAGGGTGGCCATCTGCAGAGATTCCATGTTGAAGGTCGCATCGAGTGGCTGTGAGCTGCAGTAGCCGTCAACTGTTTGCAGGTGAACTGCACACACAGTGGCAGGCATGCTGTGGTTCTCCAGTTTTAGTTAATAACAATTTAAATTACACTAATCCACCTCACTTCTAGAGACAGCAATGGCAGCTATCTATAGCTACAAACATAATTAACTTATCCTTGAATGCTTTGCACCCTCAGACAGTCAATATGATTCCTCGTATGCCATTAGACTTGAGCCACATTTTCAGGTCTGTGCAGGGTCTTACAACATTCACTTGCTCATCTTTATAAACTTCTCCCTATATGAAAATTTCCAGAAATTAAATAAAAACAAATCTGATTAATCATGCAAAATTATCATATCATACTAAAAGTGTAAAATATGGTCTCTCCTTTTAGATCTCCCATAATATTGTCACCGAAGGACTCACTTAACTTTCACCTGTGCACCTTCATGATGGCCATTCTTAATACAACTTCCATAACAATGAATGTTTTATGGTTATTATAGATGCACTTTTGTCTGTTCCCGTAAAGTCTTTAGCAGGTACACTACCTTATGCATTGTTAGTGCTCAAAAAATTGCCATACTATCTCTCCATCCAAAATCTTATACTAAATTCAATTTTTCATTTGTTGACCATTACCAAGCATAAGCAGTTGGAGCTATATGTTTCTGTGAGCTGTGTATGTTTGCAGTAATCCTTTTAAAAGTTATATTTTGAATTGTGTATGTTGGATTTTTGTTGTTTTTTTTGTCCTCATCATACCATCTCTTTCTTGCTAGCGTGAGTGCCCATGGACTTCCCCCCCAACGGTGGGGGAGGGGGGTGGGGTCAAGAGCAAAAACCGCCCACACAAGATTATTGCTGTTCCGAAATGGCCTCCCCAGGCACAGAAGTACAGCAAGCATGTCTAATCATCGGACCCCCTTGCTGTTTGCCAATCGATGTAATATGTCCAGACCCTCTCACGGCTCTGGGGATCACACATTATGTCCATTTGACTTATTAACTTGATATTTTTAGAACAATCTTTAAAGAGCGGTGCATTTGATGATTTCCAAAGCCTACATATCTCACGCCTTGCCAACAATATCCCATACAAAACAAACTTAGTTTTAGCAGAGTTCCAACAAAAATAGCCATCTGAACAAATCCCCAAAATTACCAGTTGGGGGCTTACCTCTATATCGTGCTCTATTATATTACTGATTAAATTACATATGGTGTCCTAATAGGAGGCTAATCCTGGACATTGCATAAACGTGTATATCATCTGCCTTAACAGCCTTGCATTTTGGACATCCAATATCTTCCTCAGTCATTCTTGACAGCTTACTCGGAGTCCAATAGGCCCTGTGGGTCGTAAAAGTGAATTTCTCATGTGTGAGGCAGATTTCACCACTGCATATAAAGTAGTATAAGATACTTGCCAAATCTGCCTTGTATCTCCCTCTATGGTTCTCTCTTTCCATATTGCAGATAGATCCGGATGTTTCTTGTCCTCAGCCTCCAAGAAGTCCCAATACCATACCAATACTTCCTTCTTTAATAGGCCAGTCTTCGTCACCCTTTCAAGCCATGCCTCCTCCTCTTCCTCTACCCACTCTTGGGTTGCCCACCATGATTGTAGCTGGTATTATTTAAATCTCGTTAGCTGGCCATTAGTACATGTATTTAGGACTTGCAACTTATCTGGTCCTCTAAACATTCTGGTGTACCCGGGGAGTCCCAAATTGGGGCCGAAAACGTATAATATGGGATATTAAAGCTCTTTCTGAAGAATACCCAAGTTCTTAATGATGTTATCAGGACATTCAACCTAACTTTTTAAAAGTATTGCGGGTCCCCGTATTTGAACAAAAAGTGACTCTGCCCCAGTCCACTCAGGATTGCCTCATACAGTTTACCCATTTAGGATTGATCTGGTTTATTTGCCAACATCCAAAAGTTCTTAAAATGGAAAGCGTAACAATACATCAGGAAAAGCCAGCCCTCCAGCCACCAACTTCCTCCTAAGTTTTTTCCAAGCAATCCTGATCCCCCTAGAGGCCCAAATAAAACTCCAGACTCTTCCCTGTAATTTAGCAATAGACTTTTTAGCAAATGTGAGAGGTATAGAATTAAACAAAAAAGTTATTTTTGGTAGAACGATCATCTTAACCAGATTGACTCTACCATAGATGTTTAGTGGCAAATTGGACCATGTCCCTAAAAGTTTCTCTATCTCTTGACTCACTTTTTTTCAATTTACCTGCTGGATGTCCTCAAGTTTCTGCATTATTAAGACTCCCAAGTATAGCATCTGCAGTTTTACCTCCTGGTTAATCATATCCAAGTTCCAAGCCATAACCTCGGTTTTATCTGCATTGACCAGATACCCCGAAATTTTACCAAATTCTGCAGCTCCCTCAATCAATCTGGGTATTGCAAATTGTGGATTCGTTGTGTACAATAACATGTCATCCGCACACAAGGCTAATTTTAACTCCAGCTCAGCTGACTTGAATGAAAGGATAGAAGAATCTGTTTTAATCTGCTGTACAAAGGGTTCAAAATAGAGATTAAAAAGGAGGGGAGATAGAGGACATCCTGCCGTGTACCTCTAGTGATCTGAAAGCAATCAGATAGCTCTCCATTTACCAAGACTCTGGCAGTTGGGGCCCTATAAAGATTCTATATTGTACTTATCATATGTTGCAGAAATCCAAAACTCCTAATAGCTTTCCATAAATACTCCCAATGAACCCTATCAAAGGCTTTAGCCTCATCCAGGGCCACTACCGTTAAGGGAGATTTTTGGGCATCCGCCATATCCATTGCACCCATCAGCAAATACGTAAGCTCGTTTAGCTGCCGCCCTGGAATAAACCCCCTCTGATCCGGGTGGATAACACTCTTGACTACTCCGGCCAACTTGTAGGCCAATATCCCTGATAAGATCTTATAATCAACATTTAACAGGGATATTGGTCTTTAATATACTATTCTAGCAGGATCTTTATCTGATTTTAACACTAGAACTATAGTAGCTTCTAACCATGTTAGCTGGAACTTCTTCACCATCAATATATATTGCGTTAAACAACGCCTTTAATATGGGAATTTGTTTCTCACTAATTGCCTTATACAGCTTGAATGGGAGACCATCCGGACCCGCTGCCTTGCCATCTTTTATTCGTGAGCACTGAGTCTTTATCTCCTCATCTGTGATTTCTGACCTTAATATGTCCCCTTGTGCCCTTGTTAATCTAGGTTTATCCGCTAACCAAGACTCTATTATCTCTCTTTCCGGCTGTATATCCTCTTTATATAACCTACTCATAAACTTTTGAGCTTTTACTCTAATCTCTGTATTAGTGCCTAGCAGCAACCAGATTCTGAATTGACCAAGAGAAGTATCATGTTCCTGGTTCTATCTGCTCAACCTTTCCAGGCCAAGAGGGAACTACATCTCTCACCATAAGAGAAGTGTTGCAACTTACTGACTCTCCATCTATCCCGGATTTTCTTTGCCAACTGACTCTCATACTCTGCCTGCATTTTCTCCAAAACTCCTCGCAGAATGGATATCCTGGCTGAACCCTCTAATGCAGCTCTGGATTTCTGTCTCTTTCATTTTTATTTTATCTTGTAATGTCTCTTCTTTGTTTAGTGTTTCTCGCCTCCTTCTAATCATTATAGTGCTGATTTCAGCTCTTAGATATGCCTTGTAGGTATCCCATACTATTGGGAGGCAAGCAGAATCTTTATTAAATGCAAAAAAATCATCGGTCTTATCTGCCAAATCTACAACAACCTGCTCATCCAATAAGAAGATGGGGGCCAATGTACAGATGAAATTTCCTGCGATGTTAAGGATTATATGCAGGAACAAGATGCACAACCTCCGGGACCCGGAGGAAGTTGATGCCCTGTTAGCTCAGATGGAAGAGGCTTCTATTGTTGCTTTAAAAACCTAGGTGAGGGGGGTGTGGCCAAGATGACGGCTCGGTAGGACGTGGAACTCCGTCCCTCCGGCCCCGCCGTTCCTTAGCATTGTATTTGCCCCGGTCCCCAAATAGCCGAACACGGACTGGATTCGGCTAGTGCTCCCTCCGACGCATAAGTGGAAGGTTTTGGAGGCCGTTTCAGCGCTCCTGGAGACATGCCTGCTTTGACCGCGGCAAAGCCGGAGCATGTAGGACGGCGTCAGCGGCAGCGCCTCTGACTCGGCGCCCCGGAGCCCCGCCACAGAAAGGAGTGTACGAGCCTCGGAGACCACAGCAGAACCGGGGGCCCGCTCGAGGAGCCGGCTGCAAGTGGCCCCTCCCACATTGCAGCGCAGTACTGTCGGGCCGGAGGTCTGATTGACACCCACCATCTTGTGGCTTCTCTGTCCTGCCGGCCGGACGCGCCCAGGGCTGCCCCTCCTGAAGCTCTGGGATTCCAGTCACGGGACCGGAGGGCATGTTCGGACCGGCGGCCCATCCTGCCTGGTGAGAGAGCAGACACACAACACGACGTAGGCGCGCAGTGACCCCTCGGAGAGGCGCTGGCTCTCTGCCCGCCATTTTGTCCTCTTCCCCGCCTGAGGGGCCGGCGTGCCGAAGATTGTGAAGCCTGGGGCCCGAGGCCTCGTCCCCACGAAGCTCAAACGTGCAATTACCCCAGTAGCCCGCCCAACCCGGTGAATAGACTGACGCTGTGCATTGTCTACGGAGCGCCGTTCGGGCCCTTGGACCCCTGGTGAGTGCGGCCTAGGTTTCCGGACCAATCCTGCTGGACCTCGCCTGAGCGCCGCAACAGGGACTAGCGCAGGGGCCTGTCGCTACTTGGAGGAGATAGCTCCGCAGTAATCGCCCTCTTCCCGCCCTGCTGCCGACCAGGCGCAGAATCTGAAAGACTGCGCTGGTTCTGTTGTATTCCTCTTAGGGTGTCCGTATATAGGTTTTCCTGTATCATGTCCTTATATAGGCACAATTCACCCTGCCGTTATATAGGCATGAAATCCCAGTCCTTATTTAGGCATTAAACCGTGCACTCCAAATACAGGCATGGTCTCAGACATCCGTCCACCCTAACGTCACAACGAGTTCTTGAAGAACAGACCCTTAGGCTTCGGGAGTTTCCCTAGCACAGGACTATTGATTTCTTCAAGGACTCATCTATTATGCATGACCCGTTATACCATAGGGGTTCATTCATGACGTCTTCCGCTGTCCGATTCACGTCAATGCTAACACTCTGAGGTACCTCTCAGGTATAAATATACCTTCCCTAGCCCCTGTAAATCAGAGGAGACCTCGACTTCAGAGGAGCCCGTTTCCCGGCCTGACGCACTGAGAAGACGCTGTCATCCCTGCATGCAGAGAGTCCAGCTTCCAGTGATCTAACTTCCCTCGCGGGGTGTTGGAGTTCGAGTCTGGCAAGAGATTCCCACCTCTCTCATTCTCAAGGTATGGAGCTTGACTAGATACCTAGAGGGACTCTTGGCATACTAGGCATACTGAGCGGAACATACTCTTAGTATACCATAGTAAGGAATACTTCACCTACTTCATACCACTCCCTACACCTAGGTTAGGTTAGGTACATTGGGGTAGAACTAGCTTAGAAACGCATCGTATGAGTACTCGCATTTTTTAGACTATGTTATTTATGTAAATGAATATCTACTAAAGATCATGCTAGCGCAGTATTATTTATTTCTACTGCTTACGCTGTACATTATTTATCTTGCATACTGTCTTGTGATCATAACAGCATATTTTACTTACACGAGAAACAAGACTGTTTAATAAATCTTTTATTGAAACGCCCGTCTATTCTTTCTGTGTAACTTTGAGGAAAACAAAGTATGCACGAGTGAGCTGAGTGAAATAGTTATCTATTGTTTCCATGACTCTGGGACACGTTCTGATTCTAAAGGGAAACAAAGTGGTCATGTTTTGCGGCTGCCAGAAACTACTCCCTTCTTGTTTGTCAAGGAGTTTCTAGTGGCCTCTGAGCTAGCTGGCACAAGTAATTAAGTTTAATATACTCGAGAGGGACATACCGACCTCAGTCCTATGTCAAACCTATAGGGTATATTATTCAATGCGCAGAGCCTATTAGGGAAATAGGAGCTACACTACATGGCGCCCAACGTTTGGTAAGGCGGTAATTCAATGCTAGATACTGAGTAACTCAGCCGTGCTTTTTCTCTCAAAGACCCCTACCCATATACTCCAAAAGACGTCTGGAGTGGGCAGGGTTAAGTATCCGCCACTGCTACATAGGGAAGCACCCTATATATTAGCTGTTTGGTTTGCTCAACGTTGAAGGATACAGTGTTCCAAAATATTGTGCACCTTATCTTTGTTTCCTTGAAACTTGTTCTACATTTTTGAAAAAACAAAATGTCCATAACAGGGGACGAAGCCACTGGAAACGGTGGAGCTGCGGCTGACCCAGCCATGGCAGTTTTAAATTTTACCGGTTTAAATGAAACCGAGGAGGGTGTTATAGACATCCATCCAAACTTAAGAAGAGCCATCACTCTAAAACTCATAAAACACGGCCTACCACCAAGAGGCGGTAGAGCAGTTTTCGTGATAGAGGCACACGAATCCTTTCAGACAGAGGTATTCTATTCATGGGTAATATTTCCTGAATCCAATCCAGTTACAAAACTGTTTCACTTCTACAAAGAAGATGATCCACCAGAGGAATACATTCCTTTTGAGGATATAGAAATTCCATTAACATACCAGGAGCATCAGCTCTGGTTTAAAGGCGCCCTAAAACATCACAGAAACATTACCAGGCTCGGTCCACTAGGTAGACCAGGAGCAACATGGCCGATTCTAGCCGGCTACACACCTCATCCTGAACTTGAAATAATGTCAGATGAGGAACTACTTGTTCAACTACAAGAATTAATAAAAATCTACAGACAATTGGTCCAATATGTCATGAGGACTTTCACAGTCCAACCACCATTAACACTTCCAAATCAAATTCCTCAACCAGGGAATACACTAAAAATTACACCACAGACTATATACACAGTCATGGGAAAAATGCCCACAAAACGTGAGCAGGTTCCATTTTGGATAGCTCAAAAAATCACTCAAATCGAAGCAGTATTTCCAAACACTAGCCCGTATGAGAAACACAGAATCCTAACAATCAGTTTACCAATGGGGATTACACCACAACTGGAAGACTGCACCACTTGGGGCTCAGTCTTTGCTGCCATCTATACGAAAACACATGGCATTCCGTCAATTGCGGTAATACCTGATGTCCTGAAACAAATTCAAAACGAATACGGGGTAGAGCCTGCTCTAAATTTAGGTATGAAATTACTGAAAAATTTCGACCAGGTCTCAACAATAATATTATCTAATATTAAAGGGGAGGCAGCAGCAGTGGCGATCCACCAAAAATTAAGGGAATTCGATGTTACAGAACATCAAACTGAGCTACCCAGAATTATAGAACAATCTTATGCAGAATTAGGCAGAGATAGTTTGGGTGGAAGACCAGTGAAGCCGAAACTATCTGAAAGTCCTGAGAAGGACACAATTAAAAAAACTCCAACATCTTCTAAAAAGAGGTGGGAGACTAATAAACAAAATTCAAACGAGAAACGTTCTCAATCCCGAGGTAGGTCTCCTCAAAAGGAGCCCTCTGAAAGGAGGTATAACCTCAGGAACAGGGATAATTTGAGAAAGCCTGACAGGTATCAAGATACTGATACACGTTCCTCTCGTACCTTTCAGATCTCATCACAGACTTCGGAAAGAAGAGGACGGTCAGAACATAGAGAAGAACGCGTGAAATCCAAGGAAGAAAAACACGCTCCAAAAAATAAAACAAAACCTCAATTCTCCAAAAAGAAAGTAGCAGGTCTAAAGATCAGACATGCCGAGAATACTGAGAACACAACTCAAGAACGGAGAATGGGCTCAGACAATGCTGGACAGTGCAGCAGAAGTCACAATAGCTCGCCAGAACCTGAAGGAACTTCTGGAGATAGTGGACTTGAATGAGTACATTACAGTTGAGACTGTAGACACCAGGGTTAGTACTCCACAAAAGTTATATGAAATAACACTCCGGATGGAGGGAGACATACCTAGACAGGTGAAAGCACTTTTTTGGGAAAAACTTTCAAGGGGCGATGACATACTTCTAGCAGAAAAAGACTGGCCACCACAATTTGTCAGGGAGTGCCCACACGGCGAAGACATTATTATGCCCGCCTTCTCCAACCATATTCCAATACACCTAAAATATACATATGCCAGGAAATCGGCAGTAGCCCAGGCCCCAGCATTATATAAAAATCATGTAGGGTGGGATGAGGACTCCCCTCACCATAAAATCCATCTGAAACATGAACCAACTGCACAGAGGCAGTATCCAGGCAAGCAAGAAGCTAAAAAACAGGTCAGGGAGATCTTAGATCAATTGAATACCAAGGGGTGATTGAAACATGCACCTCCTCAATGAACAATCCTTTATTTCCTGCCTCCAAACCAGACAACACCTATCATCTAGTTTTGGATTACAGACACTTAAACACTTGTTCTAAAACTTTTGCAGTGCAAAATGCACATAGCACAGCATTAATGAATAACATTGTGCGTAAAAAATATAAAACCACACTAGACATCTCAAATGGTTTCTTTTGTCAAAACATAGCACCTGAAAGCAGGTACTTAACAGCATTCTCCATAATGGGGACCCAGCGTCAATTTTGTCGACTCCCACAAGGGTTCAAGAACAGCCCAGGTTTATTCTCAGCGAGGGTAACGGAGTTATTACAAATTTACGACAATGAGGCATTGTCCTATGTCGATGATATCTATCTGACAGACGATGACCTGGAAAACACTTGAACAGGGTGAGTACCATTATACTGGGATTCGCCTCTGAGGGCTACAAATTCAACTTCAAAAAGTCCAGAATTGCCCATCTCAATGTCCTATTTCTAGGATATGAGCTTTCAAGTGAAGGCAAGAGCTTGGCAGCTAACTTTCTAGAGAAATGTGCGCTGCTCCAACCTCCAAAAACGCTAAAAAACTTACAATCCATCCTGGGTTTCCTAAATTTTGGAAGAACATACATTCTAAATTACGCAGAAAGGGTTAAACCTCTCTACGCATTAATCAAACCTGATTTTTCAATAAAAAATTGGACACAGGAACACACAGAAATCTTGCGTTCACTCCAGGCTAACATGTTAGCAACAAATCACTTACAAACACGCGTAAGTCAACGCAACCTGGTGATCCGAATAATTTCGGGTCAATGCGGATTCACCTACTTAACATTTAATGAGGGTGAAAAAATACCAATTGCATACAAATCTCATTTGTATACACAAGCAGAAATGCGTTTCACTTCAGCTGAAAAAATTCTGACAGCAGTTCAAACCGCTGTAGCAAAAGAAAGAGCCCTAGCCCAAGGGAAACGCATTATTGTCGTAACCCCAGTACCAGCTTTAGAAGCGGTCACAAAAGCAAGCATTCCAAATGCTAAGGCATTACATCCAAGATGGATACAATGGGTTAATTCTCTTGCTGCAACTGATGTTGAATATGTTTTTGATCCCGATCTAAAAACACAAACGTTCCTGCAATATGAACAAGAATGTCCTCTGCCCACTGAAATTCTGCCTCTCGATCAGTGCGAATTCATAATTTACACTGACGGATCCGCACAACCCGCAACAGGGGGTAAGCAAGCTTACAGTGCAGCATGTGCAATCGTTAAAGGTCGCATGCGAGATGGCATCTTCCGACCTATGGTCACAAAAACCCAGTCTCTAGGAGATTGTACAGCTCAGCGAGCTGAACTACAAGCATTCAAACTGGCACTTGAAAGTACAGATCGAGAATTCCCCACACTGATAGTGTGTGATTCCTTTTACTGTGTTCAGTCGTATAATGAATATATACAAAACTGGCTTGAAAATGGTTTCAAAGATGCGAAAGGTGGCACAATAAAGCACAAAACGCTTTGGGAACAAGTAGTTCAGTTGAAAAACGAACTACCAAAGGCTCACGTGATCCACACACTGAGTCATCAACGTGATGGCGTTCACGTTGCAGGGAATTCATTGGCTGACGAAGCCGCAAAGGGGGCTGTTCAGACGGCTTCCGTAGCTGCGATCACTCGTTCAAAAACGAAAATAGACAGTGAGATAATGTTGGCTGTCAATGCTACAAGCAAAGGCAGTGGTGCAGCGTTACCAAAAAAGTTTCCACTCAAGTACTCTTATGTAATTGATGCGAACAGCGTTCCTTTTGCTCGAATCCCTGGAGTGGGGGATAGGGTAATTCCAAACAAGGAACGTAGATTAGGACTAATCCTAGCAGCACACGAAGGGATAGCTTCTGCCCATGCAGGTGTTTCTGCAACAGTATCTTTGCTCAAGCAAAGATATTGGTGGCCTGGCATTCGGAAACAAACAAAGAACTATGTTTTAGAATGTGATATATGCCAACAGATGAAAGTCTCCACAGTGAAACGCCCTGCGCAGACACCCCTGTTAATTTCAGACAAACCATTAGCTTGTGTTTACCTGGACCACTGCGGACCCTTGCTAAGGGACGGTAACTATAAATATATCATGGTCGCAGTGGATTCTTGCTCTAGGTTCCTATGGATATGCCCTCAGTGCTCGGCTGACGCTCGAACTGTTATAAAAGATTTGCGAGTCTTTATCGGCACATACGCAATAGGCACGCTACATTCTGACCAGGGCCCTGCGTTTAGCTCTCGGGCTTACAAAGAAGCCATGGCCAGTCTGGGCGTTGCATTGCGGTACTCCTCTCCATTCCATCCTGAGGGAAATTCGGTTGTGGAAAGGAAAAACCGGGACATAAAGCAGTCTATAACAGCTAGGGTATTAGGTTCGGGTGATGGGTGGGTCAAACATCTTTATGGGGTCCAACGCTCATTAAATAACCTGCCAAGAAGTTCTCTAGGGGAGTCACTCCATATGAGGTCCTATTTGGGACAAGAATGTGGGTACCAGATCTCGATCACGTAGGCACAGTGGTGGAAAATAAACCGTTTGATATCAAAGAACGTTTGGCTGTTTTACAGGATCTCAATGAACTGAGATCAAAACAAAGCAACGTATTCCTGCAGCCAACCACCACTGGGGAAAAACCGGCGGTCCCAGCAAGGCCTGTCTGGATTACAAAAGTTGGGGATCTAGTAAGAGAAAAGATTGCGGACAAGAAGGAATTTGGACTTCTTACAGACAACCAGTACCTGTCCTAGCAGTTCAAGGAACAAGAGCAGTACTTCTGTCGCCCCTTGCTGGAAGAAAGGAGAAAAGATTTGTGTCCATCGACCTCATCAAACCACAGTATGTGGCCAATACTAAATAGTAGGCCTTGTGGACTCCGACCTAGTAGCAGACGCACTCCTCTAGCTACTATCCAAGAGGTTCAGACTGAAAGACTGATAACCATCGAGAATTCAGCTGTAACAGATGAAGGATTAGGCAACAATGCAATGGAACTCATCCCTCTTGAAAATCAAGTAACAGTTCGTCCAAATACACCTGTCTACACCAATGTAGCAAGTGATCAACTGGTACCAGCGATTTCTACAAATCCTGATGCAATTCCAACAATTGACAGAACTGCTTCTGGCTATTTCATTAACTTTGATACGTTCTCAGAAGATCCGAGTGAACCTGAAACGACACCAGCATCATTCAAACTCAAGCAGCAAGTACAAGACTTTCTTCACTTTCTGAAAAAGACTTATCTGGTTTCACCATGGATTGAACTCTGGATTATATCTGGACTATTTGTTTTTCTGCTCTGGCTAGCTTTGGTTACAACTATGAGCGTGCTTATAAGTGACAGATACATCCATGTGAACACTGAAGGAAAAGATGTGAACGTACTTTTGAAACCACATAAATCTTCCCATCGTGAAGCAAGAGACTTGTCATCAGTGAACATCACAGCCGTTCCTATACAGGATGGTATAGTGTGGGACAAAACAGATTTTGATATCTTTGGCCCGACGGAAAAATTGAACATTCCACATTTATTTAAAATTTCACTAAGTGATCTAATTTCATCCAGTACCTATTCTGATGATTGGGACTTTGAGACTGTTAACGACATAATGTTTGACCTAGAAAAATCTGCTGCATTTTCTAAAAATGAATATTTAGAGGGTTCATCAGACTATGAACAGCTGTATTGCTATAACCACTATGGTCATCATTATTTGCATGAATCTGCATACCCTAGAAATGTGTTTATGGTTAACCAATGGGAGCATTGCCCTACACCACCACAAGGTAGTTCAAAAACATTTGCTAGCAAGTTTCCATATTTTTCAGGTTACAATACATCTGATCCAGAAACGTTTTTCTATAAAAATGTAAACAAAACAGGTATGAAAATTATGTTAACTAATACGAAACAGATTTACTCTGCAACATTTATTGCCCAACTGTCTAGACAGGGTTTCGACTTATGGAAAGACACAATAGACACAAAAACTGTCTGGGGTACTAAAGATTGGCAAGTGCAGGGGATAGAAGCTTTATTTAGAGCCTGTATCATCCCTGAACAAATAATGTTTTTGAATGAAACCGTCCAACAAACATCTTGTCTTGGACTAGCCAAGATCAAAGAGATGAAAACACCTTCTGTACCAACACCTGCAAGTGATAACAATACACAGGCAGCGGTGACAGTTGACAAAATACTACAACTCAACAGATCTAATCCTGATTGGAAAAAATGGTTGATCTGGCCCACAGACACGAACAACTGTCAGGAAAGATTCCTGAATAAAACTCAGGGCTTTACTATTCATAGGCCAGACCCAAGATATGTCCAAAGACAGCATCCGGGGGTAGTAACAACATACAGTGTAGGAAAATTATGCCTCGATTGGCTGCAGAAATCTACACTACAGGATGTGAAACAACACTTATCCTTACTTAAAGACGACGCAGACCTTAGGGAATTCTTGCTTGGACCAAGAAAACCGCGTCAAAAACGTTTCATATATGCCGGCATCTATGCTGCTTATAATGAAGCTTGGAAAGTGTCACAGATGGAGGCCGCAGAACGAATACGTGAACGTGATCGTATTAATTTAGAGAAAACACTCACTGTGGTCGACAATGGGTTAACAACTTTGTCCTCCAGAATATATTCATTGGACGGCATTGTATCCTCTGCTATCGACATACTAGAACAAGATTTGGCGATGTTACAGCAAGGCCAATCTCAATTACGTTCTATTGTGTTATTAAGCTGGACGCTGCAATCTTTGCGTGCGGGCTATGTGCCTTGGCGTTTCATCAACACGTCAGCTCTGTTTGCAGAATACAATCTAACTGATAAGCAGATCGAACTGGCACAAAGAGGAGCACAGTATACAGTGCTGAGCATTGAAAAACTGGAAAAGTTACCATTCACAGTGGCAGAAAAACCAGCTACAGAATGGCTCATTCATGTCAAAATCACGCTACCTGTGACTACTTTTCAGTTTCAGTATTGCCTCAAACAGATGCAAGCAGGCAAATATGAAAGGTTGGGTAAGGAATACATTAAGACATCTTGGAATTTACCGTATACATATAGATGTTGGAGTGGGGATCGTGAAGTGTTTTTGAGCGGTACACACTGTAAAAGTGCACTGAGCGGTTCACGTATATGTCAGGACATTTCTTTACACGGGGCTTGCAATGGTTCTGTGGCAAATTTGTCTTGCCATCAGCAGGGTACACCAGCTGCTGTGATTAATCCAACGTTTGGACAACTTTCTAATGGGAGTTACCTCATGTTGAATGATCAGAGTTGCTGCGGCATGTTGCCAGGCATCCCATATCTAGTAACGGTCAACTCCAGGGTCACTTGCTGTATGCAAGTATTGTTTGCCCCAATAGACACAGTCAGGGAGTCGCCTTTGTGGCCTTCGCTGAACGTCTCTTTTATAAGATTTGATACTTTAAGCAGAATGAAAGCCATGCTTTTGCAACAAACAGTGCCTTTGACCTCGGCCAAAGAAACCTATGATCTACAAGTAGCAAGGACTTCGGCTGAGATACAGACTTTAATACGTACAAACTGCCCTATACATTTAGTGGAAATGATAGGATGTATCTTTAACATGTCAGATACAAGCGGAATTGTACATGTATTTAAGAGCATCTGTTCCGGTCTGTTAGCACCTTTCCAGGCAATACTCGGAATCATCCCGAACTTTGCACATTCGGTGTTTGGTGGCATACCATTAATTCTAGCACTTGTTGCCGGAATTCTATTTCTCTTCCTGCTATTACGCTATGGCCAGCCTATTCGCAGACATCACTCTGGGCGAAATGGAAAAAGCTCTCCTTGAACGAAAGTGCCGTGAGCGAATAGTACAGCTTTTGGGCATGACTCATCTACGGGACCTGAATACCACGTGGTTCCTGTCATTCAAACCATTCTGGCAGGATTGCATCTTACCTGTCCTACGATGCCTGCTATGCGGTGAAGAATGCGTGTTAGACACCTGTCTAACATTTCCATCAGCAACGCCAACGGATGTCGATACTCTGCTGGACCCGATTACGGCCCCTGCTATGTGTTGTCCCCAGAGGCTACCAATACTGATGACGGCATTCATTGAGATCTCACAGTCGCTTCCGGCTGCTGCTGAGGTACGAGATGGATCTACAGGCACACAGGTAACAACGGACGCGAACATTGCTGCGGCATCCTATGCTGAGAGCAATGCTTCACATCTCTGTGCAATTAATCTACTACACGAGGTGTTCCAACTGACACCAACGTCAGTGGACGATATTTTGTCTACAGAAATAGATGATCTCATGTTTACACCAGACCCGTACACTGACTCTGATTCAACCCACGGTGTACCAGAGACGCAGTCAAATTTGGCCTTCATATTTCAAAACTTGGAACTCTTCCCAAATTGAACTTTTCCCCATTTTTTTCAGACTAAATGGTAATTCAATCTGCTTGAAGTAGAACTAGCCTTATAGTACAGACTTCGTGGTACTTCCTCAGACATTTTGTCATCTTATTTGTCTACAAGAATCATTCCTGACATGAAATGACTTTGATTTTTGAACAAACTTTTCGATCATTTTCTGTCAAATGTAAATATTACTGCTAATTTCATTCAAATTGCATTTAATTTCAAAATATATGCCTGAAATGAAAAGCAATGCTTAATATGTACAGTACTTTTTGCATTTTAATAAGTTATTAATGCTTTTAAGAAATATATATTTTTTTTAAATATGCGGTACTCCATTTAATGTTTAGCATTTTTAAATGTTTAGCATTTTAGTATTATCGTACACACGAAAGTGGAGTGGGTGTTGTATTCCTCTTAGGGTGTTCGTATATAGGTTTTCCTGTATCATGTCCTTATATAGGCACAATTCACCCTGCCCTTATATAGGCATGAAATTCCAGTCCTTATTTAGGCATTAAACCGTGCACTCCAAATACAGGCATGGTCTCAGACATCCGTCCACCCTAACGTCACAACGAGTTCTTAAAGAACAGACCCTTAGGCTTCGGGAGTTTCCCTAGCACAGGACTATTGATTTCTTCAAGGACTCATCTATTATGCATGAACCGTTATACCTTAGGGGTTCATTCATGACGTCTTCCGCTGTCCGATTCACGTCAATGCTAACACTCTGAGGTACCTCTCAGGTATAAATATAAAAATGTAAAAATGTAAGTCCGTTTTTATATAGCGCAGCTACTCACCCTTACGGGTCTCAAGGCGCTGGGGGCCGTCGTGGAAATTAAGTGAGCTATTGCCCAGAGTCACATGGTGCTGAGCTGCCGCCGGAGTCGGGGATCGAACCGTGAACCCTGTGCTCCGAAGTCAGCTGCTCTGGCCGCTGCACCACACCTCTCCACAGCCTAGCCCCTGTAAATCAGAGGAGACCTCGATTTCAGAGGAGCCCGTTTCCCGGCCTGACGCACTGAGAAGACGCTGTCATCCCTGCACGCAGAGAGTCCAGCTTCCAGTGATCTAACTTCCCTCGCGGGGTGTTGGAGTTCGAGTCTGGCAAGAGATTCCCACCTCTCTCATTCTCAAGGTATGGAGCTTGACTAGATACCTAGAGGGACTCTTGGCATACTAGGCATACTGAGCGTAACATACTCTTAGTATACCATAGTAAGGAATACTTCACCTACTTCATACCTCTCCCTACACCTAGGTTAGGTTAGATACATTGGGGTAGAACTAGCTTAGAAACGCATCGTATGAGTACTCACATTTTTTAGTCTATGTTATTTATGTAAATGAATATCTACTAAAGATCATGCTAGCGCAGTATTATTTATTTCTACTGCTTATGCTGTACATTATTTATCTTGCATACTGTCTTGTGATCGTAACAGCACATTTTACTTACACGAGAAACAAGACTGTTCAATAAATCTTTTATTGAAACGCCCGTCTATTCTTTCTGTGTAACTTTGAGGAAAACTAAGTATGCACGAGTGAGCTGAGTGAAATAGTTATCTATTGTTTCCACGACTCCACTGTTCCCAATAACCTGCGCGCGTGGGCGCGCGCGCACCGAAGTCACCACAAGCGCGCAGTGTGCTGTATTTGGCGCGCACATCCCGCGAGACCGTTCGCGCCGCCGCTTTTAAAACGCGAGCGGCGCGAAAACGGTAATTCCTGTGGCTGAGGGTTTTGGGAGGGTACAGCTGCGGGGCTGATTGTGGGCCTTTGAGTTAGTATTCATGTTAATTGCAGCCCGTGCGCTGCAATTAACATGAATACTAACTCAAAGGCCCACAATCAGCCCCGCAGCTGTGCCCTGTTAAGAAAAGAAAAACAGTGTCTCAAACACAACGTGTGCTTTAGCACACGCTGTGTTTGAGACTCTGCTTTCTTTCTTAATTGTGCACAGCTGCGGGGCTGATTGTGGGCTTTTGAGTTAGTATTCATGTTAATTGCAGCGCCCGTGTGCGCTGCAGTTCACAAGAATACTATCTCAAAGGGTCACAATCAGCCCCGCAGCTGTGCACAATTAAGAAAAGAAAAGCAGTCTCTCAAACACAGCGTGTGCTAAAGCACACGTCGTGTTTAAGACTCTGCTTTTCTTTTGGGGCTCCCTGTTTTTTGGGAGAGGAGTTGCACTTGGGCTAAGGAGTACGTAAGTAGTTTAATTTTAGCGCCCAACAAAATTCACAATGTAAAGCAATGTTAAATGTGGGTGTATGTCAGGGTAAGCTGAGGCCCAGAACAAATGGACATGCAGAATTCACCCACATGCACCATGTTTGTACTAGTTAATCAGCTCGTGGCTGACTACCTAAACTAGCAACAGAAAGGGGGGTGAGTACTCACAAAGAGAGCGAGAGAGTCAGGCTGAGACAGCACGTCCGAGTGCCAGAGAAAGCAAGCCCCGGACACAGAAAGAGCATGCAAGCACCATGAGAAAAATGAGAATGCACAAGTCTCGAGAGAAAGCCAGAGTACGGGTGACCCAGACAGGGCATGGGCAAAAGAGAGATCATGGGCACGAAAGAGAACAGCAGCATGGGTTTCAGAAAGAGAAAAACTGAGAAAGAGAGTACATGGTTGCTACAGAGAGTGAAATGGCACAGGTGAAAGAACAGGAGCACTGGCACTGGAAAGCGATTACGAATCTATATTGATAACCTAAGTTCCCTAAAGTTTGCAGCAGTTCCTGAAACTGGTTATTACATCCCCTTCAACCCAGCCTGTTTTCTAAAGGTTGGAGCTGCTCACTATACTAGATTATATACTCTAATCGACCAAGCCTGCCCCAGCATCACACTTCTCTTTGCAAGGTTTTGAGCCTACTTTTATATTTTTCTGCATTAGTAATGAACATATTTTCACCACCAGCCGCCCGAGGAAAGCTTTTTTTTTTTTAAATACTAAGTTGCAAACTGGTATATACACACTGCGAGTCCCCCTTCTCTTCGGCCTCGTGGCTCTCAGGCGCACAGACTCCCTTGCTGGTAGGGGGTTACAGTGAAAGAAGAGTGGGTTTTACTATCAAAACAAATCTGAAAAAAGGTACTTACACCCCGGTCATACACATGGTCATTTGCCTTGCCTTAGCCTTTCGTAAACATGCCCCACACATGACCAACCGCCCCCTGGCCCATGGCTTCTTACGTTCCTGGATCAGGAGTTTTGGACGTCGTCATCCAGGTGGGCGCTCCAGCAGTCTCGACCCCAGCTCCACAAATACTAACGAGAGCTTTTCGACTGAAAGTTTAAACTGTGCTGTACACAGCTAGAAGAAAATGTTATTCTGTGAAAAAACAGGTTTGGTTCTAGGTGTACAGCTGCTCCACATCCCAAAGTTACCATCAGCTGCACGAGTCCCCAATCACCACCCACTCACCCTCCCACTGTGTGATCTGCTCAGTTAGAAGGCACTTCACTCTGCCTGCATTAGTGCTCAGTTAAGGAGCGGCTGCTGCACAGCATAAGTATATGGGTAACCCACCTTTATTCCGAGCTAAGAACAAAACAAGTATTAGACCTATGAAAATGGGCCAAGGCACTACAAAGCAATATGTTCTAAGAATACTACATTCTATACACAGCTACTCTTAATTAAAAAAAAAAAAAAAACGTGGGACATCTACATGAAACCACATTTGGTGGCACGGACATTCCCCAAATCTAGTCCTAAAGAATGAACGTCTGATCCAACTAATGGTAAGGCAAACAGGGATACCAAACACTTGTTTCACCCAATGACATAAGCTTTATTTACAAATAAACAGTAAAAAAAAAAAAAGTCACTCACTCATTTCAACATCGGTTGTGCCTCATCTAGTAAAGGAGTTTTGTGGCAGCGTGGAAAGGCCCAGGAATGTCTTCCACAAACACCCTCCTTTACAGGACAAACACCCCTCAAGCTGCCAGCATAAAACAATAATTCAATTGTAGAGAACAGTTGTTCATGCTATTGCTAACAACTTATGGAAAGTGATATTCATTTTGCGAACAGTTCAGATCGGAGGACAGTCAACACCGAGCCATTAGGTTTTCAATTAACTAAACTCCTCTAACAAGCCAAAGGCTATCATTTTGTGGAGGACAGCTTCCCTACTGCAGCTTAGTAAGGGAGGAGGTGAGGTTGCTAGGTTCTCTTTATTTTTTTAAACACATTAACTGCGTTTTGTCCACATTCATTTAACACATCGGAAAAGTTGTAGTTGTGATAACTCATGGCTTGGCGAATGCGGGGACCTTTCTGGCACTCCTTTGCAGATTCAAGTAGGCAGGCATAGATACACTAAACCTTTGTGAATAAAACAAGGCGCCAGATTGTTCCGTTTGTATAGAATACTCTGCCAGCAGATTTCAACACAGCATCTTGCATCGCTTTACATGAATAGAGCACAAATTCACAACGCTGTCCCTGCCATCACCGTTTCTAAAGGTGGGCAAAAAATTCTGCTTCACAGAGCCTGGTGGACACCACAGATAGATACAGCAACTTAAAGGTGGATGAAGTCATGGAATTGTGAAACATAAGGGCAGGATATTGGTTGGAAGGCTTAGATTGGTGATGCATGGCATTTTAAGAAAAGTCAACTTGTCTCCCATCTTGGACACTTCACAGCCAGAACTAAGTTCTAAATGGTCTTTGCAGACAGAAGTGGCTAATATTGTGAAAACCTGAAATAAAAATTCAAAAAAATAAAACAAAGAATTGTGCGGTAATTGGGGAAGCATCAGGCCTATAATATGTTCAGCTGCAGCAGTGACTGGCTTCATGGCCAGTTTGCTATTGCGGTCTTATTGCAACAACTGGGCAACAAAGGCGGGGATGGATGTTATTACAGAAAGTGAGTGATGCCCCCATCTACATGCCACACTTACTAAAGCCAAAAAGGATCCATAAATAAGTGAACAAGAAGCACACACTCCATCCATGCAAGATAAATGCCTAACCCCAAAGCGTACAAAGAAGGGAAGGGACAGACTGCTTGGCCACAGCGCCGGCTCTGTGAAGCAGAATTTTCAGCACAGACCTCATCACTGTACCCTACCCAGCAGTTATTAAATATAATAGATTGATCAATCCAAATAACTGACTAACATAGCCACCACTCAAATTACTTTCATATTTCACTATACTAATTCAAAATTAATCCTTATGGGTTCCAGAGTAGCGTGCTACTCGCCAAAAAAAGCGCTTCAAAACCCCATCAGGGGTAGCAAGCGCTATATAAATACAAACCTCTTTCCCTCTTCTATCCCGCCACCTACCCTTCTCTTTCCAAATAACTGAATAACATATCCACCACTCGAATTTCTTCATATTTCACTATACTAATTTTCAACACTAATACTTTATGGGTTCCGGAGTAGCGTGCTACTTGCCAGAAAAGCGCTTCAACACCCATCAGGGGTAACAGGTGCTATATGAATGCAAACCCTTCTTCCCCTTCTATCCCTCCGCTATCCTTCTCACTCCAAATAACTGACTAATATGTGTGGAAATGCAGTCCTTTCAGTTTTTAAGCAAAAGTTTGGAGGGATATTTGGCGCTGCACACACGCGCGGTCTGGTTCCTGGCGCACATAGCCATGGCTGCAGCGCACAGAGACCCTACACTGCCGCACACAGAGGAAAAAAATTAGAGGGAACATTGCTCTGGGACACGTTCTGATTCTAAAGGGAAACAAAGTGGTCATGTTTTGCGGCTGCCGGAAACTACTCCCTTCTTGTTTGTCAAGGAGTTTCTAGTGGCCTCTGAGCTAGCTGGCACAAGTAATTAAGTTTAATATACTCGATAGGGACATACCGACCTCAGTCCTATGTCAAACCTATAGGGTATATTATTCCAATGCGCAGAGCCTATTAGGGAAATAGGAGCTACACTACAGTTCCCTATACAGAACCGTCCTTTGACCACCCCAATCGGAGCTACCTGGGTCATTTCAGCCAGCCTAAAGAGCTGCACGGCCTGATATGGATCTGGCCCCCACAGGCATGACAGCTGATAGATAAGCTTGGAGTAGTGCCACTCGAATGAGTGGTATCCCTCTGGGCACAGCGGTGTCTGAATGAACCAGATTTAAAATTTTAACAAGAAGTTGAAAAAGAACGAGGAGTTTATGAAATAGTTTTCAACATGATGACTGTAATCTTTATTCGTACATGAGTGTATCCATTAACTCATGGATTGGAAGTCATGTTATCCATCAAATGTAAACTCTCCCGATGCATTTCGGGCATGCAAGCCCTTCGTCAGGGGAAAAGAGTCTGAAAACAATAATGCGGAGAAAACAGAGCATCACGATTCTCTACAAAGAATGTATATGTGAAAATTCCGTCAAACTGTATAATGGTGAAACATGCTTGTGATCGTGTGTCAAGAAATGTGTGAAAAGTGGTTAAAAAGACCCATTGTTACCGCGTGTGCTGTGAATAAAGAATGTGCTAAAAAACTAAATAAACTGTGACATCAGAACACATCAAAGTGTCAATTCTAAGTGACCGTGAGATACCCCAATCAACAAACACTTACAACAACGAACATTCAGGTGAATAGTGCTACTGAGACTGAACTGGCCGCGTTACACGCGTGACAATTAAACAAGAAAAATCCGAAAGAATAAATGCCCTTGCCATATTGTGAAAAGTTAAAAAACGGTTAGGTGACGAAAACTTAAAAAGACCCGAATGGGTACGTGCCGGTGAGTGAACCTACTTGCATCCAATGTAGTTCAAAGCTTAGATGGCGGGAAACAGAATGTGACCGGCTAACTGCAGTAAATAGTAACTCGGTGTGCAAGTGAAGAAGGACTAAACAGTTCACGTGTAGTGGGCTCGAATTGGGAACGCCATCTTGGAATGGTTAAATACGTCAGACTGTAAAGTCTGACCGGTGACAAAATACGTGAAAGGAGATAGTGTACTAGGATGATGTCCTCAATGATAAATAACATTGAGTAAATCTGAATGTGTAGAACGAAACGGAGCGTGTTAATGAACGTAATGAAAAACAAAAAACGAGAAAGCGTAGTTGAGATAAAAAAAGGGAAGGTTTTCAAAGGTTTTAGAAAAAACGTGCCTACGATGGCAGTGACAATAAATTAAAAAAAATAAGAAGAAATTAAATTTTGATGAGACAATGAAAACAAAAAAATAAAAAAATATATATAGATGTAAACTGACATGAAAAAAGTGATAAAATGAAAGACAGATAACCAGAAGGTTTAAATGCAATCTTGAACGAATTATAAATGTCAAGGAAAACGGATTGCAATGCTAATTCAAGAAAGGAGTGATATGAGCTGCTAGATAAGCCCCACACTGGCCATCTACTAAGGGACACAATCTGAGACGACGTCGCCGATTCCGGGACCAGTGTGGGACAAGGCCTGGAGAGGGGCCTTGTGCAGCCCGTGTAGCGGACCTATTTCAGTATCTTCACAGATTACCCCTCCCGGCTACAGCCCGAATGGACGCAGGACTTTATTCACGCCGCAGAGCACGGTGAGAGCTAGGTCATCGGCGGCCCACAGGTATACCTAACCCGACCAGAAGCCGGACACAGTGGAGGGGCGGGCCTGGGTGTAAGCAGGCTGCATTCCACTGCACAGCCTCCGTGTCTCAGGCCCAGTTGGATCGCCGGGGCTGCTGTGTCTCTGGCCACACACTTGCGGATCTTCCCTAGCCACCTTAACAGCAGCAACGCAGCAAGATGGCCTCGGCCCGAGTGAAAAGGGAGAAGTCCCTCAAAGACCTGCTGATGAAACAGTCCAGTGGCCCGGACACGTCACAGTGGGCACCCAGAGACCAGGGACACCCGGATACGGTAAAAGGTGCAGACGGCCCAGCCACAATAGCCTTCATGATGGAACTGTTCTCCGCCATCAAAGAGGACATCCTCGACCTAAAGGGCCAGCTTTCAGCGGATCTTAAGAAAGTGCGTCGCGATGTAGATGAAGTGGGTGAAAGGGTGGCCGTCCTGGAAGAGCATGAGCTGACCCGTGAGGAAGATCTGCACCAGCTGCAGCAGGAAGTCATCCGGCTGCGGGATCAAAATCTGGATCTCCAGGCTCACGCGGAAGATCTGGAGAACCGCTCCCGGAGGAACAACGTTCGCATCCGCGCGGTGCCCTGGAGGGCTGAAGGAGATAACCTTCGGGAGTATGTCCTGTCTCTCTTTCGGCAGGTGCTGGGAGACGACGGTCCACGAGAAATCCAGATGGACCGGGTACACCGTGCTCCCCCGCCTGATATACTCGTGTGTGTACATGACTTCCAGGTCAAAGAACAGATATTGCGTAAAGCACGCGCAGTCCAGCCGATCCAGTTCCATGGGCACTCCCCGGCCCTCTTCCAGGACCTTGCAGCATCCACTCTTGCTAAACAGAGAGACTTTCGTGTGGTCACTTCCTTTCTCCGCGACAAAGGGATTCCATACTCCTGGGGCCATCCCTTTCGCCTCATCTATAAGCATCAAGGGAAACTGCGACAGTTGCGCTCACTCGCTGAGGCTCTTAATCTGCTGGGGCTCGACGCCGACACAACTTCAGAGCAGAAAGACGGAACAAAGGATCGGGCCGCACGATGACCCCCTCGATGGCAAATGGTTGGTAAGCCGTCAGCCTCTGTGAAACCAGACCCGGAGGAGATGGCGAAGGAACGCGAGGCGGTGATTTCTTCCCTCTCTCAGCCCCACGACCATCCGTTCTCCTCTTGAATGCTCCAGCTTGGATCAACAGAATGGAGGTAATGGAGCGAGGCCGGAGGGGCCCAGTGGACGATGACCTCTCCTGATTCAGCAGACGACCCCTCCGCAGCCAGTGACTCTGCAGGTACTCTGTGTTGCGGTATTCCGCCAGGGCCATGTTCCGCTTTGGCCTTCCAGACCAGACAGACTGATGACGGCTGAATAGCCAGAAACCGGTCCCAGGATGCTTGTTTCCGGTCCAGGGAAGACATGGCTTGGCAGTTCGGGCTGGACTGTTCCCATGAGGCACAGGGTCAGACTGATTTGCATATGGCCATGTCTGAACTGGGGTGGTGGAGTGAGCTAAAGAATGATGATGGATTAAACCCAGATCAGTTGACTGGGGGCGAGTGTTTGATTAGCTCAAGCGCTCCGTCCATCATCCCCTTTGGTATCGCTTTGTTCGCCCTAAGTTGGCAGGGTATGCCCAGACATGGGTCCCTTGCTCACTTTGCCACTGGATTCAAGCTAGCCTGCCTGATGACGGCTGAATAGCCAGAAACCGGTCCCAGGATGCTTGTTTCCGTTCCAGGGAAGACATGGCTTGGCAGTTCGGGCTGGACTGTTCCCATGAGGCACAGGTTCAGACTGATTTGCATATGGCCATGTCTGAACTGGGGTGGTGGAGTGAGCTAAAGAATGATGATGGATTAAACCCAGATCAGTTGACTGGGGGCGAGTGTTTGATTAGCTCAAGCGCTCCGTCCATCATCCCCTTTGGAATCGCTTTGTTCGCCCTAAGTTGGCAGGGTATGCCCAGACATGGGTCCCTTGCTCACTTTGCCACTGGATTCAAGCTAGCCTGGCTGATGACGGCTGAATAGCCAGAAACCGGTCCCAGGATGCTTGTTTCCGGTCCAGGAAGACATGGCTTGGCAGTTCGGGCTGGACTGTTCCCATGAGGCACAGGGTCAGACTGATTTGCATATGGCCATGTCTGAACTGGGGTGGTGGAGTGAGCTAAAGAATGATGATGGATTAAACCCAGATCAGTTGACTGGGGGCGAGTGTTTGATTAGCTCAAGCGCTCCGTCCATCATCCCCTTTGCTATCGCTTTGTTCGCCCTATGTTGGCAGGGTATGCCCAGACGTGGGTCCCTTGCTCACTTTGCCACTGGATTCAAGCTAGCCTGGCTGATGATGGCTGAATAGCCAGAAACCGGTCCCAGGATGCTTGTTTCCGGTCCAGGGAAGACATGGCTTGGCAGTTCGGGCTGGACTGTTCCCATGAGGCACATGGTCAGACTGATTTGCATATGGCCATGTCTGAACTGGGGTGGTGGAGTGAGCTAAAGAATGATGATGGATTAAACCCAGATCAGTTGACTGGGGGCGAGTGTTTGATTAGCTCAAGCGCTCCGTCAATCATCCCCTTTGGTATCGCTTTGTTCGCCCTAAGTTGGCAGGGTATGCCCAGATGTGGGTCCCTTGCTCACTTTGCCACTGGATTCAAGCTAGCCTGGCTGATGACGGCTGAATAGTCAGAAACCGGTCCGAGGATGCTTGTTTCCGGTCCAGGGAAGACATGGCTTGGCAGTTCGGGCTGGACTGTTCCCATGAGGCACAGGGTCAGACTGATTTGCATATGGCCATGTCTGAACTGGGGTGGTGGAGTGAGCTAAAGAATGATGATGGATTAAACCCAGATCAGATGACTGGGGGCGAGTGTTTGATTAGCTCAAGCGCTCCGTCCATCATCCCCTTTGGTATCGCTTTGTTCGCTCTAAGTTGGCAGGGTATGCCCAGACATGGGTCCCTTGCTCACTTTGCCACTGGATTCAAGCTAGCCTGGCTGATGACGGCTGAATAGCCAGAAACCGGTCCCAGGATGCTTGTTTCTGGTCCAGGGAAGACATGGCTTGGCAGTTCGGGCTGGACTGTTCCCATTAGGCACAGGGTCAGACTGATTTGCATATGGCCATGTCTGAACTGGGGTGGTGGAGTGAGCTAAAGAATGATGATGGATTAAACCCAGATCAGTTGACTGGGGGCGAGTGTTTGATTAGCTCAAGCGCTCCGTCCATCATCCCCTTTGGTATCGTTTTGTTCGCCCTAAGTTGGCAGGGTATGCCCAGATGTGGGTCCCTTGATCATTTGCCACTGGATTCAAGCTAGCCTGGCTGATGACAGCTGAATAGCCAGAAACCGGTCCCAGGATGCTTGTTTCCGGTCCAGGGAAGACATGGCTTGGCAGTTCGGGCTGGACTGTTCCCATGAGGCACAGGGTCAGACTGATTTGCATATGGCCATGTCTGAACTGGGGTGGTGGAGTGAGCTAAAGAATGATGATGGATTAAACCCAGATCAGTTGACTGGGGGCGAGTGTTTGATTAGCTCAAGCGCTCCGTCCATCATCCCCTTTGGTATCGACTTATGTCTGTTGTTCTTTTGTTGGTCCAAATGTTCGTGGGTTGTTTTCCTCTATCCCTACAGACGGCCTCATGACTCTTGTCATCTTTTGGGACTGTGTTATTTGGGGATATGTTTTGTTGCATTTTTACTGGGGTTTATGTTTGGGGTTTCCCGTATCAGGCACTGTGATCAAGGCCCCCATTCAATGGCCCACGTGCTCTGCCGCTCGCCATTCGCCCTGCGCTCCACTGGCCCCGGAATGCACCTCACATACTAACCTCCACTGGCTATGCCTAGAGACCTGAAACTTGTGAGCCTCAATGTTCGAGGCCTGAATCATCCCACGAAATGCGCTGCGATCCTCTCCCTCCTCGAACAATCTGAAGGGGATATCTGTATGCTTCAGGAGACCCATTTGCTAGCTGGAGATACTCCCCGCATGCGCTCCCGGCGCTTCCCACATCAGTATTGGTCTTCCGGGGTTGCGAAAAAGAATGGGGTGGCCATCCTTCTAGGGGCTAAATTTGATGGCAAGGTGTTGTCTACTTTCTACGAGTCCAAGGGTAGGGTTCTCGCCCTTAGAATCCAGTGGGGGTCCACTGTCCTCACTTTACTGAATATCTATGCTCCCAATGCGCATCAAGAGGCTTTTCTTCGCAGGCATGTGACGGAGGGTCTGGCGTCTCCGGACTCGGCACTGATAGTGGGAGGGGACCTAAACTTAGTCATGGATAACGACCGCGACCGTTCTGGGCAGCGCTACACTCAAGTAGGAGCC
The DNA here is from genome assembly GCA_963921515.1 of Calotriton arnoldi. Lineage (NCBI taxonomy): Eukaryota > Metazoa > Chordata > Amphibia > Caudata > Salamandridae > Calotriton > Calotriton arnoldi. Next base: position 276,057 of record CAWUFW010007275.1, on the reverse strand, counting down.
CTCTCTACAGAGGGACAGCAATGGTTAGCCGAGAGCGGCCTCCACGATGTTTGGCACCTTAAGCATGCGGATACGCGCGATTATACCCACTACTCTGCAGCACACAAATCATATGCCCGCCTGGACATGTTCCTGGTCTCCAGCGCGCTTCTCCCTAGAGTGCAAGACGCCTCGATAGCTACACGTTCCCTCTCTGACCACGCACATATCTCTCTTTCTCTGCGCCCTGATGGGGTTAGGCATGCTCCTGCTTGGTGGCGACTGCGCGTAGGCCTCTTGCACTCCCCAGACATTGTAAAGGATGTGCGTACCAAGATATTGGACTACCTTTGCCTTAATGATACCGATACAACATCCCTGGCCACTATCTGGGAGACCCTCAAAGCGGTAATGCGGGGGGAATTTATAGCTATTTCCTCCGCTGAGGCCCGGAGACGTAGGGAGGCCCGTTCGGACCTAGAACATGAAGTGGCGGAGCTAGAAGCGATACATAAACGCACGGGAGCCCCACGGGTTTGGCGGGCGATGGAGAAGAAGCGGTTGCTCCTAAAATGCGTAGACCTTGATAGGGTGGAATACGCTTTACTCCGCCTCCGACACAAGTTCTACCTGGGCAGTGACAGATGCGGGAGATGCTAGCGCAGAAATTGCGTGCCAGGGCAGTAGCAGGGCATATCCCCTCCCTTAAGTGGCCTACAGGTGAAGAGATCCACCTGGACTCCCAGATCGTCGAGGAGTTCCGATGCTTCTACCACTCCTTGTATAGTCTAGACGCTCTGAACGTCCCTGACGCACGAGACTACCTGGCCTCTAGCAATTTCACTTGTCTCACGAAGGCAGAGGCAGATCCTCTGGAAAGCCCCATCCGTGTGGACGAGGTTATCTCAGCCATCTCCCGGCTGAAGCTAGATAAGTCACCCGGCCCGGACGGCTACCCTACCCTATTTTACAAAACATTCTGTCATGAACTGGCCCCCCTTCTCACCCGCCTGTTCAATTCCTTCCAAGACAGCGGGGCGCTTACGGGATCTATGTCCAAAGCGGCGATTTCTGTCATCCTTAAACCTAATAAGGACCCAGGTCTCTGTGGTTCATACCGCCTGATTTCGCTGCTTAACATTGATGTGAAACTCTTTACGGGCATACTGGCTTCAAGGCTGAATCCCTTAATGGCAGGCCTTATTGATCCAGATCAGGCGGGATTCATTCCCTCACACCAGGGAGGCGACAATACCAAGCGCCTGCTCCACCTCATCGACAGTGTTCACCGCTCCCAGGTGGGCGCTGTGCTCTTCTCTGTCGACGCCGAGAAGGCGTTTGATAGAGTATGCTGGGAATACCTCTTCGCCGTCCTGCGGAGCTTCGGATTTGGGCCCCGTTTTATCAAGTGGGTACAATGCATCTATTGTGCCCCACGGGCATTTGTCCGAGTTAATGGGGTCTCCTCATCCCCCTTTGAGATCGCCCGGGGCACAAGACAAGGTTGCCCCCTCTCACCCCTCTTATTCGCACTCTACATGGAACACCTTGCGCAGAAAATCCGTGATCACCCGGGCATCCAGGGACTAAAGTTTGGAAGCGACATTCACAAAATAAGCCTCTGTGCTGATGATGTCATCCTGTCCCTTACGCAGCCTCTCACCTCCCTTCCCACGCTGGTTGAAGAACTAGAGTCCTTCGGCCGACTTTCTGGCTTTAAGGTAAATCTTGGCAAGTCCCAGGTCCTTAATTTGTCTCTACCTCGAGTACAGGTTGAGGCCCTCCAACAGTCTCTTCCCCTGCACTGGTCCAGTGACCCGGTGTCCTATCTGGGCATCCTTCTGACGCCTTCGCTCCCACGCACGCTAGAGCTGAACTACACAACTCTACTAGCGCAGACACGGAAGGCACTAGACGAATGGGCCAAATACACGCTGTCATGGTTTGGGCGCATCGCCGCGGTCAAGATGACGATTTTGCCACGCATACTTTACCTCTTCCAGACCCTCCCGCTGACTCCGCCACCTAAAGCCTTGCGAACGTTACAGCTTGCTTTGAATAAATTCATTTGGGGCAATAAGAAGGCTCGCCTTTCGGTGGCGCAATTGTCGCGTCCTAAAGAAGATGGCGGGGTCAAGCTCCCACTAGATCAGAGATATCGACAAGCCGCACACCTTCGTTATGTGTTAGAATGGAACCGCCCACTGTCGGAGAAGCACTGGACCTTCATGGACCAGGCAGTAGCGGGCGCGAATGTCTGGCGTGAAATCTGGCTCCCCCGCCAATCACGCTCTTGGGGCCTTTACTCTTCCCCAGTCAGGGCAGCTACCATGAGAGTGTGGGACGGGGTGGCACTATCGAAGGGCCTCACTACCTTTCCCTCCCCGTTGACTCCTATGGTGGACAACCCAGATTTCCCCCCGGGGAATAGGACTGCGGTTGCCCAGCGATGGCGGGAGGCGGGCTGCAAGCGCTTGGGCCATTTATTTGATCTCAATGGCATTATCCCATTTGATCGAATTCGCCATGACCTGGACCTTCCTCGCTCTGATGTATTTTATTATTTGCAACTCCGACACTGGGCTACCTCTGAGGCCTACCTACCACATGTTTCTCATCGGCTTACCCCTTTTGAGAAATGGATAGCGAATAAAACTGACGATAAACATCTCATAGCAGAATTGTATGTTCTCCTTACGCAGCGCCAGATAGGAAATCGCTCGCGTGGCCAACTCCGGTGGGAGGTAGAACTCGGTCGGGCCCTTACAGATAAGGAGTGGGATAACATCCATTACGGAGCGCATCACACAGCCTACAACACGGCAGGGACTTAATCCACGTACAAGGTCGCATCTTATTGGTGTCTTACCCCGGCTAGGATACACCAATGGGACAAGACTCACACTGAAGAATGCTGGCGAGGATGCGGCTTGTCAGGCTCCTTTGCACATCTTTTATGGCACTGCCCGAGGCTAGAGCGATTCTGGGAGCAGGTACTAAATGACATTGATGAGGCGTTCGATACCGAGATACCTCGATTCCCGGCTTACACCCTGCTAGGGCTCTCGAACCCCCTCACCTTTCCATTGTGCTCACTACGCGGTAGGCAGATGGCGTTAGCTCTCCTTGCAGCTTGGCAGGCGATCTTAGTGCACTGGGGTACTACTACGATTCCGGACCACTCGACTTGACTCCACAGGCTCTGGATGACCCTGGCCATGGAGCGCCTCTCGCTGATCCAAAACCAGAAAGGCGAGAAATACGCCGAACTTTGGGCTCCTTTCATAGCATTGTTATCGAAAGATCTTCGTGAGGTCACTTGCCCCAAACTCCTACAAGTGCTACGTTTAATACCTCCAACTACGGAATGAATGGGCCCTGTCAGGTGAACGGGAGGGGCTAGGAGTGAACGTGCTGGGTCATTGGGATCACTATGCAGCTTTTGACATCTTGGTACGGGTCCTCCTTTGTTTTTTCTTTTCTCTTATTCTTTAGGGGGTGGTTGGGAGGGTGGTGTTAGTTTTTCTATTTGTTGTTCCCCCTTTCAGGCGGGCTCTTGTTTCTGGACAGACATTGTCCTTTGTACATACATGCTGTTCCTCTTTGCTCGCTTTGATTCTGTCTGTTGCCAGCCTCCGGGATGTCGGCATTACTGCAGACCATGTACACACTTAATGCACTGTTTTTGGATGCCGGCCCCTGTGGTTGTAGGCAATTGGCTGTGTGCGAATGTCGAGTTTCCTACCAAATAACTCAATAAACAGATTTGTTCCATAAAAACCTAGGTGTCCTTTTGAGAAAGTGGGGGGAGAAATCAAAAAGATATGTATATAGTTAGGAATGTAAAGCATGTGTAAGGGAGATACGCACCTTACTCCTCGGGAGGGAGCTCACGAAAGGCAGGCAAATCACCTTAAATAGAAGGGGGGGTCCTCAGGGAGGGGGGTGTACTGGAAGTTGGGAGCATAGAGGGAAAAAAATTAAAAAATAAGTCCTCATCTCATAATTTAGTAACAATAAGAAAGACAGTAAATTCTTGGAAAATCCTATCTCAAGTAGGAGAGTATATGGGAGGGGTGCTGTGATGCCAAGATATAGAGAATGGATAGGAAGGTTAAAATAATAACCTGGGATGTTAATGGCTTGAGGGCCAAGAGAAATCAGGCGATGGTGGCAGAGTTTCTTAAGGACAGTGGGGCACATATAATAATGATTCAAGAGACCCACCTAGAGAGGAAAGAGGGTAGAACTTGTTTTAGTAAGCTACGGTTGATCCAGGAAGTAGTCTGTTCAGACCAATGGGGTAGCACTAGAGGAATGGCTTTAGTTATTAGGAAAAACTCTCGCATAAAATTACTTAAGTATGATACAGATACCTCGAGTAGATGGTTGGTGGCAAATCTTTAGGTCAGCGATATGCAGATAGTCTGTGCAACTTATTATGGTCCAAACAGTGACGATCCAGAAGTGCTAGATAGGCTGCAACACCATCTTTTGGAAGTATCTGTCCCCATTGCATTGGGGGAGACTTCAACATCGTATTAAATAAGGACCTAGATAGAACATTGAGAGCTAAATATACAAGTACACCTAAGACTTTGCATAAGCTAAAAGATATGATGGTAGAACTGAATTTATTAGATGCTTGGCATAGGAAGATGGCTCCCACTAAGGGTTTCACTTTTGATCGCAAAAAATATGGGCATCATTCTAGGATTGATTGTTTCTTGGTTGACTATTGTCTATATGATGAAGTAGAGTCAGTGGTCCATGGCCCAGCCTTACTTTCAGATCATTATCCTGTGACTTTGTTTCTAAGACTTCATGAACAGCAGGGACAGAGAAGATGGACTCTAGATAGAGCCGTATTATTGGATTTCTGTCGTTTTGGTCTTGCTCGGTTTAGATAAAGATACTCTACTTTTCTAAACTGGTGTGGTGTCCATTTGTAGTGTTTTCACTGTGTTACTGTGTGTCTGGGGGCAAATAATGTACACAGTGCCTTTGGGGTAAGCCTGTCTGCTCGTGCCAAACTAATAATAGGGTGAGCAGGGGTTATCTAAAGCGTGTAACTCCCTTATCCTGACTAGAAGCAAGGGTCCTTACTTGGACAAGGTACTCCTGCCAACTAGAGATCCCCATTTCTAACAAAATCCTAGATGGCCTTTAGCAAACTGGGGTCTGTTTCCTACCCTCTAAATTTGTGCCAAAGTACATTTCGATCAGTTGTATCAAATGTTGTGCACAGGTCCATAAAACAGGCATAGAGGTCTGCTATCAAAGGTGTAGGTGGTTCCTTACAAGTATTGACAGAGTCATGATGTTGTCTATAGTGCCATAAGTATCTCAAAAGCCTGTTTGATTCCATGGAATCATTGTCTGTTCCTTGCACCATGTCTGTGAATCATTCACAAGAAGATCAATCTGGAAAGTCAGCATTTCCTGCATGTCTGTGGAAGGAATCAGCATTTCCAGTTTCTAACTCTGCCTTTTGGAATTGCAACCTCTCCCAGAGTGTTCACAAAGGCATTAACTCCTATCATTGGATACCTTCAATTAAGAGTTGTTACTGTCTTCCCATATCTTGATGATTATTTTTTGTCTGCTATTTCTCTCCTCATGGTGATCAAAGATGTGGAGATGGTGACGATGAGACTAGAGGATCTGGGTTTTGTCGTCAATTACAAGAAATCCCATCTGAAACCATCTCAGAACAAGCTATTCATTGGTGCCCATTTCAGTACCCAACTGAGACAGGTTTTTATTCCTCAAGCAAGAATTGTGCCAATTCAGCACACTCAGAGACACCTTCTCAGGCAACCAATGAGTACAGCGAGGGCCTGGTTGAGGGTACTAGGGTTTATGGCTGAGTCAACATCAGTTGTCTCATGGGCACATTACCATCTGAAGTCTTAGACAATCATATGTTGATGCATTGGCCCCCAAGTTCACAACAATACATCACCTAATCACAGTTCCTAGTAACAAGCCAGATAAAACTGGAGTTCAGGTGGTAGTTAATGGAAGGGAATCTTTCGAAGTATGTCTCCCTAACCTATCCTGCACCAGTTCAGCAGACCACAGATGTCAGTTTTGGGTTTAGGGGGTATTTCTGTTGGATCATGAAATGAGGGGTGCCTGGTCACAGGAAGTGGAGGAGCACTCATCCCACCGGAGGGAGTTAACATCCATGTGGAATGCTTTCTGCTCTTTCACCACTTAGTTGGAAGCAAGAACGTCATTATCAGGTAACTAGAAGTTAACGTCGGAGTGGCACAAAGAGCAGGGATATTGAAATATAGTGGCAAACAGAACTTTGCCTGGGCAGTGCAACCGTTGCTAGCATTAACAGCAGTGTATATTCAGCAAACGTTGAATTTCCTGGCGGACAGCCTCAGCTGCAATCTGCCGTCATCATTCAACCGGCACATGAGTTCATTCCAGTTTTATAACTTCCTGAAAATAGATATTCTCATCTCCCCCAAATGCAGCATTGCCAACATTCTATATGGAACAATGTTGTCCACAAGCTTGGGCAATAGATTCCATAGCAATACATTGGCTCCAGGGGCTACTGTACGCCTTCTCACCAGTTCTTCTATCATAAGGGTGTTTGGGGAGATTCTGTAGGAGAGGAACTCTGTGATACTGGTAGCACCATTTTGGCCCTGGTGCCTTTGGCTCTCCCTACTTATGAGCCTTTCCAGGGGAGAATACTTCTATCTCCTCCTCCAATCTCCACTTCCCATGACAGCAATTAATCCAGTTTAAGCACCTCAAATTGATGGCCTGGAACTTAAGAGGGTACGTTTAGAAAGGATAGGGTCTTCTTCACAAGATTAGAAAAAGTCTTCAGCTGTAGCTGCATGCAAGAAAATTTGGGTTACATTTAGAAAATGGTGTATGGCTAAAGGGTTTAATTCTTTAACAGCGGACCCATTTAAGATACTTGAGTTCTTAAAGGATGGATTTTTGCAAGGGTTATCTCCAGCAACCTTATCTGCTCAGTGAGTGGCCATTAAAGCCCTTAGACTAGGAGAAGACTCCTAGAGAATTTATCAGTTAGTTTACAGGTACTAAGAAGTTTTAGACTCAAGAAACCTGAGGTTCTGAGTCCTAAGCCTGCCTGTCTCCTGTTTTGCGAGGCTTCCAACAACAACCTTTTCAGCCTTTAGGACAGGCAGATTGGGAATAGTTGCCTATTTTTCATTGCTATCAAGTCGGCAAGAAAGTTAGGCAAAATGGGTGCACTGGTGACATCTTACCAATACTTGAGTTTATTCTAGACCTGGTTGTCCTTAAACTAGATCCCAAATATGTTCTGAAAATCCATTTGCACTTCCATCTAGCCCATGAGATCATTCTTCCAGTTCACTAATCAGAAGGCAATGCTAAAATTCCGACCACATTGGATGTCAGTATAACCCTGACAATTTGTTTGAAATGTACAAAAGAGTTCAGGTCTTCCATTTCTCTGTTAATTTCCTACAAATCAGCACATAGAGGGAAAAAAGTAACAACTCAAATATTGAGTAGGTAATCTCCCAGTCAAATAGATAAATGTGAGAATCGATTCCCTCTAATAAACAATAACATTTCACTAGAGCAGTATCCCATTCATGCGCAGAATCTAAGGGGCCGCCGTACAAGAAATATGTAGGGCTGCTGCACCTGTCAGCCTTACAGTGGTTTTCCCCCAAACTTTTTGCCTTCACCCCTCCTATTTTTTTTACTTCAGTTTTGTTGGTCTTAGGACTCTGTGCACTTTACCACTGCTAACCAGTGCTAATGTGCTTGTACTCACTACCTACAACATCATAAAATTGACTTACACCTGATTGGCATATACTTATAAGTGTCATGGGGCCATACACCACCATATATGACGCTTGTCATGATGTGCATCCCTGGAAAGGTGCTGTGCGATCTTGGAGGATGCGCTCTGCATAAACCCACACTTATAACCCATATGCATCTGTGTGGCTTATCTGTGTGCTATCCACGTGTGCATCTGAATTTGTGTGTGCTCTCACCCCATATAGTTTGTGTGTAGTTTTTGTGTTGACACCATTAGTTATGGTCTGGGCCTGATGAATATACAATCAGGAAATGAGTCACCCAGACTGGTCCTGATGATTATACTATCAGGAAATGAGTTACCCAGAACACTCATGGTTTGAGCCTGGTAGATAACTTTAATCAGGAAATGAGTCACCCAGACTGAGCCTGGTGAATATTCAATCAGGAAATGGGTCACTCAGACTGGGCCTGATGATGATAAAATCAGGAAGTGAGGCACTCAGAACACTTATGGTATGAGCCTGGTGAATATACAACCGGAAATGAGTCACCCGCTCAGCAGCCATCTTAATTGGACCGGGACTATCAAGGCACTGCCCACCCTCACCCGGTTGCTAGGCAATCAGGAATCTGTGCTGCTTCGGTCACATCTTCAGAGCAGCTCCGGTCGCCATTGGACTTCAAGATAACGGCATCTAGTGGATCCTGAGTCACAAGCCTGCAGAGGATATCGGCGCATCATTCTGTGTCACAAGTCTGCAGTGAATTTCATCATCTTGTGTCACGAGCCTGCAGTGGGCATCAGCACTTCATCCTGTGTCATGGACCTGCAACTGACATTGGCACACCTGAAACTGTACAGTAAGTCACGCCGCCAGTTGCCCACACCCAAGGGGGCATCTTTAACGCCTCACTATAGAATCTCACCACAGCAGCTCTCGGCAAAGGTAACAAGTCAGTATACATGACTACAACTACTAGCGGATCTGACACTGCCCTCAGCATCGCATGCCCAGCTTGCTGCAATGTTTAGGGCTAGCCACCAGGGATAGTTGGAGGGTAAAGTAACCCAAAGGTTTACCAGGTTAAGGTCTGGACAGTTCATAATTGTGGGGCATGTGTGTAAGGTGCCTTTCAGCACTTTCGGATTGGAGAAGGGCTCCACTCCTTCAGGTGATTTTTCAGTGACTTAACTGAAGGCAACAGCTTGCCGTCTTCCTGAGCCAAGATCCTAGGCTACCTGGTGATCTGTTTGCGTGAAAAGGTAATACAGATACTGAAGTACGCAGGGGAGTGCTTGCATTAGGTGTGATGATCTGTGGGTAATTCTGTTTATGTTTATGCTTATATCATAGTGAGCATCACATCCTCTATGCCCACCTGATATTATGTCCAGGGCGACGCCTATCCAGCAACCACAGATGAGGGTGTCCAGTGAGCCAACAGACCAGATCTTGTTTCTTTATTATATTGTCCTATTCCCCCATGCTCTTCATTGTGATACGGGCTGACAGAATTGCAGTCCACATCGCAGTGAGGGGCGTTGTAGGACAAGCACGAAGATCGCTCCAGCTGGGTTCAGGTTATCTCAAGTTAGTGCATCTGGCAGATTGTCTCGCCCACGTATGCTAAACCAGCCTGAGCAATGGACGCTAACCAGGTACTGGCATCCATCTTAGAAACGATCACAAAGCCACAAGTTGAAGTGCAGGCTTCGCTAGTAGAAAGCCAAAAATTAATTAGGGAACTAGGGACAGTAGGTAGGGAAGTAGCTGGATTGTCTCGCAAGGGAATGCTGGTTCTACTAGTGATAAGGGAAATCCATGGGCATTTCCTCCTCCGTTAATCATGACTGGCTGCACATCTTCTACTCATACTTCAACTTCCTCTCCCCCTCTCGCTCCACCATGGGTTGGAACTGCCACATGTGCACAGGCTCGTACAATACACGTCGTACAGCCTCCCACCATTTCAGTTGTGGCTCCAAAAAGGTTCTATGGGGATCCCAAAAGATATGCCACATTCTTTAGTCCATGCAAATTACACTTCCTGTGCAAACCTGCAGCCTTACCTGAAGTCCAGACTAAAACGGCGTTTGTTCTGTCATATTTAGGGGGTAATGCCACTGGTTGGTCTATCCCCATTATAGAACACAACAACCCTATTCTATACGATTTCACTGCCTCTTGCGATGAATTGAAAAAACTGTTTGGCCGCAGGACACACAGGCATTCTTTGGATAGGGACTTGATTATGCTGCAGCAAGGCACACAAGACCTTTTGTCTTATATAACCACATTTAATAGACTCGTGGGTGAAACCGCATGGCCAGAAGCCAAACGCTCCTCATTATTTTACCAAAGTCTTCGTAGTGAGCTCAAGGACATCCTAGCCCAGGTGGTCAGCCTACTAGAAACTTGTGAGGAGCTTATAGATTTGACCATCCACTTGGATCATAGGTTGCTGGAACGGAAAGGAAATAAAACCAGAACAGACTCTAAGGTGATTATGGCCCAAAGTAAGTCCTTGGTGGGGGAGAACAGTTTGAAAGGAAGTAAAAGGCCCGAAATCATGCAGATGAATGGAATCAGGGAACCTCTCACTCAAGAAGAAAGTGAAAAAAGGAGAAAGCTGAAGTTGTGTTTATATTGTGGCAAAAGTAGTCACTTTATCAAAGATTATAGAACTCGCCCTAAGTTAGGACAAGGAAGGCCATGAAAGAAGGAAGGAGCAAGCCATGTTACACACCCAAGTAACACCAGAGGTAGCAGAAAACTAGTACCTTCGAGTTTGAAAGAGATCCCTGACTCAAGATAACCAATGGACCAACAAATCTCCAGCTTTTTGGCAAATATGCAGTAGGGGCTGTGGCCCATATCAACATCACTCTGACCTTACCAGATGCAAGACAAGTGCAAATAGGGGCCCTCATAGATTCTGGAGCTACCAGTAATTTAATTGATCACTCATTGACTAGTCAGCTAAGGATACTGTGTATTAAAAAGAAAGTCCCTGAGCCAGTCAAAGCAGTCAATGGGCAGCCCTAACATCCGGGAAAGTGTGTTATCACACCCATTCCATGGCTGTGAGCTTAGGGCTCGACTATTACGAGAGCATCCATTTTGACCTTATCGACGTACCTTACTTCTACCTGATCTTCCGAATGCCATAGTTGACCTTGCATGACCCAACCATACACTGGGCTGCTTGCACAGTTGTCCTAGAGTCAGCCTATTGTAAAAAACATTGTACCGACCAAGCAATACAGCTGCACTCAGCGAACAGTACTCCAGCTCGCTGTTTATGTTATGGTAGTGAGGCCCAAATCTGTTGTGCTTCCACCTTACCCCCTGACTATCAAGACTTTCATGAGGTTTTCAGCAAGGAACAAGCTTGTCAACTACCCCCACATCGTGAATACGATTATAGGCTAGATCTGATACCAGGAGCTAATATACCTTGTAGCAGTATTTATGCCCTCACGGAGCCGTAGAATCAGCATCTCCGACAAAACTTAGTTGAAAACATGGTGTCGGGGTTCATACGTCCTTCCCAGTTCCCAGCCTCTTCGCCTCTTTTCTTCATTCCAAAGAAGAGGGGTGACTTACGCACCTGCATCAACTACAGGTCAGTGAATAAGCTCATGGTTAAATACTGTTACCCGTTTCCACTTGATCCTGTACTACTGGATCAACTAAAAGGAGCCAAGGTCTTCACCAAACTTGAGTTCAGGGGAGCATACCATCTTTTGCAAGTCCAAAGGAGTGACTAATGGAAGACCGCGTTCAGGACCCAGTTTGGCCTGTTTGAATATCAGGTCATGCCCTTCGGACTTTGCACCGCCCCTGCTGCCTTCCAGTATTTTATGGATGATGTTCTGTGGGCTACCTGGATGTCTTCTGTGTGGTGTACATTGACGACATCCTCATCTTCTCTGACGCAATGAAGACACACATTGATCACATCAAAGCTGCGCTTACACGGCAAAGGGAGAATCATCTCTTTGCAAAGTTGGAGAAGTGTCAGTTTCATGCATCCGAGATTGAGTTCCTCAGTTACATTATAAGCCCTAAAGGAATCAAGATGGACAACAACAAAGTAGCGGCCATCACTCAGTGGAAGACTCTAACAACCGTGAATTCTTTGCAAAGCTTCCTCAGCTTTGCAAACTTTTACCGGAGGTTTATACAGCATTTCTCCACCATAGTACAACCTTTGACACAACTCCTGTGAAAAAAGATAGACTTTAAATGGACAGAAGAAGTTGAGCTAGCATTTGGTCAGTTGAAAAAACAACTAACGCAGGCCCCAATACTTCAGCATCTGGACTTGACCTTGCCCTTTCAGTTGGAAGCTTATGTGTTCAATCATGCAATGGGAGGAGTTCTGTCACATTTACAGTCCAGATGCACCCAGTGGACTTTTATTCCCAGACGTTCACTCCCAGCCAACTCAACTATAGAAATACAGATAAGAAACTCTTTTGAACAGTGGCGGTGCTACTTGATTGGGGCTCGCCATACGGTCGAGATCTACACTGACCATCGGAATTTACAGTTCCTGAAATCGGCTAGGGCCCTCACATCACATCAACTTCAATGGTCACTGTTTTTTTCTGATTTCGTTTTTTTAATCAAACATCACTCTTAGCGCCGAGACACCCATGGGTATTTGTGCGCTCTAGAAATTGTTAACATAACATAACATAACTCTGGGGCACAGAATGGTAAAGCTGACACCTTTTATCAGATGCAGAATCAAGCACCTACCATCCAAGAGGAATTATCTAAAAAACACCATTACTTTTACATGAAGGCCATCCAGTAGAGGAATATGTCTTGAGCATTAATGTTACCATAGGGATCAGGAATTCTTATCCGCTGTGAAAAAAGCCACTCAAGATATAAATACCCATGACTGGATTTCCACCGAGAACAATGAGAAGAAGGATCACGGACTACTATTTCATCAGGAGGCTATATATGTGCCGAATAAAGCCTCACAAAAAAAGACCTTACATGGTACCACAATTCAGATATAGCAGGCCACCTGGGAATTCAAAAAAACACTGCAGCGGTCATAAATATTTCTGGTGGCCCACCGTAAAAGAAGACGTTGGAAGGCATATCATCACTTGTATGGTATGTGCCCAAGCAAAGGTAGAACACAGAAAACCTAGTGGGTTGTTACGACCACTGCCGACACCCCCTAGTCCATGGCACACTGGGTCCATGGATTTCATTGTAGAGATGCCTATCAGTCAGGGAAATAAAGTAATTCTGGTTGTGGTAGATCAGCTAACTAAAGTAGGGCACTTCATTGCTTTACCAAACTGCCTTTTGCCAAAAACTTAGCTCATACATTCACACAACATATTGTACGTCTGCATGGTATACCCAATGTTATGATCACTGATAGGGGACACAGTTCACTGCACATTTCTGGCAGCAACTCTGCAATTTGTTGAAAATTGACGTCAGACTGTGCATGAGTTACCACCCACAGACAGACGGCATTACTGAGATACAACAAAAGGGAGACTGGAGTACGCATCTGTGGATGGCAAAGTTTGTATACAATAATGCTGGACATTCAGTTTTAGAGTATTCTCCTTTTTTGTCTTCTTTGGCTATCACCCAAATATTTTGTCCTTTGAAAGTCCAGCTCAATCCATGCATCAAACAGCACTAGAACACCACCAAACCTTGAGAACCATTCACATCCAAGCAAGGAGACATCTTGAACTAGCCAAAGGTAAGGCCAAATTGTATGCAGACAGAAAAAGATCTCCCATCCCAAGTATGCTGTCAGAGACCGTGTCTGGTTATCGACAAAACACTTGGCCTCACTGGGTTATCAAAAAATGAATTCAAAATTCATTGGACCTTGTACCTTCAACAAGGTTCTGTAGTGTGGTTTGTGGCCTCATTGTCTACATTGCTAAGTTAGCTTAGGCCTGGCTGCCATGATGCCTATTTTGCACACGTTACTCTGTGACTTTGTTTTTCCAGACTCTGCTTGTGCCAGGTTATATTAGAACTGTCTGCCTTTTTGCCTTTCACCTTTTCTCATGTTCCCTGTGGGTTTCGTCTGCACACCATGTACAAGGTCGAAAAACAACGTCCCTTGTTATTGCTGATCTGGTCAGCCCCTCGCACTTAGACATAACACGAAATACAGCTGCACTGGAGAAATTCGGGTGCTTTTAATATTGTGAGCTCCCTGTTGGTGGCACTTGGAGAAAAACCTTTCCAGGGAGAAGAGCTGGGCTTGTCTGATGATGTAAACCTTGCATCTAGATATTGAGGTATGAGGGTCCGCCTGACAAAGCCCAGAGGTCTTCTATTTTTATAATAAACTAGTTAATAGCACGGGGAGGGTGGTAAGGCCATTTAGCCCTATATCCACTGTCTTTATAAAATGCTGTTCCCGTTTGTATTCTATGGAATTGTAACCATGCTTATTATTTTATCGTTATGCATTATGCTGATAGAACTGGCACGTGTACTTTATCTTAGAGCACGATAGTTGAAATAAACATTTTAAACTATACAGTGTCTCTTATTACGCACGTTGTGGACAAGTTTGAGTGAGTTATGAAAGAGTGTTCTTGCTCCCGCGAGTCCTGAGAGAGAGACTGTGTTCTGGGTTGTCTAATCATTGGTAGCTTCGCTGTAGTACGGAGAACGAATGAGACGCTAAAGCTAGTCGGATTGGGATTGTGGGTACTAAGGTACATGGTTGGTTCACCACTATACACCGAGGTCCTATTATCCTGTGCATAGCTCTGTATATGTGCAGAATCCCCGCAACATGGCGCCACCAACGTGGGGCTTCTTATCTGCGAGACGCTTGAGTAGTGCTTGTGCTTGTCCACAATAACCTTCGCTTACGCTTCCGGAAAAGTATGTGAGGGTGATACCTCCTATATTGATGTTTTTATAGGTTCTTTCAAGCTTGAAGTTATTAAAAGGTGTTTATGTTAACCCTATATTGCGCTGCCTCACACTAGGTTGTCGATCATTCCTGGTCTTAATGGCGAATATAAATATACCGGCACATAGCCGCGCGGCGCTCCGGGCTCATTTACAGGCTTATGGAGTGCCTGACGCGGGTGTAGCTCTCATATTTGTGGTGCAGGCTGATCCGGCTCACCACTTTGAGGTGTTTTACTCCTGGGTCACTTTTCCGGCGGTGGAAGGAGCTGACAATTTGTTTCATGTTTACGCTCCCACTGCCTTACCCAATGCTTATCGGCCTTATCAGGCTCTTGAAGTACCACTTACGGCATGGCAACACCGTATTTGGTTTAATGGTGCCCTCCCACATCCGGTTACCCCAGGTCGTTTAGGCCCCTTCACAATAGAGGGGGCCACTTGGCCAGTCCTGGCCAGGTATACCCCACATCTGCGTTATTTGACGCTTACGGTTGATGAACTGCGCGCATTGCATACGTCTTTAATCCGCGTGCACAGAGCTTTGGTACAATATGTTCCAGGCAACGTCCAGGGGGCCCCTCCTGGAGTTGCGGCGCATCGAGCTGGACCAGGCGGTGTAACCATAAGTCCCGTCATGGTTAATTTGGTGATGGGCAAGCGCCCACAGAATAAGGATGATTTGCCTTATTGGCTTGCAGAAAAATTTGACCAGCTGGAGGCTGTTTTTCCAAATACTTCTCCTGTGGACAAACACAGGATTTTGACGATTAGCTTGCCGAAAGACTTAATTCCCGAGTTGGCAGAATGCAACAACTGGGGCAAGGTATTCGCAGCAGTATATGCGAAGTGTTTCGGCACTCCTTCCATGACGGTTCTCCCCTTTGTAATTAAACGAGTGCAGGATGAACATGGCCCGGAGGCGGCTGTGGAATTGGGGATGAGACTGGTGGGAGTGTTCGATGTAGTGGCTGATCTAATCCTTGCGAACGTCAAGGGTGATGCAGTCAACTTTCAAGTCGCTAATGCTTTGGCTTTGGTCCCGGAGCCGGACAAGCCACGCGAATTACCGAAAATTATTGCACAGGCTTATAAGACCATTGGCCGCAATAGTTTGGGGGTCAAGCCTTTTGCTAAAACGCAAACTCAATCAACACCACAACAAAAAACTCAGTCTGAGAAAGTTGAGAAACCGTTTTTTACTAAAAAGAACTGGAGGTTGAAAAAACAGGGTAAGCAACAATCAAAACCAGGGTCGCGTGCCGCATCCCCGGTGTCCATAAATTCTGAACGCACTTATGATTTGCGAGACAGAGCGAGAATTAAATCTCCAGATAGATTTCAAGTCCCTGACCCGCATTCTCCTCGTCCTTCACAGGCACCATCGACCTCCCAGACTGGTGGAGGAGATCGCCAGGATATAGGCAAGGATCGTGAGGTCCCACAGGGACGAGACCAACCTCGACAACCAGGCCGAGGGAAACCAGAAGAATTTCCACGTTCACGCCCACAGTTTCAGAAGAAAAAAGTTGCAGCATTAACAGCGAGGTATGCCACAGATGGTGAGAACGAGACTCCTGAATTGGACGTGGGCAGTGACGCTGCTAGACAGCGCCGCGGAAGTTACCATAGTGTGGGAGGCACTGCGTCCTCATGTGGAGGCGACAGCAACTGATACATTCATTACTGTCGAGACAGCTGACACCCGAGTGGCACCCCCTGACAGACTATTTAATATTGTCATTCAAATTGAAGGTGACATTGAGCGTGTTATTAAAGGGATTTTTGGGGAAAATATGACCTCTTCTTACGACATTTTGTTGGCAGAGGCGGATTGGCTGCCCCCATTCGTACTTGCTGCTCGAAGAGGGGAGGAGGTCATCCTTCCGAGTTTTTCTCGTCATGTCCCCAGGGACAAAGCGGAGGCTCTCACAGCTGAATGGGCTGGGGCCCTGGCTCCGGCGCTATACCGTAACCACGTGGGCTGGGATGAGGATTCTCCACCCCATGATATACCCTTGCGGTCTCTGCCACAGCCCCAACCCCAATATCCCATCCGGCGGGAAGCTAAAGGTCCCGTTTCAGACATTCTGACAAAGTTAGAATATCAAGGAGTAATTGAAACATGCGTATCACCAATGAATAATCCCCTTTTTGCGGTTTCTAAACCCGATGGGTCGTACCACTTAGTTTTGGATTGCCGACATTTGAACTCTCATTGTCGGACCTTTGCGGTACAAAATACCCACAGTTCTGCGCTAGTATACAGTCTTGTTCGCAAAAAATATAAAACGACACTTGACCTATCCAATGGATTTTACACGCATAATTTGTCCCCGGAGTGCAGCCAATGGAGTGCTTTCACTTCCGGTGGAAAACAATTTAAATTTCGGCGTTTGCTCATGGGCTACAAGAACAGCCCGGGGGTCTTCGCCGCCCGTGTTGTCTCTCTGTTGGACAGCATAGACCCAGATGCGTATTCGTACGTCGACGATATCTATCTGACAGATGACGAATTATGGCCGCATCTTTCCCGGGTGGACCGCATCATTCTTGAATTTGCGGTCTTAGGATACAAATTTAATTTTGCCAAATCTCACATCGCAGAATTCACTGTTTTGTTTTTGGGATATGAGCTCAACAATGAAGGTAGGGGCTTAGCTCCCCATTTCTTGGAGAAGTGCGCACTTTTGCGCCCTCCAACGACCCTGAAGAAACTTCAGTCATTACTTGTATTTTTAAACTTCGGGCGTTCTTACATTGCCGAATATGCCCAGCGTATCAAGCCTCTCTATGCCTTGATACAACCTAACTTTTCGAAGTCATGCAGGCTTCCTCAGCATTCCTCTATACTGCACTCTTTGCAGTCTGATCTACTTGAATCTAAGTTCTTGTTGACTCGTGATAACCACACGAACCTGGTGATTAGAATTGTGCCAGGGGCAGTGGGTTTCACGTACTTAACGTTTAACGAAGGCGACACAGTCCCTATTGCATACAAGTCGCATCTTTACACTTCAGCGGAGTTGCGCTTTTCCTCTGTGGAGAAAGTTTTGACTGCAGTGCAAATGGCGATTCTTAAAGAACGTGCACTGGCCCAGGGAAAACGCATTTTGGTGGTAACACCGTATCCTGCCCTTGAGGCAGTGACGAAGGCGAGTGTACCGAACTCTAAGGCTTTGCACCCCGTTGGATACAATGGGCTACATCTCTGACGTCCCCAGATGTCACTTTCATTTTTGATTCCTCTCTTCAGACACAGGAGTTCTTACAGTATGAATTTGTTGATCCTCCTCCTCTGTCTTTGCTGCCGCTTGAGGAGTACGAATGTATCATTTACACCGATGGTTCGGCGCAACTGGCCACGGGTTCTAGGCATGCTTATTCCGCAGCGTGTGCTATTGTTGCAGGTACTATGGTGAACGGTGAGTTTAAATCGAGTGTGGTGCACACACAGGCACTAGGAGACAGTACCGCAGAATTGGCCGAGCTGCGTGCTTTGGTGCTCGTACTTGAGTTCGCGAATCCAGACGTGTCGACTCTTATTGTATGCAACTCTTACTACTGTGTTCAATCCTTCAATGATGACTTATTCTTTTGGTCTCAAACCGACTATAGAGATGCTAAAGGCAGCACAATTAAGCATAAAATGCTTTGGGTTCGAGTGGCAGATCTTAAACAACGTCTGCCTCTCACACAGGTGATTCACACTCTTGGCCACCAGCGTGTGGGCGCACACGCGGTCGGTAATAGTTTGGCAGATGAAGCTGCCAAATCTACGGTAGCCACGTGCTCAGTAGCAGCAGTTACAAGATCCATGACAAGAATGGATAATGAGATTTTGGCAGCTATTGCTGCAACGAAGGAAGGTGCTAATTACCCACGGGGTTTCCCTTCCAAGTACTCTTATCACTTAAGTCCCGAACAGGTTCCTTACGTAAGAATTCCAGACGTTGGTGATCGGCTGATTCCCAACGCGGACCGCAGAACTTCCTTGATAACGGCCGCACACACGAAGGCTTGGCTTCAGCCCATGCTGGCGTGTCTGCGACTGTTTCCATCTTGCAGCAGCGTTACTGGTGGCGTGGTTTATATAAACAAACCCGTACTTATGTGCTTTCTTGTGACGTGTCTCAGCAAATTAAGCCTTCGACGGTTACACGACCACCACAAACACAGCTCTGCATTTCTAACAAACCTTTTGGGTGTGTTTACCTTGATCACTGCGGTCCATTTTCTTCTGACACTGCATATAAATACATCTTAGTTGCAGTAGATTCGTGCACACGTTTCAACTGGGTTTGGCCGCAACGAAGTGCTGACGCTCGAAATGTCATAAGGGATTTGCGTGTCTTTGTGGGAATTTTTGCCTGTGGCACCTTCTATTCCGACCAAGGTCCAGCATTCGCCTCTAAGACGTACAAGGACGCGATGAGGTCGCTGGGGGTGCTGGTGCAATGTTCATCTCCATATCGGCCTGAGGGCAACTCGATTGTTGAGCGAATGAACCATGACTTAAAGCAATCCTTGACAGCTAGAGTCTTAGGTACTGGCAGGAACTGGCTGGCCCACTTGTATGGCGTGCAACATGCACTTAATAATCTCCCTAGAAGATCTCTGGGTGGGCGGACCCCATACGAAATGCTCTTTGGCATACAAATGTTTGTGCCAGACCTTGATGGTCTAGACATGGCGGCGAATGCCGCAATCTTTGACGTAGATAATCATTCTACTATGTTGCAGGACTTACAAGAGACCCGTGACAAACTTGCTAATGAACACTTGCCTTCAGCCACTGACGCTGCGCTGCAGATTCCGGTTGCCGGCTGGCTTCCGAAAGTTGGAGATCTGGTCCGAGAGAAGGTGGAGAACAAAAAAGAATTTGGCCCCTCTTATCGTGCACCAGTTCCTGTCCTTGACTTGAAGGGTACTCGTACAGTCATCATACCACCGCTTCCTTTTCGCAAAGACAACAGATACGTCTCAGTGGACAATGTCAAGCTACCACATCTGGCCGATCCTGAATAGCGTGACACCTGCGGTATCATGTCCAGCCATTTCAAGGACTCCTGTTTGTGGCCCTCCACCTTACACAGACACTGATGTTGCCATTGAGATGGTAGTTTTGCCTGATCGCCTGCTCGACTGCCCGGATTCCTCCTGCAACGAGAAGACCGAGTATGCATACCCCGCCAACGAGTCAGTGGCTCATTTACCTACAACACCACTGAGCCCAACCCGTTTTTCCTTTGATTCGGCTTCCACCTCATCACTTATCCCGTCCAGCTTCAGTATTTTTATATCCTGGTTCAGAGACAATTTTTTGGTCCCACCATGGACATACATCTGGTTGGTACTATTCCTGATTTTTCTGTTCATGTCCATTGGCTTTGTGACAGTTTTTTTCTTACTCATCAATGGCCATTATTTGCCAGAACGCTCTGCAGTGAACTGTGTCGCTGGAACTTTGGCTCTGCATTCTTCCTCTCACATCATGAAGCGTGACCACACATTTGTGAACATTTCAGCTTTCCCAGTCGCTGATGGCATTGTTTGGGATGCGGTAAATTTCCAAATTCATGGACCAACCGAGATTATTAATGTACCGAATGTCCTCCGTGTTTATATGGGTGATGTGGTGAAAAGTAATGTTCATTCTGACGATTGGGATGTGCATGCTGTTGAATCGTTATTCTCTGATTTGAAATATTATGCTGCTTTTAATGCTGAGGATTTGTACTTAAATTCTGCAAGTTATGCTGATTTATATTGTTACCAGCATTGGGGCAACCATTTTCTCCATAAACCAAGTACGCTTAATTAAGGGGTACTTTTAATTACACACAATGGGAACATTGTCCGACCCCTTTGCCAGGTAGCTCCCAAACACTTAAAAATAAATGTACTTACTTTACAGACTCTGATAGATCAAACCCTGGGTCCTATTATTTTAAATTGCACGCTTCGTCCACTCAGAAGATCATGTTGACCCACACCAAATTGCTATATTCGGGTTCCTTTTTGAACGCATTAGCAGTGAGTGGTTATGAACACTGGCAGGACACCATTGACTTAAAATCTATTTGGGGCACCAAATCATGGCAGGTACGCGGCACGGAAGCCTTACACCGTGCTTGCCTAATCCCGGCCCAAATTTTATTTTTAAATCGTATGATCTATCAAACAACCTGTTGGGGTTTGGCTACTTCCAAACAATTGAATGCACCCTCCATTCCCGTATTGTCTTCAACTCCCAACGAAAGCTTGCGTTTCAATATTTCCCTTGCCAATTTGCAAGCTTTGTTTCAAAACAATTCGTTTAATGTCTCAGCGTTTGTTCAGTCACCCTGGTTGGCTTGGCCCATAGCATCAAATGCCTGCCAACTGCGTTTTCATGACTCAGCTCCTGGTTACAAACATACTGTTACAACATATTCTGTTGGTAAATTGTGTAAACAGTGGTTGCAGCACTCTTCATTAGATTCTGTAAAACAACATTTATCCCTCCTATCAGGCAACATTGATCTGTCCGATTTTGTTCTAGGGCCTCGTGGTCCTCGACCTAAAAGGTTCATTTATGAGACTTACAATGAACTCTGGAAGCTTTCGCAAATTGAAGCTGCTTCCCGTTTACGGGAAATCGATCAGGCTAATCTAGAAAAAGTGCTTGCTGTTGTTGACAATAGTATTAATACCCTGCCTTCCCACATTTACACATTAGAGAATATTGTTTCATCTGTTGTTGATATTGTACAAGATGATGTGTCTGTGTTATATCATGGTCAGAATCAATTGCGTTCAGTAATGCAGTTTGCGTGGACATTGCAAACATTGAAAATGGGCAAGGTTCCGTGGCATTTTTTAAACAAGTCTGCCTTGTTCTTGCCATTTAATTTAACTGAAAAACAGCAATTCATGTCCATGAATGATGCAACATACACTCTCTTACATATCGAAAAGATAGAGCCATTACCATTCTCTGTGGTGGAGTTGGACTCTGCAGTGTGGCTAGTTCACGGGGTTATCGCTTTGCCTTTTTCTTTGTTTGAGCTCAGTTCATGCATGAAACATTATCCTGTTGGCCGTTTTCAGCCTTTAGGCAGTGCCTTCTTGCATGAACTTTGGTCCCTGCCTTTCATGTACAGATGCCTTAGGGACGGAAAGGAGGTTTTTCTCACGGGAGAGTCTTGCGATTCTACAGTGGGTCATTCCCTAATTTGTAAAAACATTAAATTGCACGGGGCTTGTAATGTTTCGGCTCCGAATCTTGCTTGTGTTTTAAAAGGCATTCCGGCTCCTGTTATATCACCTACTTTCACTGTGCTTGCAAATGGTAGCTATTTGCTTCTGAATAATCAAGACTGCTGTGGAATACAGGCAGGCATCCCCTACATTGTAACGGTTTCCCACCGTGTGGTGTGCTGCAAAAATGTGCTTTTTCCACCCCGCACGACATGATAGGTAGTTCTAATTGGCCTTCCATACCGACGTTGAAGGCGGATTTCAATAAATTGAGCAGAATAAAGGCGCTATTATTAAACCAGGAGGTTATGCTCACTTCCGCACGGGAGACCTTCGTCCTCCAGGTGGCTAGTACCCACAGTGAGATACAGGCTCTTTTGAACACAAACCTCCCACAACATTTCGGTGAACTGATTCACCGCGTTTTCAATGCTTCTAATACCGAAGGTCTTGTGCATTTTTTAAAGTTGTGGGCTCTGGCCTTGTTACCTCCTTTCAAACTATATTTGGTGTAATTCCGGCTTTTATTCATTCTATTTTTTCCAGCGTCTTTGGCGGCTTTCCATTGCTCTTAGCCTTAGCTGCTGGAATATTACTTTTAATTTGTTTGCTGCGCAATGGCTGCACTTCCTGGGGGCCTGCTCGACCAAGGTCGACTCCAGATGCTCCGTGAACGCATGCTCATCAGCTTCGGCATCCTACCATTGGCGACACTCGGTGTGTCCTATAGACTTTCTTTTCGCTTTGCGTATTTCACTTGCGTGCAACCTGTGATGTCTTGCTTACGGTGTCCTTTCTCTTGGTCCTTGGATGTTTGCATCTCCAATACGTCTCTGCCGGACCCGGATTTTGGCCAGTTGATGGGCCCCTTAGTGGCCCATGAACAGGACTGTTCCGGCGCTGGATTGATGGTGTGTGCGGCTGCACTTGGAGTTTTGGCGCAATGGGATATCTGGGCGGCTGCTCAGGATCTCCTACAACGAAGTTATATTGAGTATCATGCAAGTTGTCACGCAATGCTGATCACTGCTCCCTGTTATGAGGAACATGAATGCAGTTTTGATTTGTTAAACTGGATGGCATCTCTTTTTTCAGACGATACCAATGATGTGCTCTTGGAAGGTGTGGCAGTTTTCTGCACATACACTCTATGGGATTAGGGGCATTCGCTTTCAACGAACTGCATTGCTGGATTTTTTATTTTTTGTCTTTTGGTGCCCTGATTTCTGGCCCTATCGGCATTTTTTGTCCTGAACTTTTTTTCCATTCACTGTCCTTCATGGGGACTTTTCATTAATAGACGTTTACATTCTGCTCCATCTATTTGAACTCTGTTTTCGTCCTATGTCTTGGCCTATGGACTGACCAGGGGAGGGTGTAGTGTGGTTTGTGGCCTCATTGTCTACATTGCTAAGTTAGCTTAGGCCTGGCTGCCATGATGCCTATTTTGCACACGTTACTCTGTGACTTTGTTTTTCCAGACTTTGCTTGTGCCAGGTTATATTAGAACTGTCTGCCTTTTTGCCTTTCACCTTTTCTCATGTTCCCTGTGGGTTTCGTCTGCACACCATGTGCAAGGTCGAAAAACAACGTCCCTTGTTATTGCTTATCTGGTCAGCCCCTCGCACTTAGACATAACACGAAATACAGCTGCACTGGAGAAATTCGGGTGCTTTTAATATTGTGAGCTCCCTGTTGGTGGCACTTGGAGAAAAACCTTTCCAGGGAGAAGAGCTGGGCTTGTCTGATGATGTAAACCTTCCATCTAGATATTGAGGTATGAGGGTCCGCCTGACAAAGCCCAGAGGTCTTCTATTTTTATAATAAACTAGTTAATAGCACGGGGAGGGTGGTAAGGCCATTTAGCCCTATATCCACTGTCTTTATAAAATGCTGTCCCCATTTGTATTTTATGGAATTGTAACCATGCTTATTATTTTATCGTTATGCATTATGCTGATAGTATTGGCACGTGTACTTTATCTTAGAGCACGATAGTTGAAATAAACATTTTAAACTATACAGTGTCTCTTATTACGCACGTTGTGGACAAGTATGAGTGAGTTATGAAAGAGTGTTCTTGCTCCCGCGAGTCCTGAGAGAGAGACCGTGTTCTGGGTTGTCTAATCATTGGTAGCTTCGCTGTAGTACGGAGAACGAATGAGACGCTAAAGCTAGTCGGATTGGGATTGTGGGTACTAAGGTGCATGGTTGGTTCACCACTATACACCGAGGTCCTATTATCCTGTGCATAGCTCTGTATATGTGCAGAATCCCCGCAACATGGCGCCACCAACGTGGTGCTTCTTATCTGCGAGATGCTTGAGTAGTGCTTGTGCTTGTCTACAATAACCTTCGCTTACGCTTCCGGAAAAGTATGTGAGGGTGATACCTCCTATATTGATGTTTTTATAGGTTCTTTCAAGCTTGAAGTTATTAAAAGGTGTTTATGTTAACCCTATATTGCGCTGCCTTACACTAGGTTGTCGATCATTCCTGGTCTTAATGGCGAATATAAATATACCGGCACATAGCCGCGCGGCGCTCCGGGCTCATTTACAGGCTTATGGAGTGCCTGACGCGGGTGTCGCTCTCATCTTTGTGGTGCAGGCTGATCCGGCTCACCACTTTGAGGTGTTTTACTCCTGGGTCACTTTTCCGGCGGTGGAAGGAGCTGACAATTTGTTTCATGTTTACGCTCCCACTGCCTTACCCAATGCTTATCGGCCTTATCAGGCTCTTGAAGTACCACTTACGGCATAGCAACACCGTATTTGTTTAATGGCGCCCTCCCACATCCGGTTACCCCAGTTTGTTTAGGCCCCTTATCAATAGAGGGGGCCACTTGGCCAGTCCTGGCCGGGTATACCCCACATCCGCGTTATTTGACGCTTGCGGTTGATGAACTGCGCGCATTGCATACGTCTTTAATCCGCGTGCACAGAGCTTTGGTACAATATGTTACAGGCAACGTCCAGGGGGCCCCTCCTGGAGTTGCGGCGCATCCAGCTCGAGCGGGCGGTGTAACCATAAGTCCCATCATGGTTAATTTGGTGATGGGCAAGCGCCCACAGAATAAGGATGATTTGCCTTATTGGCTTGCAGAAAAATTTGACCAGCTGGAGGCTGTTTTTCCAAATACTTCTCCTGTGGACAAACACAGGATTTTGACGATTAGCTTGCCGAAAGACTTAATTCCCGAGTTGGCAGAATGCAACAACTGGGGCAAGGTATTCGCAGCAGTATATGCGAAGTGTTTCGGCACTCCTTCCATGACGGTTCTCCCCTCTGTAATTAAACGAGTGCAGGATGAACATGGCCCGGAGGCGGCTGTGGAATTGGGGATGAGACTGGTGGGAGTGTTCGATGTAGTGGCTGATCTAATCCTTGCGAACGTCAAGGGTGATGCCGTCAACTTTCAAGTCGCTAATGCTTTGGCTTTGGTCCCGGAGCCGGACAAGCCACGCGAATTACCGAAAATTATTGCACAGGCTTATAAGACCATTGGCCGCAATAGTTTGGGAGTCAAGCCTTTTGCTAAAACGCAAACTCAATCAACACCACAACAAAAAACTCAGTCTGAGAAAGATGAGAAACCGTTTTTTACTAAAAAGAACTGGAGGTTGAAAAAACAGGGTAAGCAACAATCAAAACCAGGGTCGCGTGCCGCATCCCCGGTGTCCATAAATTCTGAACGCACTTATGATTTGCAAGACAGAGCGAGAATTAAATCTCCAGATAGATTTCAAGTCCCTGACCCGCATTCTCCTTGTTCTTCACAGGCACCATCGACCTCCCAGACTGGTGGAGGAGATCGCCAGGATAGAGGCAAGGATCGTGAGGCCCCACAGGGACAAGACCAACCTCGACAACCAGGCCGAGGGAAACCAGAAGAATTTCCACGTTCACGCCCACAGTTTCAGAAGAAAAAAGTTGCAGCATTAACAGCGAGGTATGCCACAGACGGTGAGAACGAGACTCCTGAATTGGACGTGGGCAGTGACGCTGCTACACAGCGCCGCGGAAGTTACCATAGTGTGGGAGGCACTGCATCCTCATGTGGAGGCGACTGCAACTGATACATTCATTACTGTAGAGACAGCTGACACCCGAGTGGCACCCCCTGACAGACTATTTAATATTGTCATTCAAATTGAAGGTGACATTGAGCGTGTTATTAAAGGGATTTTTGGGAAAAATCTGACTTCTTCTTACGACATTTTGTTGGCAGAGGCGGATTGGCCGCCCCCATTCGTACTTGCTGCTTGAAGAGGGGAGGAGGTCATCCTTCCGAGTTTTTCTCGTCATGTCCCCAGGGACAAAGCGGAGGCTCTCGCAGCTGAATGGGCTGGGGCCCTGGCTCCGGCGCTATACCGTAACCACGTGGGCTGGGATGAGGATTCTCCATCCCATGATATACCCTTGCGGTCTCTGCCACAGCCCCAACCCCAATATCCCATCCGGCGGGAAGCTAAAGGTCCCGTTTCAGACATTCTGACAAAGTTAGAATATCAAGGAGTAATTGAAACATGCGTATCACCAATGAATAATCCCCTTTTTGCGGTTTCTAAACCCGATGGGTCGTACCGCTTAGTTTTGGATTACCGACATTTGAACTCTCATTGTCGGACCTTTGCGGTACAAAATACCCACAATTCTGCGCTAGTAAACAGTCTTGTTCGCAAAAAATATAAAACGACACTTGACCTATCCAATGGATTTTACACGCATAATTTGTCCCCGGAGTGCAGCCAATGGAGTGCTTTCACTTCCAGTGGAAAACAATTTAAATTTCGGCGTTTGCTAATGGGCTACAAGAACAGCCCGGGGGTCTTCGCCGCCCGTGTTGTCTCTCTGTTGGACAGCATTGACCCAGATGCGTATTCATACGTCGACGATATCTATCTGACAGATGACGAATTATGGCCGCATCTTTCCCGGGTGGACCGCATCATTCTTGAATTTGCGGTCTTAGGATACAAATTTAATTTTGCCAAATCTCACATCGCAGAATTCACTGTTTTGTTTTTGGGCTATGAGCTCAACAATGAAGGTAGGGGCTTAGCTCCCCATTTCTTGGAGAAGTGCGCACTTTTGCACCCTCCAACGACCCTGAAGAAACTTCAGTCATTACTTGGATTTTTAAACTTCGGGCGTTCTTACATTCCCGAATATGCCCAGCAAATCAAGCCTCTCTATGCCTTGATACAACCTAACTTTTCGAAGTCATGCTGGCTTCCTCAGCATTCCTCTATACTGCACTCTTTGCAGTCTGATCTACTTGAATCTAAGTTCTTGTTGACTCGTGATAACCACACGAACCTGGTGATTAGAATTGTGCCAGGGGCAGTGGGTTTCACGTACTTAACGTTTAACGAAGGCGACACAGTCCCTATTGCATACAAGTCGCATCTTTACACTTCAGCGGAGTTGCGCTTTTCCTCTGTGGAGAAAGTTTTGACTGCAGTGCAAATGGCGATTCTTAAAGAACGTGCACTGGCCCAGGGAAAACGCATTTTGGTGGTAACACCATATCCTGCCCTTGAGGCAGTGACGAAGGCGAGTGTACCGAACTCTAAGGCTTTGCACCCCATTGGATACAATGGGCTACATCTCTGACGTCCCCAGATGTCACTTTCATTTTTGATTCCTCTCTTCAGACACAGGAGTTCTTACAGTATGAATTTGTTCATCCTCCTCCTCTGTCTTTGCTGCCGCTTGAGGAGTACGAATGTATCATTTATACCGATGGTTCGGCGCAACCGGCCACGGGTTCTAGGCATGCTTATTCCGCAGCGTGTGCTATTGTTGCAGGTACTATGGTGAACGGTGAGTTCAAATTGAGTGTGGTGCACACACAAGCACTAGGAGACAGTACCGCACAATTGGCCGAGCTGCGTGCTTTGGTGCTCGCACTTGAGTTCGCGAATCCAGACGTGACGACTCTTATTGTATGCAACTCTTACTACTGTGTTCAATCCTTCAATGACGACTTATTCTTTTGGTCTCAAAACGACTATAGAGATGCTAAAGGCAGCACAATTAAGCATAAAATGCTTTGGGTTCGAGTGGCAGATCTTAAACAACGTCTGCCTCTCACACAGGTAATTCACACGCTTGGCCACCAGCGTGTGGGCGCACACGCGGTCGGTAACAGTTTGGCAGATGAAGCTGCCAAATCTACGGTAGCCACGTGCTCAGTAGCAGCAGTTACAAGATTCATGACAAGAATGGATAATGAGATTTTGGCAGCTATTGCTGCAACGAAGGAAGGTGCTAATTACCCACGGGGTTTCCCTTCCAAGTACTCTTATCACTTAAGTCCCGAACAGATTCCTTACGTAAGAATTCCAGACGTTGGTGATCGGCTGATTCCCAACGCGGACCGCAGAACTTCCTTGATAACGGCCGCACACGAAGGCTTGGCTTCAGCCCCTGCTGGCGTGTCTGCGACTGTTTCCATCTTGCAGCAGCGTTACTGGTGGCGTGGTTTATATAAACAAACCCGTACTTATGTGCTTTCTTGTGACGTGTCTCAGCAAATTAAGCCTTCGACGGTTACACGACCACCACAAACACAGCTCTGCATTTCTAACAAACCTTTTGGGTGTGTTTACCTTGATCACTGCGGTCCATTTTCTTCTGACACTGCATATAAATACATCTTAGTTGCAGTAGATTCGTGCACACGTTTCATCTGGGTTTGGCCGCAACGAAGTGCTGACGCTCGAAATGTCATAAGGGATTTGCGTGTCTTTGTGGCAATTTTTGCCAGTGGCACCTTCCATTCCGACCAAGGTCCAGCGTTCGCCTCTAAGGCGTACAAGGACGCGATGAGGTCGCTGGGGGTGCTGGTGCAATTTTCATCTCCATATCGGCCTGAGGGCAACTCGATTGTTGAGCGAATGAACCATGACTTAAAGCAATCCTTGACAGCTAGAGTCTTAGGTACTGGCAGGAACTGGCTGGCCCACTTGTATGGCGTGCAACGTGCACTTAATAATCTCCCTAGAAGATCTCTGGGTGGGCAGACCCCATACGAAATGCTCTTTGGCATACAAATGTTTGTGCCAGACCTTGATGGTCTAGACATGGCGGCGAATGCCGCAATCTTTGACGTAGATAATCATTCTACTTGTTGCAGGACTTACAAGAGACCCTTGACAAACTTGCTAACGAACACTTGCCTTCAGCCACTGACGCTGCGCTGCAGATTCCGGTTGCCGGCTGGCTTCCGAAAGTTGGAGATCTGGTCCGAGAGAAGGTGGAGAACAAAAAAGAATTTGGCCCCTCTTATCGTGCACCAGTTCCTGTCCTTGGCTTGAAGGGTACTCGTACAGTCATCATACCACCGCTTCCTTTTCGCAAAGACAACAGATACATCTCAGTGGACAATGTCAAGCTACCACATCTGGCCGATCCTGAATAACACGACACCTGCGGTATCATGTCCAGCCATTTCAAGGACTCCTGTTTGTGGCCCTCCACCTTACACAGACACTGATGTTGTCATTGAGATGGTAGTTTTGCCTGATCGCCTGCTCGACTGCCCGGATTCCTCCTGCAACGAGAAGACCGAGTATGCATACCCCGCCAACGAGTCGGTGGCTCATTTACCTACAACACCACTGAGCCCAACCCGTTTTTCCTTTGATTCGGCTTCCACCTCATCACTTATCCCGTCCAGCTTCAGTATTTTTATATCCTGGTTCAGAGACAATTTTTTGGTCCCACCATGAACATACATCTGGTTGGTACTATTCCTGATTTTTCTGTTCATGTCCATTGGCTTTGTGACAGTTTTTTCTTACTCATCAATGGCCATTATTTGCCAGAACGCTCTGCAGTGAACTGTGTCGCTGGAACTTTGGCTCCGCATTCTTCCTCTCACATCATGAAGCGTGACCACACATTTGTGAACATTTCAGCTTTCCCAGTCGTTGATGGCATCGTTTGGGATGCGGTAAATTTCCAAATTCATGGACCAACCGAGATTATTAATGTACCGAATGTCCTCCGTGTTTCCATGGGTGATGTGGTGAAAAGTAATGTTCATTCTGACGATTGGGATGTGCATGCTGTTGAATCGTTATTCTCTGATTTGAAATATTATGCTGCTTTTAATGCTGAGGATTTGTACTTAAATTCTGCAAGTTATGCTGATTTATATTGTTACCAGCATTGGGGCAACCATTTTCTCCATAAACCAAGTACGCTTAGGGGTACTTTTAATTACACACAATGGGAACATTGTCCGACCCCTTTGCCAGGTAGCTCCCAAACACTTAAAAATAAATGTACTTACTTTACAGACTTTGATAGATCAAACCCTGGGTCCTATTATTTTAAATTGCACGCTTCGTCCACTCAGAAGATCATGTTGACCCACACCAAATTGCTATATTCGGGTTCCTTTTTGAACGCATTAGCAGTGAGTGGTTATGAACACTGGCAGGACACCATTGACTTAAAATCTATTTGGGGCACCAAATCATGGCAGGTACGCGGCACGGAAGCCTTACACCGTGCTTGCCTAATCCCGGCCCAAATTATATTTTTAAATCGTACGATCTATCAAACAACCTGTTGGGGTTTGGCTACTTCCAAACAATTGAATGCACCCTCCATTCCCGTATTGTCTTCAACTCCCAACGAAAGCTTGCGTTTCAATATTTCCCTTGCCAATTTGCAAGCTTTGTTTCAAAACAATTCGTTTAATGTCTCAGCGTTTGTTCAGTCACCCTGGTTGGCTTGGCCCATAGCATCAAATGCCTGCCAACTGCGTTTTCATGACTCAGCTCCTGGTTACAAACAGGATAGGCCAGATCCCAGGTTTTCTGACTCTCATACTGTTACAACATATTCTGTTGGTAAATTGTGTAAACAGTGGTTGCAGCACTCTTCATTAGATTCTGTAAAACAACATTTATCCCTCCTATCAGGCAACATTGATCTGTCCGATTTTGTTCTAGGGCCTCGTGGTCCTCGACCTAAAAGGTTCATTTATGAGACTTACAATGAACTCTGGAAGCTTTCGCAAATTGAAGCTGCTTCCCGTTTACGGGAAATCGATCAGGCTAATCTAGAAAAAGTGCTTGCTGTTGTTGACAATAGTATTAATACCCTGTCTTCCCACATTTACACATTAGAGAATATTGTTTCATCTGTTGTTGATATTGTACAAGATGATGTGTCTGTGTTATATCATGGTCAGAATCAATTGCGTTCAGTAATGCAGTTTGCGTGGACATTGCAAACATTGAAAATGGGCAAGGTTCCGTGGCATTTTTTAAACACGTCTGCCTTGTTCTTGCCATTTAATTTAACTGAAAAACAGCAATTCATGTCCATGAATGATGCAACATACACTCTCTTACATATCGAAAAGATAGAGCCATTACCATTCTCTGTGGTGGAGTTGGACTCTGCAGTGTGGCTAGTTCACGGGGTTATCGCTTTGCCTTTTTCTTTGTTTGAGCTCAGTTCATGCATGAAACATTATCCTGTTGGCCGTTTTCAGCCTTTAGGCAGTGCCTTCTTGCATGAACTTTGGTCCCTGCCTTTCATGTACAGATGCCTTAGGGACGGAAAGGAGGTTTTTCTCACGGGAGAGTCTTGCGATTCTACAGTGGGTCATTCCCTAATTTGTAAAAACATTAAATTGCACGGGGCTTGTAATGTTTCGGCTCCGAATCTTGCTTGTGTTTTAAAAGGCATTCCGGCTCCTGTTATATCACCTACTTTCACTGTGCTTGCAAATGGTAGCTATTTGCTTCTGAATAATCAAGACTGCTGTGGAATGCAGGCAGGCATCCCCTACATTGTAACGGTTTCCCACCGTGTTGTGTGCTGCAAAAATGTGCTTTTTCCACCCCCGCATGACATGATAGGTAGTTCTATTTGGCCTTCCATACCGACGTTGAAGGCGGATTTCAATAAATTGAGCAGAATAAAGGCGCTATTATTAAACCAGGAGGTTATGCTCACTTCCGCACGGGAGACCTTCGTCCTCCAGGTGGCTAGTACCCACAGTGAGGTACAGGCTCTTTTGAACACAAACCTCCCACAACATTTCGGTGAACTGATTCACCGCGTTTTCAATGCTTCTAATACCGAAGGTCTTGTGCATTTTTTTAAAGTTGTGGGCTCTGGCCTTGTTACCTCCTTTCAAACTATATTTGGTGTAATTCCGGATTTTATTCATTCTATTTTTTCCAGCGTCTTTGGGGGCTTCCCATTGCTCTTAGCCTTAGCTGCTGGAATATTACTTTTAATTTGTTTGCTGCGCAATGGCTGCACTTCCTGTGGGCCTGCTCGACCAAGGTCGACTCCAGATGCTCCGTGAACGCATGCTCATCAGCTTCGGCATCCTACCATTGGCGACACTCGGTGTGTCCTATAGACTTTCTTTTCGCTTTGCGTATTTCACTTGCGTGCAACCTGTGATGTCTTGCTTACGGTGTCCTTTCTCTTGGTCCTTGGATGTTTGCATCTCCAATACGTCTCTGCCGGACCCGGATTTTGGCCAGTTGATGGGCCCCTTAGTGGCCCATGAACGGGACTGTTCCGGCGCTGGATTGATGGCGTGTGCGGCTGCACTTGGAGCTTTGGCGCAATGGGATATCTGGGCGGCTGCTCAGGATCTCCTACAACGAAGTTATATTGAGTATCATGCAAGTTGTCACGCAATGCTGATCTCTGCTCCCTGTTATGAGGAACATGAATGCAGTTTTGATTTGTTAAACTGGATGGCATCTCTTTTTTCAGACGATACCAATGATGTGCTCTTGTAAGGTGTGGCAGTTTTCTGCACATACACTCTATTGGATTAGGGGCATTCGCTTTCAACGAACTGCATTGCTGGATTTTTTATTTTTTGTCCTTTGGTGCCTTGATTTCTGGCCCTATCGGCAATTTTTGTCCTGAACTTTTTTCCATTCACTGTCCTTCATGGGGACTTTTCATTAATAGACGTTTACATTCTGCTCCATCTATTTGAACTCTGTTTTCGTCCTATGTCTTGGCCTATGGACTGACCAGGGGAGGGTGTAGTGTGGTTTGTGGCCTCATTGTCTACATTGCTAAGTTAGCTTAGGCCTGGCTGCCATGATGCCTATTTTGCACACGTTACTCTGTGACTTTGTTTTTCCAGACTTTGCTTGTGCCAGGTTATATTAGAACTGTCTGCCTTTTTGCCTTTCACCTTTTCTCATTTTCCCTGTGGGTTTCTTCTGCACACCATGTGCAAGGTCGAAAAACAACTACCTTTGTTATTGCTGATCTGGTCAGCCCCTCGCACTTAGACATAACACGAAATACAGCTGCACTGGAGAAATTCAGGTGCTTTTAATATTGTGAGCTCCCTGTTGGTGGCACTTGGAGAAAAACCTTTCCAGGGAGAAGAGCTGTGCTTGTCTGATGATGTAAACCTTGCATCTAGATATTGAGGTATGGGGGTCCGCCTGACAAAGCCCAGAGGTCTTCTATTTTTATAATAAACTAGTTAATAGCACGGGGAGGTTGGTAAGGCCATTTAGCCCTATATCCACTGTCTTTATAAAATGCTGTCCCCGTTTGTATTCTATGGAATTGTAACCATGCTTATTATTTTATCGTTATGCATTATGCTGATAGTACTGGCACGTGTACTTTATCTTAGAGCACGATAGTTGAAATAAACATTTTAAACTATACAGTGTCTCTTATTACGCACGTTGTGGACAAGTATGAGTGAGTTATGAAAGAGTGTTCTTGCTCCCGCGAGTCCTGAGAGAGAGACCGTGTTCTGGGTTGTCTAATCATTGGTAGCTTCGCGGTAGTACGGAGAACGAATGAGACGCTAAAGCTAGTCGGATTGGGATTGTGGGTACTAAGGTGCATGGTTGGTTCACCACTATACACCAAGGTCCTATTGTCCTGTGCATAGCTCTGTATATGTGCAGAATCCCCGCAACAATTCTTAACCCCATAGTGATCTCTTTAGACTTAACAAAGACTTTACTAATTCACCTGGTCTTTCATGTCTCACTCGTCAAACGCTGCCATCCAGACTTGTGTAGGCCCCAGGCCCCTGCTCCTATTGACGTGGAGAGAGAGCTAGAATATGAAGTAAAGAAAATACTTAATTCCAAACTGATCCGTTGAAGATAATATTATTTAGTGGACTGAAAGAGGTTCGGACCCGAAGAGCGGTCTTGGCAGCCTGTCCACAACCTACATACACCTCAATTAATACAACAAGTTCACCGCTTACGCCCCACAAAACTGGTCCTTCCTCTTGTAGTGAAGCAACGGCCGGGATGGAGGTCATTAAGGGGGGGAACTGTCATGGGGACATACAACACCATATACGACGCTTGTTGTGATGTGCATCCCTGGACAGTCGCTGTGCAATCTTGGAGGATGTGCTCTGCATAAACCCACATTTATAACCCATATGCATCTGTGTGGCATATCTGTGTGCGTTCCACATGTGCATCTGATTGTGTGTGTGCTCTCACACTATATAGTTTGTGTGTAGTTGTTGTGTTGACATCATTACATTATGGTCTGTGCCTGATGATTATACAATCAGCAAATGAGTCATCCAGAACACATCATGGTATGAGCCTGGTGATTATACAACCAGGAAATGAGTCACCCACTCAGCAGCCATCTTAATTGAACCGGGACTATAAAGGCACTCCCCGCCCTCACCCGGTCTGTGCGGCCTCAGTCGCATCTTCAGAGCAGCTCCGGTGGCTGTTGGGCTTCATGATAACAGCATCTAGTGTATCCTGAGTGACGAGTCTGCAGTGGACACCGTCATCCTGTGTCACAGGTCTGCAGTGGACGTCAGCACGTCATCCCGTGTCACAGACCTGCAGCGGACATTGGTGCATCTGAAACTGTACAGTAAGCCGCGCTGCCAGTCGTGCACCCCAAAGGGGCACTTTAATGCCTTACAATAGAATCTTGCCCCAGCAGCTCTCGGCAAAGGTAACAAGTTAGTACATACAGGACTACAACTACTAGCGGGTATGACACTGCCCTCAGCATCTCATGCCCAGCTTGCAGCAATGTTTAGTGATAGCTGCCAGAGATAGCTGGAAGGTGAAATAACCTGAAGGTTTACCTGGTTCAGATCTGGACAGTTCATTATTGTGGGCACATGTGTAAGGTGCCTTACATCACTTTTGGATTGGAGGACTGCTCCATTATGTCAGGCAATTATTCATTGACTCTACTGAAGGCAACAGCCTGTCATACTCCTGAGCTAATATTTTAGGCTACCTGCTGATCTGGTTGCGTGAAAAGTTAATACAGATCCTGAAGTGAGTGTAGTGGGATGCTCAGGGGAGTGCTTGCATTATGTGTGATGATCTGTGGGTAATTCTGTTTATATTTTTGTTTATACCAGAGTGTGCACCACATCCTCCATGCCCACCTGGTATTATGTCAAGAGCGACGCCTACCTGGCAACCACAGACAAGGGTGTCCAGTGAGCCAACGGACCAGATCTTGTTTCTTTATTATTTTGCCCCATTCCCTTCATTGTGATACAGGACAGCAGAAATGCAGTTCACGTCGCAGTGAGGGGCGTGGTAGGACAAGCATGAACATCGGTCCAGCTGGGTTCAGGATAGCTTAGGTTAGTGCATCTAACAATAAGTCCCTAATAAAGTGCTAGACTTTATACTAGTAAAATAAATGCTACTATTGGGCCAGCAACAGTTATTGTACAGCCCATTTAAATAGCTCCTTAAAACATGTCCGAGGCCTGCCATTGCAGTCAGATGGCAGTTTTAAACTGCCATTTTGACTTGGCAAAATAACCCCTTCGCCAAGCCTAAAACTACCTTTTCATTACATATATCACCCCTAAAGTAGGCCCTAGAAAGCCAATAGTGCAGGGTGAATAGTAATTAAGAAGTTGGACATGTACGTTTAAGTTTTACAATGTCCTGGTAGTGAAAAACTCACACATTCATTTTTCGCTATTGTGAGGCATACCCGTCCCATAGGATAACATTGTATTACTTTATTACATTTAATAAGTGATTACTTTTGATTTAGAGCAGGTAGGTGAGTCGCATTTGGTGTCTGAGGAATTGTAATTTAAAACCCTCTTTAATGGTAAAGTCAGATTTTAAGCCACAATTCTGAAAATGTCACTTTTAGAAATTTGGCATTATCTTGTCCTAACCATTTGGTGCCTGCAGCCTGTTCCTGGGTCACACGATTAGGTGGAATTGGCAGTTGATCTTTCTTTATTCCTCCTAGACATTATCAAAATAGAGGGTCTGGGGGTTGGCAGGATTTGCCATGTCTGGCAGGATAGGGGTGGAGCTGTCACCTACCACATTTATACTTCAAAGGCACTGCCCCATCCCACACACAATGGACTTCATACTTTACACTAGCCTATTGTGCCCCCAACAGGCTGATACCAGGGCCGGGAGGAAGGTAATTCCAGAAACCTCGGTAGGGGGTAACTTCAGAAGCTTCTTCCACTTCAAAGTGGGCACCAGGTATAAAGAGAGGACCATCAGACCCACTCTTCATATCACTTCTGGACCTGTGGAAGACTCAGGAGAAGGACTGGTCTGCTGCCCTGCTACCTGAGGAAGAAGGTTGGACTCTTCACCTTGAACCCATAACCACCAGAGTAACTCCAAAAGCTAGTTGGCTGGCCTCCTGTTCTGAGTTGCAGGGGCTCAGCCCTTGTAGCTCCTCATCGGAACCAATGCAGAGTGGCACGACATGACATGAACCTTGCCTCGCAGTCCTCGCAGCTCCTCATTGAACAGACACAGCACGACTCATGCCGCCACATCGCTCATCGGAACTGATGGTGCGTGAAGTATATCAACACAGGACCCCGCATTGCTCCTCAGAACCAATGTTGTGGGGAGCAATATCCTGCATCAAAGACATAAGGTACAATTCTGTCCCGGTCTGGCGTCACCAGATAACCACAGTGTAAACACTATTTTTACCTAAACTTTTAAAATTGGATATCTCCAGTTCTACTTATTGGATTTCTGCTGTATTGGTGTCAAACAATTTTTAAAAGATGTACTCTTTTTTACTAAATCGGTGTGGAATTTTAAAGTAAATCTTGACTGCTTTTGTGCCAAGCTATGAGATGGTTAAACACAGGTTAATTTAGTGAATTATTGTGGTTCACCCTAAAGAAGGATTATGTCTGTTGCTTTAGTAGGGTTTCACCCCCTCACCCAACAACCCAATTTCTCACAGCCATCACTCAACACCTTTGTAAAACATTATAGGTTGTATATAGTACTCTGTTCAATGTAATTTTGCATCTACTGTAATAATGTCAGCAATGAAGTAATTGTTGAAGTAAAGAAATATGTTTTCAGCATCACTTCATGTCAGCTGGAGAATATTTCAGCTTGCTATATCCTCATAAGGTAAGGAGTGGGACGAGGAGAAATAGATGATGGGGTGATGCTTCAATTACTAACCAGTAATCTTCATTAGCCCCATTCATATTCCGCCTCCCCAGTCCATATCCCTCCATGCCTTCCATCTGGCACCTCCAATAATTTGGACTTGGTATGTAGAGGAGGAAGGACTGGGGGAGAGGCATCTCATTGTGCCATAACAATAGAGCTAAAAGAGGCTCTATACAACGTGGATCTTAGTCTGGAGGCAGGGTAAACTTCTGTTGGAGGTGGAAATGCCTCATAGGTAAGGACTTGGACGAGGAGGATTGAAGAATTAGTTTTATCTTTGAGAGTGCCCCGAGTGGTTATTTTTTTTAAATTCTTAACCACAGACTGATTTGCTCCTTAATAATTTTTGGAAATTCAAGACACGTTTATGCTATAGTGCTGAATAGGTAATTTATTGCATTATCACAAAAGAAACTATTGCCATAGCACAAAAGATGAGGAATACATGCACATCATTTACAACAAGTAAAACAAAGTTGTCACATGTGTAACTGGATGTATTTTTTGATTTTGTGAAACGCATTTACAGCCAGGAAACTATTTATTAGAGGTGATAAAACCTGCTCATGAACACAAATGTTAAGCACCATGACACATTTTTTATTTTTTTCACAAATATTTTCTTTTAGCTTCATATTTATTTATTTATCTGTAGAGTTTTATATAGTGTGAACTTGACTCGAAGACATCAGATCGCTTCACAGCGTTACAGAGTTATAAATTATGTGGTTTACATAAAACATTGTGGGGTAGACATACAGGCAAAATGGTAAGTACATGAGCGAAACATATGACGGTTGTTACTTATCAATCTCGAAATTGTTTTAGCAACACATAGTGCAGCTCCTATTGGGGTATGCATAAATACATAATGGCAGTACGTAAGCAAAATATCTAAGGCGTTTTGAGGAAGAGACTGCTTATAGACATAGATATTGTTTTAACAGCGCATAGCATCAGTACCTATTTGGGTAGACATAAAGACATAATGGCAGTACGTAAGCAAAATAAATGCAGCCATTAGGCTTGGTAGCTGACACATTATTGAGGTAGGAACAGCATAAATGTATATATAACGTTTTTAGTAATGCATAGGCACATTTGTGCAGGGTTACACGAGGAGTATGTAAAAAATACAATAAGACCAAATAAGCGAAGTTCATGTCATGAAGTCATTAGGATCATTAGCTGATACATTATTGAGGTAGAAGCAACATATATATATATATTCACTGAAAAAACCATAGGTTTTAGGGACAGTTATAGTTAGTTGGACATTGCACTCGTACAAAACCCGTGAAATTCCCCTGTTATAGTTAGTTCAGCTAACTATAACTCGCGCCCCGCAATGCACTGCTGATGACGTCACATATTACATCACTCATGACATGGTCAGTGACATCACTGATGACATCACTGATGACATCTCAAATGACATCACTGATGACATCATCCAGTGACTGTGTTTCTGTAAAGTTTAAATATGTTTAATATATATAGTGAAAGGCGTATTGAAGAATGAGTGGGTGTATAAGTGTCTGAATGGATGATTTAGTACGTGAGTGACTGACTCTACAAGTGAGTGATTAAACGTATCTTACTGAATGCATGGGTTAGTGACTAAACTGTGTGAATGTCTGTATCCGTCTGTTTGTTGGTGTGTAAGTGGATGCATGGATTTGCGAATAGCTACATGAGTGTCTATATGGGTTATTGATTGGTTCTCTGAGTATCTGTATGGCTGCCTGAGTGTTTGTGTGGGTGGGGTGTGTGTGACTCTATACATAGATGTGTGAGTGGGTGATTCACTGGGTGCATGATTTCAAGAGTGCATCTGTGATGGACTGCTTGGGTGGGTGAGTGTGTGTATGGGTGTGTTAGTGAGTGAATGTATATCTCAGTGGTACATGTGCGAGTAACTACATATGTAAAAGGCAATATATATGTGTGTTAGAGTATTTAAATGGCTATAAGTGAGAGTGTGTTATTGTGAGAGTGGCTGTATGGATGCGTGTGTGCTTGTATCAGTTATTGTATAAGAGCGTAAGAATGTGCTAGTATTTGTATGAGTAAGTGAGCTGGTGTGTGTATAACTGTATAGGTGAGTAAATGGGTGTGTGATTAATTTTTGCATGACTGACTAGGTGTGTGAGTACCTCTATGGATGAGTGGCGGTGTGTGAGTGTTTATATAGGTGTATGAGTGCATATGATAGTCCTGTACTGAGTGACTGTAAGTATGAGTGACTGTACAGGTGAGTGAGTGGATGTGTGTGTAGACCTAAGAATCAGTGAGTGGGTATGTAGTTTTTGGTGTTGGAGTGTCTATGGTTTTGAGAATGGCAGTCTGTAATTTAGAGTGGGTGTATCAAAAGTTATATTAGGGTGTGAGAAGATGCATGAAATTATCACATGGATGATGTCATCAGTGATGTCATTTGAGATGTCATCAGTGATGTCATCAGTGATGTCACTGACCATGTCATGAGTGATGTAATATGTGACGTCATCAGCAGTGCATTGCGTGGGCGCGAGTTATAGTTAGCTGAACTAACTATAACAGGGGAATTTCACGGGTTTTGTACGAGTGCAATGTCCAACTAACTATAACTGTCCCTAAAACCTATGGTTTTTTCAGTGAATTTCAAAGGTTTTTTAAATGCTAATTTCTAACTATAATGTGTCTGAAACCTATGGTTTTTTCAGTGAATTTCAAAGGTTTTTTAAATGCTAATTTCTAACTATAACGTGCCTGAAACCTATGGTTTTTTCAGTGAATTTCAAAGGTTTTTTAAATGCTAATTTCTAACTATAACGTGCCTGAAACCTATGGTTTTTTCAGTGAATTTCAAAGGTTTTTTAAATGCTAATTTCTAACTATAACGTGCCTGAAACCTATGATTTTTAAGTGAATTTCAAAGGTTTTTTAAATGCTAGTTTCTAACTATGCCAACAGAGGTAGGACATGTGAAGAAAGAAGAAAAAACGCACAGAAAGAAGCAAAAGATGTGCAGAAAGAACCAACAGAGGAGCAGAAAGAGGCCTTGTTGCAAAATCATCCTGTGCCCACAACTTTTCAGACGGGTACTGGTAGTAACTGACTCTGACTAACCAGAGCCAGTGCGCGTTTGCACAGTGGTGAAGGGAGGGGGGCCTGAGGTGACATGTGTGCAAACGCGCCCCGTGGCGCGTTTTAAGTTGCGGGATTAAGTCCCCTTGAATCCTGAGGGCCCCTGGGGCCCAACTAGCCCCCAGGTACCTACAGTTAGGACCACAGAGCTGAGTTGCAGAGAGGCGTTCCGAGGCCACGCACCTTTTTCACCTCTCTGCAACGCAACTCTGTTGTGCTTACTGAAGGTACCTGGTGGGCTAGTTGGCCCCCAGGATTCAAAGGGAATTAACTCCCCAACTTAAAACGCACCACAGGGCGTGTTTGCGCACATGTCACCTGAGGCCCCGCCCCTCCCTTCACCACTGTGCAAACGCGCCCCGTGGCGCGTTTTAAGTTGGGGGATTAGGTCACCTTGAATCCTGAGAGTCCCTGGGGCCCAACTAGCCCACCAGGTACTTCCAGTAAGCACCACAGGCCTGCGTTGCAACGCCTGTAACAAATTGTGCAGTTGTGTTTAGGTAGTGAAGAGGGTCGTGCTGGGGGTAGTGTTTTAGGGTTTAGGGTAGTGCAGTGGTGTTTGTGTAGTGTAGGGGGTCATGCTGGGGGTAGATTTAGGGTTTAGGGTAGTGCAGTGGTGTTTGGGTAGTGTAGGGAGTCGTGCTGGGGGAGTGTTTTAGGGTTTAGGGTAGTACAGTGGTGTTTGGGTAGTGTAGGGGGTCGTGCTGGGGGTTAGTGTTTTAGGGTTTAGGGTAGTGCAGTGGTGTTTGGGTAGTGTAGGGGATACTGCTGGGGGTAGTGTTTTAGGGTTTAGGGTAGTGCAATGGTGTTTGGGTAGTGTAGGGGTACTGCTGGGGGTAGTGTTTTAGGGTTTAGGGTAGTGCAGTGGTGTTTGGGTAGCGTAGGGGTACTGCTGGGGGTAGTGTTTTATGGTTTAGGGTAGTGCAGTGGTCTTTGGGTAGTGTAGGGAGTCGTGCGGGGTATTGTTTTAGAGTTTAGGGTAGTGCAGTGGTCTTTGGGTAGTGTAGGGGTTGTGCGGGGGTAGTGTTTTAGGGATTAGGGTAGTGCATTGGTATTTGGGTAGTGTAGGGGGTCATGCGGGGGTAGTGTTTTAGGGTTTAGGGCAGTGCAGTGGTGTTTAGGTAGTGTAGGGGGTCGTGCTGGGGGAGTGTTTTAGGGTTTAGGGCAGTGCAGTGGTGTTCGGGTAGTGTAGGGGGTCGTGCTGGGGGAGTATTTTAGGGTTTAGGGTAGTGCAGTGGTGTTCGGGTAGTGTAGGGGGTCATGCTGGGGGTAGTGTTCTAGGGTTTAGGGCAGTGCAGTGGTGTTCGGGCAGTGTAGGGGGTCGTGCTGGGGGTGGTGTTTTAGGGTTTAGGGCAGTGCAGTGGTGTTCGGACAGTGTAGGGGGTCGTGCTGGGGGTGGTGTTTCAGGGTTTAGGGCAGGTCAGTGGTGTTCGGGCAGTGTAGGGGGTCGTGCAGGGGGTGGTGTTTCAGGGTTTAGGGCAGTGCAGTGGTGTTCGGGCAGTGTAGGGGGTCGTGCAGGGGTGGTGTTTCAGGGTTTAGGGCAGTGGTGTTCGGGCAGTGTAGGGGGTCATGCTGGGGGTGGTGTTTCAGGGTTTGGGGCAGTGCAGTGGTGTTCGAGCAGTAAAGGGGGTCGTGCTGGGGGTGTTGTTTCAGGGTTTAGGGCAGTGCAGTGGTGTTCCGGCAGTGTAGGGGGTCGTGCAGGGGGTGGTGTTTCAGGGTTTAGTGCAGTGGTGTTCGGGCAGTGTAGGGGGTCGTGCTGGGGTGGTGTTTCAGGGTTTAGGGCAGTGCAGTGGTGTTCGGGCATTGTAGGGTGTCGTGCTGAGGGGTGGTGTTTCAGGGTTTAGGGCAGTGCAGTAGTGTTTGGGCAGTGTAGGGGGTCGTGCTGGGGGAGTGTTTTAGGGTTTAGGGCAGTGCAGTCGTGTTCGGGTAGTGTAGGGGGTCGTGCTGGGGGAGTATTTTAGGGTTTAGGGTAGTGCAGTGGTGTTCGGGTAGTGTAGGGGTCGTGCAGGGGGTGGTGTTTCAGGGTTTAGGGCAGTGCAGTGGTGTTCGGGCAGTGTAGGGGGTCGTGCAGGGGTGGTGTTTCAGGGTTTAGGGCAGTGGTGTTCGGGCAGTGTAGGGGGTCATGCTGGGGGTGGTGTTTCAGGGTTTAGGGCAGTGCAGTGGTGTTCGACCAGTAAAGGGGGTCATGCTGGGGGTGGTGTTTCAGGGTTTAGGGCAGTGAAGTGGTGTTCGGGCAGTGTAGGGGCGGTGCAGGGGGTGGTGTTTCAGGGTTTAGGGCAGTGCAGTGGTGTTCGGGCAGTGTAGGCGGTGGTGTTTCAGGGTTTAGGGCAGTGCAGTGGTGTTCGGGCAGTGTAGGGGGTCGTGCAGGGGTGGTGTTTCAGGGTTTAGGGCAGTGCAGTGGTGTTCGGGCAGTGTAGGGGCGGTGCAGGGGGTGGTGTTTCAGGGTTTAGGGCAGTACAGTGGTGTTCGGGCATTGTAGGGGGTGGTGCTGGGGCTGGTGTTTCAGGGTTTAGGGCAGTGCAGTGGTGTTCGGGCAGTGTAGGGGGTCGTGCTGGGGCTGGTGTTTCAGGGTTTAGGGCAGTGCAGTGGTGTTCGGG
The DNA here is from genome assembly GCA_963921515.1 of Calotriton arnoldi. Lineage (NCBI taxonomy): Eukaryota > Metazoa > Chordata > Amphibia > Caudata > Salamandridae > Calotriton > Calotriton arnoldi. The sequence goes on along the minus strand of CAWUFW010007275.1, from coordinate 232,914 downwards.
CGGTGTAGGGGGTCGTGCTGGGGCTGGTGTTTCAGGGTTTAGGGCAGTGCAGTGGTGTTCGGGCAGTGTAGGGGGTCGTGCTGGGGCTGGTGTTTCAGGGTTTAGGGCAGTGCAGTGGTGTTCGGGCAGTGTAGGGGTCTTGCTGGGGCTGGTGTTTCAGAGTCTAAGGCAATGCAGTGGTGTTCAGGCAGTGTAGGGGGTCTTGCTGTGGCTGGTGTTTCAGGGTTTAGGGCAGTGCAGTGGTGTTCGGGCAGTGTAGGGGGTCGTGCTGGGGCTAGTGTTTCAGGGTTTAGGGCAGAGCAATGGTGCTCAGGCAGTGTAGGGGGTTGTGCTGGGGGTGATGTTTCCGGGTTTATGGCAGTGCAGTGGTGTTAGGGCAGTGTAGGGGTCGTGCTGGGGGTGGTGTTTCAGGGTTTAGGGCAGTGCAGTGGTGTTCCGGCAGTGTAGGGGGTCGTGCAGGGGTGGTGTTTCAGGGTTTAGTGCAGTGGTGTTCGTGCAGTGTAGGGGGTCGTGCTGGGGTGGTGTTTCAGGGTTTAGGGCAGTGCAGTGGTGTTCGGGCAGTGTAGGGTGTCGTGCTGAGGGGTGGTGTTTCAGGGTTTAGGGCAGTGCAGTAGTGTTTGGGCAGTGTAGGGGGTCGTGCAGGGGGTGGTGTTTCAGGGTTTAGGGCAGTGCAGTGGTGTTCGGCCAGTGTAGGTAGTCTTGCTGGGGGTGGTGTTTCAGGGTTTAGGGCAGTGCAGTAGTTTTCGGCCAGTGTAGGCGGTCGTGCTGGGGCTGGTGTTTCAGGGTTTAGGGCAGTGCAGTGGTGTTCGGGCAGTGTACGGGGTAGTGCTGGGGCTGGTGTTTCAGGGTTTAGGGCAGTGCAGTGGTGTGCGGCAGTGTACGGGGTTGTGCTGGGGCTGGTGTTTCAGGGTTTAGGGCAGTGCAGTGGTGTTCGGGCAGTGTAGGGGGTCGTGCTGGGGGTGGTGTTTCAGGGTTTAGGGCAGTGCAGTGGTGTTCGGGCAGTGTAGGGGGTCATGCTGGGGCTGGTGTTTCAGGGTTTAGGGCAGTGCAGTGGTGTTCGGGCAGTGTAGGGGGTCGTGCTGGGGCTGGTGTTTCAGGGTTTTGGGCAGAGCAGTGGTGTTCAGGCAGTGTAGGGGGTCGTGCTGGGGGTGGTGTTTCAGGGTTTAGAGCAGTGCAGTGGTGTTCGGGCAGTGTAGGGGGTCTTGCTGGGGGTGGTGTTTCAGGGTTTAGGGCAGTGCAGTGGTGTTCGGGCAGTGTAGGGGGTCTAGCTGGGGGTAGTGTTTCAGGGTTTAGGGAGGTGCAGTGGTGTTCGTGCAGTGTAGGGGGTCGTGCTGGGGGTGGTGTTTCAGGGTTTAGGGCAGTGCAGTAGTGTTCGGGCAGTGTAGGATGTCGTGCAGGGGGTGGTGTTTCAGGGTTTAGGGCAGTGCAGTGGTGTTCTGGCAGTGTAGGGGGTCATGCTGGGGTGGGGTTTCAGGGTTTAGGGCAGTTCAGTGGTGTTCGGGCAGTGTAGGGGGTCGTGCAGGGGGTGGTGTTTCAGGGTAGTGCAGTGGTGTTCGGGCAGTGTAGGGGTCGTGCTGGTGCTGGTGTTTCAGGGTTTAGGGCAGTGCAGTGGTGTTCGGGCAGTGTAGGGGGTCTTGCTGGGGGTGATGTTTCAGGGTTTAGGGCAGTGGTGTTCGGGCAGTGTAGGGGGTCTTGCTAGGGGTGATGTTTCAGGGTTTAGGGCAGTGCAGTGGTGTTCGGGCAGTGTAGGGGGTCTTGCTGGGGGTAGTGTTTCAGGGTAGTGCAGTGGTGTTCGTGCAGTATAGGGGGTCGTGCTGGGGGTGATGTTTCAGGGTTTAGGGCAGTGGTGTTCGGGCAGTGTAGGGGGTCTTGCTGGGGGTGATGTTTCAGGGTTTAGGGCAGTGCAGTGGTGTTCGGGCAGTGTAGGGGGTCTTGCTGGGGGTAGTGTTTCAGGGTTTAGGGCAGTGCAGTGGTGTTCGTGCAGTATAGGGGGTCGTGCTGGGGATGGTGTTTCTGGGTTTAGGGCAGTGCAGTAGTGTTCGAGCAGTGTAGGGGGTTGTGCAGGGGGTGGTGTTTCAGGGTTTCGGGCAGTGCAGTTGTGTTCGGGCAGTGTAGGGGGTCACGCTGGGGGTGGTGTTTCAGGGTTTAGGGCAGTGCAGTGGTGTTCGGGCAGTGTAGGGGGTCATGCACGGGGTGGTGTTTCAGGGTTTAGGGCAGTGCAGTGGTGTTCGGGCAGTGTAGGGTGTTGTGCTGGGGCTGGTGTTTCAGGGTTCAGGGCAGTGCAGTGGTGTTCAGGCAGTGTAGGGGGTCGTGCTGAGGCTGGTGTTTCACGGTTTAGGGCAGTGCAGTGGTGTTCAGGCAGTGTAGGGGGTCGTGCTGGGGCTGGTGTTTCAGGGTTTAGGGCAGTGCAGTGGTGTTCGGGCAGTGTAGGCGGTCGTGCTGGGGCTGGTGTTTCAGGGTTTAGGGCAGTGCAGTGGTGTTCGGGCAGTGTAGGGGGTCGTGCTGGGGCTGGTGTTTCAGGGTTTAGGGCAGTGCAGTGGTGCTCGGGCAGTGTAGGGGGTCGTGCTGGGGGTGATGTTTCAGGGTTTAGGGCAGTGCAGTGGTGTTCGGGCAGTGTAGGGGGTCATGCAGGGGCTGGTGTTTCAAGGTTTAGGGCAGTGCAGTGGTGTTCGGGCAGTGTAGGGGGTCGTGCTGGGGCTGGTGTTTCAGGGTTTTGGGCAGAGCAGTGGTGTTCGGGCAGTGTAGGGGGTCATGCTGGGGGTAGTGTTTCAGGGTTTAGGGCAGTGCAGTGGTGTTCGGGCAGTGTAGGGGGTCGTGCTGGGGGTGGTGTTTCAGGGTTTAGGTCAGTGGTGTTCGGGCAGTGTAGGGGGTCTTGCTGGGGGTGATGTTTCAGGGTTTAGGGCAGTGCAGTGGTGTTCGGGCAGTGTAGGGGGTCTTGCTGGGGGTAGTGTTTCAGGGTTTAGGGCAGTGCAGTGGTGTTCAGGCAGTGTAGGGGTCATGCTGGGGTGGTGTTTTAGGGTTTAGGGCAGTGCAGTGGTGTTAGGGCAGTGTAGGGGGTCGTGAAGGGGATGGTGTTTCAGGGTTTTGGGCAGTGCAGTGGTGTTCGGGCAGTGTAGGGGGTCGTGCTAGGGGTGGTGTTTCAGGGTTTAGGGCAGTGCAGTGGTGTTCGGGCAGTGTAGGGGGTCATGCAGGGGCTGGTGTTTCAGGGTTTAGGGTAGTGCAGTGGTGCTTGTGTAGTGTAGGGGGTCGTGCTGGGGGTAGTGTTTTAGGGTTTAGGGTAGTGCACTGGTGTTTGTGTAGTGTAGGGGGTCATGTTTTAGGGTAGTGCAGTGGTGTTTGGGTAGTGTAGGGGGTCGTGCTGGTGGTTGTGTTTTAGGATTTAGGTTAGTGCAGTGGTGTTTGGGTAGTGTAGGGGGTCATGCTGGGGGTAGTGTTTTATGGTTTAGGATAGTGCAGTGGTGCTTGTGTAGTGTAGGGGGTCGTGCTGGGGGTAGTGTTTTAGGGTTTAAGGTAGTGCAGTGGTGTTTTTGTAGTGTAGGGGGTCATGTTTTAAGATGCAATGCTCCAATACCTGACCAGTCTGCACTACATAAAACTGCAAAAAAACTAAAAATAAAAAGTGTTTTGCACACTTTTGTCATTGGGCTATATGTGGGCTACATCTGGGTAATATTTGTGCTACATTTGGGCTCTTTTTTCACTGGTGGCCATCTTGGAAGACTTCTTTGTTATGAAGTTTCCTAATTTCTTCATTTACTGCAGTCTTCTCAGTAGGAAATGCTTTCAGTTTTTTACTTTGATTCCATCAAGAAGGCATTCAGATGTGTCTCACATCTGCCATAAATTCAGAATGTTAGCACTCTAGTTGCTCATTAGATCACTGGAGTAAAGCTACTGCTCACCAGGGAGTTAACTGGTAGTCTGCTGCTGGTATTGAAAGTGATTGTTTCAGTCTGCATGTCAGAATTTTCTAATGAAATAGAAGAGGATATGAGATCTCACTTAAAACATGCCCTAATTTTTCTTTCTGCAGCACTAACCATAATTTCTATTTAAAAAAGAACCCCTCATTTTGTTCCTTTTTAAATTAAATGTTTTAAGTGTTACCGGTTTATTCCAATCAAGATGGCTTCAGGTGTGCCATACTTTTGTCATAAGTAAGGCTGTTAGCGCTCTAGTTGTTCTTTAGAACACTCTGGGAAGCTGCAGTAGAACACAAAGGCATCAACTGGCAGGCTGCTCCTGTTGAAATATAACAGGAAGATATTTGAGATCACACTTGAAATATGTCCTAATTTTTCTTTCTACAGCACTAACCATAATTTCTATGACAAAATGAACCCCCTCATTTTGTTCCTTTTTAAATTAAATGTTTTAAGTGTTACCAGTTTATTCCAATCAAGATGGCTTCAGGTGTGCCATACTTTTGTCATAAGTAAGGCTGTTAGCACTCTAGTTGTTCTTTAGAACACTCTGGGAAGCTGCAGTAGAACACAAAGGCATCAACTGGCAGGCTGCTCCTGTTGAAATATAACAGGAAGATATTTGAGATCACACTTGAAACATGTCCTAATTTTTCTTTCTACAGCACTAACCATAATTTCTATGACAAAATGAACCCCATCATTTTGTTCCTTTTTAAATTAAATTGTTTAAGTGTTACCAGTTTATTCCAATCAAGATGGCTTCAGGTGTGCCATACTTTTGTCATAAGTAAGGCTGTTAGCACTCTAGTTGTTCTTTAGAACACTCTGGGAAGCTGCAGTAGAACACAAAGGAATCAACTGACAGTCTCTGCCCTTGTTGGATGTACATGTTTTACTGAGAATGTCAGACTTCATTCTCACATGAGTGATAAAGATAATGTGAATTTACAGAAAATATGCTCTCATTTTAGCTTCTGGAGCACCTTCCAAACCTCCATGGGACAAGCATGAGAAAATAGTGTTCTCTCAAACATGATTCATGATATCCCAGCAGAAGGTTTTTCACATGGTAAAATCACCTTAGAATACACCACAATTCCTAAAATTAGTATGGTACCATCAACAAATAAATTCTAATGTAACTAAAGCCTGTTATCACCCTTTATAGTTCTCCTTTTGGTGACCCTCAAAATCTTCTATTCACTACAATGCATTTCAATGAGGTACTATCATTTATATTGGTCCCAAGATGGCTGCCAGCAATTCCAGGATGAAGTGCTGACAGCCAATCAGATCTCACGATGACATGTGTGGTTAGGCTCCGCCCAGATATATATGTGACTTTACTTTTGATTTTCTCAGGAACTACTGAACGGATTTACACCATTTAAGCAAAAGGCACGACACTGAACCAAGGGCTACCTCTTTGCCAAATTTGGTGTAATTCCGTTCAGCAGTTCGGGCTGTAGCTGCGACTAAAGGTTCCTATGGAAAAATGAATGGGGAAAACGCGTTTTGGGACCCCCCTTTTTTCTCGGGCCCCCGCTTGACGTATCACCCCGAGACTTTCAGGATAGGAGCGGACCGGAGCGCCCCAACAAGTTAGAAACTTTCGCGAAGATTCGTCAACCGGCGCCAACGTTATTTCAAATAGAATGTCGCGGATTTCCTATGGATAATAGGTTTTAACTATAACTATCTACTGGCGACCGCCAGTAGATAATATATATATATATATATATAAAAGACCAGGGATTGACAGTGGGCGGCAGTGTGCAGTAGATTGGATGGGATGGGTGAGATAGTTTATCAGCTAGGGACGGGCATCTTGGTGGCTGGGAGTGGAGGCATAAGAGTTTTCCCCAAAATAAATGTGTGGAGGCTTAGACTTGACTTTACAGGTGGCAGCACGGGTCTGTCGGGAGCTTTAAGAGGGTGGGATCAGAAATTTGTTGAGAAGGAGTTTAAATTTAGTTTTGAAGTGGGGGAAGGTTGTTTTTCACGTAAGTCTTGAGGTAGCGCGTTCCAGAATCTGGGGACATTCCTGGAGAAGGAGCAGACACAAGATTTTCTTTCTTGAATTTAGGCAGAATCAGGAGAAGGCTGTTTGAGCTTTGTAGAGGTCTCTTTTCCCGGCTTTTGATGATTTATTTGAGAGGTAAGCTGGTTTATCCGTTAGGAGAGCTTTGTGAATTATGCATAAAGTTTTGAATATAGCCTTTGCCTCTCCTGGAAGTCAGTTGAGCTGCTTGAGAGTGGGGGTGATGTGATCATGTCACCTCTCACCTGGTAGTAGTCTGGGCACAGTGTGGAGTGTTGCTTTCAGAGGGACTAGGCATATTTTTGGGGCACCCGTAATCATTGCATTACTGTAGTCCAGCTTGGGGAGGACAAGGGCTTGCACCACAGTCTTTTTTTTTTGTCAAAATCTTTTTATTGAGTTTACACAAAGATACAAACTGTATAGCTCACCCGAGCTCAAATATTCCCACAGGTTCATCGCTAGAACATTAGATAGCTAAAGAACGTATACAGCTTATTCACAAGTTCCCCGCTTGCCTGAGGGATGTTGTCCAAACTAGGAGGCAATGCCTCTGCAATATTTCTTTACAACACTTTACATGTCACATATTATTTCTGCTTCCTGTTGTAGGAGCTAACAAAATAAATCTAACTTAGATCCCCTAATCAATTAAGGGAAAAGAGAAACAAAACAAAAAAAAGAAGTTAAAAAAAAGGAAGAAAAACAAACATTTCCAAGGTGTCAGGAGTGCATAGTTACAACTTGGAGGGATGGGGAGCAGAGAATTCGCCTCCCATGACCAGCGGAAGAAGGCCCGGGGAAAACCAGGATCTCTGTACTTCACGAGGGACTCCAACAATTATATCATGAATAGGTGAAGGGCTCGCAGCCTAAGCCCACAGGCAAACAATGGTAACCCCTCTGACAAATATCTCACCAGGGGGTCCCAGATGTAATCAAAACTTTTTTGGGAATCTTCGATGACATCTGTCATCCATTCAAGGGCCCAGGTGCGCCACAATCGGGCGTGCCACTGGGTTGGAGAGGGGGCCTCTGGGTTCTCCCAGGCCGCAGCTATGGCCATCTTGGCTGCCCCCAAGCATAGCCACATAATGGAGCGGTCTCTCTGGGTTTGGTGTTTGAGGCTGCGGTCTCCCATACCTAAGAGTGGATGTTCCAGGGAGTCAGAGATCGGGTAGCCCAGGATTTGTTTGATTTGGGAGAGGATCTCCTTCCAAAAAGGTTGGATAGAGGGACAGTCCCACCAAATGTGGCAGAAGTCTCCCAACAGTCCGCAGTCCCACCAGCATCTATCAGATGTGTTCGGAAAGATAGCATGTAATTTCTGGGGGTGGAGATACCAATCATACATAACTTTATAGTGGGTTTTATTTAGTAATATCTTAATAGAGGGACCCCCATTGTTTCTCCGTAGGCGGAGCCTGTAAAGTGATATCCCAAAATCTTCTGTGTCGAGGAGCCTGGAGTAGGCTGAGAGAGAGCAAGAGGGTGTATAGGAAGGAGATGCAACCCTTGGCTGTGATACCTGATTGAACAGATCTTTCCACCGGGAGCAGATCTCTGGTCGCCGCCTGTCGTAGCTGAGGCTGCTGTACCCAGTGCTTTAACTGAACATAGTGGTACTCTTCCATGGATGGGAGCTTAAACTTGCTTACGCAATCTGAAAATGTCTGCATCTCTCCCCCATGGAAGAGGTCCGATATCATGAGACAGCCCCCCTCTTTCCATTTATCGAAGGGCCCTTCTTCGAGTGCAGGGGGAAAGGCGGGGTTGAAATGAACGGGGGTGTAATGGGACAGAAAAGTGGTCAGAGACAGGGTTTTAGTTACAGTGTCCCAAACCTTTAAGGTGGTCGCTGTAGGGATACTCAAGTAGGTGTTAGTCAGTCTATCCATCTTCCGTTTCCAGGGCAAATCCCAGATTGTTCTTCCCGCCACCTGCCTATCCATGTGAAGCCACAGTTTCTCTGAGGCCTTAAGGGACCATTCACCCAGGACTCGGAGTTGTGCGGCTCTAAAATACAAAAGGTAGTCCGGGAGAGCAAGCCCCCCCTCCGAACGTGGCCTTGCTAGCAAAAGTTGGGACAAGCGAGCCCTCTGGCCTTGTCAGATGAATTTCGTAGACATAGATTGTAATTCTTTAAATAGGTCTTTATCTAGAGTGATAGGAAGGCCCTGGAAGAGGTAAAGAAGGCAAGGAAGGGCATTCATTTTGATGGCATTAATTCGTCCTATCCATGTTAGATATGCTGAGCTCCATCTCTTGTATAGTGCTGAATAGGTAATTTATTGCTTATTCACAAGTTCCCCGCTTGCCTGAGGGATGCTGTTGCAGCAGGGGGGGAAAGTTGGCCTTATATAGGTCTGCCAGTTTGGGGGTAATATTGATGCCTAGGTAAGTGATTCCCTTATGCGCACATCTAAAGGGGGATGTTCCCTCGATGTCCCTCTGCATGTCTGGAGGCATTGTCAAATTTAATAAGAAGGATTTGGAGAGGTTGACCTTGAACCCCGATACTCGCTCGAAATGCGCTAATTGAAGCTTTATCGCCGCCAGGGAGACAGCGGGATTGGTAATCAGCAGGAGGACATCATCTGCAAAAAGTGAGATCTTATGCTCGTCTGAGCCAAAATTGATGCCACTAATCTCGGTTTGGATCTAATCTTCGCCGCAAAGGGTTCGATACCAAGGGCAAAGAGCATTGGGGACAAGGAGCAGCCCTGTCTGGTGCCCCATTCTAGCTCAAAGAACTCAGACGTGACCCCATTTACCAACACCCGTGACTTCGGGACTCTATAATTAGCTCTCACCATTCCCAGAAGGCCTCACAGAACCCAAAGCGGCATAAGGTATGTATTAAGAAGGACCAATCGACCAGATCGTAGGCCTTCTCTGCATCTAGAGAAAGTAGGGCCACAGGAATACGTTTCTTCTGAACTTTATCTATGAGGTGGGACACCCTACGCAAATTGTCATGGGTCTGGCGCCCCTTGATGAAGCCCGATTAGTCGGGATGTATGAGAGTGGGCAAGATCTCTTCTAATCTTTTGGCTAGGACTTTAGAATAAAGTTTGGCGTCTAAATTTAATAGGGCTATAGGCCTGTACGAGGCGCATGCCTGGGGATCCTTCCCCGCCTTTGGGATTACCGTGATTAGGGCCTCCCCCATGGAAGAGGACACAGACTGGTTCGCCGCTATATCGTTGAAGAGGTCAGTGAGTGGGGGAGTTAACTCGGTAGCAAATGTTCGGTAGAACTGAGCAGTAAGACCGTCAGGTCCCGGGGCCTTGTGCAGCTTAAGGCCATCTATTGCACCTTGGACCTCTTCTTGCGTTATGGGGCGACTGAGCTCATCATTGGCCGCAGTGGTGACTTGGGGGAGCATCGCTGAGTCCAAATATTGGTCTGGTCTCGTTTCAGAGGGGGGTCAGCCCTATAGAGGGTTCGATAGAAAGAACAGAACACCCCTGCTTTACCTGTCTCGCTCAACTGCAGGGCCCCATCCACATCTATAATTTGTTTGACGCATTTCCTTTCCTGTTTCACCCTAAGCTGTCGTGCTAGCAGTGAACCAATCTTGTCCCTACCCTCATACCCCCGAGCCTGAAGCCTCAAGATGGTTTTCTCGGCCCTATTAGTGTAAATAGCATTGAGTTTCCCTTTGAGAGCTGTAACTTTCCGCAGAGAGGGGGCAGACGGAGAGACTTTGTGCGCCCGCTCAGCCTCAAGCAATTCCCTCTCTAGAGTCAGTCTTTCTTTAGTCTTAAGTTTTTTTGGGTAGAGGTGAGTGCGATAAATTGCCCTTGTATAAAAGTCTTGAAGGCGTCCCAATTGTTTACGTAGGATGTATCAGCAGGGTTATTAATAAGGAAATAATCTTTAATCGCTTTACGTAAGTCGTCCTGGTGAAGCCTATCTCAGCATAAAATATTGGGGAAATACCATCTAGCCAGTTTGGATCGCGGTGCCGGCCAGTTGCATAAACAGGTCAAAGGGGCATGGTCCGAGAGGCTTATAGGATGGAAATGGGACCCCGTGAAAGCCTGTAGCAGTGTCTGACTAACAAAGATGTGGTCAATCCTTGAATATGATCTGTGGGAGTAGGAGAAGAAGGAGTAGTCCTGTGTTGAGGGGTTAAGGGCCCTCCAAACATCCAGCAGCCCTATTAGGTTATTCGTCCCCTGATGCAAATCCCTCCAGTGTTGCAAGGAATGAGAGAAGACATTCCGCCCGTCCGGTGTTGGGAGTCTAGACTGTAGCTATAGTGCAGGGGCGACCCATCAACTCCCCCGTACCATCAGGAACCTCCCCTCTTTATCTGTTTTGGTGTTGCGGTGAAAAAAATGTATAGAAGAGTGAAACATCAGGGCCACACCATTCTGCTTTTTCACATTGGAGGAATGAAAAATCATAGGGTAGTTTCTATGCTTAAGCCTGTGGTCTTCCCCTTTCTTAAGGTAAGTCTCCTGTAAGGCTACTAAGTGCGCCTGCTGATCCCCCAAAAATTTCCACACGCGTTGTCTTTTGTTAGGGGAGTTGAGGCCCCTAATGTTCCAGGACATAAAATTCACTACCATTTACGGTGGCATAGCGTCCTGTCCCCAAGTGGACCCCTGCTTCACAGTGATCTCCCTGTTGTCTGACCCCCCCGTCCCCCCTCCTCCCCCCTCATTACTCCTCCTGTAGATTCTCCATGGTAGACACCCTGGAAAAAACATTAACCTTGAACTGAACCAAAAACAAAGGTGGTTCCGGAAGTCCGCAAAGCCCCCGTAGGGCTTCATTTCTTGGCGGCTTCTGGGGCAAGACCATTCCCACTCCCAGAGCCCCGTGAGTGTTCCTTTTAGGATACTGAATCTGGAATGACCATAATCGGAGTCCATGTCGGAACAGGCAGCGAGTGTCCAAAAGCAAACTGATCCACCAGTAGAGGAAGGACAGGGGGCCTTTCCCATCTCTGGATCCCATTAACCGAGATCACTTAACGAGTAGTTCCTCATTTGGTGTGGGCCCCCCCTTTAACAAGTTACTCAGCGAAGTAGCAGAGACTGTACGCCCACTCTTTTTTGGCATCTGCATGGGGAAGCGAACTCGCAGTTAACGTTGCACTGACTTGCCCTCTTTCTTGGCTGTCTGCCAGGGTCCTGGTGTCTCTCAGTCCCAAGATTGCTCTGTTCTCCTGTTCCCTGTTGATGCTTCCTGTTGCGGAGTTGATTTCCCGAGGCCAAGGAGGGCCGCCACCCCCTCCACCTCTGTGAAGTCGTGTTGCTTGTCGTTGAGGGAAAAGGCTATTTCGAAGGGATAAGTCCAGCGATACTTTATCTGCGCTCCTGTAGAGCCGGTGTGATCAGGTGGAATTACTGATGGCGAGCGAGTGTGGCCTGGGCCACGTCTTGGAAGAGTGCGCATGTAGCTCCCCGGAATTCCATTGAGAATCTATTTCTAGCTTTTCGGAGGACCAGTTCTTTGACTCTAAAGGAGCTGAATTTGTCTAGGATATCCCTCGGGCGTCTGTTCTCACCCCGCGGTGTCGGGCCTACTCTGTGAACTCGCTCCAACCTCGCTTCTGCTGTGCCCACCCCCAGCACGCTAGAGAAGAGGCCTACCATAAAGGAATCCAGATCTGATCCCTCTTTCCCTTCCTCAAGGCCGCTCACTCTAATGTTGTCTCTTCGAGAGCGATTTTCTAAGTCTTCACATTTTAATAGGGCGGAGTACAGCTGGGCGGTGAGGGATTCCGTATTCTCTTCTAAGGGTTGAAGTCGACCCTCCAGCTCCTGACATTTTGCCTCCAAGTTCAGTGTGCGCGTTCCAATGGAGTCCACATCTGCCTGGCACGCCACCATTTTTGTTCCCATATCAGATTTGAAGGAGTCAAAAGAGGCGTCTATGTCCACTTTGATATCTTCTCTTAATTCCCTCTTGAACTCCTTCAAGGTCGCTAATAAGTCCTCCCGTGTAAGCGCCATCTTCTCGGCCAGTGGGTTTCCTTCTTTTTCACCTCCACCCGGCTTGGATGAGCCAAAGTAGCTGGAAACCTTGTTGGGTTGGACTTTTTTCTGTGGCATAGGGACAGGTCTTACGGTCAATGCCGCACCACCCACTGTGTGAGCTCTAAGATCGGGCGAGGGATTACAGACGCCTAGGGCCACTCACTCTCACCTCAAGGGGGCAGGAGCGTGCAGGTTCCTGGGTGCCTTCTGAGCAGACCTGGTGGCACTTCTTCTAGGGGCCCCCCTCAGCTGCCAGAAAGCTTGATTTAGTGACTGGGGGCCACTTCTCATCGCAGCCTGCTGCTTTTAATGTTTCCCCTTTATCTGTTAGTGGAGGACGCCATCTTAAGGTCAGGCGCCCGCCCTCGTGGTCTTCAGATTGCTGTGGGGGACTGTTCACATTCCCTCTTGCATGGCTGGGACTTCATTACTGAGTCTACATTTGGCGGCCGCCTTCTGCCTTTTCTTGGGAGAAACCCCCCTGTGTCTTAGGCGCTGAGAGAAGGGCCGCTCGTACCGTATTGCCGCGTCTCCCCATGCGCGTTACCGATCCTCACCGTGACCGCGTCTCAAGCTTCTCCCTCTCGCGGTGGGATCAGGGGCGCCCCCTGGGTCAGCAATCCTTTACTTAGGGCGTGGTCCTCTGCAGGATCAGGTCGTATGGAAGCCAGTTGATCAGGCTCCTAAGGGCCGCTTGGCGCCGCTGCCATCTTGGCATCACTCCGCGGGTCCACCGTTGCAGTGTGGAGATGGACGCCGCACCACTTCGCTCAATAAAAGCCTTCTAGAAGTGTCCTCTTATGTTCGCTCGCTCGGCCCCAGCATTCCTGGGTGTTTCCACCGGGTGTAGCAAAGCGAAACTATCCGACTCATGGGGCTCATCGCGGAGCCAATCGGAGTCACGACCTCGCGGCCATGATGGCTGGCCACGCCCCCCTTGCACCACAGTATTTAGGTCATTCCTGGGTATGAAGGGTTTGGCTTTTTTTTTGGTGTTTCAGCGAGTAGAAGGCACTTTTTGCAGAGGTGACTGTCAAGTGTGATTCCCAGGGATTTAAAAGAGTTTGAGATGGACAGTTTGCAGTTTAGTGTAGTGATGTTGTTGAGCCAGCTACCTACGGGAAAGGTTTTATCTTTGGGATGGTTGAGGAGGAGTTCTGTTTCGTTGGGGTTGAGTTTGAAGTGGTTGTTGGTTAGCCAAGATTGAACTGTGTGTAGGGTACTATCTAGGTGCTGGATGTCTTTGACTGATTAGATTTTCATGTAAAGTTGGGTGTCATCTGCATATAGGTGATAGGCAGTTCTAGCTTGTTTCAGGATCACTGCAAGAGGTTCCTATAGAGGTTGAATGTGGCAAGGGACAGGGTAGACCCTTGCGGGACACTGTGTGAGGCTGGCTTTTGAGATTTAATTTCTGAATTTGATTAGCTGTGTGCCCTTGCTTCGGAAAGAGGCGAACCACTGAAGGACAGTTCCACTGATGCCTGCTCTCTTTGAGAGGGTGTTTAGGAAAATGTCATGGTTAACACTGTCGAAGGCAGCTGATAAATCCAGGAGGATTAGGAGGTTTAGGAGGCAAGCCTGTCCTTCATCCAGAGATCTGAGAAGATCGCCTATGATGTTCATTATGGCAGTCTCTGTACTGCAGCCATTCCTGAAACCAGACTGGAAGGTGTCATGTAAGTTGTATTTTCAGGTTGAGCCTAGCCAGCGCGCATGTGCTGGTCTGGAAGACCTTCTGTAAACACTTTGGTAGTGTAATCCCGCCTGCCACTTACCAGTTGGTTTATTCCTGTGTCACTCTTCTTTTCTGCCTTCTAACTTGTTCACACAGTCCATAGCTCACTTCCGTTAAAGGATGAGGAGCACCGGTCAAGCACAGAGTCCCTGCGCTTGCATTCTTTATGTGTTGATTTGGCAAACTCTTTTGTTTAAATGTTACTTTCCGACTGTGGCTGCTTCTTTATTTAGGCTACTAGTGTCTTCATTGTAGAACCCGGTGAACACAGCTAAGCCCCGCCCACTTCTAGAACAAAAGTAGCTCTACTATTTTCATTACTTTGTCCCGTGGCTTCAGCAATGGAAGGAAAAAAGACGCAGACTAATGTCATTTAGTAAGCAAACACAACGGGATCTGTGTTGTAGCTGTGTTTCTGTATTTTACAAGCAAAGACAAGTACAACATTACTTTGTGTTAACAGTTTTAAATTTAAATGCCGGCTGTTTGCCAAACCACTATATTTTCACAAAAGTCATAGATGCGAGAAAATGTAATTTTTTTTTTACCAAACATTTTAAGAGGACGGGTACATTGTAATGAGTGAAGTTATTCACAAGCAATATGAGGGCCGAGTTGGCACGCACCAGCGTGAAGCCGGCAGAGTGGTCTTTGTTCCTTATGTCAATTTCCATTCTAGCTTCCATTTCCAACATAGCCGCACATCCAAACTTGCCTCCATGTTACCGTCTAAGATAAGGTCGCTATGTTATAAGATGGATACTGTCTACACATTTGATTAGGTAGTGGTGTACTAACTCAACATGGACAACGTTTGCATTTATTTTAGACTATGGAAATCTCTGTAGACTATAGAAATCTTGGTATTTCATGTATCGCAAGGCTGCTCGTTTCTTCAGAGCAGAGCCCAGTGCTGTTTTTTGCTTGCCCCTTAGTTTTGCTCTTTCCGATTGACTAGGGCTGTGTGGCGTGAAATGCTTACATAACATACACTGAGATACTTATCAAAGAGTAAGTGCATGCGTTTCTCCGTGCAGCACATGGTGTTTCTGATATTGTTTTCATCTGGCTGAAGTGCTTTACTAAAAAGTTGCACAAGTAGAATATTCCACATTATATTTCAGCCTCATGCCAAAGAGTTGGCGCTCTAAATAAAAACCCAAAAATCTCTATGCAGGCGTGGTGAATAAGGCTATAAGTTCAGGAATAATATGGGAATAGAGTCAAGCATCAAATGTCTTTTGCTTGTGGTGGACTGTGCATCACATCCATTCCTCTCATACATAGGAGTTGTGTTAGACAGTTTGCAGAGCGCTTTTAGCAATCGATGGATAATGCTGAATTTAAAATGGGGCATTCTCTGGTGCTGTGGAAGAAATGTTGCCTCTTTTCAAAATCTCTGTCCTCCCACCACATCCACCTGTTAAGCCTCTCATAATCTAGACTCTGAACAAGACAATATCTGAGGGGCCTCTGGCATAGTTAGTACAAGGGGCATCACCTGAACTGCTGGAGCCCGAGAGATGACTGAACTTCAGATGTACCCTCTCTTGTCTCCTGCTTTAGGCACAGGGAGCAGACTCATCATCAGCCCTTCTCCAAGGAGAGACCTGGTTGTTTATCAGTGCAATGTCAGGCATTGCACTGCTCAAAAAGAGCAACCAGCTGCAAACGTTTTTGCTCTCAGATAATGCTTTTTCGGAAAGCGTGAAAACCTGCAAATCTGCCAGTAAACAGGGCAATGTTTTGTTGTGTGTAAGAGCAGTGGCGGCTCGCATAGGGCGTGCTGCGGGGGCGGGGCGGGGCGGGGAAGGGCAGGGTGGGGGTAGTAACTCGGACATACGACAGAACTGAGGAACGTAATAATTACTTTCCTCCGTTCCGTCGTATGTCCGAGTTACTACCCCCACCCTGCCCCTCCCCGGCCCACCGCCCCACAGCACGCCCTATGCGAGCCGCCACTGTGTAAGAGCCCCTCGCAACTTCCTGTTGGGAAACATCCATTACAACGCGGGCATTGCATCGCAATGCCTTTACAACGCGGTCATTACAACGCAAGTCGTTACAACGACTTGCTCTGGATGGCGCTCTAACCTAAGGAAAAGTATGATTTACTATTCCAACACCTTCCCTACTGTACGTACACTGGAGTTGGAATAGTAAATCATACTATTCCTAAGTCCAGCGCCCTCCAGCGCAAGTCGTTGTAATGACTTGCGTTGTAACGAACGCGATGTAAAATACTGCATTGCAAATGTATGCGTAGTAACGTCATACATTCCTTCCTGTTGGGTGTTGGCACCTCCGCTGAGTGGTGCTGTGGTAATTACAAGATGAAGAATTTCTTTAATAGCAACGGGCACATTTTCATGGCCAATGTGAGTAGATGCTTCTTGGTGCGGGGCATTTAATTCAGAGGATAACCTGAGCACTCAGGTTGCCTCGAAAACACTTAGGAATGAGTGTTTTCTTTCTTGCCATTCTGTTTACACCAGTGAATGCCCTCTTGCAGTTTCCGGCCCACAGGCTCCGAATCATTTCCCTCAGATTCATAAAGTCCATCCCTTGCACACTCTGTCAAGCTGAGTTGAGGGTGGCACGGCACCCCCTTTATGATTAGTGATAGATACTTGATGCTTGGGAACATTTTCCGGCTATTTCCACTCCCCGTTGACACTGTGTTATCTCATGCCGGTCACCTTATGTCTTCCTGGGTATATATATTATCACACGGACAGAACATAAAGGAAGCGTGAGTCAACATCAGAAAAACTGAAAACTTGGTTTTCCAGCCACAGGTACTGTGTTCTGAATTTGTTCTGCTCCAGTTTGCGGAAACATGAAATGCTTGGATCTGCCTTTTAAGCACTCTATGAATAATGCTGCTTGAGAAACATATGTTATTTTAATTAGAAGAATGTTATTTGAAAGAACTTTTTATGCACAGAATGACATATCGCCTATACTCTCCTTAGCGCATCCTCTGGAATATGTATGATTTTAAGCTACATGTGAAAAGTTTATTATGAATAGTAAACTGTGTCGCTATTTACAAAGCGTTATTTGCACCAGAATTTCATCGTTTGAGAATTCACAATAACATTAGTATCACTTGCAAATCAATGGAAGGAGTTTATATTTCTTGCTCATGTTACACTGTGGGTACCTGTTCCTACTACTGTGTGCAGTTTATTTCATCATCATGGCGCCCGCTTCAGGGGCCGCAACATGCATAACTTTTATCTACATGGGTGCTGCATCTTCATGTTTCAGCAGGGCGCCCGCTTTTATGTTTCTTGTTTTTTATGTATCCACTAGTCTTGAAACCAAAACACATGGGTAAAAGACATTGTGATTTACAACGCCAATAGCTCTAACTCTCGCAAATGCGAGACCTATTGCATTGCAAATGATTATTTAATGTGGGTGTTGAGTTGTGCAAGCACATATTTTTCAATGGTTTTTGCACGGACAGGGAGGTAAGTTATGGGTTTGTAGTTATTAAGGTCATTTGGGTCTGCGTCTGTTTTTTTGATGAGGAGGGGTTATTTGGACGAGTTTGAGGGGAGCCGGCATGGAGCCGCTCGATAGGGAGGAGTTGATTATATTGGTCCATATAGGAGAGATGATGTGACTGAGCTTTTTTACAAGTGCCGTGGGGAGAGGGTCTGAGATGTGCGATATCGGCTTCATGTTCGCAAGTATTTTGCTGACTTCTTCTTCACTGACATTGTTGAATTGCGACCAGGTTGCATTGTTTTTCAGTTACAGGGAGTTGAGGTTAGAGAGCTGTGTTGATGAGGAGGGGAGCTATGCTGATGAGTAAGGGAGATGAGCTGCATTTGGAGGATGGGGTTCAGGAGGGCCCCTTCCGCAGGGGGCAGCCTTGGTGTAAGGTGGCGGGGAGGGAGGCTCTAGAGAGAGTTCGATACTCAATACTTTTGCAGAGAAAAACGTTGCGAATTCTTCACAATGTTTGGTCGAGTTGTTAATTGCATGTTGAGGGAAAGAGGATGTTTGCAGCTTTATGATGTTGAAAAGTTCATTGAGTCTGTTATTGGAATGGTCCAGTTGTTCCTGGAAAAAGGAGGATGTTTCTCTGAAGATATGTTTTTTGTATTTTTGGCGTTTAGCCCGTAGGATCGAGAGATTAGATTCAGATTGTTGCTGTCTCCAGGCTATTTCAGCTAAACGGAGTTGATGTCTCTCATTGCTGATAATAACCTTGAATTCCTAATGTAAAGGATATCTTCTGCAGTAAAATATGCATTCCTTACCATGTATTTAATTACACATCAAGTATGTACATCTCATTATTTCATTCTGAGCAAATGATTAAATAGTTATTGCTTAAAGGACTTATTGCTTTCTTTTCACAGCCATTGAATAGATATTAATTATTGTGGTTTTGATATGAATAAACACCTTTGTGTACATATATTTTCGGACCGGGCCATGCAGGTGTGGCAGGGTGGGGACTCGACAGATGACGACGAGGGAAAATTAAATATTTATTTAATTTCCCCTCGTCGTCGTCTGATGAGTCCCCATCCCCCACCCAGCCCCACCGCAACTCCTGATATATTTACATCATACTTAGAAAAGATAGTATCTATGTTTTGACTGTATAATATGCCTATTCCTTTTAATATAAGGTGCATGACAGATGTGATGAGTTATGACATCACTTCCTGTGACATCACGTCATGCTGCAAATCACTTATTGAAGTTAGTTTCCAGAATTACAATCTATTATAATAAGTCTTACCTATTTTCCCTGATTTAGAAGAACCGAAGACCTGTGCATGCAGGGCCTTAATTTATACTGTTTAGGAAATCATCCACTCCAATGCAATCCAATTTATTTTCCATTATTTTTTTAAAAGCTCCCTCTTCCCTGCTCACAAATGTTGGCATGTCTGTTCTTCTTTATGAAACGTCTTTGCTTATTTTGATCCAGAGTTTGCCAGTGGTCAGAATGGACACTTTTTTTTGGCCGCCAGAACGTATTATTCTTATGAAACTGTGACCCTCAACAGGAGAGAGTAAGGCAGAAATGAAAGAAAGAGGAGAAGGAGAAAAATAGGAAAACAGCAACACAAGGAAGAAAGCTGAGATAAAGAAGAACCTGCAGGAGGGAGATAAAGCGGCAGGGGAATGGATACCAAAACATTCTAGATGGCGCTAATCCATGGTCATGCTGATAAACTAGGGCAGTGTTTCGGGCATGCAACTTTCACAACCACATCATGAAAGCAGCTTAAAAAAGGCATATGTACACCTGTTACTTTTGTTGGGCAAGGAAACGTTGACGTGCCACTGCTTTTGTTTTATTCCAGAATTGCAGTTATCTTTGTTCCGTTGAAGCAAGAGGGCGTGAAGAGCAGTTCTAAACATTATACTGGCTACAATCAGGCATTCAGGTTGCTGCACAGGGTCACAAATTAATAGCAGCTAATGGTAATAAGAGCATTCTGCAACTATTAAAAAGCATGACACCAGTCAGTCTAAAACTAAGTCCCACAACACATCTTAAATAGCACTTTTAGCCCTCAGCTTTTTGTAATCCGACCCAGGAAGTGGAAGGTGGTGGAAGAAAGAGGCATGAGGCGGAATTAAGTCTAGACAACCTTGGCATTCGGCAACCCTGGCTTTTGGCAGATATGGTAAGAAAAACTTAATTTCCTGCACATATTTATTCATTTTCATGAAATAAACACTGTGATGTTGACACTGTAATTCAGCATTACTTGAATAATAATTCAGTGACAAAAATGGAACTCAAAATAATAGTTAAACTCTGACAATTCAGTTATTTCTTACTTTAAGATGAGCACTTGAGTAAACAAAAAAAAATGCAATCATTTCTTTGCATAAGTTAGTTTAAAATACATTGAGAGCTAAAGAACGAAAGATTGATGTAAAAAAACATTCAGGGAAAGTCGTCTATGGCTTCATCTTCAAATTGGAAGCACAACCCCATATGTGGGAGGCAGGAAGCTGAGGATGTGGTGCGAGGAGGAGGATAGGGCGAGGTGTTTTGACGTCATAAGAGCTGGTGCATTAGTTCAACTCAGTTCTGTCCCAGTCTGTTTACTATGCAGTCTTTGTAACCTCTTTTTCCTAGTGACTCACTCAACTTCCTTTCCCGCATCGTGATTTTTTCTTTGCAGTACCTAATGTCTGAATGAATAAACCACCAGACACAAGAGTCCAGTTTTCCAGTGGAGCTCATGGTCCACCTATTAATGGCAGCGCAGAATATAGTTGGGAAGCTTCCGGTGCTCATTTGCACACATTTCTATGAAAACAAACTTCCGTGCAAGATTCTGCCTTTAGCAGAATGACGCCAAGTAAGTGGGACTTCAAGTACCACAGTTGTACGCTACAGTAGGAAATGGTCTATAAACATCTCAATTGTGGTTTTACATTCTTCATGCAGACGCCGCATTTTCAGGAAACTTGGTTTGGTTGTGCTTCAATGATTGTTTTTAATTTAGTTTATTTTTCAACGCAAACCAATTTTATATAAAAAATAATGAAAACCACAATAAATCAAATATGTTTTCTTCCTTTCTGGTCATGCAAATTGCCATGCTGAGTGCATGTTAATTCTGTGCTAGAATAACAATATTTCAAAATGGTGCATACGCCACATTGACCTTTGTGGCTGTCACAGCAAAACAGTTTATGTCTAAAGCAGCGGAAGGAAAGAAAACAGCGACCTGCGAACTCGTATAATGATCACTGGCAGTGTCAAGAAGTCTGGCTTGTTATATAAGATGCAAGTTGTAATTGTTAGTTTTGTTAAAAACAATGTTAAAAGAGATGAATATTGTGTTATATTTTTCATTCAGGTATACATTATATTTGAATTGTAAATAATAAAATGCAAATATCAAACTTTTAATAGGAATTCAAATTAAGGTTTATTTTTTAATTTTGTATTGGTTCGATAAGGATTTTGTTTCGTTTTATTGTGCAAATAGTTTCAATGTACAGGAGCAGAAAGAATGGTGAACTAGCATTAGAAGAAATGCTTTAGCTTTTTCTTATATATATTTGTAGTTGTATTTTTGAAGTGGTGTGAAGTGCTAGTAAGGGTTGAATTAGCTAGAACTGCAGTTGACCACTAATGTTTTTGAGGTAGAGAGGGGTCATTGTGAGTGTTTGTTGTTTTGTGTTATTGTAAAGTTCATTGTGAGTATTGGTAAAGTCTTATGCTTGCTGCTTGTTAGTTTGCATTTCTTTGAATCAGTATTTATCAAGCATTGTCAATGGCAATAGGTCACGCTTTAAACAAATGTTGTATGGTAATGTGAAGCATTACAAATAGATAGCATGGGAATGGATTTGTATTTGTGTGAAAGCAAAGAACTATACAATTATATTGGTGTAGAATAAAAGGTCAGGGACAGTTGCTATGTCAAGCCAGACCTAAAAATCCATTTAGTTTAATCACTGCCCTCCACATCTTTGTTGATGTCAGAGAAAAACACCATAATTTATCAAGTTATCTAAAACACTGTAACAGCATTACAATGTCATGTGTGTGCCCCTGAACATTCAAGCTCAGGCAGCTGGAAAAATAAACAAAATGATTACAGCTGTGTGGAGGACGAGCACTTTTTTATGGAAGCACACAACCTTTGTCTAATCAGAATATGGATTCCTCTCCCTCAACATGTGGGCGAAACCAAAGTCCCCTCTCTAGTGATGCTCACATAATTGTCTGGCAATAGCTGTGCTATCAAGCCAGACCATAAAAAGCACTTTCCTGACTCTTTTCGAGGACTAACACACTTTTCTTAGTGGTCTGGTTGCATTATTTATATAGTGCTTCTTAACCGTGGTTTAGCCATGAATCACTCTGATATTTATCAGGTTCCTGGGCACCCTTCAGACTGCATGGCTGAAAGAGTTTGTGTTGTGGCCCATGTGGAACATGTTGGGTAAGGGGTATGAGGTTTAATAACCTAGTGGCACACAGTGTGCTACGTTTTACTCCGCCTCAGCAAGGATGTTGCTGAGAATGGAAGAATGAACATAGTTGCATGTGTAGGTACTTAACATTTTAGAGTGGGCAGTTGATGTGCTTTGGGGGTCATTATGGTATATGGAGCTCACTCAGTACCATCTGAAGCCCCAAACCATTGGAGGCACTGTTAAAACACATGGTAGTATTTTATAGGGTCTACCCATGAACGATGGAGAGCAACAGAAGTGCTACCCAGTTGATGCACCTGTGTATCACCAGCAGAGTGACGTATGGCATTCACACAGATGCGACAGAGGAGCAATCCATTGGCTTTTGGAAGATGTTGTGTGAATGTTAGTTTGTGTTATTATGCAAAAGGTTAGCATGTAGGTATTTTTTTTAAATTTTATTTATTTATTTGAGTTTTATATAGCGCTGGCTAGACCCGGAGGTATCAGAGCACTTTACATAAGGAAACAGTGTGTTACAAATTACAGAGATTTCACATTAATAACAGAAATAATACATATTCAATACAGGAGTTATTAGCGAAAACGAGAGTCAGGATCCAAACAGATCAGGGAGAGTTGGGAGTCCAAAGGAAGGAGACAGCAGTGGAGGAGAAGACGAGACAAATGTCCGAAGACCGGCTGGGTAGGTGACGGCCAAAGCAGAGTGCCAGAGCCAGTCTCCCCTATAGCTGTCGGAGCAGCTCCACCGGGGATCGGCCATGCGGTTCGGACTCCGACGGCTTTGGGTGAGGATCAGGAGGCGAACGAAAGACTTGAGTCCATGTGCGGGTGAGTGGAGATGGCGAGGGTGGGGGGGTAGGAGAGGATATGTGGCTTGGCTGCCCTCTTTAGGTCAGGTAGGTCGAGGTTGTTGATCACTGTGACTCTGAGGCTGGGGGTTTTCAATCACGAGACTTGTCCTTGACTAGGTGGGATCAGTGGCAGCCATTTTAGGGTCAGGCGCGGAGTGTTGTTCAAGTCCCTTGTTGTTAAGGACAGGCCAGTTCCTGGATAGAGATTATGGTTGACCAGGAGACTCCATGATGATCCAGGGAGGAGGTCACCAGTTGGAGAGAGCCGAAAAGTCCTGCCCGAAGCAAAAGCAGCATGGGCGCCATGTTGGAGTCAGGCGCGGCCGGGAATCAGTATTTGTCTCGTGAAAGGAGAGAGCCCTATGGTAACAGGGGCAAGCCCAGTCCACCTCCAGAGATAGTTATGGGCCGTTAGGGTATTACACGGAATCCTCACTCACCGCCGGCTCAAAGGAGGTCACTGCAGTCCCGAGACGCCATCTTGTCCAGCGCGTCCGCTCCCTGGGACTTGGTTCGGGATACTTGATTCCCCGTCCAAGGTGCGAGCTCAATCCCGTCTCCTGTGTGGAATGGAGAACTGGGGAATGGTGGTCAGGCGGCTACGCGGAACACCTCCTTCGGCACAGGGCACGGTCTTGCAGCTCCCCGGGTGCCATCAAGGAGGATAGGAAGGCCAGGATGTCGCGGCTCGTATCTCTGCGAAGCAA
The DNA here is from genome assembly GCA_963921515.1 of Calotriton arnoldi. Classification (NCBI taxonomy): domain Eukaryota; kingdom Metazoa; phylum Chordata; class Amphibia; order Caudata; family Salamandridae; genus Calotriton; species Calotriton arnoldi. The sequence goes on along the minus strand of CAWUFW010007275.1, from coordinate 209,705 downwards.
GGTCCGAGAAGGGCGCAATTCAGCTTCTGGGAGTCAGCAAGTGTTCAGGCAGAGGAATCGTTGGACTGAGTGGGACCACAATGCGGCGGGACGCCGCTCCGGAAAGTGGAACGAGGGTTCACCACGGAGCATGAGCTCCGAGCGGCCATGCTAGGAACTGGCTCCTCCCTCTCCTGTAGTATAGTATGTAACTAGTGTTTGTGTGTTGTTAATTTAATCATAGGATTTCATAATTTCTAGGCTGCAGCCCTTACAAGAAGCTATTTCAAATTTAATCGGGATAGGTTGACTTCATGGTTGTCAAATTCAACTCATAGATAACTTGTCTCCTTTTTTTACAAAACTGCCACTCCACTGTATGTATGAAATATGTGCTCTGTGGGGGTAGGGTATTGTCTGATTAAGGTATGGTATGTTTAGGTAGGATATGGTAGGTTAGGTAGGATATGGGAGGGCATGGAAGGGTTGAGATGGGTGGGGGAAGATTGGGAAGGGTAAGAGAATGTTGGTTAGAGTAAGGGAGCTTGGATAGGGGAATTGGGTTGGGGCTGATATGGCTAAGAATGGCTCAGTAGGTAGAGCAAAGACAATACTAGCCAAATGGGGACAACACAAAGCTCCTTTCTGAAAACTGTTGTATGGTGGTGTGCTGCTTTGTTTAGTGATGACATGAGATCTTCACAGACAGCTGAAGCTTGATTGCAATTCAAGGACAGTTGAATGTAAATTATTATACGTACCTCAGAGCTTGGTAAAAGGTCTTGTCTGTCTCATTAGCTGTAACGTCATTTCAAATACTTTAAGTTTAATCTGTTTTAATATTAATAACTTATCAAGTCAGAAAGGGGCATGAAATATTGTGACAAGCACACCACAGTGACAACAGGTCATGCCAAGCGTTCCTACCTGACAAAATACCAAACCACAAAAGTAGCCACATTTGTACAAAGTGAAAATGTGCGTAACAATACATACCCTAATGACATCATCTCAGATATCTCTGTAAAAATAATAGAGAGGGCAAAGGCAGAGAGAAACAAATATGTCATCACAGACTGCCTCTATATTGAAAATCGCCACCCTCTTCGGAAACGAACCACTCCCTCCAAGTCAGCCCCTGTCAGAAATATAGAAAACTTCTAATTTTCAGTGAGATGATTCAGTGGCCACTACCACAATCAATTCCAGAGCCCCACATCAAGTCAGCCCAGTAATGAGACCAGGCTGTCAAGAAAAGCTCTGGTAGAGTCTGCATGAGAGAGCAAATACTTCTCTCCTTGATTTTCAGTATTCAGTCTCATTGGAAAGCGCACTAATAGTGTGATTCTTCTCTTTGTCAGCTGCTGAAGGATGTCTGCAAATGCCCTCGTCCTGTGAGCTAAAGTCTGAAAGAAGCACTATTCTCTTGGCTCCCCATTGTATCACTCACTAATGTATTGCTGGCCTCAAAAGATGATCATGCATCGCCGTTATTTTGGGCACTACCATAGCAGTTTGTCAGGACAGCGGAATATGGATGCCGATGCTTACCTCGCTTCTACCACTGTGGCTGATTACAAGTACTTAATTGAAAAAGAACAATGTAAATTGGGAAGGTGGGGTAGGGTGGGGAAGGGACACAAATTTGAGCTGTCTTGTGAACTTTGAAAGCTTCCATAGTCTCTCTGCAGTTGTTCACCACCTACAGTGAGACATAGCATATTATTATGTGGAAATGACAATTTAGATGGTAACTGAAATGTTTTGTTGTACTCAGCACTGTAGGCTAGGTGTCACCCACAGCATGAGTATTCACTCCAGTAATAGATTCAGGGAAGAGGAAGAGGTGGTAACAGCAGGACTTCAGGAGCAGTATCAGCAGGTAACAGGAATACTTGACTTGTCATGCCACAGGCTAGGATATGGTGTAACATATTGGGTAGGTTGTTGACCTGCTGCACACTCATGTGTATCACAGGTAACTCCGAGGCTGAGCCTCCCATCACTCAGGGGACCTGCCCAACTAGAAACACAACTATGGCTCCTCAATGGATCGCTATAATGTGACACAGCAATGCAAACTCTGATGGAGTACCATCGACCTCAGTTGGGTACCTGTTAGCCACCACAAATCTGCAAACAAGCACCCAAATATATATGCTGGATATATGTGCTATCTATCTATCTCTCTATCTCTCTCTCTATCTATCTATCTATCTATCTATCTATCTATCTATCTATCTATCTATCTACAGATACCTATAGATATATATTATCTACTGGCGGTCGCCAGTAGATAGTTATAGTTAGGACCTATTTTCCATAGGAAATCCGCGACATTCTATTTGAAATAACTCTCTTGCCGGTTGACGAATCTTCGCGAAATTTTCAAACTTTATGGCCCGCTCCGGTCCGCTCCTACCCTGAAAGTTTCGGGGTGATTCGTCAAGCGGGGGCCGAGAAAAAGGGGGTCCCAAAACGTGTTTTCCCCATTCATTTTCCCATAGGAAACTTTAGACACGGCTACAGCCCGAACTGCTGAACGGAATTACACCAAATTTGGCAAAGAGGTAGTTCTTGGTTCAGAAAGAACCCTTTTGTTAAATGGTGTAAATCCGTTCAGTAGTTCCAGAGAAAATCAAAGGAAAATCACATATATATCTATGGCCGCGTCGGATTCGCGCACCCTCCCGATCACGAGCTGCATGTTAATTGGCTTTCAAGTGGCTGTCAACACTCCAAATCAGGAAGTGTTGGCAGCCATTTTGTCCTCGGTAGAACCGAGGGACAGAAACAAGTGCACAAAGCGCAAAAGGGGGCAGGGTAGAAACACCCTGACCCCCTAGGTCTGCTCAGGGGGTCCCACAAAGACCCCCTGGGCAGAAAAAAAGCATTTTTTTTTTAAATCGGCAGGATGTGCTCAGGGTGCGCGGATCCTGTCGATTCGAGAAAAAAACCAGAAGAAACAAGTGCGCAAAACGCACAAAGGGGGCAGGGTAGAAACACCCTGACCCCCTAGGTCTGCTCAGGGGGTCCCTCAAGGACCCCCTGGGCAGCAAAAGCATTTTAAAAAAAAAAAAATCGGCGGGATGCGCTCAGGGTGCGCAGATCCCGCAGAGGAAAAAAAAAAACGAAGCGCGGTCTCCCGCGCTTCGTTGTTAATTGGCCCCCGGGTGGGCCAAGTCCCGGGGGCATGCAGGGTTTCTTTTTAATATGTGGGGGCCTCTAAGGCCCCCAAGCCCCGGGGACCGTCACCCCCGGGGCTTAAAAATAATGGTGCGGGAGGGCTCTTTGCCCTCTCGCTGCCCCGAGGACCGCCACCTCCCCGGGGCTTTTTTTTTTATTTTTTGACCTGTGTGGGGGCTCCAGCCCCCACACGCCCGGGACCGCCACCTCCCGGGGCACTAAAGATTTGAATATGGGGGTCCGTTACGGACCCCAAAGCCCCGGGGACCACCACCTCCCCGGGGCTGTGCACTGGATGGGAGGGGGACCGCGAGGCCCCCCTCCTGGAGCCCTTGATGGCCCTGGGGACCGCCACCCCCCAGGGCCGGCTCCTGCAGTGTCCCGGGGTGCCTACCCCCGGGACACTGTAGTTTGCTATGACAGGACGGGAGCCTCGCGTCTCCCATCCTGTCATAGCAAACTTGGTTTGCATTTTGAAAGAGAGAGCAGGAAACCTGCTCTCTCTTTCAAAATGCAAACCCAATTGCTTTTCCACATGGGGAGCAGCATGTTAGCTGCCCCCCTTGTGGAAAAGCAATGCCGGCTCCCGTAGGACACGGGGAGCCGGCGGGACTGTGGGGGGATTGGGGACCCCCACAGTCCCCAACCAGAGGCCAGGCCCCGGGGATGGGGTCCCCGGGGCCATAAGTGGCCAGGGAGGGGGCCACGCAGCGCCCCTCCCCAAATTATAAATTTTTTTTTTAAAAAGGGCAAGGCCGGCCCCGGGGATGGGGTCCCCGGGGCCTTAAATGGCCTGAGGAGGGGGCCACGCAGCCCCCTCCAAATTAAAAAAATAAAAATTGAGGGCATGCCCCGGGGGATGGGGTCCCCGGGGCTAATACAGGCCCAGGGGAAGGGGGCCATGCGGCCCCCTTCCCGTTTTTTTAATTAAAAAAATAATAAAATGCTCAGGCCCCGGGGATGGGGTCCCCGGGGCCAAAAGTGGCCAAGGGAAGGGGGCCACGCAGCCCCCCTCCCAATCGCCCCCTCCCTGCAGCAGTCTGCAAACGCGCCCCTGGCGCGTTTTGAGAAGGAAGTAATTCCCCTTGAATACTGGGGGTCCCTGGGGCAAACTAGCCCACCAGGAACCTCCAGTATGCGCCAGGGGCTGCGTTGCAGAGAGGTGTACAGAGGCCACGCCCCTTTTACACCTCTCTGCAACGCAGCTCTGTGGCGCTTTTGGAAGTACATGGTGGGCTAGTTGGACTCCAGGGACCCTCAGGATTCAAGGGGACTTAATCCCCCAACTTAAAACGCGCCACGGGGCGCGTTTGCACAGTGGTGAAGGGAGGGCGGGGCTTCAGGTGACATGTGTGCAAACAGGCCCCGTGGCGTGTTTTAAGATGGGGAATTAAATCCCTTCAATCCTGAGGGTCCCTGGGGCCAACTAGCCCAACAGGTACGTCCAGAAAGCGCCATAGAGCTGCGTTGCAGAGAGGTGTAAAAGGGGTGTGGCCTCTGTACACGTCTCTGCAACGCAGCCCCTGGCGCATACTGGAGGTTCCTGGTGGGCTAGTTGGCCCCAGGGACCCTCATGATTCAAGGGGACTTAATCCCCCAACTTAAAACGCGCCACGGGGCGCGTTTGCACAGATGTCACCTCAGGCCCCGCCCCTCCCTTCACCATTGTGCAAATATTCCTCTAAAATCAGCCGAACTACGAATTCCGATTTACTCACCTGTTATCAGGAGAGACCTCAGTGCTGCATCTTTCAGCCCAGTACTGATCCTGAAAAGTAATTTTAACCGTACTTACCAGTAACTTGAATTTCCTTCCATAGGATATCATTGACTGGTTTCACTTGGAAATTCTTCTAAGTGTCGATTTTTGAAACTTTATAATATTCCTCTAAAATCAGCCGAAATACGAATTCCGATTTACTCACCTGTTATCAGGAGAGACCTCAGTGCTGCATCTTTCAGCCCAGTACTGGTCCTGAAAAGTAATTCTAACCGTACTTACCAATAACTTGAATTTCCTTCCATAGGCTAACATTGACTGGTTTCACTTGGAAATTCTTCTAAGTGTGGAGTTTTGGAACTTTATAATATTCCTCTAAAATCAACCGAACTACGAATTCCGATTTACTCACCTGTTATCAGGAGAGAACCCAGTGCTGCATCTTTTAGCCCAACACTGACCCTGAAAAGTAATTCTAACCGTACTTACCAGTAACTTATATTTCCTTCCATAGGAATCCATTGTCTGGTTTTCAGCAGAAAAGTTTCAAAGTGTCGATTTTCACAAATTACAAATATTCCTTAAAAATCGCCTGTATGACTTAAACGCATTCTTTCAACTGTTTACAGGAGATGCACCAGTGCTGGATCCAGGATCCAACACTGAGTAAGAAAAAGTAACGATAACACTACTTACCTGCTAAGTGAATTTCCTCCCATAGGATAACATTGGTGATTCTATGTGAAAAAGTTTCTGTCAACTTTTAAAATACAATAATATTCCTTAAAAATCACTACTGTAACCAAAACGCTTTTACTCAACTGTTTACAGGAGATGTCCCAGGACTGAATCTAGGATCCAGTCCTGTGGTTAGAAAAGTAATCCATAAAGTAACTAATTGCATTTAACTAGAAATTCACATTCAGCTCAATGTTGCATTGTGTTTGAAATTGTGTTGCCCATTGCAACAACTGTAACTACTGTACTTAAAACACTATTGCCTATTTGCAAACTATTTAAACTAAAGTAATTCATTCAGAGAAAGTATATTTTGTAATGTAATGTATAATGTAATTACAATGTAATTTAATAAATAAAATATCTAAAAATAAATAGTTTTAAAAAATGTAGTAAATCAGTATCAAAAAAATAAATATAACAATTAATACATTTAAAAATTGTCATTTACAAAACCTTTGAAATTCACTGAAAAAACCATAGGTTTTAGGGGCGTTATAATTAGAAATTAGCATTTAAAAAACCTTTGAAATTCACTGAAAAAACCATAGGTTTCAGGCACGTTATAGTTAGAAATTAGCATTTAAAAAACCTTTGAAATTCACAGAAAAACCATAGGTTTCAGACACGTTATAGTTAGAAATTAGCATTTAAAAAACCTTTGAAATTCACTGAAAAAACCATAGGTTTTAGGGACAGTTATAGTTAGTTGGACATTTCACTCGTACAAAACCCGTGAAATTCCCCCGTTATAGTTAGTTCAGCTAACTATAACTCGCGCCCCCGCAATGCACTGCTGATGACGTCACATATTACATCACTCATGACATGGTCAGTGACATCACTGATGACATCACTGATGGCATCTCAAATGACATCACTGATGACATCACTGATGACATCATCCACGTGATAATCTGATGCACCTCCTCACACCCTAATATAACCTTTGATACACCCACTCTAAATTACAGACTGCCATTCGCAAAACCATAGACACTCCAACACCAATAACTACATACCCACTCACTGATTCTTAGGTCTACACACACACATCCACTCACTCACCCGTACAGTCACTCATACTTATGGTCACTCAGTACAGGACTATCATATGCACTCTTACTCCTATATAGACACTCAAACACCGCCACTCATCCATAGAGGTACTCACACACCTAGTCAGTCATGCAAATAATTAAACACACTGCCATTTACTCACCTATACAGTTATACACACACCAGCTCACTTAATCATACAAATACTAGCACATTGTTACGCTCTTATACAATCACTGATACAAGCACACACTCATCCATACAGCCACTATCACAATCACTCACTCTCGCTAATAGCTATTTATATACTCCAACACACATATATACTGCCTTTCACATATGTAGTTACTCACACATGTACCACTGGGACATACATTCACTCACTAACACACTCTTACACACACTTACCCACCCATACAGTCTATCACAGATGCACTCTTAAAACCATCCACCCAGTGAATCACCCACTCACACATCTATGCACAGAGTCACACACACCCCTCCCACACAAACACTCAGGCACCCATACAGATACTCAGACAACCATTCAATAACTCATATACACACTCATGTAGCTATTCACAAACACATGCAGCCACTTACACAGCAACAGACAGACGGATACAGACATTCACCCAGTTTAGTCACTAACCCATGCATTCAGTAAGATACGTTAAATCACTCACTTATAGAGTCAGTCACGCACCTACTAAATCATCCATACAGACACTTATACACCCACTCATTCTTCAATACGTCTTTTCCTATATATATTAAAAATATTTAAACTTTACAGAAACACACAGTCACTGCATGATGTCAACAGTGATGTCATCAGTGATGTCACTGACCATGTCATGAGTGATGTAATATGTGACGTCATCAGCAGTGCATTGCGGGCGCGAGTTATAGTTAGCTGAACTAACTATAACGGGGGAATTTCACGGGTTTTGTACAAGTGAAATGTCCAACTAACTATAACTGTCCCTAAAACCTATGGTTTTTTCAGTGAATTTCAAAGGTTTTTTAAATGCTAATTTCTAACTATAGCGTGTCTGAAACCTATGGTTTTTTCTGTGAATATATATATAGATACATATATTCCCTTATTGAAGCCTTACTTTAAGCTCAATCACCCCATAACCCTAAAAATACCCTTACCACCCAATACGCTTACCCACCACAAACCCTAAAAACACCCTTACTACCCAATACCCTAAACCCTAAAAATGCTCTTACCACCCAATACCCTTACCTACCCTTAAAAATACCCTTACAACCCAGTACCCTTACCCACCCCTAAACCTAAACCCTAAAAACACCATTACCACCCAATACCCCAACCGACCCCTAAACTCAACAAACACCCTTACCACCCAATATCCCTACCCACCCCTAAACCCTAAAACACCTTTGCCCCCAATAACCTTACTCACCCCAAAACCCTAAAAACACCCTTACCACCCAATACCCTTACACACCACTAAACCCTAAAAACACCCTTACTACCCAATACACCCACCAATCCCTAAACCCTAAAAACATCTTTACCACCCAATACCCTGACCAATCCCTAAACCCTGCAAACCCCCTTATCACCCAACACCACTACCCACCCCTAAATGCTAAAAAGAAACTATTTTCCAACCAATACACCTACCCACCCCATAACCCTAAAAACACCCTTGTCAACCAGTACCCTTATTCACCCTTAAACCCTTTAAACACCCTTACCACCCAATACCCCAACCCACCCATAAACCCTAAAAAAAAACCTTACCACAGAATACCCCTACCCACCCCTAAACCCTAAAACACCTTTACCCCCAATAACCTCACTCACCCCTAAAGGCTAAAAAAAAACCTTACCACCCAATGCCCTTACCCACCTCTAAACCTTAAATACAGCCTTACCACCCAATATCTTTACCCAGATGTAATCGCAAAGGTTACAGGTTACAGTTTGGAAATAACATTAAAACAACATTAGAAATTCAGTAAAAAATCCAAAGGTTACAGGGTTTGTTATAGTTGGGAAATAACATTAAAAAACATGTCCTAATAGTGAAATACTGCTAATTTCGTTTTTCACTATTGCAAGGACTATCTTTACCATAGGGTAACATGGAGAATGCCTTGAAAAATCTTTTAAGTGTAATTTCCCATTGGGAACTGATAGAAATTTCGAGTTTGGGGTCTCTGAACTCACAATTTAAAAGTACATCTGTAGGTGAAGTTGGTTTTTAAATTGCATGTTTGGAAATGCCACTTTTAGAAAGTCTGGGTTAGAATAACACAAAGGTATCTGAGGTGTGCCTTGCATATCCTGTTGGGCCATCACCAGGCTGATGGGCCTTCCTGAGCTAGAGTGGTGGGAGGAGTTGACACTGACACCTGAATAGGGCTGTGCCTGTCCTCACACAAAGCTGTTTCCACCCCCTGTAGTGTGTTTGGAGCCAGGTCAGGAAAAGGCAGGGTCTTGTGCACTACAAAGACTTTCATTTGAAATTTGCCTTCTTCAAAGACAGAAAGGGGTATAACTATTGGACCTCTGACACCCCAAAATCAGAACACTTCTGAACTGAGGACATTCTGCCAGGAAGAAGAGCTGGATACTGCAGGAGGGACTGCCACTCTGTCTGTTTGCTTTGCTGGACTGGCCTGCTGCTTGCTGTTTCTGTCCTGGGAGTGAAATGACTGAACTTTGCTTTCTGTTTCCTACTTTCCAAGGTTCCACAAGGGCTTGAGTTGAGCTTGCCTCCTGTTGCTAAAATCAGTACTGGGCCCTTGGAGCTCACTGGTTGTGCTGTAATCCCAATAAAAGCAATCCCAACGCCTCTGCCTGCACCAAAGCCATGGTCACCGCTTGTGAAGAACACAACACATCGACTGAGACGACATCGCAGCCCCTGGTTTGCCGATGACCACACCATCGACTCCGACTTCATGCAACGCCGCAGCTGCAGGCACCGTGGCTGAGGACACAGCTCGTGAAGAGCACAACGCATCGCCCATGACGACATTGCAGCCCCGACCCCGCCGATGCCAGTGCTCAACATCACGGAGTTCGATCCCCAGAGCGTGTGACTCCAAGGCTTCCACAACTTCTACCCGATCTTCGAAACCAACATCCGTGGATGCCGGTGACTCCTCATCTTCGGATTTCATTGCAAGGTCCCCGAGGCCTCTCCATTTCCAAAGGTACTGTTTTGCAGATCTTCCCAATACCGTATCTGCCCGCGCTCCATCACGGTCTGACTGAACAGTTGGATTGGTGTGGTCACGATGCAGTGATAGCCCCAGTTGGCTCTATCGACTTCAAGGTACTGTATTTTTAAATTATTCTTGCAAACTTCATATTTTTACATGTGTATGTTGGATTTGTGTTGTTTTGGTCTTGTTTTATTCAGATAAATATTGGCTATTTTTCTAATCTGGTGTGGTGTCCTTTTGTAGTGTTTTCCCTGCGTTACTGTGTGTGTGTCTGTGTGTACAAAAGCTTTACACATTGCCTCTGAGATAAGCCTGGCTGCTTGTGCCAAGTTACCAAGGGCGTGAGCTGTGTGAGTCCCTTACTCTGACTAGAGTGAGAGTCCCTACTTGGACAGGTGCAAACCACAGCCAACTAGAGACCCCATTTGTAACAGTTCAACATTGTTTTATTCCATTTTCCATTTTCGCGACTATGTCAGTATTCGCGGAGACGTCGGCATTTGCGAATATCACATGACTATGAATTATAGGGCTTTCATTGGGCAAGACACTATATTATTCTAGAAAGGAAGTACTCACCCAGTTTTCTTTTATTTACACTTGCAGTGCTCAGATTGTAAGTATTTCTTGCAGCATTACTATTTCCAATATTAGGATATCAATCTGCACTTTTTGGGGATTTAAAAAAAAAAGGCATCTGGTGGCAGTGGTGAGCAGAAGGCACACCCTGAGGAGCACAACTAATATGAGGAGGAACCCCCAGTGAAGCAATAGTCCATCACCAGGGAATTTTTTACAATTCCCTCTGGGGAAAAGAAGATAGTGGCGAAACACATGAAGTGCTCATTATGTGAAAAAACCCTGTCCAGGGGTACATCAAAAAAATACTCCTGCGGCATAACAAATATGTTGATATAGCTGAAAACATACCATAACAAGCAATTGATAAGAGCAGAGAAAGAGCATGCTGAAGAAGATGCATCAACTTCAGGTGCAACTCCGATTACGCCAGGGGAGCCTATTTCTGCAGAAGTTGAGCAGCATCTTCCAGAGAAGTCCCTGGAGCGCCGAAGAATAGGCACATTTTGTTTGGAATATAAAAAAGTGTTAACGGTGGATGAACACTCAGTTGGTGCAGTTCTAGAGGCAGTTAAGAACTACAAGTGCTGTTTTTTCCTGTTAAAGTGCACTTGTGACCCCAGCTTTGAGTTTTTTCTCTTAATATTTTTTCCAGTTGCCATTTTATTTTTTAGAAAAACAAAAAAATAAGAAATGTTACAAAAGTACAAACAAATATGTTTCAAAGCAACACAAAAGAAAACAAAGGTTCTCATTAGAACCACCTTTCTTGTTTTAAAAAAAGATTAACTGTAAGTTTGTGTATGTAAAGAAAGAGTATGAGTGAGTGAGTTTCACTGTTAATGGGTGCAGGAGTAAGTAAGTGGATGTGTAAGTGTTTGAGTGAGTGCATGTGCGGGTAAGGGAGTGGGTATTACAGTGGCTGTATGGGTAAGTGAGTGGGTATGCGAGTGGCTGCATGGGTAAGTGAGCAGTTGTGTGAGTGACTGTATGGGTGAGTAATTGGGTGCATGAGTTGCTGCTACACCTAGGTCAGTGGGTGTATGAGTGGCTGCATAAATGAATGAATGGTTGTGTGAGTGACTGTATGGGTGTGTGAGTGGGCATGTGACATGTTGTATGGTTGAGTAAGTGCAAGTATTAGTAGCTGTATGGGTGGGTCACTGGGAGTGTCAGTGTCTGTATAGGTGTGTTACCGGTTGAGTAAGTGGATGTATAGGTAAGTGAATCACTGTATTACTAGCTGAATGGGTGAGTGAGTGGGTGTGTTAGTGTCTGTATGGCTGAGTGATTGGGTCTATCATTAACTGTATGGGCGAGTGAGTGGGTGTGTCAGTGGCTGTATGGGTCTGTGAGTAGGTGTCTGAGTGCCTGTATGGGTGAGTAAGTGGGTATATCAGTGACTGTATGGGTGAGTGAATAGATGTGTGAGTGACTGTATGAGTGTGTGAGTGGGAGTGTTAGTAGCTGTATGGGTGAGTGAGTATTTTAATAGCTGAATCTGTGAGTGACTGGGCATGTGAGTGAGCGTATAGTTGAGTGAGTGTATGGGTTACTAGCTGTATGAATGAGTGACTGGGTGTGTCAGTGACTGTATAGGTATGTGACTGGGTGAGTAAGTGGCTGTATTACTAGCTGTATGGGTGAGAGACTGGGTGTGTTAGTATTTGTATGGCTGGGTGAGTGGGTGTGTGAGTGACTGTATGGGTGAGTAACTGGGTACATCAGTGACTGTATGGATGAGTGAGTGGCTGTGTGAGTGGCTGTATGAGTATGTGAGTGAGAGTGTTAATAGCTGGATGGGTGAGTGGGTGTTTTAGTAGCTGAATCGGTGAGTGACTGGGTGTATGAGTGAGTGTATAGTTGAGTATGTGTATTTTACTAGCTGTATGGGTGAGTAAGTGGGCGTGTCAGTGACTGTATAGGTATGTGATTGGGTGAGTAAGTGGCTGTATAGGTTAGTGACTGGCTGTATTACTAGCTGAATGGGTAAGTGAGTGGATGTGTTAGTGTCTGTATGGCTGAGTGAGTGGGTCTGTCATTAACTGTATAGGTGAGTAAGTGGGTGTGCCAGTGGCTGTATAGGTCTGTGAGTGGGCGTGTGAGTGCCTGTATGGGTGAATGAGTGCATGAGTTACTACCTGGATATGTGAGTGAATGAGTGTGTGAGTTTCTGTATGGGTAAGTGAGTGCATGTGATAGTAAATGTGTTGGTAACTGACTTGGTGTGCTATTGAGTGTGTTGGTGAGTAAGTGGGTGTGTGAGTGGCTAAATGGCTGTGGGACTGGGTGTATAATTGGTTCTATAAGTGTGTGTCTGGATGACTCAGTGACTTTATGACACTGGATGTTGGTGTATACCTTGACAATGTGAGTTTGGAGATCTACTTCAACAGATGATGTCATTCATCTGTTTAAAAACATAAAGAACATACATATAAGTTAGTATTAATTTTGCAAATTTCCATGACAAACTTTTAGTTTCTGCAATGCGCACGTTCATACTATTAACCAAACACTAGATATTTCTTATGCTGTAATAGTTTTTCACATTAAAGTAAAATATTTCCTTTTCCCTTTTTTACTGTTTTCAGCTTTTGGACTTGCATTCCAAAATCAAAGTAGTGTATAAAGTTTCATCCTTGAACACTGGGAAAAAACATTCATAAAGATTGTAAAAAAAACCTGTTTCTCATTTGAACACCTGCTCTCTTTCTTTTCAAAATTATTTTTTTCTGCCTTTTCAATAATTGGCAAATAAAATGACATCTGGTGGCAGTGAAGATCAGTTGCTGCACCCTGTTGAACACAGTTCTTTGGAGGAGCAACCCCCAGCAAAGTGTCAATCAATTGCATGGGAGTTTTTCACCATCCCCTCCAGGCAAAAGAAAGTGGCAAAGCATGTGAAGTGTTCTTTATGTGACAAGACCCTCTCCAGGGGTACTTCTTAGAAATATTCATGTGGCACAATGAGTATGTTGAAACATCTAAAGACGTACCAATCCAAGCACTGTTGAAAAAGAAAAAGAACATAAATATAAGTTAGCATTACATTAAAAAAATTCCAGAAACAAAAGAGTGCACATAGCTTATGTCATAATAGTATATCACATTATAGTAAAACATTTAATTTTCCCTTTTTTCTGTTCTCAGCTTTTTACTTGTACACCATAAACGTTGTCTTACCTCTTAAGCATATAGCAAACTGCCCTATGGCCTATGTACACCTTACCTTAGGGGTGACATATATGTAGTACAAGGAAGTTTAAAGCTTGGCAAGGAGTTTTAAATGTCAACTCTACCTTCCAGTAAAACTGCACACAAAGACTCTGCAGTAGCAGGCCCAACAAATATTTTTAGGGCTACGTGTCTGCATGGGTGATTAGAGTATCACTACTTCAATACATATCTAAATAAGTATATCAGTCCTTCTCTGGGTGTATCACTGGATGTGTAAGTGACTATGTTGCTATATGACTAGCTGTCTTAGTATCTCTATTGGTCTCTATACATGTATGTAACTGGCTGTGTGGATTGCTTAGTGAGCGTTGAGGTATATAACTGTGTGTGCAACTGGCTCTGTTACTGCTGCATGCATAAGTGCTATATGGTTATGTGACTGAACGTGTAAATGCTTCTGTCTCTGTCTGGCTGGGTGGGTGGGTGAGTGGGTGAGTGCCTCTATGCATTAGGTAATAGACATGTAAGTCACAGTATGGGTGGTAAGCAGTTTAAAATGCTGACTGAACCTGGCAGTCAAACTGCATACACAGCCTCTGCAGATGCAGGCAGGCCACATATTTAAAGGTCTACTAGTCTGGATGAGTGACTGGGAGTATCACTACTTCAGTACACATCTAAATAAGTGTATCAGTCCCTCTCTGGCTGTGTCACTAGATGTGAAAGTAACTAAGTCACATTGTTTTTATATCTATATAAGTGGCTGTATATATTACTTACTTGCCTCTATTACTGACTATTGGGTTTTATAAATGTGTATGTAGTAGGTAATATATATATACATATGTGTGTGTGTGTATGTATAGGTGTGTGTGTGTATATATATATATATATATATATATATATATATATATATATATATACCTACTGGCAGGTCGCCAGTAGGTAGTTATAGTTAGGACCTATTTTCCATAGGAAATTCACAACATTCTATTTCCAATAACTTTGGCGCCGGTTGATGAATCTTCGCGAAATTTTCAAAACTCGTGGGGCGCTCCGGTCCGCTCCTATCGTGAAAGTCTCAGGGTGATTCATCAAGTGGGGGCCGAGAAAAAAGGGGGGTCCCAAAACGTGTTTTCCCCATGCAATTTTCCATAGGAACCTTTAGTCGCAGCTACAGCCCGAACTGCTGAACGGAATTACACCAAATTTGGCAAAAAGGTAGCCCTTGGTTCAGACTCGTGCCTTTTGGTTAAATGGTGTAAATCCGTTCAGTAGTTCCTGAGAAATTTGACAAAGAAAACACATATATATCTGGGCGGAGCCTAACCACACATGTCATCGTGAGATCTGATTGGCTGTCAGCACTTCATCTTGGAATTGCTGGCAGCCATCTTGGGACCAATATAAATGATAGTACCCCATTGAAAGGCATTGTAGTGAATCGAAGATTTTGAGGGTTACCAAAAGGAGAACTATAAAGGGTGATAACAGACTTTAGTTACATTAGAATTCATTTGTTGATGGTACCATACTAATTTCAGGAATTGTGGTGTGTTCTAAGGTGATTTTACCCTGTGAAAACCTTCTGCTGGGATATCATGAATCATGTTTGAGAGAAAACTATTTTCACATGCTTGTCCCATACAGTTTTGGAAGGTGCTCCAGAAGCTAAAATGAGAGCATATTTTCTGTAAATTCACATTATCTTTCTCAGTCATGTGAGAATGAAGTCTGACATTCTCAGTAAAACATGTACATCCAACAAGGGCAGAGACTGTCAGTTGATTCCTTTGTGTTCTACTGCAGCTTCCCAGAGTGTTCTAAAGAACAACTAGAGTGCTAACAGCCTTACTTATGACAAAAGTATGGCACACCTGAAGCCATCTTGATTGGAATAAACTGGTAACACTTAAAACATTTAATTTAAAAAGGAACAAAATGATGGGGTTCATTTTGTCATAGAAATTATGGTTAGTGCTGTAGAAAGAAAAATTAGGACATGTTTCAAGTGTGATCTCAAATATCTTCCTGTTATATTTCAACAGGAGCAGCCTGTCAGTTGATGCCTTTGTGTTCTACTGCAGCTTCCCAGAGTGTTCTAAAGAACAACTAGAGCGCTAACAGTCTTACTTATGACAAAATTATGGCACACCTGAAGCCATCTTGATTGGAATAAACTGGTAACTCTTAAAACATTTAATTTAAAAAGGAACAAAATGAGGGGGTTCATTTTGTCATAGAAATTATGGTTAGTGCTGTAGAAAGAAAAATTAGGACATGTTTTAAGTGAGATCTCAAATATCTTCCTGTTATATTTCAACAGGAGCAGCCTGTCAGTTGATGCCTTTGTGTTCTACTGCAGCTTCCCAGAGTGTTCTAAAGAACAACTAGAGAGCTAACAGTCTTACTTATGACAAAAGTATGGCACACCTGAAGCCATCTTGATTGGAATAAACTGGTAACACTTAAAACATTTAATTTAAAAAGGAACAAAATGAGGGGGTTCATTTTGTCATAGAAATTATGGTTAGTGCTGTAGAAAGAAAAATTAGGACATGTTTTAAGTGAGATCTCAAATATCTTCCTGTTATATTTCAACAGGAGCAGCCTGTCAGTTGATGCCTTTGTGTTCTACTGCAGCTTCCCAGAGTGTTCTAAAGAACAACTAGAGCGCTAACAGCCTTACTTATGACAAAAGTATGGCACACCTGAAGCCATCTTGATTGGAATAAACTGGTAACACTTAAAACATTTAATTTAAAAAGGAACAAAATGAGGGGGTTCATTTTGCCATAGAAATTATGGTTAGTGCTGCAGAAAGAAAATTTAGGGCATGTTTTAAGTGAGATCTCAAATCCTCTTCTATTTCATTAGAAAATTCTGACATGCAGACTGAAACAATCACTTTCAATACCAGCAGTAGACTTCCAGTTAACTCCCTGGTGAGCAGTAGCTTTACTACAGTGATCTAATGAACAACTAGAGTGCTAACATTCTGAATTTATGGCAAATGTGTGACACATCTGAATGCCTTCTTGATGGAATCAAAGTAAAAAACTGAAAGCATTTCCTACTGAGGAGACTGCAGTAAATGACGAAATTAGGAAACTTCATAACAAATAAGTCTCCCAAGATGGCCACCAGAGAAAAAAGAGCCCAAATGTAGCACAAATATCACCCAGATGTAGCCCACATATAGCCCAATGACAGAAGTGTGCAAAACACTTTTTATTTTTAGTTTTTCTGCAGTTTTATATAGTGCAAACTGGTCAGGTATTGGAGCGTTACATCTTACTTGGACCCCTTATTGCGTATTTTGCACGAAGTACATGAGATTGATCTTGCGAAACATTGAACTTTACGATTCTGTTAACCTGAAGTTGCTCTGAACCGGGCTTTGTAACACCCGCTTTTACCTACTGGTTTTAATTAATTCTCACTGTATTGTATTAGGAAAGAGGATTTACTGTTTTTATGTACACTTTTATGATCTATGTTTCTAAATCAGATCAAATAAAGTTTAATGAATTCTATGGCAGGACGGAGGCGAGGATTATGCATATCTTTCCTCACTTTATTTGCATAGCAGTTCAAAGAAAACGTAACACAACAATCATTAAACAAAAGACTACACAACCCATGAACCATTAGGGGGTAGTCTCCAAGGCAACTATAGTCCAATCATATCACAGTCCATCGTATATAATATTGTGACGTCCCTTCCGCTTCCTCTTTCTTCACTGCTCGTCAGTTAAGTGCATTCCTTACATTCTTGGCTTAATCTGACGTTGTTGCTGTTTGTATAGCGGTTTCTTGTGCACGTTATTAGCATTATTGCCTTGGTATTGTTTCATATTCCCTGCGCAGCAGGCTCTTGCCCGAGCGCGTTCTCCCCTCGCAGTTTCTCCCGCTGTGTGCTCTGCGCGCGGTGAGATCCTGTCAGGCGCGTCTGGTCCGAGCGAGGCAGCTCCGTCGAGCGCTCCCGCTGGTCTTTACGCGCGTTTGGGAATCCGGTCACTCCTTTAGTGTCCGCTTGATTCCCGACCAACCCTCGCCTAATTTTGACACCGCTACGCGGTGATTTCCCCACACGGCCACGTTAGTGACCAGCGCCACCTGGTGGTGGTAATTGGTATTGCGCCTCAGTCTATTCTTATAACAGCTTCGGGAAAGCCCAGCTGTTGGAGCACCGGCGAGGGGCTGTCTTAAGGATTTTAAGGGCATTTGTTCTGTGCTCACACCCTCTGCTATCATGTCTTCTCCAGAAGACCATTTTTACTCCTCCTACCAGGAAGTGGAGGAGGAATGGCCCCCAACTTCTCCCTCCAGCAGTGGACCAAGCCCTCTCTCTGGCTATTTCTAGGCGCTGGCTCCTCTTAGGGATCAGGTTGATAAGCTGGCGAAAAGCATCCCTGGGGTGTTCAGTGACCCAGATCTGGTGGTGGCGGGTCCAAGTAGCTCCCAGATGGGGAATAAAAGGGCCGTTAAGCATAACGCGGGGCACTTGGAAGGATTTGATAAACTTACGGAGACCTTCCTCAAGAGTGCGCGAACGCTAAAACATGCACCCTGCCGGGAGGAGGAGGGGCCCGGAGAAAATTGCGACACTGTCACCACTATTGTAGACCCCGACGGCGGGTTTCCTTAGAGGGAGAGGGTGTATCGGAGGACGATTTCTCCTCCGATGAGGATAAGGACTCGGGCGTCCCTGGCGTCCAGAGTCCCACTCCTCTCAGTCCCCGGTTGGGGATGGGGTCCACTCGGACATGTTCGAGCCTACCCAAATTTACCATCCTAGGTCGGCAGAGTGGACACCTGACGCCAAAGTGGCAGAGTATGTGGTGGGGAAAATCCATCAACCCCTTGAAAGGGAGGTCAGGAATAGGATGAGGGAGAATGCCCCAGGCCCTCACTGAAGGGGAAGGTGGCACACACGCCTGAAATTGATGAGAAACTATGTACCTTTTTCTCCAAGTATATGAGGGATCCCAAGAAAGGAATTGATAGGTCTTGGACGTGGTAGGGCCCTTGACCCAAATTATTCAATTGACGGAGCGTTCCAAAGAGTCAGGATCCCCTTTGTCCACGGATATTGTGGCTGGTTGGGCGCACTACCCTAAACCCTAAAACACTACCCCTCCACTACCCAAACACCACTGCACTACCCTAAACCCTAAAACACTACCCCCAGCACGACACCCTACACTACCCAAACATAACTGCACTACCCTAAACCCTAAAACACTACCACCAGCACGACTCCCTACACTACCCAAACACCACTGCACTACCCTAAACCCTAAAACACTACCCCCAGCACGACTCCCTACACTACCCAAACACCACTGCACTACACTAAACCCTAAATATACCCCCAGCATGACCTCCCACACTACACAAACACCACTGCACTACCCTAAACCCTAAAACACTACCCCCAGCATGACCCCCTACACTACCCAAACACCACTGCACTACCCTAAACCCTAAAACACTAACCCCAGCATGACCCCCTACACTACCCAAACACCACTGTACTACCCTATACCCTAAAACACGACCCCCTACACTACACAAACAAGACTGCACTACCCTAAACCCTAAAACACTACCCACAGCATGACCCCCTTCACTACACAAACACCACTGCACTGCCCTAAACCCTAAAATACTACCCCAGCACTACCCCCTACACTACCCAAACACCACTGCACTAACATAAACCCTAAAACACTACCCCCAGCACAACCCCCTACACTACACAAACACCACTGCACTACCCTAAACCCTAAAACACTACCCCCAGCACGACTCCCTACACTACCCAAACACCACTGCACTACCCTAAACCCTAAATCTACCCCCAGCACGACCCCCTACACTACCCAAACACCACTGCACTACCCTAAACCATAAAACACTACCCCCAGCATGACCCCCTACACTACACAAACACCACTGCACTACCCTAAACCCTAAAACACTACCACCAGCATGACCCCCTACACTACTCAAACACCACTGCACTACCCTAAACCCTAAAACACTACCCCAGCACGACCCCCTACACTACCCATACACCACTGCACTACCCTAAAACACTACCCCCAGCATGACCCCCTACACTACTGCACTACCCTAAACCCTAAAACACTACCCCCAGCACTACCCCCTACACCACCCAAACACCACTGCACTACCCTAAACCCTAGAAAAGAAACCTCCACCCCATGCCCAATCCCCCAATCCCCTTACCTCTCACTCCTCATGGTTCCTCTCTCCTCGTGGTTCCTGCTTCACGTCATCTCTGAGGGGCGGTGCACGTCGTTGTGAGGAAACGGAACAGCCTCTGTTTCCTTACAACGACATGGATCGTCTACATGTTTTTAGAACGCATGGTCATTTACCATACATACCTTTACAACAAAATTCGTTGTAAAGGCATGCGTGGTAAATGACCATGTGTTCTAAAAAATGCGTAGTAATGACTTCGTGATGTACAACGCATGCGTGGTAATGCATGCGTTGTAATGGTATCGCAAAGTAAAAAGTCGTTGTAACAGCTGTTTACCGATCGAAGCTGGCCCCTGTTCTTCAGTGAGATGTTTATTTGATTAATTAGGAGGAAGGAATGTGTTTTTTTACCGAAAAGTGCATTCCCGGCTGTTGTATTGTGAAAGTGTCCGCGTGGCCTGGTTTCACTTCCGGTGAGAGAGTGGAAGAGTCTGTTTGGATCTAAAGGAGTTCTGTTGTTGGACGGGGCCGGCGCGACATGTCATCAGAAAACATAGCTAATGGAAAGCGTCCTCCCTGAAGTGTGGAGCAGTGCCATGAGAGGTCAACGAGTGTGCGTCCCACCGCAGTATGACCGTACCGCGTGACCCATGTGCCGCCTCCAGGGTACGGGAGGCAGAAGCGGCATCGCAGGTCCTCTTGAAGACCGTTGTAGCACTAATTCTACATTTTGGTACTAGGGCATTTTAACTTCGTTGTTCCTGCCAGATACAAAGAGAAGATCCTGTGTTATTCAGTGCCCTCGTTACCTTTTTTGTGGGTTGTGGTGCTTGTCACTTGGCTGCCCCGCCGGTGCACACGACTGGGCACCCCACCTCATGTGCCATCTGCAGGGCCTCTGCCCTCGGATCACTGGTTTCGGTTTCTGGAGTGGCAACATAAACAGTTGCTCCCAAAGGACTAGCCTGAACACTTAGGTGAATATCCCCTGCACCAGCATTCCACGGAAATTCTTTCCTAGCTCTCCCACGTCAACGAGCACGGCTCCGCTCGCGACACCGTATGACATCATCGGAGCCATAAGAGGACCTCGTCGGCGTGCTGACGTCAGTTCCACCCATTTTTTCCGTGCCACCGAGGCAAACAGGGGACCGAGACATTTTCACATGTATACATAGTATAATAAATATATATATATTCACTGAAAAAACCATAGGTTTCAGGCACGTTATAGTTAGAAATTAGCATTTAAAAAACCTTAGAAATTCACTGAAAAAACCATAGGTTTCAGGCACGTTATAGTTAGAAATTAGCATTTAAAAAACCTTAGAAATTCACTGAAAAAACCATAGGTTTCAGCGGCGTTATAGTTAGTTGGACATTTCACTCGTACAAAACCATAGAAATTCCCCCGTTATAGTTAGTTCAGCTAACTATAACTCGCGCGCCCGCAATGCACTGCTGATGACGTCACATATTACATCACTCATGACATGGTCAGTGACATCACTCATGACATCACTGATGACATCTCAAATGACATCACTGATGACATCACTGATGACATCATCCAGTGAATGTGTGTTTTTCTGAAAATTAAATTTGTTTTATATATGTATATCTCAAGGTCGATGGAAGAATAAATGGGTATATAAGTGTCTAAATGGATGATTTTTTTGTAAAATTGATTGTATAACTAACTAAGTGTATCTTAGTGAATACATGGGTTAGTGAGTAATGTTTAAATATGAAAATATCTGTATCAGTCTCTCACTTTGTGTATAAGTGGCTGCATGGGTTGGTGAGTAGCTACATGAGTGTCTATATGGGTTATTAGTTGGTTTTTTGAGTATCAGTATGAGTGTCTGAGTGTCTGTATGGTTCGGTGGGGGTATTACTTAGTGCATAGATGCATGAATGAGTGACTCACTGTTTGTATGTGTTGAAGACAGCATGTGTGCAGGACTGTATAGGTGGATGAGTATGTGTATGGGTGTGTTAGTGAGTGAATGACTGTCTCAATAGTGTCTTTATGAGTAACTACATATGTTTTAAACTAGTATATGTGAGTATTGGTGTATATAAGTGAGTATATGTGAGAGTGAGAGATTGGAAGAGTTCCTGTACAAATAAGTAGGTGTTTCTATAAATGATTGTTTAAGAGAGTAAGTATATGTAAGTTTCTGTAGAAGTAAGTGTGGTAGTGTGTGTATAACTGTATATGCAAGTAAATGGATGTTTGATACTTTGTTTGCATGTGTGACTATGTGTGTGAGTAACTCTATGGATGAGTGGCGGTGTGTAACAGGATGTATAGGTGTATGAGTACATATGATGAGTGAGTACATGTATGAGTGACTGTATAGGGACTGTTGGTGAATGAGTGGATGTGTGTGTAGATCTTGGAATTACTGAATAGGTGTATTGTAACTGGTATTGGTATGTCCATTGTTTTGAAAATGTTAGTTTGTATTTTTGAGTGTGTGTATCAAAGGTTATATTAGGGTGAGAGGAGGTCTGCCACTCTATCACAAGGATGATGTCATCAGTGATGTCATCAGTGATGTCATTTGAGATGTCATCAGTGATGTCATGAGTGATGTCACTGACCATGTCATGAGTGATGTAATATGTGGCGTCATCAGCAGTGCATTGCGGGCGCGACGAGTTATAGTTAGCTGAACTAACTATAACGGGGAATTTCTATGGTTTTGTACGAGTGAAATGTCCAACTAACTATAACGCCCTGAAACCTATGGTTTTTTCAGTGAATATATATATATATATATATATATATTCCACAGCTCTCTCACCAAAACAGAGAAGAGTGTATCCCCAGGCAAGAATCACGGCACTACTGCAGGATAAGGTAAATTTGTTTTATTTCTTTTTACATGCACACCCTGTGCAAAAATAGCAAAAAAAAAATATATATTATCTACTGGCGGTCGCCAGTAGATAGTTATAGTTAGGACCTATTTTCCATAGGAAATCCGCGACATTCTATTTGAAATAACTCTCTTGCCGGTTGACGAATCTTCGCGAAATTTTCAAACTTTATGGCCCGCTCCGGTCCGCTCCTACCCTGAAAGTCTCTTTCGACTGGAGGAGTGTTTTGGTGATATATATATATATATATATATATATACATTTTCACTGAAAAAAAACAGAGGTTACAGGGGCGTGATAGTTAGGAAATAGAATTAAAAAAACTTAGAAATTCGCTGAAAAAAACAAAGGTTACAGAGACGATATAGTTAGGCTGACATTTCACTCATACAAAATCAGAGAAATTCAGCAGTTATAGTTACCTGAGCTAACTATAACTTACACCCACGCAATGCACTGCTTATGACCTCACATATAACACCACTTATGACATCGTCAGTAACGTCACTGATGACATCACTGATGACATCTCAATTGACATCGCTGATGACATCATCCAGTGAGTGTGTGTGTTTTCTCAAAGTTTATGATTGTTACACATATATATTAAGGAACCACTTGAGATAAAACTGCATACTTTTCTTACTACTAATGAGTAATACTATTTCTAAAATTTATTATGTGAGTCGCTGTGTGTATCTGTGTGTGAGTGGGTATCTGAGTGCCGGTATGGGTTTGTGAGTGGGTGTGTGACTGACTGTATGGTTGTATAAGTAGGTTTGTGAGTGGGTGTGTGGGTGAGTGAGTTGCTGTGTGAGAGACTATGTTGGTGAGTGAGTGTGTCAGTGGCTGTATGGCTGAGTGAGTGGTGGTGTGAGTGGATGTATGGGTGAGTGAGTGACTGTATAAGTCAATGTTTGGTTAAGTGAGTTGGTGTATGACTGGCTGCATTGTAAAGTAAGTATCTGTGTGAATTGATGTATGGGTGAGTGAGCAGATGTGTGAGTGCTTGTATGGATGTGTGAATGGGTATGAATGTGGATGTGTGAGGGAGTGTGTGAGTGAAATGTTTATTTATTGTTATAAGTTAATAAAAACCGTCACAATATTTTACAATCAATACAAAATGAATGTGTTTGCTTTAAAATATATCACCTTTGTAAATGATCCCTGCACATTTTGTTGTAATTAATGTAAGTTAATAAGACATGTTTAAAATTAAATACTTTTTAAAATAATCAGTTTTCTAAGATGCGCTAATTGATTTTGCAAGAATACGGGATAATATAGTGTTCTTCTTCGCAGCATGTTGTTATAACATTTCCTTCGATTCTAACCGATCATAATCATCTCGATTGTTGTAAAGTGGCATATGCATCGGTATAAAATTAAATACTAGTTTTATTTATAAAATGTCAGAGCATTAAGTATCAGAGTCCCATACTTGCGTTGATGTTGCAATAATGTCTTTTGCTCGCAGGCAGCTGTTAGTTTAGGCAGTTCCTTATCCTGATGTAAGCTCCTTGGAATTCTGTTTGATTGCTTTATCGTGTGATTGTAAAAACTTAAAAAGTTTACAATTTAGCTGGAGGTCTGTGGAGTCGAGGCTCCTAATAATAGCTGTTCTGCATGTACGAATCCCCCTCTTGTTAAATAGGCGCTTTAGAAGTATAAGGCGTACATTATTTAGTACGGGACATATGCAGACAAAGGTGTGAGTGCTTGTAAGGGTGAGTGAGTGGCTGTGTTAAGGGGCTGTATGGGTGAGTGCGTGTGTGTGTGAGTAGATATATAGGTGAATAAGTGGGTGTGTGAGTAGCTGTTTAGGTGAGTGTGTGACTCTGTGAGTGGCTGTATGGGTAAGTGACTGGTTGTATGAGTACTTTATGGGTGAGTGAGAGGCTGTGTGAGTGCCTGAATGAGTAAGTGAGTGGGTGTCTGAGTTGCTCTATGGATGAGTGAGTGGTTGTGTGAGTACTTGTATGGGTCTTTAAATGGGTATGTGAGTGGTTGTGTTGGTGTGCGTGTAGGTGTATGAGAGGTTGTATAACGGTGTGAGTGGTTGTGTGAGTGGCTCTGTGGATGATGTCAGTCATCAGTGATGTCATTAGCGATGTCATTTGAGATGCCATCAATGATGTCATCAGTGATGTCAATGACCATGTCATGAGTGATGTAATATGGAAGGTCATAAACAGTGCATTGCAGATGTGTAAATTATAGTTAGATCAGGTAACTATAACTGCTGAATTTCTCTGGTTTTGTACAAGTGAAATGTCAGCCTAAATATAACGACCCTGTAACCTTTGTTTTTCTCAGTGAATTTCTAAGGCTTATTTTATTCTATTTTCCAACTCTAACATCCCTGTATCCTGTGTTTTTTTCAGTGAATTTCTATGTTTTTTTATTTAAATTGTTTCAGTCTAAAATATTTTCTTACTGTCAGGAATGCCAGTCCCGCCACAATGACTCCCGGGTGCCGGCAGAGGAGTATAAAACTCCTCTGATCCGGCACTAAAACGCTTTGCATTCTAGTGTTCGGGATCACTCCTCACTTCCGGGTCACCCACCTGATGCGCTTACGCTTCCCGGCTGGGTGTCGGCGTTCCTGCTCTTCATCTCGTTGCGTCTTCCTCGTGACCCTAGGCGTTTTCTCGAGTCCCTCGGCGGTTTGGCAGCATTCCTCCAAGTCGGCTCCTGCATTGCTGCATGCCTGAATTCCCGGACACGGGAAAAGTTCACAGCCTTCACTGTCAGTAAGACTGTAACAGCGCTTTTTCACTGCACATGATATGCTTATGATTTAAAGGTGCCATTTACTAATCTGTTGGGAACCTGGTCCCTGGAGATTCGTTTTTTTCCTTTGATATTTTCTTTTCTTTAATTTATGGACTGTGTCAAAGTATTCCTGAAAAATATAGGAATTCTCTGTTATTTTTTCCTGACTCCAAGGAGGATTTAAGTAAGGCTCAAGAACTGAGCTTGTGTTTAAGTTATATTTAATCAGTTGTTAAGGAACTAACGCTCTAATCAAGATACCTGTTTTCAAGTGTCACTGTAGGAGAGTAGGATCTGCTTCACATGGGTACCCCCACTTTTTGCTGATGCTTCACTGTTTTTCGACCTTAGTCTGGCTGGGGCCCTGCTAATCAGAACCCCAGCCTAGCTGCTTCCTCTCTAAAATGGTTTCCATGTGCCTTAGGCACATCACTGATTGGAATCTGGAGTGCCCTTATAAGTCCCTAGTATATGGTATACTATGTACCAAGGGCATAGGTACCTCAGAGGCCTACCAGGGGCTGCAGCATGTATTATGCCACCCCTGGAAGGCCATCCAAACTGACACCACAGGTCTGCTACTGCAGCCTGGGTAAGGTGGTGCATGCACCCCTTACTGTGATATAGGTTACCTATATCACTAAATACATACACACATATAAACGTATAAGTCACTCCTATGGCAGGCCTTATCAATCCTGAAGGCAGAGTGCGTGGTTCCTATGTGAGAGGGTGCCCCTGCATGAGCAGGGCCCCTCTGCAGCGTTCGGAGACCCTTCTCTGATGCTGTTTGTAGTGCAGCCTGACCATATACTCTTAAGCGCATTATAACCTCGCGTTAAATGCTAACTTTGGAATGGCTGCACCTAAACATGTCGTGTTTGGTGTCAAACATCTTGGAATACTACCCGCCTGCCAATTCTGGCGGCGGGGGTAGCATTCCACCCTTCTAGAGGGAGAGACATGTTAACCCTGGCCTGGCCGGTAACTTCTTTCTAAAGCCTGGCATCACAAAATGGATGCTGCTGCCACAGACACAAGTCTGGCCTCCTGCTGCTGGACGAAACTCCGGCAGGGGAGGCCTGGACAATAGGTTTCCTGTCCCAGGGAGGTGTGACCACCTCCCCAGACAGGATAATGTGTATTGGGGCTGGGCGGGAGCACTTTCGGGTGCTTTGAAGTCCTGCACTGGGGGCACACTTGGTGTCCCTGTGCATACCCCAGTTCAAACCGGATCAGGGGCTTGCAGCCCCTGCTTTGGCACGAACTGGACAAAGGGAAAGGGGTGTAGCCACCCCTCTGCCCTGACCAACCCATAGGTGGGGCCACAGAGTAGTCCAACCCTAAACTTAGTATAAGTATAGGAACCCAGTCCTTAGGACTTTAGATTATACCTGGACGAAACTCTGACACTGAATCCTGGACCTTCGACGCTCTACTCAAGACTAGAGGACAGAAGAATCTCCCTTGGGGTCAAGGAGTGACTCCCCTGCTTGGCAGGCACCAAAGAAGCAATTGTCCGGTCTGCATTGCCTAAGCTCCCGTCGGACGCCAAAGTCTTTGCATCACCAGAGTTGGATTTCCAGACTTCGCCGAGGCTGCCCTGAGTCCCCAGCAAAGCTGAGGCCCGTAGCTGTCGAGGGTAACGTGGAACCGTGACCCCTGGACACCGCATGCATTTGCTAGTGCATCCTCTTCTGGGTCTCCCACGAAGTCGTGCTTTGGGCTCCGAGTAGCCCTAGCCTCCAGCACCAAATGCACCGAATATCACTGGCCTCCACTCTACGAGTGTCCTGTGAGCCAGCTCCACGTGTGACGTCTCGAGGCTCCTTTGCGGTCGCTAGCCCGTTGGCTAGTAGCCCTTCACGAAGGCCAATCCTTTTCTTCTTGGGCTCCCTAGTTGCTCCAGGCTTGCCCTCTCTTACCCTTGCTGGGTGAGTTCCTCAGACCTTGCTGGTCTGCATAATCGTCATTCTTCACTTTCAACAAGACTTGCCGTTGCCAAGGCTTGTTGGGTCCAATCCGGTCGCAGATGCCTCAGCACTCGACAAACATTATGTACCAGCCCAAATCCTGCTCCTGGTCGCCGACAATGCCTCCTGGACCTCGTGGCTGAAGAGTCAAGACCACCGTCAACCTACCTGAAGCACTCGACATCGGTGGGCATCCGCTCATCGCCTTCCTGGTCACTGGCTAGTGACCCAGACTCTGTCCCCTCTGCTTTCAGGTTCTTCAGATCTCCAATCCACTCTTGGATCCACCCGGACACTTTCCACTTGGTCGCCAGCAGCACTTTGCAGCAGATCGCCATTCAAATCGACGACGAAACCCGACCCCGAAAGGCACCTATGCACCCGGCTTCCTGGGTGAGGTAACACGAGTACTCCGGTGCTCCCGTGGGTAGAGACTCTAGAACGACCTAGTTCTCAAAGGGTTTGCTCCAAGTCATCCTTTAAGTGTCCCTTTTCTTTAATTTCCTGATCGCGACTTTCTCCATAGAAGTTAACGGCGTATCGCGGTTGTGTATTTACACTGCACGCGTCTCCCGTGGGTCCCCTGTGTCACTACCTTGGGTGGTTCCTTGTGGTCCAAGCACTTCTAGAGGCTCTAGGCCTAGTGTCTAGTTCAGTCGTGGTTCTTATACCACTTTATTGGTATATGGTTTGGTACGCCCCTAGGGCCCAAACGTGTATTTGTGCTATTACTGTGTTTAAATAACTTATAACTTGTGTATTTCGAACTCTAGCCTCATAAAGAGACTAGAGGGGTGTGTTTAGCAATAAATACATATATTTTGAATATATACCTGGTGTGGTGCTCTTTCATTTGATCACTCAAGAGATTATAGACTGGTAAAACAAGCTGCTTTACATTCCTTCAAGACTTAGCCTGAAGGCTGCTCTCCATAGCTACCACTAGGATAGCTTTCAATAAGGTTGTCTTTAACCTATCTCCAATAAGGGGTTGTTTGGACTGGTGCAAGGTGCCCACTATAATTAGTGGACAGCATATGCCAGGCCAACTTCTCACAGTCACTAATAGTCATAGGTGGGTGTTAGTTTGCTCCCCTTCTCGATTTCTGTTCTGTACCTCAAGGTGTGCTTTATTGAGATTCTTCCTTTCCTTTTTTCAGACAAAGACTTTATCCCCACATGAACCACTCTATTATCATTTAGTGGAAGAAGGGAACGTCTAGGTACTTGACAATTACTCATTTTCTCATCTATTAGTATTCACTTGTTATATATTTCTTTATATTTATACACTCTATCTCTTTTCAGGTAGGAATTTCTCCTGGTTACCTGGTCCTGTCCATGAGTGGGGAACGACGTGGGACATATTTTCTTTTCATCCCTATTTTCCCTTCTTCTCCTGGAGTGTACTGTTGGTGCTTTGACTCAGTTGGGCATATCAGTGGCCTAGGGAAGTCGGGACCTCTCATCCTTGCATTGCGTTTCTGCGGAAACGTGAGTAGAACCCTACAGAACGCGAAGCCCATGTTTTACTTTCCTCCCGAACGTCATGGAAGTCAGTCAGGTTACGCTTGCAGACCTAGCCCACATGCTTGGTAATCTCCAGAAGGAAAACCAAGCCTTATCTGTACGAGTTGACTCACTCCAACAGGGTATGAGACCTGAGTCGAGCTTGGGAAACACAACAGGAGGGGCAGGTGTACAATTCCCATTCCAGTCTCAGTCTTCCAATCCAAGTGTCCCAGTAATACAAGTAACTACTCCTCCTTCTATCCCTTTGGCCTCTCCGGAAAGGTTTTCGGGTGATCCTACCAAATTTGCTGCTTTTATCAGTCAATGCCA
Source organism: Calotriton arnoldi (assembly GCA_963921515.1). Classification (NCBI taxonomy): domain Eukaryota; kingdom Metazoa; phylum Chordata; class Amphibia; order Caudata; family Salamandridae; genus Calotriton; species Calotriton arnoldi. The sequence continues at coordinate 180,332 of CAWUFW010007275.1, read as the reverse complement.
GCTCCATTTTATGTGTAAGGTGTCATGTTTTCTAACCCTGGGAGTAGTGTGCGTAGCGGGGTTACGCTGGGTGCCACGGAGTTGGTAACAAGCTCTGTGGCACTCTGTGTAGCTCCGCTACGCCGCCCGCCTCCACCCCCCTATTTAAGATATACTTTAGCAGTAATTTAAAACAATTAAAAAACACTTACCTCTTTATCGTGGCGCTGGGCTGCCCTCCTCCTCTTCTCGCCATTCGGATAATGCTTAAGAAAACTGCGCATGCGCGCACACCCGCGCATGCGCATTTCTCGCGAATAATGCACATGCGCGAGCGTGCGCGCATGCGCAGTTTTCTTAAGCAGTATCCGAATGGTGAGGAAGAGGAGGAGGGCAGCCCGGGGACGCCGCGGTAAAGAGGTAAGTATTTTTTAATTGTTTTAAATTACTGCTAACGTATATCTTAATAGGGGGTGGAGGCGGGCGGCGGGCCAACTCTGCTCCGCTGCGGAGTGTGCAGGGTTTTGCCTACTCCGCGTTCTCCGCGGAACGCGGAGTAGGCAAAGCTCTGCACACTCCGCGGGCGGAGCAGAGTTCTCTCCCCACGGTTAGTGTTCACATCGAGCAGGCCAAAGTGGCATTTGTGCTGTCCTATTTAGGAGGGACGGCAGCAAATTGGTCCATTCCTCTCATAGAAAGGAATGATCCGTAATTACAGAATTACGCAGCCTTTAAGGAAGAGTTAAGAAAACTGTTTGACAGGCACTCTTTCATGCAGTCAGTAGACACAGAACTACTGAATTTGAAACAGGGGACAAAAGATCTAATGACATACATATCCAGCTTTAACAGACTGGTAGCTGAAGCAGGATGGCCAGAGGAAAAGTGTAGTGCTTTGTTCAATCGGGGTTTGAAAGACGAGTTAAAAGACCTCTTAACACAAGTGGTAGATCCTCCTGACTCATGCAACGCCCTAATTGATTTAGTGGTTGTTAGAAATGGGATTTCTGGTTGGCTAGGGCTTGCGCCTAACCCAGGCAGAACCCACCACTCTAGTCAGGGCAAGGGAGTTACACGCTGAAGATAACCCCTGCTCACCCCCTTGGTAGCTTGGCACGAGCAGTCAGGCTTATCCCAGAGGCAATGTGTAAAGCGTTTGCACAACACACACACAGCAGCAACACACTAGGCACACCACAAAAGAGACTCCACACAAGGTTATATAAAAAATAGCCTTTGTATTATCCAAAACACATTAGAATCATAATCACACATATACACTGTGCCAACTGGCACTAGGCAATATTCACAGGGGATTATATACATGACAGGGCCAATCAGGCCACTGTCAGAACCATCACAAAGCACAAGTAGTAAATAACACAACCAGTAACTACTGGTACAATACTGTACATAGCATTATCACCTGCAACATAAACGCATTATGTCTGCATCACTTTGGGCAAAAATATCATAGCATAACATTTGCATTAGGCATCACCACATTAGGCAATAACATTAGGCATAACCACATTATGCAATCTCTGTAGGGCCTTACGCTCTACCCACACTGACCTCTGGCCAACTGGCCTTCTGTGGGGCTCAAATGCCCTTTGTCCAAAAGGTCAGGGCGCTAAGCTGCCACTTGCAGCCAGGTGCAGGCCCACCAGGCCAGCACCAGTAATGAGGGTAACGCACTGGGGCAGGGGGGTGCAACTCACCCCCTCCTCATCAGCAAAGAATATGCCCCACGTTGCAGCTGCCCGCGCTCTCGCGGTGCAGCTGGGAATGACCTTTGGCACTGACGTGCCTCCTGGGCCCCCACTGGGACTCTAAAAACAATATTTCCCCACGCTGCAGCTGCCCACGCTCTCGCGGTGCAGCTGTGTCCACAACTCGGCACCACTGTGCCTCAGGGAGCGCCAACACCACTCCGCCCCACTCACCGGGGCCTTGGACTCCTCCATTTTGCCCAACGCGTGTGAAGCTCTGCGCTGGGACCTCTTGAGGCTCCGGTTGAGCCCCTCCTCTCGGGGATCTTCTATCTGGAACGCAGTCTCCCAGCAGGACTTTGGTAGAGAGCCCGCGAGGCTCTGGTCTCCTCTTCCTGCCGTCCGGTGAGCCAGCGGGGCTCCTCCTTCCCTTTGTCGGCACACAGGAACTTCCTCTGCTGATGGAGGCGGGGTAGGCTCCCGCCCTCCTTCCGGCACTTCCTGATGCCGCCACACCCACAGTCAGGGAGAGGCGCATGACTTCCGCTACCCGCGATCTCGGCGGCGGCTCCTCTTCTCCTGGCAAATGCGGGGTGGGCTCCCGCTGTTAAATAAACACCACAGGCGGGGTAGGCTCCTGCCCAACAAGCACACAAATGCGGGGTGGGCTCCCGCTTAACAGGAGCACAAAATTGCGGGGTGGGCTCCCGCTCCTCCTGGAAGTCCGGGGGAATCCCCACGCCGGGATTTACTCCAAACAGGTCGCAGCCTCGCGCTGCAGGGTCCCAGCACTCTCCCTGTCCTGGGAGAGATATATAGCGCTCACAAGGCGCTCAGGCAAAGTTTCAGGGGCACAAGGCTGGGCCCAGGCAGGCCAGCTCACAGGGCCCTCCAGCAGGGAGGCAGTCCCTCGTGGTGGTACCTCCTGGAGCCCAGCAGCAGCAAGTCCTCAAAAGCACAAGGAAGCACCCCAACATGGGGTCACAGCCCCAGTACTTATAGTACATTTCTTCTTTGTTCTGCCCTGGCACAGGGCTTGGGGGAACCAGTCTCAACTGGTTCTGGGGGGTGTTGAAGCACTCTGTGTACAGTGCTCACAACCTCCTTTGTCAGATGGGGGTTCAGTCCTCAGACACACCACAGGGGGCAGAGCCATCATTCACCTAGGCAGGCACAGACCTATTCAGGGTCAGGGGACGACTCCTCCCACTACTCCAAATGCAGATCTCCTATTCAGCCTAGCGCTGACTCACCCTGCCCTCCCTGGAGCCACACACACCTCACCAGCCCCTGTCACTCCAGAGCCAGACATGCAATAGACATCAGGCAGGTAGACACATAGCACACAGAAATGCCAACTTCTAAAAGTGGCATTTCTAAAATAGTGATAATAAATCTGCGCACACTATTGCGTATCATTTATTATTACTATTCCAAACATACCAAACTTGACCACGCTGCTCCTCTCATATCAGGAATTACCACTGAAACACTTATCAGGGAATCCCCAATGCATTCCTATGAGAGGGCAGCCTCACAGCAGTGAGAAACCAAAATGGCTGTTTGTCACTACCAGGACATGTCACACAATAAGGTACATGTCCTACCTTTTACCTACAATGCACCCTGCCCATAGGACTAGCTAGGGCCTACCTTAGGGGTGACTGACATGCAGTAAAAAGGGGGGTCACAGACGTGGCACACACTTTAGGTGCCACGTCACAGCGGCAGTAACACTGCGCACACAGGCCCTGCAATGGCAGAGGCCTGAGACAGGTTTGAAAGGCTACTTTGGTGGGTGGCGCAATCAGCGCTGCAAGCCCACCAATAGCATTTAATTTACTGGCCCTGGGTATCTGAGATACCACTTTACAAGGGACTGACAGGTAAATTAAATATGCCAAACAGGTGTAGACCAATCTTACCATGTTTACCACAGAGAGCACACGCACTTTACACTGGACAGCAGTGCTAAAGTGCCCAGAGTCCTAAAACCACCAACACCATGTCAGAAAAAGGCTAGGAGGAAGGCAAAAGTTCAGGTATGACCCTGCAAAAAGGGCCAAGTCCAACACAACCCCCTTCCAGCCAAAATGCAGGGTAAACCAATCACTACCTTGGTGGACTTCCTTGCTTTGGGCGATAGAACACGGACGCGGGCCCGCAACTGCAGGGGCACACTCTAGTTCTAAACCAATCTGAACCCATGTGGTTCCCTCTGTCAAAGCACCCAGGACCAACTAAACTACCCCACTGGTACTCCCTAGTTGTCCGTGGCCAGGACCAGGCCCTAGTCCATCCAGATGTCTCTGGTCCTTGCCATCTCACAGAGTGGGGGGCGGTAACCCCTGGCACATAGTAACCATTCTCCACTATTCCTCTCATCAGTGCAGTTCTAAACTGCCACTGATCCTCCAACCTAGGGTCCGCACCCTCAGGCTGACCAGAGGTCTCGGGCGAGGCTCTCCTCCCCTTACCTCTCCTTCTGGGGTTCCGCACTCTCCTCCTTGGAGAGGCACCCTCAGAACACAACTCTCCCACCAGTTTAGGAGGACCTCTCTCCAGCAACTGGTCTCCCAACCTAGGGTCTAAACCCTCAGGTTGCACCGGGGTCAGAGGTGAGGACTCCCTCCCGCTGCACCCCCTTCCAGAGTTCTGCACCCTCCCACCTGGAGTGGTACCCCCAGAAGCCAAAATGGTAGGGACACTGATTACAGATGTCCTTCCCTCCAGGTCAGGCAGAACCTGAACCTGGCCTCCCAACCCAGGGACTAAACCCTGCGGTTGAACCGGGGTCAGAGGTGAGGACTCCCTCCCTCTGCACCCCCTTCCAGAGTTCTGCACCCTCCCACCTGGAGTGGTACCCCTAGAAGACAAACCGGTCAGGGCACTAGTTACAGATGTCCTTCCCTCCAGGTCAGGCAGAACCTGAACCTGGCCTCCCTACCCAGGGACTAAACCCTGCGGTTGAACACTTGCCTGGCACACCAGGACTTCCGGGGGCGCACACAGCTTCCCCCTGAGGGTAACACATACCTAATGTGTTGCATGACAGTCTGCCTGGCGCTGATCTCCCGACCCCTGTCCATCTGACAGTGCGTGAAGACCCCCACGACAGAAGTGGTGTCACCATGGTCTCTCCTAGGAGACTCAGCCCTTCTGGCTGGCCCCTGATCCACTGGTTCTTCCACTGGGGACTCACTCCCCCTCTCACCCCTCCATCTGGACTTCTGCACCCTCCACTTAGGAGCGGCACCGCCAGACACCAGAAGCGCTGGAGCTCCGTTTACAGATGCTCCAGGTTCTCCTGACACTAGGATATCCCCCTCAAATGGTCTACTAGTACAGTCTAGGCTCCCCACCTGGTGTTCCCTTAGGGAACCCTCCAGGCCCTGAGACTGGGTTTCGGACACCTTGGGACACAGCCCACTCTCACTCCTTCTCCGCTGAGACAGGACGTGAGCCCCTACACCCCTCCCACTATACCGGGACCTAGCTGGGCTACTCTGAACCTCTCCCACCACTCTGGGCTGGAAGATACCTGAGCCACTCCTTTTAGGGTCACTCCCAAATGCCTCTTTAGACCCTCTGGCACTCACCCAGAGGTCTGCCTCCTGTGCAAGCTCCCTGGGATCAGAGAACTCACACTCCAACAGGTGTTGGCGTAACCCCGGAAAACAATTACTGAACATGTGCTCTCTGACAAACAGATTGAACAGCCCTTCAAAATCATTTGCCGTGCTACCCATCACCCAACCTTCCAGTGCATCACAACATTCATCCACAAACTCCCCCCAAGACTGGTTAGACAGCTTCCTACTGCCCCTGAACCTCAACCTATACCCTTCAGGTGTGACACCCTCTTCCTGGGAACTAGGTACCACGCTCTGGGATCTGGGAGTGGGACTTCCTGCACTGGACTCCGTATTGCTGCCACCACTGGACCGCACCCTCACTGGTGAATCCAGACCTCTAAAACTACACTCAGGGAACATATCCTCACAAGTTAGCTTTTCTCTGGCGAAGGCCCTCTCTGCCTCCACCATCCTCTCCTGCGCTAAGACCCTCTCAGTCTCTAGCTTTTTCTCTTCAAGGCCCAACGCCTTGAGACTCAACTCCTGGGCCAACAAGGCCTTTTTCTCCTCCACACCCAGCTGCGCTATCTCCTTGGCATGCTCTAACTTGAGCTTCTCCAAAGCCAGCTGATGCCCCCTTTCTTCCCTCCTATCCACCCACTCCTCTGGGGCAGGGAAAGGGATGGGGCACTGCCCCCGGCACTGGGCCCAGCAAGGGACTCCCTATCTATGGGGTCCTCACTACCTACTGGCGTCCCTGCCCTGTCATTTTCTTCCTCTTCTTCAGACTCTCCAGGCCCTATTACAAAACCACATATAAATCACAGAAAGGAGTCCGTTCCTCTATTGGGCAGATGCACTACAAGTTGCTATGTGACTAGTGTTCAAGTCGCTGGGAGATCTCAATTTCAGATCGTAATGCCCTCACACACCTGTTAGGGTGTCATGCTTCATCATAGGGCGCTCCTCGTCAGACCGGCGCTGCAATGTCTGACGGTCCTGGTGGCTTCTTTGGCGGAGTTCTTTTGATCTGACGACGCCGTATGTGAACAGCTTTCTGAGGATGTTACCCACTATTGGTATCCCCCTCTTTCTGCAGAATTCCTATAACTCCTCCCGGGTATATTCCAAAAGGTCATCCTCATTATAGATTAATCCCATCTTGGCAGAATACACAACCCACAGTGCAACACAAGAGACCTAGGCGTCTGAGCTGAAGCAAGAGTACACAATTAAAAAATGACACTTTCAGGAGTAATAAAAATCAGAAAAAATAATCCCCAAACCTGTGATTATCTAAATGCAGAGTTTGTAGTGCAACAAGTTGTCGCTGTGGTACTGCGCAAACGCAAGTCCTATCCTCACCACTGGCAACCAATGTTAGAAATGGGATTTCTGGTTGGCTAGGGCTAGGGCTTGCGCCTAAGCCAGGCAGAAACCACCACTCTAGTCAGGGCAAGGGATTTACACGGTGAAGATAACCCCTGCTCACCCCCTTGGTAGCTTGGCACGAGCAGTCAGGCTTATCCCAAAGGCAATGTGTAAAGCGTTTGCGCAACACACACACAGCAGCAACACACTAGGCACACCACAAAGAGACTCCACACAAGGTTATATAAAAAATAGCCTTTGTATTATCCAAAACACATTAGAATCATAATCACACATATAAACTGTGCCAACTGGCACTAGGCAATATTCACAGGGGATTATATACATGACAGGGCCAATCAGGCCACTGTCAGAACCATCACAAAGCACAAGTAGTAAATAACACAACCAGTAACTACTGGTACAATACTGTACTTAGCATTATCACCTGCAACATAAATGCATTATGTCTGCATCACTTTGGGCAAAAACACCATAGCATGACATTTGCATTAGGCATCACCACATTAGGCAATAACATTAGGCATAACCACATTATGCAATCTCTGTAGGGCCTTACGCTCTATCTGACCCCTGGCCAACTGGCCTTCTGTGGGGCTCAAATGCCCTTTGTCCAAAATGTCAGGGCGCTAAGCTGCCACTTGCAGTCTGGTGCAGGCCCACCAGGCCAGCACCAGTAATGAGGGTAACGTACTGGGGCAGGGGGGTGCAACTCACCTCTTCCTCATCAGCAAAGAATATGCCCCACGTTGCAGCTGCCTGCGCTCTCACTGTGCAGCTGGGAATCACCTTTGGCACTGCTGTGCATCCTGGGCCCCCACTGGGACTCTAAAAACAATATTGCCCCACGTTGCAGCTGCCCGCGCTCTCGGGATGCAGCTGTGTCCACAACTCGGCACCACTGTGCCTCAGGGAGCGCCAACACCGTTCCGCCCCACTCACCGGGGCCTTGGACTCCTCCGTTTCGTCCAACGTGGGTGAAGCTCTGCGCTGGGACCTCTCGAGGCTCCGGTCGAGGCCCTCCTCTCGGGGCTCTTCTACCTGGGACGCAGTCTCCCAGCAGGACTTTGGTAGGGAGCCCGCGAGGCTCCGGTCTCCTCTTCCTGGCATCCGGTGAGCCCGCGGGACTCCTCCTTCCCTTTGCAGGCACTTGGAAACTTCCTCTCCTGACGGAGGCGGGGTAGGCTCCCGCCCTCCTTCCGGCACTTCCTGTCATCACCACGCCCACAGTCAGGCAGAGGCGCCTGACTTCCGCTCCCCGCGATCTCCGCGGTGGCTCCTCTTCTCCTGGCAAATGCGGTGTGGGCTCCCGCTGTTAAATAAACACCACAGGCGGGGTAGGCTCCCGCCCAACGAGCACACAAATGCAGGGTGGGCTCCCGCTTAACAGGAGCACAAAATTGCGGGGTGGGCTTCCGCTCCTCCTGGAAGTCCAGGGGAATCCCCATGCCGGGATTTCCTCCAAACAGGTTGCAGCCTCGCGCTCCTGGAGCCCAGCAGCAGCAAGTCCCCAAAAGCACAAGGAAGCACACCAACATGGGGTCACAGCCCCAGTACTTATAGTACATTTCTTCTTTGTTCGGCCCTGGCACAGGGCTTGGGGGAACCAGTCTCAACTGGTTCTGGGGGGTGTTGAAGCACTCTGTGTACAGTGCTCACACCCTCCTTTGTCAGATGGGGGCTCGGTCCTCAGACACACCACAGGGGGCAGAGCCAGCATTCACCTAGGCAGGCACAGACCTATTCAGGGTCAGGGGACTACTCCTCCCACTACTCCAAATGCAGATCTCCTATTCAGCCTAGCGCTGACTCACCCTGCCCTCCCTGGAGCAACACACACCTCACCAGCCCCTGTCACTCCAGAGCCATACATCCAATACACATCAGGCAGGCGGACACATAGCACACAGAAATGCCAACGTCTAAAAGTGGCATTTCTAAAATAGTGATAATAAATCTGCGCACACCATTGCGTAGCATTTATTATTACTATTCCAAACATACCAAACTTGACCAAGCTGCTCCTCTCATATCAGGAATTAACACTGAAATACTTATCAGGGAATCCCCAATGCATTCCTATGAAAGGGGAGCCTCACAGCAGTGAGAAACCAAAATGGATGTTTGTCACTACCAGGACATGTCACACACTTGAGGTACATGTCCTACCTTTTACCTACAATGCACCCTGCCCATAGGGCTAGCTAGGGCCTACATTAGGGGTGACTGACATGCAGTAAAAAGGGGGGTCACAGACGTGGCACACACTTTAGGTGCCACGTCACAGCGGCAGTATCACTGCGCGCCTTAGGCCCTGCAATGGCAGAGGCCTGAGACAGGTTTGAAAGGCTACTTTGGTGGGTGGCGCAATCAGCGCTGCAAGCCCACCAATAGCATTTAATTTACTGGCCCTGGGCATCTGAGATACCACTTTACAAGGGACTGACAGGTAAATTAAATATGCCAAACAGGTGTAGACCAATCTTACCATGTTTACCACAGAGAGCACACGCACTTTACACTGGACAGCAGTGCTAAAGTGCCCAGAGTCCTAAAACCACCAACACCATGTCAGAAAAAAGGCTAGGCGGAAGGCAAAAAGTTCAGGGATGACCCTGCAAAAAGGGCCAAGTCCAACAGTGGTGAAATTAGATCACAGGGTTAATGAAAGAAAAAGAGAGAAGGGGCGCTCAAAGGCGCGTACTATAATCTACAGAGAGCGAAAACAGGACCCTGAGATGACAGTAGAGGAACAAGAACCCATGCCGATAGGAAGCATTCGGGGCCCCATTAGTGAAGAAGAAAGGCAGAGAAGGCGTGATAAAAAACTGTGCTTATACTGTGGAAAGCAGGGGCATTTTCTTAGTGAATGTCCTGTGAAACCAAAGAAAAGAGGTAACCCGGAAAACTAATAAGCGCGAAGTCTGCAGAGACAAAGATTTTGGGTGGGTTAGGGTTAATAGACTCACAACAACCTGTTCAAAAGGACGCTGTCGCTTCACTTTCACAACATTTCTTTCTTCCCTCCCGGCTGGAATGGGGTCAACAGGTTTTGGAGGTACAGATAATGGTAGATTCAGGTGCCACAGGCAATTTTATGGACCTTTGTTGGGCAAAAAGCAAGAACATACCTTTTGTCACAAAAACCACGTGGGAGGAAGTTAAAACCATAGATGGCAGTAACATTAAATCAGGCCCTGTAACGCACTCTACAGCTGAGCTTACACTTGTGATACAAGACACACATCAAGAAACCGTCTCTTTTGATCTCATTCAGTCTCCCCAGTTCCCCGCCATACTCGGTCTTCCGTGGCTATGCCAACATGACCCTCTTATTAATTGGAGAGAGTTGTCTGTAACCTTTAATTATGATTTTTGTGAAAAACATTGCAGTAAGAAACAGAACCCCTTGGGGAGGTAGTGGTGATCACTAACCCTGATACCTCAGAATGACCCTCTTGTTATCATGACCTAAAGGTAGTCTTTGATAAAGAAAAGGCCACAACTCTTCCACCCCATAGATCCTACGATTGCAGGATTGATTTTATTTCAAAAACCAGTTTAGAAATGTATTAAAAAACTGTATTAGTTCAAAAAATAAATATATACAAAACAAAACCCAAAAAATGACATTTATAAAAAAACTATAATTAATATATAAATATTTTTACAACTAAGCCCTAAACAATAGAAGATTTTAGAAAAAAAACGTAGTTGTTAAAAAGCTTTAAAAATATTAAAGGATTCTTGAAACAAACTACTAGGATAGTACATAAAAGTAAAAAAAATACATCACAAAATATTGTAAAAAGTTTGTAAGTGTTGGGTTCTACTCACGTTTCCGCAGGAACGCCATGCAAGGATGAGAGGTCCCGACTTCCCTAGGCCACTGATATGCCCAACTGAGTCAAAGCACCAACAGTACTGCAGGGGAAGAAGGGAAAATAGGGATGAAAAGAAAATATCTCCCACGTCGTTCCCCACTCATGGAAATGAATTGAGAACCCCGGTCTGACACCATAACAAAGGGAAGGCCATGTAACCGGACTATATGTTGTACAAACAAATAAGCCAAGACTTTGGATGTAGGGAATGTCTTTACTGGGATGAAATGGGCCATCTTGGTTAGCAAATCCACAACAATGAGGAGGGTAGTGTTGCCTTGTGCAGGCCATGCCGGGTGTTCGGGATCACTCCTCACTTCTGGGTCACTCACCTGATGCGCTTCCGTTTCCTGGCCGGGTGTCGGCGTTCCTGCTCTTCGTCTCGTCGCGTCTTCCTCGTGACCCTAGGTGTTTTCTCGAGTCCCTCGGCGGTTCGGCAGCATTCCTCCAAGTCGGCTCCTGTGTTGCTGCATGCCTGAATTCCCGGCCACGAGAAAAGTTTGCAGCCTTCACTGTCAGTAAGACTGTAACAGCGCTTTTGCGCTGCACACGATATGCTTATGATTTAAAGGTGCACTTTACTAATCTGTTGGGAACCTGGTCCCTGGAGATTCGTTTTTTTCCTTTGATATTTTCTTTTCTTTCATTTATGGACTGCGGCAGAGTATTCCTGAAAAATATAGAAATTCCCTGTTATTTCTTCCTGACTCCAAGGAGGATTTAAGTAAGGCTCAAGAACTGAGCTTGTATTTAAGTTATATTTAATCAGTTGTTAAGGAACTAACGGTCTAATCAAGATACTTGTTTTCAAGTGTCACTAATAGTCGTAGGTGGGTGTTAGTTTGCTCCCCTTCTTGATTTCTGTTCTGTACCTCAAGGTGTGCTTTACTGAGATTCTTCCTTTCCTTTTTCAGACAAAGACTTTATCCCCACATGAACCACTCTATTATCATTTAGCGGAAGAAGGGAATGTCTAGGTACTTGACAATTACTCATTTTCTCAACTATTAGTATTCACTTGTTATATATTCTTTATATTTATACACTCTATCTCTTTTCAGGTAGGGATTTCTCCTGGTTACCTGGTCCTGTCCATGAGTGGGGAACGACGTGGGAGATATTTTCTTTTCATCCCTATTTTCCCTTCTTCCCCTGCAGTACTGTTGGTGCTTTGACTCAGTTGGGCATATCAGTGGCCTAGGGAAGACGGGACCTCTCATCCTTGCATGGCGTTTCCTACGTGAAACGTGAGTAGAACCCAACACTTACAAACTTTTTACAATATTTTGTGATGTCTTTTTTACTTTTATGTACTATCCTAGTAGTTTGTTTCAAGAATCCTTTAATATTTTTAAAGCTTTTTAACAACTACGTTTTTTTCTAAAATCTTCTATTGTTTATGGCTTAGTTGTAAAAATATTTATATATTAATTATAGTTTTTTTATAAATGTCATTTTTTGGGTTATGTTTTGTATATATTTATTTTTTGAACTAATACAGTTTTTTAATACATTTCTAAACTGGTTTTTGAAATAAAAACTATTTGCATTTTTTTTTCTATTGAAAATATGTTAATAAAATGTTTACATTTTTTTTAGTTCCGCTGTACTTCCGCGGTTCCAGCTAGACACGCTAGTCAGCTAGAACTCTATAGTTTTGTATTCCGATCAAGTGAACGCAAAGGAACCATGGTGCCGAAGCTGTGAATTCGCTAAATTTGTATAGAATGAACTTCTTTTTATGTACAACACTATTTCAGATTTTGTTAGTAAGATAGACATATTACAGGTGCACAATGTAAGAGAATATATTTATTTTTAAGTAGAACTTGATCGAATTGCTATTTTACGACCGATCTGCACCGCGGATTCACTCGGGAACCCAGCACCATCTCCTCATTTGATTGGATACATATGAACCACACCTTTCTTTCCCCATTACACCCCAACCAGTGACCAAGAGAGATAGCCATACGGGCACGCTTCCAATAGATCCAACTTCGAATCTTACACAGGTCGTATGCCTCCAGAACACTCCAACATTGATGGGGTAATTGTGATTCGGACAGGGGTGCGGGGAAGAGGGCTTCTTTTTTCACATAGTATGGGCCTGTCCCAACATTCAACGTTATTGGGAGCCAGTGACCGTGATTATGGCTGAGGCCACAGGTCTCCAGGTCCCGCTAGAAGCGAGATGGCACATACTGGGGATAACAAGAGATGAGAGGTGGCCCACGTACTTTGGACTCGGCTTATGATGGCCTCAGGAGTGGCAAAGAGAAACACTGCACGGATATGAAGCGTGGCGGATCCCCCCAGGGTGAGGGACTGGGAACACAATATGGGCTGGTGCCAACAGGCAGAGAAGTTTGTCTATCAAAGCAGGGCATGCCCCAAAAAATGGGAGAAGATCTGGATCCACTGGGAGGAATATAGACACAAATAGGTGGCAGCTGGACACGGGCAACAGCAATGGAGGGATGGGGACCTGGGTGGCAGGAGGGGACACCACGAGATGTTATTGTCTAAGAATTTTGGCCTATCAGTATATAACCTTCCTCCCAATTTACCAAATGTAATGTACCTCTGTATATGCAGCAACTGAAATGGTGTACTAAACAATTGTTCAATAAAAAGAAATTAAAAAAGCTCTTTTTCAGTTGCCTCTATCTTTGGTACCAGTTGAATAATCTTCATGAAATTTTCCACAAAAATTCGACTCTCACATCAGCTTGTGTCTAGAAAGTTTCGGGGTGGCCAGTCAAGTGGGGGGTTGAGAAAAAGGGGGGGTCCCAAATTTGTTTTCCCCATGTTAAGTTCCATAGGAATTTTGAACAAGTCTACAGCCCGAACTGCTGGACAGAATTACACCGAATTTGGCAGAAACGTAGATTTGGTTATGCAGACCATGCTTTCACTTATTTGGTGTGAATCCATTCAGTAGTTTTAGAGATATTAACCAGAAGACAAATTGCATACATAGTGATGCGCATCCACTGCGTACCTACCCATAGGGGATCCGTGGATTCATGCTCCACGGCAAAGTCCTGATTTGCTGGCTGCCCCTTCATAGAAAAGTTTCGACCCCCATTTTGTTTGCCAGGGAAAGAGTGCCCGGTGCTACAAATGTGTTTTCAAATTGAATGAAGGGGTCAGGTGAGAGGTTTCCTGACCCCTTCTACATGTTGTAAAAGAGGGCTGAGCATGTATCCTGGTGTCAGAAATTAGAAAAACTTCTTTTTTGGCCACTCGCAAGATCCGCTGATCCCTCGTAGGGCTCAGCGCAGACCCCATGTAACTCCGTGGGGGATCCATGGATTTAGCGCAGCAGAAAAAAATACACAAACACATATATATATATATATATATATATATATACGATGACATTTTGTTGTGTGAGCAAGGCAGGAAGTGCCGAAATGAGTAACAGCAGAGATTTTAATAAACAAGAAACTTATCGTGTGATCCATTTCTTGATTGAAGGAATTGGAGTTGGAGCTGATATATATATATATATTACCTACCGGCGGTCGCCAGTAGGTAGTTATAGTTAGGACCTAGTTTCCATAGGAAAAGTGTTTTTTCTTTTCCGAATAACTTTGGCGCCGTTGACGAATCTTCGCGAAATTTTCAAAACTAGTGGGGCGCTCCGGTCAGCTCCTGTCTTGAAAGTTTTGGGTTGATTCGACAAGCGGGGGCCGAGAAAAAAGGGCGGTCCCAAAACACGTTTTCCCCATGTTAATTTCCATAGGAAACTTTAGACAAAGCTACAGCCCGAACTGCTGAACGGAATTACACCGAATTTGGCAAAAAGGTAGGTCTTGGTTCAGAAAGAGCCCTTTTTTTAAATGGTGTAAATCCGTTCAGTAGTTTTTGAGAAATTCAAAAATAAAAAAGTTTTGATATCTAGGGACGCGGTGTATTCGCGAACCCTCCCGAGCACGAGCTTCACTCTGATTGGCTGCCAACACTCCAAACCAGGAAGTGTTGGCAGCCATCTTGTGACTCAGTAGAACCGAGTCACAAGAAAACAGTAAAATAAAGGTTAAAAAAACAAGAAAAGGGGGCAGGGTAGAAACACCCTGACCCCCTAGGCCTGCTCAGGGCCGAAAAAAGCATTTTTTATTTTTGTAATTTTGGCGGAATTTGCATTGGGGTCGTGAATTCCGCCGAAATTACAAAAAAAAATGAAGCGCGGGCTCCCGCGTTTCATTTTTAATGAGGCCCCCGGTGGGCCAGGTCCCGGGGGCATTGTCTAAAAATAATAGCCCCCGCAGCCCCGGGGTCTGCCACCTCCCCGGGGCTATGCAGATTATGTGCGGGGGCACACGGCCCCCCCACAGCCCCGGGGACCGCCACCTCCCCGGGGCTTATTGAAAAAATAATGCGTGGGGGGGTCCCACTCCCCCATGCAGGCCCGGGGACCGTCACCTCCCCGGGGCTTTATTTGAATAGGGGCTTAGATTAAAATAAAGTGTTGGGTGCTCCTGTCATAAAGCGGAAGGGGAGAGGCAGGATTACCGGTCTCTCCCCTGATCTGTAAACCCCGTAACCGCAGCAGCTCGACCCTGGCCCTGTCCCTCCGCCCATCCCAGCCTCTGCTCCTCTGTCCTCTCAGGCCAAAAAAATATCAGTCTGTGGAGCCGGGTCCTGTCAGCGTGCACTCCGAACAGGCAGACACCAGAGGACAGCGGGGAGTCCTGGGGCTGCCAGACATCAGCAGCGAGCACCCGGGCAGGGACTGACCGGGTACTGAGAGATGTGTGCACCTGGAGCCACGAGGTACCGGAGGGCAGGAACGGTGTTCTGCACTGACCGATATCCTGGCAGTGTGCACCGGGGGAAGCAGAGAGCAGGCACACAGACCCTCTACTAGTGGGCACTGGAGCAGACACACAGCAGAGAGCAACCCTGACAGACGCCTAGCCAACGCGCCTCCCAGGAAGGCACTGACAAATTCCCTCTGCGTCCTCTGCACTTCCAAGGTAGGTAACTTTTAATAGCTTAGTTTATGTGGCTGTTTCTTACGTTATAGCGCTGATCGCAGACCTGCGTTGGACTTTGTAGCGCTACACAGGGAGCTACAAGATGCTCACAGGTTAACGCTGGCTGAAATGTGAACACACTTTACTCACTGCAGTAAGGAAGGAACTGCTAGTCCCAGTTCTCGCGGTTCCTATGTGCCTCATTGTATGGAGGCACCCACCAGCTATGCCGCGCGGCAAACATTCTCTAAGGATGTTTTAAAGCGCTACATGTAGATCTGTGCAGAATACAGTATGGATACAATATTATTAACTCCTTAAGTAGCGCAAAACACAAACTGAAAAGCCATTAATAATAGGTGGCATTATTACCCATACTCGTTTTATCTATAATGGTAGGATGAAATGCTCAGTCCACCACTATACATGTAGGCAGCACCCAGACCTTCCGTAGGAGCGCAGTCTGCGGGATACCGTCCTGTCAGACACTATAGTTGAATGTTCTCAACAATAGCGCTCCAGCAAGCTATTCCAGTAAAAGGCGCTAGAGAGAGCAACTTTGCCCTTGAGTGGCACACAGGGAGCTGTTCCGGTGACGGTGTTATACTAAATTATCTCTTTGAAGGGCTGCCCATGTGAATGGCACTTTGCAGAGGCCTCAACGGCCCTATTCTCAGTTGTCGTCTTACATGATCCTTTCTTGCGCTTTCCCTGCATTTTGGGGGGGGTCTACTGACGCATTAGCCTTAGAAAGAAAAGTAAGTATGTTTGCAATAGGAACTGAGGGCAATGCTTTCAAATACAGACGAGGCGGGAAATGCAGCCTCATAGCGACTTGACGCGAAGTGGGAAAATATACAGTCAATGATGGTTAGGGATATTTGGAAGCAGGCCCGGTTCTAGCGGGTGGGCCGGGTGGGCCAGGCCCACCCAAACATGAGCCTGGCCCACCCAAACAGGAGCCTTGGCCCTCACAGTGAGGGCTTGAAGGCAGGCGCGCAAAGCACACGTCGTGTGTGTCAGCCCGGGCCGAGACAGCTTCCCGGGCGCGCACACACACAGACAGTTTTAGAGATTATCGCAGCCGCACCCGAGTACTTCACAGGTCTTTAAAAGACCATTTACATGTTAACGAGGCTTTGTTTATTTTTTCACCCCTTCATCTCCACATGGTAAAGGCGACAATGTTCTGCTGCGTGGATATTTCTTTTTCTATGCAGCGCAGGAGAAAAGAAGTTTGTTTATTCCTATTCACCTTTCCTGACCCCTGCAGCTGCTTATCACATCAGGCTGTGACACAAAGTTTGACTAATGGAGTAGGTAAGAGAATGTGTTACTATTTGTTTTTCTTTTTAAAATATGCACAGGCCCAGCAGGACACATACTTCGTGAGTGCTTCATTTAAACAGTTTTTATCATTATCATGGCCGATGCAGGACAACAATAAGACAATACAAAATGCCCAGATAAATGATCCTGCTGGAGAGCAATCGTTTCTGTTAGTAGTTTTTAAATGCAGATGAACTGTATTTTATGTGGAAGCTCAGTGGGTTACTGCCTTTGTCACAGAGATCCTTGTGCTACTTGCAGTTCAGAAGTTACAATCCTAACATAGGACAGTGACCAATGAACTGTCATCAAAGAGCTGCATACAAACATGAAAGGTATAGTTAGAACTTCGCTTTTTGTGTGATATAGTTAGAACTTCCCCAGTCTTTCATTATTCTAATGTTGCTAAAATGAGTATGTTGGGGCAGATATACATTTTTATCAGTAAAGCTGACCCCCATGGAATACTCTTTAAATCCTAAGGTTGTGTTTCCCAGACCAAACCCTCTTAAAATATACTGCCCACCAGTATGGATGACATGTGATTCATACACCTTGTAATCCTCATTGGCTTATGTGACATTCCCTGTAGACTGATTTACATACTTGTATGATTCATTGTCTCTGTATAATGTGTGCATGGTGTAAAGTACTGACACACACTACACTGATATGAGTAGCGCTGTACAACAATTGAAATGCTTATGAGAGAGGGGCTACGTAAAGATGAGGGGCACTGTTGAAGGGTGGCAGTGAGGGAATCCGAGGAGGAGGTCAATAGGGGGAGGGGCTATGGAGCGATGAGGGGCACTGTTGGAGGGTGGCAGTGAGGGAATCCGAGGAAGAGGTCCTGGGGTGGAGGGGGGAGCTAGGGAGAGATGAGGGGCACTGCTGGAGGGTGGCAGTGAGGGAGTCTGAGGAGGAGGTCATGAGGGGGATGGGCTACAAAGAGATGAGGGGCACTAGTGGAGGGTGGCAGTGAGGAAATCCGAGGAGGAGGTCAATAGGGGGGGCCATGGAGGGATGAGGGGCACTGTTGGAAGGTGGTAGTAAAGGTTATTTACGGAGAAAGAGGTTATTGGTGCGGCGCCATAAAAGACTTTCGCATCAGCGCTGAAGCCGGCCCTGTCATGGCCTTTCTGTTTTTCTTTATTTGATTAGCAGTCGGGTCATAAGGGCTACTGTGGAACATACTTTAAAGTGCGTGCTAATTATATTTACCGCTATATTCAATGTTTTAAGTTTGAAGGTGATTTTACTAATGTTTTTACCGGGAAAATGAAAGTGGAGCCCGATGGTGCCTGATATGGGGCTGGGGCCCAAGGTCAGCTGTGAGATAAGGTGCACTGGAGAGGAGTAGTGGATAATCAAGCCTGTAAGGGAGTGCGTTGCAGAGTCCGGGGTCAGGTGGAGGTAGTAATGAAGAGGGATTCTCCCTGAAGACTCGCACAGAGGGAGCCTGAGTAGTGTCACGTGCCTGATACTCCCACCTCAGAAACCTCCTCTTCCCATCAAAGGAACATTACATGGAAAAAACACTTTTTCAGAGTGATAATAGTTAGAAAGAGATATGGAAAAGAGTGCGTTTTACTGGACCTTGTAAGACTAAGAAGAGATAAAGGAGGGCCCTGAATCAGGCCTGCCTAGACATATATGCGACAAATCGAGCCCGCAGTGGCCCACCCAAATGCACCCTTGGCCCACCCAAATAAAAATTCCTGGAGCCGGGCCTGTTTGGAAGGGGCAAACTTTACATTTCCCCAAGGAAGGAGCAGGCCTGATGTGCGAAGGTAGGTCGCTCAAGCATCTCTGTCCCTATACAGAGAAAGCCTGTAAGCCGATCTGTCCTAGAACTGTCTGCATGGTCTGGTGATTGGCGCTACATCAGTACCTCTATGCACCAGACAGTTCGCAGCTAAACCCATGCTCACTCTTTACCACATGGGTAGAAATGAGGACAGAAGTGCCCGGCCTCGCAGGAGGTACAGACTTAGACCTTAGAACGGAGGAGGACGGATGGTTTCTGTGCATGCAGCCACCCGACCGATTTATTAATGCATTGTTTTAAATAGCGCCAACTTCACCCAACAGGTTAGCGCCTTTATCTAAGGAGGGCGTCAAAGCACCAGCGGTCTGTTCTGCTCTCCCCATGCTCACGCCTGCATCACTTCTCCTGGAAGCTGATCGCTGCATTCACCATCCTTCTGTGAATGGAGGGGGCTCTAATGTTACTCCTGTGCCCCCGCCCCGAGCACTCTCCTTTCATGCCCCCGTACCTGCTGGCAGCCCTCTGCGCCTGAGGCAAGGACCCCTTTAGGAGTGTGACGCCCTTTCACAACCCCCCTTTACCAGTACACCGGCCAGGAAACAATCTGGAATTTGGCATGTCAGTCTAATAAATAAAATATAATTTATATTCTGTGGATGTATTCCATGCAACCTTGGCAATGCTCGCCTGACTCGTCATGCCAATAAGCTGCGGTGTACAGCACGGTTCAGATGTTCTGTTTCTGCTTCTGTCTGGGTGCGGAGGAGGGGCAAATCAGTCCCAAACTTTTCAGTACTGGTTAAAAGGTTTTGCCCCGGCTTTGCACACACGCATTTGTATTCTTTATTCAACAATATTTCTCATTTAATCTTGGAGAGCACGCCTGGTGACATCCCGACTCTCACCATGTAAGTCTTTCTCCCTCCGCGCTTTAGGAACCCCTTCTTTTTAAAAGTGTAATTCTATTATTTAGTTTTGTAAATAACGTGTTATCAGCATACCTTTGTGCACTTTTTAAAGGACTTTGGGGCATATTATCAACGGCCAGCGATAATTATCGCTGGCCGTTCTCAGCGTGAGAATTGTCATCGCCGGCTATCGCTGATAATTATCGCCATGCTAGCGCTGTATTAACAACGCATAGCTCAATGGCGATAATTATTCCTGCGATAGCTTGTTTCCATGGAACATCGCTGGTTTTCCAGCGATGTTCCATGTAAACGGCGATAACCTTGCTGATACGACCCTGTGGTCGTATCAGCATAATCCATCTCCAATATTAAGTATAGGTAAGTCAGCATTTTTGCAGACGTTAGTTTTTGGCGAAAACCGCGGTTTTCGCCAAAAACTAACGTCTGCAAAATGCCTTGCCTCCTTGTAAATATCGCGATGTGCACATCAGCGATATTTACAAGGTTGTTCTGCCCAGTGACGCCCACTTTGCATCTCATTAGAGATGCAGAGGGAGGCGTGCGGGTAAGGGTGCTAACATGCGCTAATGCATGTTATCACCCTCTTGTTAATAGGGCGAAAACATTATCTCCGCTTTTGGGCTTTTAAAGCCAAAAAGCGGAGATAAGGCCCTTGATAATATGCCCCTTTGTTGGGATGAAAGGCTAAACTGGTCTGAAAGGATTCAAAGCTCTGTTGCCTGTTTTTTCAAGGCAGATCTCAGTCGCAGGGGTATTAGTCCGCTGAGCTACCTTGCTAAGATTTACCACGTGGCTCGCAGTTTGCACACAACAAACCGCCGCAACAGTTGCATTAACCCACTGATCTTTCTTACTCAGATGCAAACATGACTTGAAGGTCACACTCTCTCCTCTACAGCAAATCAAAATGCACTATTTTAAAAGGATTAACATTAAATGAGCTGCAGATTACACATGGCTCTTTGCAGCAGAAGCATTATTTGAAACTTCAACATTAGATTCAAACTTGTGGCTTGCAGATTGGTTGGAGATTCTGTTGCATGAGCATGAACCCACTGAGATATGTTACTTAGATCTTCAGGTGTGGTTTTCAGCCTACTCTGGTCTCCGCAACATCCACATCCACCTACTGAGCTGACTAGTATCTAGAAATGAAGCCTGGGACCAGGGCCACTGGAACTATTCGGCATGGAAGGGCTAAATTATGCGGCATGATTGACTAATTTATGCAGCAAGAAAATGCTAATTATGCGGTGCATTGATGCACATTTTGTGATAGTATAACTAACCCTGTTTTTCATTTTGGCACAGGTTAACACTGTCTGGGAACAGGTTTCACGTCATTAGTACCAGTTTAACACCCACATGCACAATAAGCAACAGGGGACCTGTCAACTTTTGCCAAGTCCAGCAACATACGTTGTTGTGTTTTTATTCATTTTTTGAACCAGAAACATTTTTTTGGGGGTAAAAAATGCAGGCTATGCAGCACGTGATGGTGATGGATTATGGAGCACATTCATAATCAAGCGAAAAACGTGGCAGCCACAAAATCGGATAATTCCAGTGGCACTATCTGAGAGCTACCAGTCACAAGCAACAGATCTCTATTGGAACCAGTGCATTAACCTACCAAGCCACTTTACTGGGATTGACAACTGTGACCTGACAGTTCCGTGTGAAAGTCAGTGTTTATTATGAGCAAGTGGTTTCAGGTGGGGCCCACCAGGTGCTCAGTTTTGAGGACAGGCACTTAACTTTTCTTCATCAGAGATTCTACCGGAACAAGCGAGAGAAAAGCACAAAAGGAGGAAAGAAGGGTGAAGAGAAACATATAAAATCAGTGTCAAAGGGAGAAATCATTAATGAAAAAGAATGTGCATGAGTGAAATAAAGAGGCAGGAAATGTATGGCTGTAGAAGCGAGAGGCATGAGATGGAATCAAGACCACGCCGCCGTGTTATACTGCACACCGATCTTTAATAGCACCTGCCGCAGGCCAGTGAGAAAAGCTTCTGAGAAAGCGCGTGAGAAAAACGTATTAGTTTACAAAGTAAGCACTGGTGACAGGCACATTATCCCTCCGAGGTGTCTTCCTGGATTTTGAATCTGTGACTTGCTGGCTACACACAAATAATTGTGACAGACACGTTAACCCACTGAGCTGACGTGCCAGTTGCACACGGATCTCTGAACAGGCATGTCAACCCACTGAGCTGTCTTAGTGGAACTGGACCTGGCTGATTACACACAGATCTCCATTGCAGGCACATTAATTCACTGAGCTGTCTTGCTGCCATTCGAAAAACACGACACACTCACCAGGTGTCTTTGCGTCAGGCACATTAACCCGCCGGGCTTTCTTGACAGCTATAATCACTAGCAGCTGTGTGTGCCCAGCATCTGGCACGGGCGGCCTCTATGGTGGGAATGATCAAGTAACCGAGTTTATCGGTGAGAACTTCCCATAACAGCAGCACCTCTGCCTGCAAGAAGTTTCAGCATCTCCCGCACTGTTGGGGGATAAAGTCCCCTTGAATCCTGAGGGTCCCTGGGGTCCAACTAGCCCACCAGGTACCTCCAGTAAGCGCCACAGAGCTGAGTTGCAGAGAGGTGTAAAAAGGGGGGTGGCTTGGACCACCTCTCTGCAACGCAGTCCTGTGGCGCTTACTGGAGGTACCTGGTGGGCTAGTTGGCCCCCAGGGACCCCCAGTATTGAAGGGGAATTAATTCCCCAACTTAAAACGCACCACAGAGCATGTTTGCAGAGTGTTGCTGGGAGGGGGCGGGGCCTCCGGCACGATCGCGTATTTTTTTAGAAGGGGGGCTGTGTGGCCCCCCTTCTTTTTACTTTTTTTGGGCCCTGGGGACCCCATCCCGCAGGGCCTGACCACCATTTAAAAAAATATATATATATATTAACGGGAAGGGGGCCGCGTGGGCCCCCCTCCCGTGGCCAATTCCGGCCCCGGGGACCCCATCCCCAGGGGCCGGCTTTATTTTAATTTTTTTTAATTTTTGGGGAGGGGGGCCGCGTGGCCCCCCTCCCGGGCCACTTCTAGCCCCGGGGACCCCATCCCCCGGGGCAGGCCCTATCCGTTGGGGACCGTGGGGGGATCCCCAATGCCCCCACGCTCCCGCCGGCTCCCTGCGTCCTGTGGGAGCCGGCATTGCTTTTTCACATGGGGAGCTGCTGACATGCAGCTCCCCGTGTGGAAAAGCAATCTGCTTTGCTTCATTGAAGCGAGAGCAGGTTTCCCTGCTCTCGCTTCAATGAAGCAAGCAGTTTGCAATGACAGGGTGGGAGCCGCGCGGCTCCCGCCCTGTCATTGCAAACAGCAGTGTCCCGGAGTGGGCACCCGGGACACTGCAGGAGCCGGCCCTGGGGGTGGCGGTCCCCAGGGCCATCACGGGCTCCAGGAGGGGGGCCACGTGGCCCCCCTCCAACCTATTGCACAGCCCCAGGGAGGTGGTGGTCCCCAGGGCGTGTGGGGGGGCTCGAGCCCCCCCACACAGGTCTTTGTTTTTTTTAAAAAAGCCCTGGGGGTGGCGGTCCCCAGGGCAGCGGGGGAGCCATGTGCCCCCTGCAATTATAATTATTAAAAGCCCCGGGGGTGGCGGTCCCCGGGGCTTGGGGGCCTTGGAGGCCCCACACATTAAAATAAGAAGCCCCGGGGTGGCGGTCCCCGGGCTGTGGGGG
The DNA here is from genome assembly GCA_963921515.1 of Calotriton arnoldi. Lineage (NCBI taxonomy): Eukaryota > Metazoa > Chordata > Amphibia > Caudata > Salamandridae > Calotriton > Calotriton arnoldi. Next base: position 157,076 of record CAWUFW010007275.1, on the reverse strand, counting down.
GCCGTGTGCCCCGCAAATGTTTATGGAAAGCCCCAGGGGGTGGCGGTCCCCGGGACTGCGGGGGCCTCCTTGGGCCCCCGCAATTACATTATTGAATGCCCCCGGGACTTGACCCACCCGGGGGCTAAATAATAGCTCAGGATTCAAGCGGACTTAATCCCCCAACTTACAATGCGCCAGGGGGCGCGTTTGCAGTGTGGTGGAGAAAGGGGGCATGGCCTTTGTCTACCTCTCACCAATCCCACTGCGTGGGGCTTACTGGAGGTAAAAGGTAGGCTAGTTGGCCCCTAAAGGACCCCAGAAGTGAAGGGGACTTCAATCCCCATCCAAGAGCGCACCAGGGAGTGCGTTTGTAGAGTGGTGGGCAAAGTGGGCGTGGCCTGGTACGAGTACTTACCAGTGCTGCTGTGTGGGACTGACTGGAGGTAATAGTTTGGGAAGTTGGCCCCTAAGTATGTCCTTGGGGCCAACTACCCTCTTGTTACCTCCAGTAAGTCCCACACAGTGGGATTGCTAAGACGTCTTCGGAGGCCATGGCCCCCTTTCTCTACCACTCTGCAAACGTGCCTCGTGGCAAACTACGGGATGGGGAATGAAGTCCAATTTAGTCCTGAGGGAGTTTGGGGGCCAAGAATCCCTCCTGGTACCTCCTGTAAGTCCTACGCTGCGGAATTCCTGAGCGTTGGTTGGACGCCAGCACCCTTTCTCCACCACTCTGCAAACGTGACTACTAGTTAAAGTAGAATATTTCTGCACCTCTGACTTAGAGGTAGTTTTAATACCCCTGCCCTATTATGTACTAGGGCCTTACAGAGGAGGTCATGCTAATCACAGGGTTACCCCAACGCATAGTGTTCCCTAGTGTATGTAGGTGTTTCCACTGTATTCTAAGTGTCTTTTAACATAGCACTGGCTCTAGGCCTGGTTAGTCAGACTCAGTTACCACCAGTACTCGTCTGAAAAAGTTGTGGGCACAGGATGATTTTGCAACAAGGCCTCTTTCTGCTCCTCTGTTGGGTCTTTCTGCACATGTCTTGCTTCTTCCTGCACTTTTCTTCGTCTTTGTGGACTTCTGTTGCTTCTTTCTGCATTTCTTTTGCTTCTTTCTCTGCGTTTTTTCTTCTTTCTTCACATGTCCTACCTCTGTAGGCATAGTTAGAAACTAGCATTTAAAAAACCTTTGAAATTCACTTAAAAAACCATAGGTTTCAGGCACGTTATAGTTAGAAATTAGCATTTAAAAAACCTTTGAAATTCACTGAAAAACCATAGGTTTCAGACACGTTATAGTTAGAAATTAGCATTTAAAAACCTTTGAAATTCACTGAAAAAACCATAGGTTTCAGGCACGTTATAGTTAGAAATTAGCATTTAAAAAACCTTTGAAATTCACTGAAAAAACCATATGTTTTAGGGAAAGTTATAGTTAGTTGGACATGTCACTCGTACAAAACCAGAGAAATTCCCCCGTTATAGTTAGTTCAGCTAACTATAACTCGCGTCCCCGCAATGCACTGCTGATGACGTCACATATTACATCACTCATGACATGGTCAGTGACATCACTGATGACATCTCAAATGACATCACTGATGATATCACTGATGACATCATCCATGTGATAATTTGATGCATCTTCTCACACCCTAATATAACCTTTGATACACCCACTCTAAATTACAGACTGCCATTCTCAAAACCATAGACACTCCAACACCAATAACTACATACCCACTCACTGATTCTTAGGTCTACACACACATCCACTCACTCACCCATACAGTCACTCATACTTACGGTCACTCAGTACAGGACTTTCATATGCACTCATACACCTATATAGACACTCACACACCGCCACTCATCCATAGAGGTACTCACACACCTAGTCAGTCATGCAAATAATTATTCACACTGCCATTTACTCACCTATACAGTTATACACACACCAGTTCACTTACTCATACAAATATTAGCACATTCTTACTCTCTTATACAATCACTGATACAAGCACACACTCATCCATACAGCCACTCTCACAATCACACACTCTCACTTATAGCCATTTATATACTCCAACACACATATATACTGCCTTTCACATATGTAGTTACTCACACATGTACCACTGAGATATACATTTACTCATTAACACACCCATACACACACTCACCCACCCATACAGTCCAACACAGATGAACTCTTGAAACCATGCACCCAGTGAATCACCCACTCACACATCTATGCACAGAGTCACACACACCCCACCCACACAAACACTCAGGCACCAATACAGATACTCAGACAACCAATCAATAACCCATATAGACACTCATGTAGCTATTCACAAACCCATGCAGCCGCTTACACACCAACAGACAGATGGATACAGATATTCCCACAGTTTAGTCACTAACCCATGCATTCAGTAAGATACGTTTAATCACTCACTTATAGAGTCAGTCACGCACCTACTAAATCATCCATTCAGACACTTATACACCCACTCATTCTTCAATACGCCTTTCCCTTTATATATTAAACATATTTAAACTTTACAGAAACACACAGTCACTGGATGATGTCATCAGTGATGTCATTTGAGATGTCATCAGTGATGTCACTGACCATATCATGAGTGATGTAATATGTGACGTCATCAGCAGTGCATTGCGGGGCGTGAGTTATAGTTAGCTGAACTAACTATAACGGCCGAATTTATCTGGTTTTGTACGAGTGAAATGTCCAACTAACTATAACGTCCCTGAAACCTGTGGTTTTTTCAGTGAATTTCTAAGGTTTTTTAAATGCTAATTTCTAACTATAACGTCCCTGAAACCTATGGATTTTTCAGTGAATTTCAAAGGTTTTTTAAATGCTAATTTCTAACTATAACGTCCCTGAAACCTGTGGTTTTTCAGTGAATTTCAAAGGTTTTTTAAATGCTAATTTCTAACTATGCCTACAGAGGTAGGACATGTGCAGAAAGAGGAAGAAAGGTGCAGAAAGAAGCAACAGAAATGCAGAAAGAGGCAACAGAAGTCCAGAAAGACGAAGAAAGGTACAGAAAGAAGCAAGAGATGTGCACAAAGAACCAACTGTGGAACAGAAAGAGGCCCCAACTTTTTGCTGACGGGTACTGGTGGTAACTGACTCTGACTAACCAGGCCTAGAGCCAGTGCTATGCTAAAAGACATTTAGAATACAGTGAAAACACCTACATACACTAGGGAACACTCTGCGTTGGGGTACGCCTGTGATTGGCATGACCTCCTCTGTAAGGCCCTAGTACATAATAGGGCAGGGGGATTAAAACTACCTCTAAGTCAGAGGTGCAGAAAGACGCTTCCTTAAGTAGCAGTCACATTTGCAGAGTGGTGGAGAAAGGGTGCTGGTCCTCCGACCAGCGCTCAGGAGTTCCGCTGCATAGGACATAGACGAGGTACCAAGAGGGCTTCTTGGCCCCCAAAGTCCCTCCGGAGTAAATTGGACTTCATCCCCCATCCCGTAGCCTGCCAGGAGGCGCATTTGCAGAGTGTTGGAGAAAGGGGGCATGTCCTCCTTAGACGTCTTAGCAATTCCACTGTGTGGAACTTACTGCAGGTAACAAGAGGGGTAGTTGGCCCCCAACGATAACCTTTGGGGCCAACTACCCCTCCTTTTACCTCCAGTAAGTCCCACACAGCAGGATTGCTAAGTTCTCATAGCAGGCCACGCCCCCTTTGCCCCTTCACTCTGCAAACGTGCTCCCTGGTGTGCTCTTGGATGGGGATTGAAGTCCCCTTCGCTGCTGGGGCCAACTAGCCTATGTCTTACCTCCAGTAAGCCCCACACAGTGGAATTGCTGAGAGGTGGACAAAGGCCACGCCCCCTTTCCCCACCACTCTGCAAACGTGCCTCCTGGTGCGTTCTAAGTTGGGGTATTAAGTCCCCTTCATTCCTGAGGGTCCCTGGGGGCCAACTAGCCCACCAGGCTCCTCCAGTATGTGCCACAGAGCTGCGTTGCAGAGAGGTGGTCTGAGGCTATGCCCCCTTTCTACACGACTCTGCAAATGCAGCTTCTGGCACACTGCTGCTCGGGGGATGAAGTCCACTTGTGTCCTGAGGTCCTCAGGACACAAGAGGACCTCATCGACCCACCACCAGTGCGCCAAGAGGCGCGTTTGCAGAGTGGTGTAAAAAGGCGCGTGGCCTCGTACCACCTCTCTGCAACGTAGCTCTGTGGCGCATACTGGAGGTACCTGGTGGGCTAGTTGGCCCCCAGGGACCCTCAGGAATGAAGGGGAGTTAATACCCCAACTTAGAACGCGCCAGGGGGTGCGTTTACAGAGTGCTGCAGGGAGGGGGCGGGGCCTCCGGCGAGATGCCAGCTTTTTTAAAATTTTATTTTTTCAGAAGGGGGGCTCTGTGGCCCCCCTACTTTTACAATATTTGGGGCCCTGGGGACCCCATCCCCCAGGGCCTGACCCATTTTTATATATATATATATATTTTAAACGGGAAGGGGGCCGCAAGGCCCCCCTCCCGAGGCCATTATTGGCCCCGGGGACCCCATCCCCATGTGCCTCTATATATTATTTTTTTTTAATCAGGGAGGGGAGCCATGTGGCCCCCCTCTTGGGCCATGTCTGGACCCGGGGACCCCATCCCCCGGGGCCAGCCCTTTGCGTTGGGGACTGTGGAGGGAGCCCCAATGCCCCCACGGTCCCACCAGCTTCCCGCCTCCTGCGGGAGCCGGTATTGCTTTTGCATAAGGGGAGCTGCTGACATGCAGCTCCCCTTGTGCAAAAGCAATTCTGGTTTGGTTTTTGGAAGCGAGATCAGGTTTCCTGCTCTCGCTTCCAAAAACCGAAGCAGAGTTTGCTATGGCAGGGCGGGAGGCGTGCTCCCGCCCTGCCATAGCAAACAGCAATGTCCCGGGGGTGGGCACCCCGGGACATTGCAGGAGATGGCCCTGGGGGGTGGCGGTCCCCAGGGTCATCAAGGGCTCCAGGAGGGGGGCCTCGCGGGCCCCCTCCCAACGTATTTAAAGCCCTGGGGAGGTGGTCGTCCCCGGGGGTCCGTAACGGACCCCCAAATTTGAATATTAAGTGTCCCGGGGAAGTGGTGGTCCCCGGGGTAGTGTGGGGGGGCTTGAGCCCCCCCACACTAATTATTATTTATAGCCCCAGTGAGGTGGCGGTCCCCAGGGCTCAGGGGGGCCCACGAGGCCCCCCGCCCATTTACATGAATGCCCCAGGGAGGTGGCGGTCCCCGGGGCAGCATGGGGGGGTTGGGACCCCCCCATGCACTTATTAAAGAAGCCCCGGGGAGGTGGCGGTCCCCGGGGCTGCGGCAGGGCTGTGTGCCCCCCGCATTCAATTTGATAATTCCCGGGGAGGTGGCGGTCCCCGGCCCCCGCAAATTCATTGGTGAGTGCCCCCGGGACCTGGCCCACCCAGGGGCTTTCAAAAACGAAGCGCAGGAGCCCGTGCTTTGTTTTTTTTATTAAAAAAAGAAAAATATCGATATCTGAGCACCGAGGAGTGTTCGCGAACCCTCCCGAGCACGAGCTTACTTCTGATTGGCTGCCAACACTCCAAACCAGGAAATGTTGCAGCCATCTTGTGACTCGGTAACGAGTCACAAGAAAAAGGGGGAAAAAAGTGAAAAACAAGAAAAGGGGGCAGGGTACAAACACCCTGACCCCCTAAGCCTGCTCAGGGGGTCACACAAGGACCCCCAGACCAAAAAAAAGCATTTTTTTAAAATTATTTCGGCCCAATTCGCGTAGGGTCCGCAAATCCGGACGAAATTATTTTTTAAAAATGAAGCACGGGCTCCCGCACTTTGTTAGTAAAAAAGCCCCCGGGTGGGCAAGGTCCCGGGGGAAATATAAAATAATGGTGTGGGGGCACGCGGGGGCCCCCATAGCCCCGGGGACCACCACCTCCCTGGGGCTTGAATACTGAGGGGGGCCTCGCGGCCCCCCAAGCCTCGGGGACCACCACCTCCCGGGGCTTCTTTAAATAATGAGGGGGCCTTGTGGGCCCCCAAGCCCCGGGGAACACCACCTCCCTGGGGCTTTGAAACTGAAGGGAGGGGGGCCGCGTGGCCCCCCTCCAGGAGCCCTTGATGGCCCTGGGGACCACCACCCCCCAAGGCCAGCTCCTGCAATGTCCCGGGGTGCCCACCCCCGGGACATTGCTGTTTGCTATGACAGGGCGGGAGCACGGCTCCCGCCCTGCCATAGCAAACTCTGCTTTGCTTCATTGAAGTGAGAGCAGGAAAAACTGCTCTTGCTTCAATGAAGCAAATCAGGATTGCTTTTGAGCAAGGGGAGCTGCATGTCAGCAGCTCCCCTTGCTCAAAAGCAATGCCGGCTCCCGCTGGAGGCGGGGAGCCAGCGGGACCTTGGGGGCATTGGGGCTCCCCCCACGGTCCCCAATGATGAGGGCCGGCCCCGGGGGATGGGGTCCCCGGGGCCAGAAGTGGCCCGGGAAGGGGCCATGCGGCCCCATTCCCCTGTAATTAATTAAAAAAAGAAGAAAAAAAAGAAAACGGAAAGGCCGGCCCTGGGGGATTGGGCCCCCGGGGCCATAATTGGCCTAAGGAGGGGAGCCACGCGGCCCCCCTCCTAAAAACCACAGGCTGGCCAGGCCCCGGGGTATGGGGTCCCCGGGGCCAGAAGTGGCCAAGGGGAGGGGGGCCATGCGGCCCCCGCTCCCGTACTCTTTTATTAAAAAAATAACAATGAGGCAATGCCCCGGGGGATGGGTTCCCCGGGTCCAGTATAGGCCACAGGAGGGGGGCCACGTGGCCTCCCTCCAAACTTTTTTTATAGAAAATGCTGGCCAGGCCCCGGGGGATGGGGTCCCCGGGGTCAATAGCGGCCCAGGGAAGGGAAGCCACGCGGCCCCCTTCCTGTTTTTTTTTTTTTTTTAAATGCTCAGGCCCTGGGGGATGGGGTCCCCAGGGGCGAAAAAATTGTAAAAGAAGGGGGGCCACACAGCCCCCTTCTACATATATTTCAAACGAAGAAAAGCCGGCATCTCGCCGGAGGCCCCGCCCCCTCCCTGCACCACTCTGCAAACGCGCCCCCTGGCGCGTTCTAAGTTGGGGGATTAAGTCCCCTTGAATCCTGAGGGTCCCTGGTGGCCAACTAGCCCATCAATCAATCAATCAATCAGACGTTTGTTAAGGGCGACTACTCACCCGTAGGGGTCTCAATGCACTGGGGGGGGGTTAGCAGGTTCCAGTCCATCAAGGGGGGGGTCTGTCGAAGAGCCAGGTTTTGAGGTTTCTTGCGAAGATGGGGAGCGATGGTGTCTGTCTGAGGTGGAGCGGGAGGGCGTTCCAGGCTCTGGCCGCGAGGAAGGAGAAGGAGCGGCCTCCCGATCTGGTCTTTCTAGTGCGGGGGAACACGGCGTAGGAGAGCTGGGCTGATCGTAGGGTCCTCTGGGGTACGTGGAATTTGAGTCGGCTGTTCAGGTATGCTGGTCTGGTGTCATGGAGGGCCTTGTGAGCGTGGGTGACACAAGAGGACCACGTCGCCCCACCAGCAGTGCGCCAAGAGGCTCGTTTGCATGGTGGTGTAAAAAGGGGCGTGGCCTAGGACCATCTCTCTGCAATCCAGCTGTGTGGCACTTACTGGAGGTACCTGGTGGGCTAGTTGGCCACCAGGGACCCTCAGGATTCAAGGGGACTTAATCCCCCAAATTAGAACGCGCCAGGGGGCGCGTTTGCAGAGTGGTGGAGAAAGGGGGCGGGGCCTGTGTCCACCTCGCAGCAATCCCACTGTGTGGGGCTTACTGGACGTAAGAGGTAGGCTAGTTGGCCCCTAAAGGACCCCCAGCAGCGAAGGGGACTTCAATCCCCATCCAAGTGTGCATCAGGGAGCGCGTTTGGAAAGTTGTGGGCAAAGGGGGCGAGGCCTGCTATGAGAATTTCGCAATCCTGCTGTGTGGGACTTACTGGAGGTAATAGGAGGTGTCATAAGGTTTCTGCACATACACAGAGCTATGCACAGGATAATGGGACCCCGGAATACAGTGGTTTGCCTACCATACACCGTAGCACCCAAAAACCCCAACCCAACTAGCTTAGCATCCCATTAGCACCCAAGTACCAATGATTGGACAACCCAGAACACGGTATCTTTATCTCAGGACTCGCAGAAGCAAGAACACTCTTTCGTCACTCACTCGTACTTGTTCACAAGGTGCGTAGGAAGAGACACTGGATAGGTTAAAATGTTTATTCCAACTTACGTGCTCTAAGGTACAGTACACGTGTCAGTACTAATAGCATAATGCATATGAATAATATAAGCAGCATGGTTACAATTCCATAGAATACAAACGGGGATAGCATCTCATAACTCAGTGGATAAATGTATAAATAACATTACCACCCTCCCCTTGCAGTAAGATAGTTTATTATAAACATAGAAGACCTCTGGGCTTTGACTAGCGAACCCCCATACCTCAGTCTCTAGATGCAGAATTACATCAGCAGGACATCATAGCTCTTCACACTGAAAAGGATTTCTCCAAGTGTGTCCAGCGCCAGTAAAAACCCCAGTATTAAAGGCACACAAAGTTTCATGTCATTTGCGCCTAATGTTATGTCTGGGTGCGCGAGACTGGCCATATCAGGAAGAACCGAAATACATTGTTATGCGACCTTGTACATGTTGTGCAGTCTGAGCCCAAATCGAACAAGAGAAAAGGTGAAAGACAGAAAGTGCAGACAGCGCAAAAGAACTTGGCAAGAGCAAAGGGCGAGGAGGGAGCCCTGGCTCAGTGTAACGTGCGCAAAGAAAAGCAGCATGGCAGCTAGTCCTAGGCCAACATAACAAGGCAGGCAACAAACCACAAGACACCCTCCCTGGTCAGTCCGGCGTCCAAGACAGAGGGCAAACAAAAAAATTTCCAGCAGAGCACAGGGAGCGCCCAAACGGCGAAGAACAAGTCAATCCATGAAAGTGTAAGTGCAGAAAAAAGCCATACCCTCCAAAAGGGCATCATTGGAATCGTCAAAAAACATAGATGCCATCCAATCCATGAGATCAAAGAGCAGGAATGCTCCTCAGCAGAGGGAGCATCCAAAAGCAATGCGGGACAACTTGCGTGATAAACGAAACAGCTTTGTTGTAGGAGATCCTGGGCAGCCGCCCAGATATCCCATTGCGCCAAAATCCCAAGTGCAGCCGCACGCGCCATACAGCCGGCAACGGAACAGTCCTGCTCATGGGCCTCTAAGGGACCCATCAACTGAACAAAATCCGGAACAGGCAATGACGAATTGGAGAGGCAATAATCCAAGGTCCAGGTGAAAGGACAGCGGATGCAAGTCATTACAGGTTGCACGCAAGTGAAATACGCAAAGCGAAAGGAAAGAGTATATGACACACTCAGTGTCGCCAATGGCAAGACACCAAAACCAGCCAAAAGGCGCTCACGAAGCAGCTGGAGGCGTTCTGGATCGAGCAGGTCCCATCGGGGAGCAGCCATTGCGCATAAAACAAATTAATAACAGGACACCAGCCGCCAAGGCGATGATCAACGGGAAACCGCCAAAGACGCTGGAAAAAATAGAATGAATAAACGCCGGGATGACACCAAAAATAGTTTGGAAGGAGGACACCAAACCAGACCCCACGACTTTAAAAAAGTGTACCAGACCTTCAGTGTTAGATGCGTTAAAAATACGATGAATTAACTCCCCAAAATGTTGGGGGAGATTAGTGTTCAAAAGGGCCTGTATTTCACTGTGGGTACTCGCCACCTGGAGAATGAATGTCTCCCGGGCGGACGTGAGCATAACTTCCTCGCTCAATAATAGTGCCTTTATTCTGCTCAGTCTATTGAAATCTGCCTCCATGGTAGGGATGGAAGGCCAAATAGAGATATCAACCTTGCCATGAGGGGGAGGAAAAAGCACATTTTTGCAGCAGACAACCCTGTGCGAAACTGTTACAATGTAAGGAATGCCAGCCTGCAGGCCACAACAGTTTTCGTTATTTAAAAGTAAATAACTACCATTGGAAAGGAGAGTGAAAGTAGGAGAAATAACAGGAGCAGGAATACCTTTCAGCACACAAGCAAGATTAGGAGCGGAAACGCTACATGAGCCATGCAATTTAATGTGTTTACAAATAAGCGAATGACCCATAGTCGAGTCGCAGTACTCCCCGTGAGAAAGACTTCCTTGCCGTCCCGAAGGCATTTATACATGAAAGGCAAGGACCAGAGTTCATGCAGGAAAGCACTGCCCAAGGGCTGGTAACGGCCCACAGGATAATGTTTCATGCACGAGTCAAATTCAAACAAGGAAAAAGGTAAAGCGATAACCCCATGAACTAGCCACACAGCAGAATCGAGTTCTGCAACAGAGAACGGCAAAGGATCCATCTTTTCGATATGTAATAGAGTGTAAGTTGCATCTTTCATGGACATAAATTGCTGTTTGTCAGTTAAGTTAAAAGGTAGAAACAAGGCAGAGGTGTTCAAAAAATGCCAAGGAACTTTACCTAACTTGAGCGTTTGCAAAGTCCATGCAAACTGCATAACTGAACGCAATTGATTCTGACCATGATATAACACAGAAACATCATCTTGTACAATATCAACAACAGAGGACACAATATTCTCTAAAGTATAAATGCGAGAAGACAGGGTATTAATACTATTGTCAACAACAGCAAGCACCTTTTCCAAATTTGCTTGATCTATTTCCCGAAGACGGGAAGCAGCTTCCATTTGTGATAGCTTCCAGAGTTCATTATATGTCTCATAAATGAATCTTTTAGGTCGGGGACCACGAGGTCCCAAAACAAAGTCGGACAGATCAATATTGCCTGAAAGGAGGGACAAATGTTGTTTAACAGAATCAAGGGACGAATGTTGCAGCCATTGTTTGCATAATTTACCTACAGAATATGTAGTGACAGTACGAGAAGCAGTAAATCTCGGATCAGGCCTATCCTGTGTGTATCTAGTACCTGAGTCGTGAAAACGCATTTGACATGCATTAGATGATATAGGCCATACCAACCAGGGTGACGGATCCAGTTCAGAAACATTAAATGAATTATTCTGTAATAGAGCCTGTAGGGTCGTCAGGGACAGGTTAAAACGTGAGCTATCATTGGGAAAACTCGACAGGGATGGAATTGAGGGCGAGTTCAATTGTTTAGTGGTAGCTAAGCCCCAACACATAGTTTGATAGATGGAAGCATTTAGGAACATAATTTGGGTAGGGATAAGGCAAGCACGGTGCAATGCCTCGGTTCCTTGTACCTGCCATGGCTTGGAGCCCCAAATAGATTTCAAATCTACTGTATCCTCCCAGTACTCATAACCACCCACTGCTAGGGCACTTAAAAAGGAACCCGAATAAAGCAATTTGGTGTGTGTTAACATAATTTTCTGAGTTGACGTGGTATTTAGTCTAAAATAATAGGATGCGGGGTTTGACCGATTAAAATCAGTAAAATAGGTAAACTTATTTCGAAGAGTTTGTGAGCTACCTGGCAAGGGGTTTGGACAATGTTCCCATTGGGTGTAGTTAACAGAACTACGCAGGGCACTTGGCTTATGGAGAAAATGATTACCCCAATGTTGGTAACAATACAAATCGGCATAATTCGCAGAATTCATATATAAATCTTCAGCATTAAAAGATGCATAATATTTTAAATCGGCAAACAATGCTTCAACGGCATGCACATCCCAATCATCAGAATGAATATTATTTTGTACTACATCACCCATTGAAACACGAAGGACATTAGGTACATTAATAATTTCCGTCGGACCATGGATTTGATAGTTCACTGCATCCCATACGATGCCATCAGCAACTGGAAAAGCTGAAATGTTCACAAATGTATGGTCACGCTTCATGATGTGAGACGAGGAATGAGGAGCTAAAGTTCCAGAAACATAGTCTACAGCAGAGCGTTCAGGTAAATAGTGACCATTGATTAGTAGAAAAAACACTGTGACAAAGCCAATGGACATGAACAAAAACATCAAGAAAAGTACCAACCAGATGTATGTCCAGGGTGGAATCAAAAAATTGTCTCTAAACCAGGATACAAAAATACTGAACTTGGATGGGACTTTTGAAGAGGTGGAATCCGAATCAAAGGAATAACGAGTCGGGCCAAGTGGCGTTATTGGTTGATGTGCCACCGATTCAGATGCAGGATAAGTATACTCGTCCTCGTCGATATTGGTGGAGAGTTGGGGATCAATTGTAGTTTCAGGCAAGTCAACCATCTCAATTACAGTATCAGCGACCGTTCGTGTAGATGGGCCACGAACATATGTCCGATAAATGGCAGGACAAGAGACCGCTGGTGTGACACTATTCAGGATCGGCCAGGCGCTGTAGCTTGACATTTTCCACTGAGATGTATCTGTTCTCCTTGCGACCAGGAAGCGGTGGTAAAATGACTGTACGTGTTCCCTTCAAGCCCAGAACTGGAACCGGTGCACAAAAAGAGGGGCCGAATTCTTTTTGTTTTCAACCTTCTCTCGAACCAGTTCTCCAACCTTTGGAAGCCAGCCGGCTACCGGAATCTGCAACGCAGGATCTGTGGCTGAAGGCAAATGTGTAGTTGCAAGTTTGTCTCGGGCTTCTTGTAAGTCCTGTAACATAGCAGAATGGTTATCTACATCAAACTTGGCGGATTGCGCCGCGATGTCTGGACCCTCAAGGTCAGGCACAAACATTCTTATGCCAAAGAGCATTTCGTATGGGGTCCGCCCACCCAGAGGTCTTCTAGGGAGATTATTAAGTGCACGTTGAACGGTATACAAGTGGGCCAGCCAGTTCCTGCCAGTACCTATAACTCTAGCTGTTAAGGATTGCTTTAAGTCACGGTTCATTCGTTCAACGATAGAGTTGCCCTCAGGCCTATACGGAGACGAAAATTTCACCCGCACCCCAAGCGAAGCCATTGCATCCTTGTAAGCCCTAGAGGCAAACGCCGGACCTTGGTCCGAATGGAAGGTGCCGCATGCGAAAATTCCCACAAAGACACGCAAATCCCTGATTACATTTCGAGCGTCAGCACTACGTTGTGGCCAGACCCAGAGGAACCGTGTGCACGAGTCCACTGCTACTAAGATATATTTATAGGCAGTGTCTGATGAGAATGGACCGCAGTGATCCAAGTAAACACACCCAAAGGGTCTGTTAGCAATGCAGAGCGGGGTCTGTGGAGGGCGTGTTACCGTGGAAGGCTTAATCTGTTGACAAACGTCGCAGGAAAGCACAAAAGCACGGGTGTCTTTATACAATCCACGCCACCAATAACGCTGCTGCAAGATGGAAACTGTAGCTGACACACCTGCATGAGCAGAAGCCATGCCTTCGTGTGCAGCTGATATCAAGGCACTCCTGCGGTCCGCGTTGGGGATCAGCCGATCTCCAACGTCAGGTATTGTTACATAAGGAACCTGATCGGGACATAATTTGTAAGAATACTTGGAAGGGAACCCTGTAGGGTAATTATCACCTTCCTTGGTTGCAGCAATAGCGGCTAGAATAACAGAGTCAATTTTAGACATGGACCTGGTAACCGCTGCTACTGAACACGTGACTACTGCTGAACGGGCAGCCTCATCTGCCAGATCGTTACCAATAGCGTGTGCGCCCACCCGCTGATGGCCTAAGGTGTGAACCACCTGTGTGAGGGGCAGACGTTGTTGCAATTCTGCCACTCGAACCCAAAGCATTTTATGCTTAATTGTGCTCCCTTTTGCGTCCTTGTAGTCATTTTTCGACCAGAAAAACAGATTGTCATTGTAAGATTGTACACAGTAGAAGGAATCACATACAATAAGAGTGGTCTCATCCTGAGAAGCGAACTCAAGCGCAAGTAGCAATGCATGCAGCTCGGCCAATTGTGCGGTACTATCTCCAAGTGTGCGAGTGTGCACTACAGAGGATTTGAACGTTCCATTTACAAAGGAACCCGCAACAATAGCACATGCAGCTGAATAAGCGTGCTTGGACCCAGTGGCCGGTTGCGCCGAACCATCTGTGTAGATCACACATTTGTAATCCTCAAGCGGTAGTAAAAACAAAGGAGGAGGATGAACGAATTCATACTGCAAAAACTCCTGAGTCTGAAGAGAAGAATCAAAAACAAAAGTGACGTCCGAAGATGTCAAGGATGTAGCCCATTGTATCCAACGGGGATGCATTGCTTTTGAGTTCGGTACACTTGCCTTTGTTACTGCCTCTAGGGCAGGACAGGGTGTCACCACTAGAATCCGCTTTCCCTGTGCCAGTGCGCGTTCTTTTAGAATCGCCATTTGCACTGCAGTTAGAACTTTTTCGACAGATGTAAAGCGCAATTCAGCGGAAGTGTACAGATGCGACTTGTATGCGATGGGTACTGTATCACCTTCATTAAAGGTTAAGTATGTGAATCCCACCGCCCCCGGAATTATTCTAATCACCAGGTTTGTGTGGTTATCACGAGTCAAAAGATATTTAGACTCCAAAAGGTCTGTCTGCAAAGACTGCAGAATTGAGGTATGCTCAGGCAGCCAGCAAGACCTTGAATAAGTAGGTTGTATCAAAGCATACAAAGGCTTGATACGCTGGGCATATTCGGGAATGTAAGTACGCCCAAAATTCAGGAAACCCAGCAAAGACTGAAGTTTCTTCAGAGTATTTGGGGGCACAAATGTGCAAATATTTCCAAGAAATGGGGGCTAAGCCCTTACCTTCGTTGTTGAGCTCATAGCCCAAGAACAGAACGGTAAATTCAGCAATGTGTGACTTAGCAAAGTTAAATTTGTAACCCTGCTCCGCAAATTCAAGAATAATGCGGTCCACACGGGACAGATGCTGATATAACTCGTCGTCTGTCAGATAGATGTCATCTACGTACGAACATGCGTCTTGATCAATGTCATTTAACAAAGAAACAACACGGGCGGCGAATATACCCAGACTATTTTTGTAGCCCATGGGTAAACGCCGGAACTGGAATAATTTACCACCGGAAGTGAATGCGGTCCATTGACCACTCTCCGGGGCTAGGTTGTGCGTGTAGAAACCGTTTGAAAGGTCAAGTGTCGTTTTATATTTTTTACGAACAAGACTGTCTACAAGCGCAGAACTATGTGTATTCTGTACCGCAAAGTTCCGACAATGGGAATTTAAATGCCGGTAATCCAAAACTAAGCGGTACGATCCATCGGGTTTAGAAACCACGAAAAGGGGATTGTTCATAGGTGATACGCATGGTTCGATTACTCCCTGATATTCCAACTGTGTCAGAATTTCGGAGACGGGGCCTTTTGCCTGCCGTTTGATGGGATATTGGGGTTGTGGCTGCGGTAGTGAACGCAAAGGTATTGCATGGGGAGGTGATTCTACATCCCATCCCACATGGTTGCGGTATAACGCTGGAGCCAGGTACACAGCCCACTCAGCTGCAAGTGCTTCAGCTTTGTCTTTTGGGACATGCCTTGAAAAGCTTGGAAGGATTACCTCCTCTCCTTTATGTGCAGCTAAAACGAATGGGGGTGGCCAATCCACCTCTGCTAACAAAATGTCATATGAAGAGGTTAGATTTTCCCAAAAATCCCTTTTATTTCACGCGGTATGTCACCTTCAATTTGGATGACTATGTTGTAAAGTCTGTCAGGGGTGCCACTCTCGTGTCAGCTGTCTCTACAGTAACGAATGTTTCAGTTGCTGTCGCCTCCATATGAGGACGTAGCGCCTCCCGCACTATGGTAACTTCCGCGGCGCTGTCTAGGAGGGTCACTGCCCACGTCCAATTCTGGAGTCTCGTTCTCACGGTCTGTGGCATATTTCGCTGTTACAGCGGCAACTTTTTTCTTCTGAAATTGCGGTCGAGAAAGGTGAAAGTCTTCTGCTTTCCCTCTGACTTGTTGTCGAGGTTGGTCTCGCTCCTGGGGAGCCTCTCGGCCCCTTCCTCTATCTTGCCGTCCTCCTCCACCAGCCTGTGACGACGTCTGGGCCTGTGAAGAACGAGGAGAACACGTATCAGAGCTCTGAAACCTTTCTGGTGATTTAATTCTCGACCTATCACGTAAATCATAAGTACGTTCAGAAGAAACCGAAACTGGGGAAGCGCCTCTCGACCCCGGCTTCTTTTGTTGCTTACCCTGTTTTTTCTGTCTCCAACTCTTTTCAGTGAAGACTGGTCTATCATCTTTCTCAGATGTACTTTTTGTTTGTGTAATTTGTGGTTGCGATTGAGTTTGCATTTTTACAAAAGGCTTGTTGCCTAGGCTATTTCTTCCAATTGTTTTATAAGCCCGGGCTATAATTTTCGGTAATTCGCGAGGCCTGTCCAACTCTGGGACCAAAGCCAAAGCATTCGCTACTTGAAAGTTCATTGCATCGCCCTTGACATTTCCAAGGATCAGTTCAGCTACTACATCAAACACTCCCACTAGTCTCATCCCTAATTCCACAGCCGCTTCAGGGCCATGCTCATCCTGTACTTTTTTAATTACAGAGGGTAGAACCGTCATGGAAGGAGTACCAAAACATTTTGAATAAACTGCTGCGAATACCTTACCCCAGTTTTCACATGATGTCAAATCGGGGATTAAGTCTTTTGGCAAACTTATCGTAAGGATGCGGTGTTTATCCACCGGGGATGTATGTGGAAACACCGCTTCTATCTGATCGAACTTTTCTGCAAGCCAGTAAGGATAATCGTCCTTATTTTGTGGACGTTTGCCCATCACAGAATTTACCATGACAGGACTTATGGTCACTCCAGCTGCAACAGCTGGTTGGCCAGCGACTGCAGGAGCAGCTCCATGGAGACTTCCTGTAACGTATGTCACTAAGGCTCTATGCACTCGCACCAGTTCGGTATGCATAGTGCGCAGATCCGCAATCGGTAACGCCAAATAATTTGGATGCGGGGTATACCCGGCCAATACAGGCCAAGTGGCCCCCTCAATGGATAAGGGGCCTAAACGAACTGCGGTAGTTGGTTGTGGGAGGGCGCCATTAAACCAAACACGGTGCTGCCAAGCCGTGAGAGGCACTTCAAGATTAGTATAGGGTCGATAGGCAGCAGGAATAGCGGTGAGTTTATATTCATGAAACAGATTATCACCTGCATCCACCGCCTCAAAAGTGATCCAAGTGTAAAACACTTCAAAGTGATAAGCCGGATCGGCTTGAACCACAAAGACCAACTCGACCCCAGCATCGGGCACTCCATATACACCTAGGTGTTCTCGGAGTGGTCCTCGGCTATGTGCAGCTATCGCCACACCAGCCATAACTAAACAATTGTATTCGACAACCTAACAGGGAGCACAAAATGGGTTTTTATGTAACCTTTTTAATAACTTCAAGCTTGAAAGAACCTATAAAACGTTCAATATAGGAGGTATCACCGTCACTTACGCCTCCGGAAGCGTACGTGAGGGTTTTGTGGACAAGCACAAGTACTACTCAAGCGTCTCGCAGATAAGCAGCCCCACGGTGGTCGCGCCATGTCATAAGGTTTCTGCACATACACAGAGCTATGCACAGGATAATGGGACCCCGGAATACAGTGGTTTGCCTACCATATACCGTAGCACCCAAAAACCCCAACCCAACTAGCTTAGCATCCCATTAGCACCCAAGTACCAATGATTGGACAACCCAGAACACGGTATCTTTATCTCAGGACTCGCAGAAGCAAGAACACTCTTTCGTCACTCACTCGTACTTGTTCACAAGGTGCGTAGGAAGAGACACTGGATAGGTTAAAATGTTTATTCCAACTTACGTGCTCTAAGGTACAGTACACGTGTCAGTACTAATAGCATAATGCATATGAATAATATAAGCAGCATGGTTACAATTCCATAGAATACAAACGGGGATATCATCTCATAACTCAGTGGATAAATGTATAAATAACATTACCACCCTCCCCTTGCAGTAAGATAGTTTATTATAAAAATAGAAGACCTCTGGGCTTTGACTAGCGAACCCCCATACCTCAGTCTCTAGATGCAGAATTACATCAGCAGGACATCATAGCTCTTCTCACTGAAAAGGATTTCTCCAAGTGTGTCCAGCGCCAGTAAAAACCCCAGTATTAAAGGCACACAAAGTTTCATGTCATTTGCGCCTAATGTTATGTCTGGGTGCGCGAGACTGGCCATATCAGGAAGAACCGAAATACATTGTTATGCGACCTTGTACATGTTGTGCAGTCTGAGCCCAAATCGAACAAGAGAAAAGGTGAAAGACAGAAAGTGCAGACAGCGCAAAAGAACTTGGCAAGAGCAAAGGGCGAGGGAGGGAGCCCTGGCTCAGTGTAACGTGCGCAAAGAAAAGCAGCATGGCAGCTAGTCCTAGGCCAACATAACAAGGCAGGCAACAAACCACAAGACAGAGGGGTAGTTGGCCCCCAAGCATGTCCTTGCGGACCAACTACCCCTCTTGTTACCTCCAGTAAGTTCCACACAGTGGGATTGCGGAAACATTTTCAGAGGCCGTGACCCCTTTCTCCACCACTCTGAAAACGGGTCTCCTGGCAGACTACGGGATGGGCGATGAAGTCCAATTTACTCATGAGGAACTTTGGGGGCCAAGAAGCCCTCCTGGTACCTCCTATAAGTCCTACACAGCGGAATTCCTGAGCGCTGGTCAGATGCTCAGCACCCTTTCTCTACCACTCTGCAAACGCGACTACTACTTAAAGTAGCATGTTTCTGCACCTCTGACTTAGAGGTAGTTTTAATCCCCCTGCCCTATTATATACAAGGGCCTTACAGGGGAGGTCATGCCAAGGACAGGGGTACCCCAACCTATAGTGTACCCTAGTGTATGTAGGTGTTTTCACTGTATTCTAAGTGTCTTTTAGCATAGCACTGGCTCCGGGCGGACTTCAATCCCCATCCAAGAGTGCGCCAGGGAGCGCGTTTGCAGAGTGGTGGGCAAAGGGGGCATGATCTTTTATGAGAACTTAGCAATCCTGATGTGTGGTACTTACTGGAGGTAATAGGAGGGGCAGTTGGCCCCAAGGATGTCCTTGGGGGCCAAGTACCCCTGTTGTTACCTCCAGTAAGTCCCACACAGTAGGATTGCTAAGACGTCTTCAGAGGCCATGCCCCCTTTCTCCACCACTCTGCAAACACGCCTCCGGGCAGACTACGGGCTGGGGGTTGAAGTCTACTTTACTCCTGAGGGACTTTGGGGGGAGCCCGAATGCCCCCACGGTCCCAGCCGGCTCCCCGCCTCCTGCGGGAGCTGGCATTGCTTTTGGGCAAGGGGAGCTGCTAACATGTAGCTCCCCTTGCCCAAAAGCAATTCTGCTTTGCTTCTTGGAAGCGAGAGCAGTGTTTGCAATGACAGGGCGGGAGCCGCACGGCTTCCGCCCTGTCATTGCAAACGGCAATGTCCCGGGGGTGGGCACCCCGGGACATTGCAGGAGTCGGCCCTGGGGGATGGCGGTCCCCAGGGCCATCAAGGGCTCAAGGATGGGGCCTCACGGCCCCTCCCTACATTTAACATAGCCCCGGGAGGTAGTGGTCCCCGGGGCTTGGGGGCCCGTGATGCCCCCTGTGTTCATTTTAATAAAGCCTCGGGGAGGTGGCGGTCCCCGGGGCAGCGTGGAGGGGTTGGGACCCCCCACGCATTTATTTTTCAAGGTGGCGGTTCCCAGGGCTGCGGGGGCCCCCGTGGGCCCCCGCAAATTAATTAGTGGTTGCCGCCGGGACCAGGCCCACCCAGGGGCTTAAGTACAAGGAAGCGCGGGAGTCCGCGCTTCATTTTTAAAAAATGTTTCGGCCGATTCGCAAACCTAGCATGAATTTGGCCATTTAAAAAAAAAAATGCTTTTTTTGGGCCTGGGGGTCCTTGTGGGACCCCCTGAGCAGGCCTAGGGGGTCAGGGTGTTTCTACCCTGCCCCCTTTTCTTGTTTTTTACCTTTTTTTTGTGACTCGGTTACCGAGTCACAAGATGGCTGCCAACACATTCTGGTTTAGAGTGTTGGCAGCCAATCAGAGTGAAGCTCGTGCCTGGGAGGGTTCGCGAACCCTCTTCGGTGCTCAGATATTGATATTTTTATTTTTTAAATTTCTCAGCAACTGCCAAACGGATTTACACCATTTTAAAAAAAGCACGCTTTCTAGACCAAAACCTACCTTTTTTGCCAAATTTGGTGTAATTCCGTTCAGCAGTTCGGGCTGTACCCTGTTCCAAAATTCCTATGGAAATTAACATAGGGGAAACGAGTTTAAGGACCCCCCTTTATTCTGTGTGAATGTCTGTATCCGTCTGTCTGTTGGTGTGTAAGCGGCTGCATGGGTTTGTGAATAGCTACATGAGTGTCTATATGGGTTATTGATTGGTTGTTTGAGTATCTGTATGGGTGCCTTAGTGTTTGTGTGGGTGGGGTGTGTGTGACTCTGTGCATAGATGTGTGAGTGGGTGATTCACTGGGTGCATGGCTTCAAGAGTGCATCTGTGATGGACTGTATGGGTGGGTGAGTGTGTGTATGGGTGTGTTAGTGAGTGAATGTATATCTCAGTGGGACATGTGTGAGTAACTACATATGTGAAAGGCAGTATATATGTGTGTTGGAGTATATAAATGGCTATAAGTGAGAGTGTGTGATTGTGAGAGTGGCTGTATGGATGAGTGTGTGCTTGTATCAGTGATTGTATAAGAGTGTAAGAATGTGCTAGTATTTGTATGAGTAAGTGAGCTGGTGTGTGTATGACTGTGTAGGTGAGTAAATGGCAGTGTGATTAATTATTTGCATGACTGACTAGGTGTGTGAGTACCTCTATGGATGAGTGGAGGTGTGTGAGTGTCTATATAGGTGTATGAGTGCATATGATAGTCCTGTACTGAGTGACCATAAGTATGAGTGACTGTACGGATGAGTGAGTGGATGTGTGTGTAAACCTAAGAATCAGTGACTGGGTGTGTAGTTATTGGTGTTGGAGTGTCTATGGTTTTGAGAATGGCAGTCTGTAATTTAGAGTGGGTGTATCAAAGGTTATATTGGGGTGTGAGAAGATGCATCAAATTATCACATGGATGATGTCATCAGTGATGTCATTTGAGATGTCATCAGTGATGTCATCAGTGATGTCACTGACCATGTCATAAGTGATGTAATATGTGACGTCAATAGCAGTGCATTGCGGGGGCGCGAGTTCTAGTTAGGTGAACTAACTATAACGGGGGAATTTCTATGGTTTTGTACGAGTGAAATGTCCAACTAACTATAACTTTCCCTAAAACCTATTGTTTTTTCAGTGAATTTCTAAGGTTTTTTAAATGCTAATTTCTAACTATAATGTGCCTGAAACCTATGGTTTTTTCAGTGAATTTCAAAGGTTTTTTAAATGCTAATTTCTAACTATAACGTGCCTGAAACCTATGGTTTTTTAAGTGAATTTCAAAGGTTTTTTAAATGCTAGTTGCTAACTATGCCTACAGAGGTAGGACATGTGAAGAAAGAAGAAAAAACGCAGAGAAAGAAGCAAAAGAAATGCAGAAAGAAGCAACAGAAGTCCACAAGACGAAGAAAAGTGCAGGAAGAAGCAAGACATGTGCAGAAAGAACCAACAGAGGAGCAGAAAGAGGCCTTGTTGCAAAATCATCCTGTGCCCACAACTTTTTCAGACGGGTACTGGTGGTAACTGACTCTGACTAACCAGAGTCAGTGCTATGCTAAAAGACACTTAGAATACAGTGAAAACACCTACATACACTAGGGAACACTATGCGTTGGGGTACCCCTGTGATTAGCATGACCTCCTCTGTAAGGCCCTAGTACATAATATGGCAGGGGGATTAAAACTACCTCTTAAAACGCGCCACAGGGCGCGTTTGCACAGTGGTGAAGGGAGGGGGGGCCTGAGGTGACATGTGTGCAAACACGCCCTGTGGCCGTTTTAAGTTGGGAGATTAAGTCCCCTTGAATCCTGAGGGTCCCTGGGGTCCAACTAGCCCACTAGGTACCTCCAGTAAGCGCCACAGAGCTGCGTTTCAGAGAGGTGTAAAAAGGGGCGTGGCCTGGACCACCTCTCTGCAACGCAGGCCTGTGGCGCTTACTGGAGGTACCTGGTGGCCTAGTTGGCCCCCAAGGGCCCTCAGGATTGAAGGGGACTTAATTCCCTAACTTAAAACGCGCCACAGGGCGTGTTTGCACACATATCACCTCAGGCCCGCACCCTCCCTTCACCACTGTGTAAATGCGCCCCGTGGCACATTTTAAGTTGGGGGATAAAGTCCCCTTGAATCCTGAGGGTCCCTGGGGTCCAACTAGCCCACCAGGTACCTCCAGTAAGCGCCACAGAGCTACGTTGCAGAGAGGTGTAAAAAGGGGCGTGGCCTGGACCACCTCTCTGCAACGCAGGCCTGTGGCGCTTACTGGAGATACCTGGTGGGCTACTTGGCCCCCAGGGGCCCTCAGGATTGAAGGGGACTTAATTCCCCAACTTAAAATGCGCCACAGGGCGTGTTTGCACACATGTCACCTCAGGCCCCGCCCCCTCCCTTCACCACTGTGCAAATGCGCCCCGTGGCACGATTTAAGTTGGGGGATAAAGTCGCCTTGAATCCTGAGGGTCCCTGGGGTCCAACTAGCCCACCAGGTACCTCCAGTAAGCACCACAGACCTCTCTCTGCAACGAGAGAGGTGTAAAAAGGGGCGTGGCCTGGACCACCTCTCTGCAACGCAGCCCTGTGGCGCTTACTGGAGGTACCTGGTGGGCTAGTTGGCCCCCAGGAACCCCCAGTATTGAAGGGGAATTAATTCCCCAACTTAAAATGCGCCACAGGGTGCGTTTGCAGAGTGTTGCTGGAGGGGGCGGGGCCTCCAGCACGATGCCGGTCTTTTAAAAAAAAAATTTTAAGAAGGGGGCTGTGTGGCCCCCTTCTTTTTCATTTTGGGCCCTGGGGACCCCATCCCCCAGGGCCTGACCACTTTGTTTAAATAAAAAAAAATCTAAACGGGAAGGGGGCCGCGTGGGCCCCCCTCTCGTGGCCAATTCCGGCCCCGGGGACCCCATCCCCCGGGGCATGCCAACTTTTTAAATTTGTTTTTATGGAGGGGGGCCCATTTATGGCCCCGGGGACCCCATTCCCCGGGGCTGGCCCTATTCGTTGTGGACTATGGGGGGAGCCCCAATGCCCCCACGGTCCCGCCGGCTCCTCGCCTCCTGTGGGAGCCTGCATTGCTTTTCCGCACGGGGAGCTGCTAACATGCAGCTCCCCATATGGAAAAGCAATTTGGTTTGGATTTTGAAAGCGAGAGCAGGTTTCCCTGCTCTTGCTTTCAAAACCCAAACAAGTTTGCTATGGCAGGCCGGGAGCCGCGAGGCTCCCGCCCTGCCATAGCAAACAGCAGTGTCCCGGGGGTGGGTACCCCGGGACACTGCAGTAGCCGGCCCTGGGGGGTGGCGGTCCCCAGGGCCATCACAGGCTCCAGGAGGGGGGCCGCACAGCACCCTTCCCAACATTTTCAAAGCCCCGGGGAGGTGGTGTTCCCTGGGGCTCTGGGGGTCCGTAACGGACCCCCATATTTAAATATTTAGTGCCCTGGGGAGGTGGCGGTCCCCTGGGCGTATGGGGGGCTCGAGCCCCCCCACACAGGTAAATTATTTTAAAAAAACAAGCCCCAGGGGGGTGGCGGTCCCCGGGCTGCAGGGGGGCTGTGTGCCCCCGCAAATATTTGACAAAAGCCCCAGGGGGTGGTGGTCCCCGGGGCTTGGGGGGGCCTTGGAGGCCCCCCCAACATTAAAAAAACCAAGCCCCGGGGTTGGCGGTCCCCGGGGCTGCAGGGGGGCTGTGTGCCCCCGTAAATATTTCAGAAAAGCCCCGGGGGGTGGCAGCCCCCGCAATTATGTTGAACATGCCTCCGGGACCTGGCCAACCCGGGGGCTAAATATTAACGAAGCGCGGGAGCCCGCTCTTTGTTTTTTTTTTTTTCGCAGCAGGATTCGCGGATTCTACGTGAATTTGGCCATTTAAAAAAATAAAATAAATGCTTTTTTCGGCCCTGGGGGTCCTTGTGGGACCCCCTGAGCAGGCCTAGGGGGTCAGGGTGTTTCTACCCTGCCCCCTTTCCTTGTTTTTAGCGTTTGTTTTTCTCTTTTCTGGCTGCCAACACTTCCTGGTTTGGAGTGTTGACAGCCAATTAGAATAAAGCTCGTGGTCGGCAGGGTGCGCGGATCCTCCGTGCCTCTATATGTCGAAACTTTAATTTTTTGATTTTCTCAGCAACTACTGAACGGATTTACACCATTTAAAAAAAAGGGCGCTTTCTGGACCAAGCACTACCTTTTTCCCAAATTTGGTGTAATTCCGTTCAGCAGTTTTGGCTGTAACCGTGTCTAAAGTTTCCTATGGGAAATTGATTTTTTTACCTCTATTTTTTGATTTTCTCCGCAACTACTGAACGGATTTACACCATTTTAAAAAAAGGGCGCTTTCTGAACCAAGCACTACCTTTTTGCCAAATTTGGTGTAATTCCGTTCAGCAGTTCGGGCTGTAGCCGTGTCTAAAGTTTCCTATGGGAATTAACATGGAGAAAACATGTTTTGGGACCCCCCTTTTTTCTCGGCCCCTGCTAGATGAATCACCCTGAAACTTTCAAGACAGGAGCTGACCGGAGCGCCTCATTAGTTTTGAAAATTTCGCGAAGATTCGTTAAATGGCACCAGAGATATTGGCAAAAGAAAACATGCTTTTTGAATAGAAGCAAGGTCCTAACTATAACTACCTACTGGCGTCCGCCAGTAGGTAATATATATATATATTACACCAAATTTGGCAAAAAGGTAGCTCTTGGTTCAGAAAGCGACCTTTTTTTTAAATTGTGTAAATCCGTTCAGTAGTTTTTTAAATATTAAAGGAAAAATAAATTTATATATCTGGGCGGAGCCTAACCACACATCTCATTGTGAGATCTGATTGGCTGTCAGCACTTCATCCAAGAAGTGTTGGCAGCCATCTTGGGACCAATATACATGATAGCACCCTACTAAAATGCATTGTAGTGAATGGAAGGTTTTGAGGGTCACCAAAAGGAGAACGTATAAAGGGTGATAAGACTTTAATTACATTATAAATCATTTGTTGATGGTACCATACTAATTTTAGGAATTGTGGTGTATTCTAAGGTGATTTTACCCTGTGAAAAAGCCTTCTGCTGGGATATCATGAATCATGTTTGAGAGAAAACTATTTTCTCATACTTTTCCCATAGAGGTTTGGAAGGTGATCTAGAAACTAAAATGAGAGCATATTTTCTGTAAATTCACATTATCTTTCTCAGTCATGTGAGAATGAAGTCTGACATTCTCAGTAAAAGATGTACATCCAACAAGGGCAGAGACTGTCAGTTGATTCCTTTGTGTTCTACTGCAGCTTCCCAGAGTGTTCTAAAGAACAACTAGAACGCTAACAGTCTTACTTATGACAAAAGTATGGCACACCTGAAGCCATCTTGATTGGAATAAAGTGGTAACACTTAAAACATTTAATTTAAAAAGGGACAAAATGAGGGGGTTCATTTTGCCATAGAAATTATGATTAGTGCTGCAGAAAGAAAAATTAGGGCACATTTTGAGTGACTTCTCAAATCCTCTTCTATTTCATTAAAAAATTCTGACATGCAGACTGAAACATGCACTTTCAATACCAGCAGTAGACTTCCCTGGTGAGCAGTATCTTTATTAAAGTGATCTAATGAGCAACTAGAGGGCTAACATTCTGAATTTATGGCAAATTTGTGACACATCTGAATGCCTTCTTGATGGAATCAAAGTAAAAACTGAAAGTATTTACTACTGAGGAGACTGCAGTAAATGAGGAAATTAGGAAACTTCATAACAAATAAGTCTCCCAAGATGGCCACCGGAGACAAAAGAGCCCAAATGTAGCACAAATATAACCCAGATGTAGCCCACGTATAGCCCAATGTCAGAATGTCCCAGAGTGTTCTAAAGAACAACTAGAGCGCTAACAGTCTTACTTATGACAAAAGTATGGCACACCTGAAGCCATCTTGATTGGAATAAACTGGTAACACTTAAAACATTTAATTTAAAAAGGAACAAACTGAGGGGGTTTATTTTGCCATAGAAATTATGATTAGTGCTGAAGAAAGAAAAATTAGGGCACATTTTGAGTGACTTCTCAAATCCTCTTCTATTTCATTAAAAAATTCTGACATGCAGACTGAAACATGCACTTTCAATACCAGCAGCAGACTTCCCTAGTGAGCAGTAGCTTTACTACAGTGATCTAATGAGCAACTAGAGTGCTAACATTCAGAATTTATAGCGAATGTGTGACACATCTGAATGCCTTCTTGATGGAATCAAAGTAAAAAACTGAAAGCATTTCCTACTGAGGAGACCGCAGTAAATGAGGAAATTCGGAAATTTCATAACAAATAAATCTCCCAAGATGGCCACCAGAGACAAAAGAGCCCAAATGTAGCACAAATATCACCCAGATGTAGCCCACGTATAGCCCAATGACAGAAGTGTGCAAAACACTTTTTATTTTTTGTTTTTTTGCAGTTTTATATAGTGCAGACTGGTCAGGTATTGGAGTGCTTTACATGAGCATTGGTTACATCACACAAGGACAAATTCATGCTGGTTGTAGACATGGGGAGATTAAGTGATTTGACCAGAATCAAGGAATGTCGAGCTGAAGCAGAAACTCCAACCTGGCTCCCCAGTTGCAAAGTCTGCAGCTCTGGAAGTAATACCACATCCTCTCCCCTAAGTACAACATTTAATTAAGTGGTCAACTGGATAAAAAAACATAAAGATAACAAATAATTTAAAAGTGCTTTGTCGCTATTTGAAAACTCCGAAAATATGTCCTCATTTTAGTTTTTTAGAACACTAACCATAATTATCGATGCAAATAAGACCCTCTCATTTCTGTAATTTCTAAAGGAAATGCTCTAGGTATTACAGTTTTGATTACATCAAGATGACGTCAGGCGTGCCACACTTTTGTAATAAATATAGAATGTTAGCAATCTAGTTGTTCATTAGGATACTGTTGAGAGGCAGAGGCCAGGAGCACGGACTCAGAAAATTGAAGGCAGTTAGGAGGGTGCAGAGGCAACAATTTGACCACACTGGGTAGGCAGGAAGGGCAGTGGCAGCACAACAGACTATGGAGGGCAGTGGAAAGGGGGGCAGGGGCAACAAACCAACAATGCAGGACAGGCAAGAGAGGCTGTGGCAATATAATAGACCATTGTGGGCAAAAGGAAGAGGCAGTGGTAGTACAACCATACATGCCAACAGACCCGATTCAGCCAGGGAACGCCCAATGTTTTTAAGCCCAAATGGGCTTTATTTGATCTGTCTCCTGTCTACAATTTCCTCTTTTTCAATGTAAGTCAATGGGGAAAATCAATACCCTAGTTTTTTTTCAAAATCTCCCTCTTACCAAGTTCAAAATGCTAGCAAGTATGGTACATTGCATCATGGAAGGCAGGAGGAATTGGGGTAGGTACATGGACTTGGACAACAGAGGACAGGAGGGACATGGACAGGTGCACCAAACTGACCCTACAGGGCGGGCATCAGGGTGTGCAGCAGCACAATACACCACACAGGGCATGCGGGACGGGAGTGCAGCACAACAATCCATGGAAAGCAATAGGGAGGGGACAGGACCATGCACATGGACAACAGAGAACAGAGGGGAAAGAGGCAATGGCAGCTAGCTGACCATATTGGACAGACAGGAGAGAAAGCTGCAGCATAACGGATCATAAAGGGCAGGAGGCAGGGATCAGGGGCATTACAATGGATCAGACAAGCCAGGAGGGAGGGAATAGGGGTCTGCACATGGAAAACAGAGGGCAGGGGGCAAGGGGGCAGGTCAGGAGCAGCAAGCTGACAATGGAGGTCAGGCAGGATGGGCACTAGAAGCAAGACACACCATGGAGAGCAACAGTGAGACTATAATGGCATACACACAGACCATGGAGGGAAGGTGGGAGGGGGTCAGGGGCAGCTAGCTGACCACACAGG
Organism: Calotriton arnoldi; assembly: GCA_963921515.1. Classification (NCBI taxonomy): domain Eukaryota; kingdom Metazoa; phylum Chordata; class Amphibia; order Caudata; family Salamandridae; genus Calotriton; species Calotriton arnoldi. The sequence continues at coordinate 129,038 of CAWUFW010007275.1, read as the reverse complement.
GAAGGTGGGAGGGGCCGTGGCAGCACAGAAGACCATGCATGGCAAGCGGGAGGGTTAGTGGCAGCACAATGACCATGATGGGCGAGAAGGAGGGGGCAGGTGCATGCAGAAATGACCATGGAGGATAGAAGGGAAGGGTAGGAGCTGGGCACAGACAAGAGAGTTCAGGGGAAGGGGCCTCACAACAGACCATGCGGGGCAGGCAGGAGGAGCAGTTGCAGCACAACAGACCAGGGAGGGCAGAAGGGTGTGGCAGTAAAATGGACCATGGAGGACAGGAGGAAGGGGATGGGGCATGGAACGTGGATAGGCTGGGTGGAGGTGGCAGGGACAGGTTACAGTCATCTGACAATGCTAGGCAGGTGGGAGGAGAGTGGCAGCTCAACAGAACACTCAGAGTAGATAGGAGGGGCAGGTCCTTGGAACATGGTGGTCAAAAAGGATGGAGCAGGGGCATGCACACAGACATCAGAGAGCAGGGGGAAGGAGAGTAAGGGCAGCAAGCTAAGCACAGAGCCTAAGCAGGAGGTCAATGATGGGGCATAGAATTGGGCAATGGAGGGCAGGAGGAGTGGACTGGGACATCATGCTAAATGGAGGGCAGTGGCAGCACATCAGACCATGCATGGCAGGAGGGAGAAGGCTAGTGCATGGATTCAGACAAAAGAGGATAGGGAGGAGGTAGATGTGGCAGCAAGCTAATTGTTCAGAGAAGGCGGGAAGGCCAGTGGCAGAACAACGGCCACACAGGGCTGTAATGAGGGAGCAGGGGCATGTACTTGGACAATGGTTGGCAAGGAGGAGGGGAGGCAGGAGCAGCAAGCTTGGGTGGGGGCAGCACAATGCCAGGCCAGGCCCTGCTTCCAACCCCCCACCATCCATTGTGATAGGCATCTTACTTAACGTTAAAAAAACCCTAGAAATTCGCTGAAAAAAACAAAGATTACAGGGACGTTATAGTTAGACTCAGATTTCACTCGTACAAAACCAGTGAAATTCAGCAGTTATAGTTGCCTGAGCTAACTATAACTTACACCCCGCAATGCACTGCTTATGACCTCAGACATTACATCATTCATGACATGGTCAGTGACATCACTCATGACATCACTCATGACATCTCAAATGAGCTGTGAATGGAATGGAACTATAATCGCTAGAACTTTATTTATGGATAGTGTGTGTATATTAACACCCCTTTTTTTCTTTTCTTTCGTCTAAGAACCATTATAATATGCAACGTGCCCAGATCAATATGGCCGATAGCCTTTCACTTTAAAGTAATGTGTAGTTCATTGTTTATGTTGATGTTTGCAATCCTAAGTAGGTTTATTATGAACAAGTCACGTTGACGAAGATACAGGTACGGCGGTCACGGGGCAAGATATGCTGAAATGACATTGTGTGCATATTAACACTTGTTTTCTTTTCTTTATTGTATCAATTCCTGAGTTTTCACATCGTGATCAGGACAATATGGCCGCCAGCTTTTTGGATTAAAGTAACATGTAGTCCTTTGTTAATGTTGACAACTGGAGGTATTTATACATTTAAATAATGGTGCTACAATGATGACTTGTATCGTTATCAAGGTTCGGACGAGCCGAAACGCGTGGATCGTATTTCGCATTTGAGATGTCATCAGTGATGTCATCAACGATGTCACTGATCACGTCATGAGTGATGTAATAGGTGACGTCCTCAGCAGTGCATTGCGGGGCTTGAGTTATATATATATTCACTGAAAAAACCATAGGTTTCAGGGACGTTATAGTTAGAAATTAGCATTTAAAAAACCTTAGAAATTCACTGAAAAAACCATAGGTTTCAGGCATGTTATAGTTAGAAATTAGCATTTAAAAAACCTTAGAAATTCACTGAAAAAACCACAGGTTTCAGGGACATTATATTTAGTTGGACATTTCACTTGTTCAAAACCAAAGAAATTCCGCCATTATAGTTAGTTCAGCTAACTATAACTCGCGCCCCCGCAATGCACTGCTGATGACGTCACATATTACATCATTCATGACATGGTCAGTGACATCACTGATGACATCTCAAATGACATCACTGATGACATCACTGATGACATCATCCACGTGATAATGTGATGCACCTCCTCACACCCTAATATAACCTTTGGTACACCCACTCTAAAATGTTATATCCCGCATAGAGGCCCTAATGTAGACCCATTCGTACATGCCCTAAAATGGACGTATTCATATTTACCCTAATATGGTCATATTCGTACTTGCCCAATTATGGTCATGGCAGCATATGCCCAATTATGGTCACAACTGTACATGTTCTATTATAGTATGATTCCTTATATAGGCATGATCTTTCACCTACCTTGGTCCCAGCTAGTACACAATGAGCTCTGAGGGCTGAACGTTATCTATCCTGTGGTTTTGAATACAGCAGGGTTTTTCCAAACACAGGCCCACACTGTACTCATTAATTATGCATGGCTCTCTAAGAATACACCACTGGCATAATATGTATGTACAAAGTTCACCCCTGACGTCTTCCTCATGTCCAATACAAACCATACTGAGGATCAAGACTCTTTAGGGTATAAATACACCACATCTTGCCCCGGTAAGACAGAGGGAACCGAGACTTCCATGCTGACACACTGACCAGAGACGCTGAGGCTCCTGCATGCAGTCGCTCCAGCTGACAGCGGTCTGACACAGCCCTGACGGGGTGTCCAACTCGAGACCAGGACGGGGTCCCACACACTCTCTATTCAGGTATGGGGGTTCGACTAAATCCTAGGAGGATTCTTGGCTCTTAGCTTTTAGACCTACACACATATGCTAGGTACACTCAGGTACATCTAGTTAGGCATCGTAGGAGTACGCGCTCTTGCATAATGCTTTTATATTCATGTATGTACACATGATTATCGCAATATGGTAGAACTGTTCTATCCCTTTGCTTTTATCGTTCTGCTGATAATATATCTCTGCTATTGTCTGCTGGTTACCGCAGCACATATATTTTACACTAGAATAACAACTGTTCAATAAATACTTATTGAAACGCCCGACTGTTTATTCTGTGTAACTCTCTGAGACAAACCGACTAAATGAGCACGAGTGACTGAGCGAAAGGTAGTATATTGTTTCCACGATTCTGAGGGAATCAGGGTTGTCATGATCTAAGGTTTCCAGAAACTAATCTCTCCCCGATAAGAGGAGACACTAGTGGCACGGCGAGCTAGCTAATGCAAAACTAGGCTAACATATATGGTGGGGGTGCACGGAGTCAGTCTGCCACCAAGCCCGCAGTATAATTTATCCAAACGCGCAGGTCCTGCAGGGGTACTATAGGAGCTACACGACATGGCACCGCCAACGTTGGTTGGGTACTTATTTAACAGTAGAATCTGAGTAGTTCAGTCGTGCTATTCTCAGAGAACCTACTCACAAAACCCCAGAGACTTCTGGAGTGGGTGGGCACAAAATCCGCAGCAGCTGAGTAGTACGAGAATACTATTTATTGGCTGTTGGTTATTCAAACTTGAAGGACATATAGTTCCTATAATTGTGCATGTACACCTTATCTTAAAAATTCTTTAACCTCCCTTCTTCCAATTAAAATGGTGGAAGAAGCAAACGACACAAGGAGAGTTGAAACAGACCTCTTCGGTTTAGGAGAAGACCCTGAAGATGCAATACAAATTGCACCAAATTTCAGAAGGACAGTCACCATAAAACTTCTAGAACATGGCTTAAGAGCCAGGGGTGGTACAGTAATTTTCGTGATTGAGGCACACGAATCCAATAAAACAGAGGTGTTCTATTCTTGCGTTACATTCCCAGCAGCGAATGCAATTACAAATGTATTTCACTACTACCTAGAAGGTGAAACACCAGCGGACTATACTCCTTTTGAGGAGTTAGAGGTTCCGCTCACTTACCAGGAGCATAATTACTGGTTTAAAGGCGCACTACCCCACGTACAAGGAAGAGCAAGATTAGGCCCACTCGGAGGAGCAGGAGCCACATGGCCCATATTAGCGGCATACACACCGCATCCTGACATTAACACAATGCCACAGCCAGACTTACTCGTACAACACAGAGATTTAATTAAAATCTACAGAAAACTCACACAATTTGTGATGAAGACTATAACAGTTCAACCTGCACCGGCTGCAGCACAGGATACTCCAGTCCAAGGTACAGTTAATAAAATAACTCCACAAACATTACACGCAATAATGGGCAAAATGCCAGCAAAACACTAACAAATCCCATTCTGGATAGCTCAGAAAATAACTCAGCTTGAAGCAGTATTCCCGAATACTACAACCAGTGATAAACACAGAATTCTAACAATCTGCTTGCCCATGGGTCTCACACCACAAGTAGAGGACTGCACCTCTTGGGGTTCAGTCTTTGCTGCCATATATACCAGAACACATGGTATCCCGTCAATAGCAGTAGTACCTGAAGTATTAAAACAGATACAAAATGAGTACGGAGCAGAGTCTGCCCTTAATTTAGGGATGAAGTTAATAAACAACTTTGAACAGGTCTCAGCCATAATTCTAGCTAACATTAAGGGGGAAGCAGCTTCTGTGGCAATCCACCAACACCTAAGGGAGTTCAGTCCAGTAGATCAACAACACGAACTACCCAAAATAATTGAAACTGCATATGCAGAATTAGCTAGAGACAGTCTAGGTGGGAAAGCATTAAAACCACAACTGATGGGCAGTCCTGAAAAGGACACTACAAAGCAGACACCTACTTATTCTAAAAAGAAGTGGGAAAAGAAAAAACAACAAAAGTCTAAAGACATCAGATCTCAATCCAGAGGTAGGTCTCCTCAACAGGAGCCCTCTGAAAGGAGGTATAACCTCAGGAATAGGGATAATATTAAAAAACCTGACAGGTATCAGGATACTGATACTCGTTCCTTTCGTTCCTTTCAGGGTTCATCAAGAAACTCCGAGAGGGAAGGACGGTCAGAACACAGACAAGAGGAACTTACAAAGTCCAGAGACACGCAACGCGCTGCGGACTACGCACCCAAAAAAGAGGATAAACAAAAATCAAAACCTCAGTTCAAAAAGAAGAAGGTAGCAGGTCTCAAGATCAGACATGCCCAGAATTCTGAGGACACAGCTTCTGAACGGGAATGGGCTCTGACGATGCTAGACAGCATGGCAGAAGTAACGATAGCTCGCCAGAACCTGAAGGAATTTCTGGTGACAGCGGAGTTGAGTGAGTATCTCACGGTGGAAACACCTGATACTCGGGTAAGTGTCCCACATAAGTTACATGAGATAACTCTCCGGATGGAGGGGGACAAGCCCAGAAAAGTTAAAGGTCTCTTTTGGAAAAATCTGTCATCTGGTTATTACATTCTATTAGCAGAACAAGACTGGCCGCCTGCATTCGTCATGGAGTGCCCTAGGGGAGAAACGATAATTTTTCCAGCCTTTTACGACCTCGTTCCCATTCACCTAAAACATGCATATGCGCAGGAGTGGGCGATTGCCCTAACTCCAGCATTATATAAAAATCATGCTGGTTGGGATGAGGATTCAACCCACCACGTGATCCCGTTAAAAGTTTCCCCAAATGCCCAAAGGCAATACCCTATAAAGCAGGAAGCTAAAAAACAAGTCAGGGAGATTCTAGATCAACTTGAATATCAGGGGGTGATAGAAAATTGCACTTCACCTATGAACAATCCTTTGTTCCCCGTAGCCAAACCTGACAACACATATCATCTAGTTTTAGATTACAGACATTTAAACACTTGCACAAAGACATTTGCAGTTCAAAATGCACACAGTGCCGCATTAATGAATAACATTGTGTGCAAAAAATACAAAACAACACTTGATATCTCAAATGGATTTTTCTGCCAAAATATAGCACCTGAAAGCAGGTATCTAACCTCACTCAGTGCATTAGGGCCGACTCCCCCAAGGGTATAAGAATAGCCCAGGGTTGTTTTCAGCAAGGGTAACAGAGTTACTCCAAAATTTGGATGAAGAAGCATTGTCCTATGTGGATGATATTTATCTGACGGACAATGATTTAAAGAGGCACTTGACCAGGGTGAGCACCATTATTATGGGATTCGCCTCTGAGGGCTATAAATTTAATTTAAAAAAATCAAAAATTGCCCACCTCAATGTCCTGTTTTTAGGATACGAGCTGTCAAGTGAGGAAAAAAGCCTAGCAGCTAACTTTTTAGAAAAGTGTGCGCTGCTCCAACCTCCAAAATCATTAAAGAATTTACAATCAATTCTGGGATTCCTAAATTTTGGTCGAACATACATTTTGGATTACGCAGAAAAAGTAAGACTTTTCTACGACTTAATAAAACCTGATTTTTCAGTCAGACAATGGACACAGGAACATCCAAATATCCTGCGTTCCCTACAGGAAGACATGATAGCTTCTAAACATTTACAGACACGCGTAAACGCACAGAACTTAGTGATCCAAGTCATAGCGGGTCAATGCGGGTACACTTATTTAACTTTTAATGAAGGTGAAACAGTACCAATCGCATACAAATCACACCTGAACACAAACGCAGAGATGCGTTTCACTTCAACAGAAAAAATCCTGACAGCAGTGCAGACCGCTGTAGCAATAGAAAGAGCTCTGGCTCAGGGAAAACACATAATTGTCGTGACCCCAGTACCAGCTTTAGAAGCTGTTACAAAAGCTAGCATTCCAAATGCTAAAGCCTTACATCCAAGATGGATACAATGGGCTAATTCTCTTACTGCAACAGATGTTGAATACAGATTTGATCTAAGTTTAAAAACAAAGGCATTCCTGCAATACGAACAAGAATATCCTCTACCAAATGAAATTTTGCCTCTCGATCAGTATGAATACATTATTTACACTGACGGTTCTGCTCAACCAGCCACAGGGAGTAAGCAAGCTTACAGCGCGGCATGTGCAATTGTTAAAGTTCGCATGCACGATGGAAAGTTCCATCCGAGTTGCACTAAAATGCAATCTCTAGGAGACTGCACGGCTCAGTTGGCAGAACTCAAAGCACTTATACTGGCACTTATAAATACGGATCACGAATTCCCCACACTTATTGTGTGTGATTCCTTTTACTGTGTACAGTCGTACAATGAATATCTACAACATTGGGAACAAAACGGGTTCAAAGATGCAAAAGGTGGCACAATTAAGCATAAAATGCTATGGGAACAGGTAGTGGAGTTGAGAAACGAACTACCAAGGGCTCACATGATACATACACTGAGTCATCAGCGTGATGGCGTTCACGTTGAAGGGAATTCATTGGCTGATGAAGCCGCAAAGGGGGCTGTTCGCACAGCCACCGTAGCTGCAGTTACTCGTTCAAAGACGAGGGTAGACGGCGAGATAATGGTAGCTGTCAATGCTTCACGCAAAGGCAGCACAGCAGTACCTAAAAAATTTCCCTTCAAGTACTCCTACAAATTAGGTGCACAAAACATTCCATATGCTCAGATTCCTGGAGTGGGGGATAGAGTAATACCAAATATGGATCGTAGGCTAGGCTTGATTTTAGCGGCACACGAGGGTTTGGGTTCTGCGCATACAGGCGTTACAGCGACTATTTCTTTATTGAAACAGCGCTACTGGTGGCCAGGGTTAATGAAGCAGACTAAAGACTATGTCTTGAAATGCGACATCTGTCAGCAGATAAAAGGCTCCACCGTAACACGCCCAGCGCAGACACCATTACTGAAATCAGACAAACCTCTCGCATGTGTGTATTTGGACCACTGCGGACCCTTACAATCTGATGGGTCCAAGAAATATATCATGGTTGCAGTGGATTCCTGCTCTAGATTCCTATGGGTTTGGCCTCAGCACTCGGCTGACGCTCGAACTGTTATAAAAGATTTGCGAGTCTTTATCGGCACATACGCAGTTGGCACGTTACATTCTGACCGTGGTCCGGCGTTTAGCTCTTGGGGTTACAAAGAGGCCATGGAAGGAATGGGCGTAGCATTGCGGTACTCCTCTCCGTATCATCCCGAGGGAAATTCTGTTGTGGAGAGGAAAAACCGAGACTTAAAGCAATCTTTAACAGCTAGGGTATTAGGCAAGGGCGGTAGATGGGTCGATCACCTTTATGGGGTACAGCGCGTGCTCAATAATCAGCCAAGAAGCTCTCTAGGAGGGGTCACTCCTTACGAGGTCCTATTTGGGACAAGAATGTGGGTACCTGATCTTGATTGTGAAGGCACAGTGGCGGATGAAAAACCATTTGATATCCATGATCGTTTGGCTGTTTTACAGGATCTAAATGAATCCAGGACACAACAAAGTAACGTGCTCCAGAAACAGGCCGCCACTGAGGAAGTCAAGGCAGTAATGGCAAGACCTATCTGGATCCCAAAATCGGGGATCTAGTCAGAGAGAAGATTGCTGACAAGAAAGAATTTGGGCCATCCTACAGAAAGCCTGTACCGGTCCTAGCAATCCACGGCACAAGAACTGTACTTCTGCCACCTCTTGCCAGAAAAAGGAGAACAGATTCGTCTCAATTGACTTAATCAAACCACACTATGTGGCCGATACTAAACAGTAGGCCTCATAGACTCCACAGTAGCAGACGCCCTCCTCTCGCTACAATCCAAGAAGTTCAAACAGAAAGACTCATCACGTTTGAAGAGCCACCTGTACGGAATGAAGGACTAAGCAACAATGCTATGGAACTCGTTCCACTTCAACAAGAAATTCATCTTCAAAATGAAAACCAACTTAACAACCAAGTTGCAATCAGACCTAATACAGACATCTACGTCAACATGCCTCGTCAAGCGCAAAATCCGATTTCAACAAATCCCGATGCAATTCCAACAATTGATTGAACTGCTTCTGGCTATTTCATGAACTTTGATACGTTTTCACTGGATCCAAGCGAGCCGGAAACGACGCCAGCCAAAAAATCACTTCAACAGAAACTCAATGACTTTTTGCACTTTTTAGAAAGACTTACCTGGTGTCACCTTGGATAGAACTATGGTATATCACTGGGATTTAATTTTTTATTTTCTGGCTAGGTTTAATAATAACTTTTAGTATGCTTATTAATGGACGATACCTCCAGCAAAGCTCCACAGCCCAAAGAGTCAATTTGATTTTAAAACCACACCAGTCTTCACATCGTGAACCAAGAGACTTGTCTTCAGTGAACATCACAGCAGTTCCTATACCGGACGGTATAGTATGGGACAAGATTGATTATGATATATTAGGTCCGACTGAACTTTTAAAACTAAAACATGTATTTAAAATTTCTTTAAGTGATATCATTACCTCCAGTGCATATTCTGATGATTGGGACACTGAAACTGTAAATGCTATGATGTCTGATTTAGAAAAAACTGCAGCATTTCTGAACAATGAAATGTTAGAAGGTACTTCAGACTATGATACATTGTACTGTTACCAACATTTTGGTGATCATTTCTTACACAAGTCTATAACACCTAGAAATGTGTTTGAGTACCACCAGTGGGAACACTGCCCAACACCTCCAAAAGGTAGTTCACAAGCATTTGCACAGAAATTCACATACTTCTCAGGGTTTAACACATCCGACCCAAAGTCATTTTATTATAAAGTGGCAAAAATTTCAGCTCAGAAAATTATGTTAACAAACACCAAACATATTTACTCTGCATCCTTTCTGAACCAGTTGTCTAAACAGGGTTTCGATCTATGGAAAGACACAATAGATTCCAAATCAATCTGGGGTTCTAGGGACTGGCAAGTCCAGGGAATAGAAGCACTTTTTAAAGCATGCATAATTCCGCAGCAGATTTTATTTCTGAATGAAACTGTGCAACAAACAACTTGTCTTGGATTAGCCAAAGGCAAGGAAATGAGCACACCGGGGTTTCCAACACCATCGCAGATGGGTGGGGGGCAGAATTCAACTACACAAGGGGTAGGACTAGATGACATTTTCCAGTACAACAGATCAGATCCTGATTGGACAGAATGGCTGGTTTGGCCCATTGACACAAACAAATGTCAACAGAGATTTATGAATACAACCAGAGGGTTTAGTATCCATAGGCCAGATCCATGCTATGTACAAAGACAACACCCAGGGGTAGTGACATCCTATAGTGTTGGGAAGTTGTGCCTTGATTGGCTAGAGACCTCAACACTGACAGAAGTAAAACATCACTTGACCTTACTCACACCTGACATGGATCTTAGGGATTTCTTATTAGGCCCTAGGAAATCACGTCCGAAAGGTTTCATATATGCAAGCCTTTATGCCTACTATAATGAAAACTGGAAAATATTCCAACAAGAGGCCGCAGAAAGGATACGGGAGATAGACTGTATTAACTTAGAAAAGGCATTAGCAGTAGTGGATAATGGGTTAATTACTTTGACCTCCAGGATTTACTCCTTAGGCAACATTGTGTCCTCTGCAATCAACATATTAGAACAAGATCTGGCCTTGTTACAACACGGGCAATCTCAGCTACGTTCTATTATGATGTTAAGCTGGACGCTGCAATCTTTGCGTGAAAGCTATGTGCCATGGCGTTTTATAAACACCACGTCTCTGTTCTCAGAATACAATCTAACTGATAAACAGACAGAAATGGCATAGAGGGGAGCCAAATATACAATGCTGCGTATTGAGAAACTGGAAAGGTTACTATTCACTGTAGCCGAATCACCATCAACAGAATGGCTAATTCATGGCCAAATCACTCTGCCGGTCACTATGTTTCAGTTTCAATATTGCCTTGAGCAAAGGCAGGCAGGCAAATATGTAAACAATGGGTAAGGGATACATCAAGGAAACTTGGGAGTTACCATATAGATACCGATGCCGGAATGGGGATCGAGAAGTGTATCTGAGTGGTACAAACTGCAAGAACGCTTTAAGCGGTTCTCTCATGTGTCAGGATAGTTCTCTGCACGGAGCCTGTAGTGGTTCAGTGGTGAACTCATCTTGTCACATGTCAGGGACCCCAGCGGCCATGATCACGCCGGTTTTCCAGCTGCTCTCGAATGAGAGTTACTTAATGTTAAATGATCAAGGTTGCTGTGGGATGCTTCCGGGCGTCGCATATCTGGTCACTGTTAACTCCAGGGTTACTTGCTGTATGCAAGTATTATTTCCGCCACTGAACACAGTCGGAGAGGCGCCGCTATGGCCTTCGCTGAATGTTTCTTTTATACAGTTTGATACTCTGAGCAGATTGAAAGCCATGCTTTTACAGCAACCCGTGCCCTAAACCTCCGCTCGAGAAACCTATGAACTTCAAGTTGCAAGGACCTCGACCGAGATACAGGCACTCATACGTACAAACTGCCCCATTCATTTCGCAGAAATGGTGGGACGTATCTTCAATATGTCTGATACGAGCGGAATTGTGCACCTATTTAAGACCATAGGGTCCGGACTGTTAAGCACCTTTCAGACAGTCCTCGGAGTAATCCCAAATTTTATACACTCCGTATTGGGAAGCGTATTTGGAGGATTCCCGCTCATCCTGTTCCTAATCGCAGGAATCCTGATTGTAATATTGCTGCTACGCAATGGACGGCCCACTTCCCGAGGGAATGGTGAACACGCTCCTGGAGTGGAAATACCGTGAACGCATGGTACAACTTCTGGGCATTTCCTGCCTGCGAGAACTCAATGCCTCCTGGTTTCTATCATTTAGACCAGTCTGGGTAGACTGCATCTTACCTGTTCTTCGATGCCTGTTCTGTGGAGAAGAATGCATGTTGGATCTTTCTCTGACATTTCCATCAGATGCGCCTCCGGACATGGATGCAATGCTGGACCCCATAAAGGCCCACGCTCTGCGTTGTCCTCAGCGGCTTCCGATTCTGATGAATGCATTCCTGGAGAATCCACAGGTGCCGTTCGCTCCTGCTGGGTTAGGTGATTCTTCCACAGGCACCCAGGTTACAACTGCTGCACAAGCTGCCGCAGCACCGACTGTTGGCAGTGCTACATTCCATCTATGTGCGATTGATGTTCTCTGTGAGGCATTGGATTTGCCATCTACAGCAGCTGACACCGATAATATTGAGCTTCCCAGCCAGGAAGCGTAATCTTGAATTGGCTCATCGTGTCCTGGGAAAGAATTCGGCTTCTTCACTCGTTTCAAATTAAACGATCTAAATTTGGAACATTTTCTTACATTGACACTTTCACTTGAGAAAAGCATGGCCTTCTCCTGCTCATGGTAATACAACTTCTATAGAGAGACGATATTGACTTTTTAAGTGGCAACTAGAAAAAGCTGAATTTAAACATTTTTTTTTTTTTAGCACCAAAATTTTTAACGATTTTTTAGAACCATGTTTTTACTTGCTTTTAATTTTTTTTTTAAATTGTCCAGATTTTAAGTATGGTCATTTTATCCAGTTCGAAAGAGGAGCGGGTGTTATATCCCGCATAGAGGCCCTAATGTAGACCCGTTCGTACATGCCCTAAAATGGACATATTCATATTTACCCTAATATGGTCATATTCGTACTTGCCCCATTATGGTCATGGCCGCATATGCCCAATTATGGTCACAACTGTACATGTCCTATTATAGTATGATTCCTTATATAGGCATGATCTTTCACCTACATTTGTCCCAACTAGTACACAACGAGCTCTGAGGGCTGAACGTTATCTATCCTATGGTTTTGAATACAGCAGGGTTTTTCCAAACACAGGCCCACACTGTACTCAATAATTATGCATGGCTCTCTAAGAATACACCACTGGCATAATATGTATGTACAAAGTTCACCCCTGACGTCTTCCTCATGTCCAATACAAACCATTCTGAGGACCGAGACTCTTTAGGGTATAAATACACTACATCTTGCCCCGGTAAGACAGAGGGAACCGAGACTTCCATGCTGACACACTGACCAGAGACGCTGAGGCTCCTGCATGCAGTCGCTCCAGCTGACAGCGGTCTGACACAGCCCTGACGGGGTGTCCAACTCGAGACCAGGACGGGGTCCCACACACTCTCTATTCAGGTATGGGGGTTAGACTAAATCCTAGGAGGATTCTTGGCTCTTAGCTTTTAGACCTACACACATATGCTAGGTGCACTCAGGTACATCTAGTTAGGCATCGTAGGAGTACGCGCACTTGCATAATACTTTTATATTCATGTATGTACTCATGATTATCGCAATATGGTAGAACTGTTCTATCCCTTTGCTTTTATTGTACTGCTGATAATATATCTCTGGTATTGTCTGCTGGTTACCGCAGCACATATATTTTACACTAGAATAACAACTGTTCAATAAATACTTATTGAAACGCCCGACTGTTTATTCTGTGTAACTCTCTGAGACAAACCAAATAAATGAGCACGAGTGACTGAGCGAAAGGTAGTACATTGTTTCCACAATTCTGAGGGAATCAGGGTTGTCATGATCTAAGGTTGCCAGAAACTAATCTCTCCCCGATAAGAGGAGACACTAGTGGCACTGCAAGCTAGCTAATGCAAAACTAGGCTAACATATACGGTGGGAGTGCACGGAGTCAGTCTGCCACCACGCCCGCAGTATATGTTATCCAAACGCGCAGGTCCTGCAGGGGTACTATAGGAGCTACACGACAAAAATACAGACTACCATTTTCGAAACCATAGACACACCAATACCAGTTTCTACATACCCACTTACTGATTTCTAGGTCTACACACATGTCCACTCATTCACCCATATATTCACTCATACATGCAGTCACTTATCAATACAGCAGTATCATTTGCACTCATACACCTATACAGACACTCACACATCGCCACTCATACATAGTTACTCACACACCTAGTCAGTCATGCAAAGAATCATTCACAATCCCATTTACTCACCTATACAGTTATACACACACCACTTCACTTATTCATACAGAAACTAACACATACTTACTCTCTTATACAATCACTGATACAAGTAAACACTCATCCATACAGCCACTCTCACAATCACTCACTCTCTCGTATTGTCATTTATATACTCCAACTCTCAACATACACTGCCTTTTACATATGTAGTTACTTGGACATGTACCACTGAGACATCCATTCACTCACCAACACACTCATACACACACTCAACCACCCATACAGCTGTTTCCACATGCACTCTTGAACCCATACACCCAGTGAATCAACCACTCACATATCTATACACAGAGTCACACACCTCCCACCCATCCACACAGACATTCAGGCACCCATACAGATACTCAGATAACCAATCAATAACCCATATACATACTCATGTAGCTACTCACCAACCCATGCAGCCACTTACAGACCAACTGACCGACTGATACTGACATTTACACAGTTTAGTCACTAACCCATGCATTCAGTAAGACACGTTTAATCACTCACTTATGCAGTCAGTCACGCACCTACTAAATCATCTATTCAGGCACTTATACACCCACTCATTCTTCAATACTCCTTTCCCTATATATATTAAACATATTTAAACTTTACAGAAACACACAGTCACTGGATGATGTCATCAGTGATGTCATCAGTGATGTCATTTGAGATGTCATCAGGGATGTCATCAGTGATGTCACTGACCATGTCATGAGTGATGTAATATGTGACATCATCAGCAGTGCATTGCGGGGGCTCGAGTTATAGTTAGCTGAACGAACTATAACAGGGGAATTTCACGGGTTTTGTATGAGTGAAATGTCCAACTAACTATAACGCCCCTGAAACCTATGGTTTTTTCAGTGAATTTCTAAGGTTTTTTAATGCTAATTTCTAACTATAACGCCCCTGAAACCTATGGTTTTTTCAGTGAATATATATATATATATATATATATATATATACAACATATTTAAACTTTACAGAAACACACATTTACTGGATGATGGAATCAGTGATGTCATCAGTGATGTCATCAGTGATGTCACTGCTCATGTCATGAATGATGTAATACGTGACGTCATCAGCAGTGCATTGCGGGGGCGCAAGTTATAGTTAGCTGAACTAACTATAACGGCGGAATTTCTTTGGTTTTGTACGAGTGAAATGCCCAACTAAATATAACATCCCTGAAACCTGTGGTTTTTTCAGTGAATTTCTAAGGTTTTTTAAATGCTAATTTCTAACTATAACATGCCTGAAACCTATGGTTTTTTCAGTGAATATATATATATATATATATATATATATGTTTTCACAAAGTTTCCTTTTAATTTAAAAGCGCACTCGACTGCAGGCATAATAAAATCAAACCGGCAGATGGTCTTCAGATTGCATTTAGTGTTCCTTACGCGTTTCGAGGCCACAAGCCTCTTGTTCACAGGATTTCCTCAGTCTGAGCAGAGACACTGCAGGTAACACGTGTAACTACTCCTCATTAGCAATTTATAGCCCCCTGGTGGGCAAATCCATTTGTGTGCTTTCTGGGACACGTAGTTGCTCACAGTTCAATTTTTCCCCTCTGGTGGGGTCTGCGCAAACTAAGATTATTTCTTTATTTTCCAGCCCTCCGGTGGGCCCCCAAATAAACCACTGTCGGTACCTTTAGATTCACTTCTGCAGTCCCGTATTAGGTTTCAGGAACATTTCCGAACCTTCGGCCTCATTCCATGTAAATCCGAGTGGTGCAGCCTTCTCCGACAAAGGAGGCCGGAATTAAATGTTTTCACAAAGTTTCCTTTTAAATTAAAAGCGCACTCGACTGCAGGCATAATAAAATCAAACCGGCAGATGGTCTTCAGATTGCATTTATTGTTCCTTACGCGTTTCGAGGCCACAAGCCTCTTGTTCACAGGATTTCCTCAGTCTGAGCAGAGACACTGCAGGTAACACGTGTAACTACTCCTCATTAGCAATTTATAGCCCCTGGTGGGCAAATCCATTTGTGTGCTTTCTGGGACACGTAGTTGCTCACAGTTCAATTTTTCCCCTCTGGTGGGGTCTGCGCAAACTAAGATTATTTCTTTATTTTCCATCCCTCCGGTGGGCCCCCAAATAAACTACTGTCGGTACCTTTAGATTCACTTCTGCAGTCCCGTATTAGGTTTCAGGAACATTTCCGAACCTTCGGCCTCATTCCATGTAAATCCGAGTGGTGCAGCCTTCTCCGACAAAGGAGGCCGGAATTAAATGTTTTCACAAAGTTTCCTTTTAATTTAAAAGCGCACTCGACTGCAGGCATAATAAATAAAGAAATAATCTTAGTTTGCGCAGACCCCACCAGAGGGGAAAAATTGAACTGTGAGCAACTACGTGTCCCAGAAAGCACACAAATGGATTTGCCCACCAGGGGGCTATAAATTGCTAAGGAGGAATAGTTACACGTGTTACCTGCAGTGTCTCTGCTCAGACTGAGGAAATCCTGTGAACAAGAGGCTTGTGGGCTCGAAACGCGTAAGGAACAATAAATGCAATCTGAAGACCATCTGCCGGTTTGATTTTATTATGCCTGCAGTCGAGTGCGCTTTTAAATTAAAAGGAAACTTTGTGAAAAAAAAAAATATATATATATATTCACTGAAAAAAACCATAGGTTTCAGACAAGTTATAGTTAGAAATTAGCATTTAAAAAACCTTTGAAATTCACTGAAAAAACCATAGGTTTTAGGGACAGTTATAGTTAGTTGGACATTTCACTCGTACAAAACCATAGAAATTCCCCCGTTATAGTTAGTTCAGCTAACTATAACTCACGCCCGCAATGCACTGCTGATGACGTCACATATTACATCACTCATGACATGGTCAGTGACATCACTGATGACATCACTGATGACATCACTGATGACATCATCCAGTGACTGTGTGTTTCTGTAAAGTTTAAATATGTTTAATATATATAGGGAAAGGCGTATTGAAGAATGAGTGGGTGTATAAGTGGCTGAATGGATGATTTAGTACGTGAGTGACTGACTCTACAAGTGAGTGATTAAATGTATCTTACTGAATGCATGGGTTAGTGACTAAACTGTGTGAATGTCTGTATCCGTCTGTCTGTTGGTTTGTAAGCGGCTGCATGGCTTTCTGAATAGCTACATGAGTGTCTACATGGGTTATTGATTGGTTGTCTGAGTATCTGTATGGGTGCCTGAGTGTTTGTGTGGGTGGGGTGTATGTGACTCTGTGCATAGATTTGTGAGTTGGTGATTCACTGGGTGCATGGTTTCAAGAGTGCATCTGTGATGGACTGTATGGGTGGGTGAGTGTGTGTATGGGTGTGTTAGTGATTGAATGTATATCTCAGTGGTACATGTGTGAGTAACTACATATGTGAAAGGCAGTATATATGTGTGTTGGAGTATATAAATGGCTTTAAGTGAGAGTGTGTGATTGTGAGAGTGTCTGTATGGATGAGTGTGTACTTGTATCAGTGATTGTATAAGAGCGTAAGAATGTGCTAGTATTTGTATGAGTAAGTGAGCTGGTGTGTGTATAACTGTATAGGTGAGTAAATGGGTGTGTGATTAAGTTTTTTGCGTGACTGACTAGGTGTGTGAGTACCTCTATGGATGAGTGGCGGTGTGTGAGTGTTTATATAGGTGTATGAGTGCATATGATAGTCCTGTACTGAGTGACTAAGTATGAGTGACTGTACGGGTGAGTGAGTGGATGTGTGTGTAGACCTAAGAATCAGTGAGTGGGTATGTAGTTTTTGGTGTTGGAGTGTCTATGGTTTTGAGAATGGCAGTCTGTAATTTAGAGTGGGTGTATCAAAAGTTATATTAGGGTGTGAGAAGATGCATGAAATTATCACATGGATGATGTCATCAGTGATGTCATTTGAGATGTCATCAGTGATGTCATCAGTGATGTCACTGACCATGTCATGAGTGATGTAATATGTGACGTCATCAGCAGTGCATTGCGGGGCGCGAGTTATAGTTAGCTGAACTAACTATAACGGGGAATTTCTATGGTTTTGTACGAGTGAAATGTCCAACTAACTATAACTGTCCCTAAAACCTATGGTTTTTTCAGTGAATTTCAAAGGTTTTTTAAATGCTAATTTCTAACTATAACTTGTCTGAAACCTATGGTTTTTTCAGTGAATTTCAAAGGTTTTTTAAATGTTAATTTCTAACTATAACGTGCCTGAAACCTATGATTTTTTAAGTGAATTTCAAAGGTTTTTTAAATGCTAGTTTCTAACTATGCCTACAGAGGTAGGACATGTGAAGAAAGAAGAAAAACGCACAGAAAGAAGCAAAAGATGTGCAGAAAGAACCAACAGAGGAGCAGAAAGAGGCCTTGTTGCAAAATAATCCTGTGCCCACAACTTTTTCAGACGGGTACTGGTGGTAACTGACTCTGACTAACCAGAGCCAGTGCTATGCTAAAAGACACTTAGAATACAGTGAAAACACCTACATACACTAGGGAACACTATGCGTTGGGGTACCCCTGTGATTAGCATGACCTCCTCTGCAAGTCCCTAGTACATAATAGGGCAGGGGGATTAAAATTACCTCTTAAAACGCGCTACAGGGCACGTTTGCACAGTGGTGAAGGGAGGGGGGGCCTGAGGTGACATGTGTGCAAAGTCCCCTTGAATTCTGAGGGTCCCTGGGGCCCAACTAGTCCCTCAGGTACCTACAGTTAGGACCACAGAGCTGAGTTGGAGAGAGGCATCCCGAGGCCACGCAACTTTTTTCACCTCTCTGCAACGGAACTCTGTTGTGCTTACTGAAGGTACCTGGTGGGCTAGTTGGCCCCCAGGGTCCCTCAGGATTCAAAGGGAATTAATTCCCCAACTTAAAACGCACCACAGGGCGTGTTTGCGCACATGTCACCTGAGGCCCCGCCCCCTTCCTTCACCACTGTGCAAACGCGCCCCGTGGTGCGTTTTAAGTTGGGGGATTAGGTCACCTTGAATCCTGAGGGTCCCTGGGGCCCAACTAGCCCACTAGGTACTTCCAGTAAGCACCACAGGCCTGCGTTGCAACGCCTGTAACAAATTGTGCAGTGGTGTTTGTGTAGTGTAGGGGGTCATGCTGGGGGTATATTTAGGGTTTAGGGTAGTGCAGTGGTGTTTGGGTAGTGTATGGAGTCGTGCTGGGGGGAGTGTTTTAGGGTTTAGGGTAGTGCAGTGGTGTTTGGGTAGTGTAGGGGGTCCTGCTGGGGGTAGTGTTGAGGGTTTAGGGTAGTGCAGTGGAGTTTTTGTATTATAGCGGGTCATGCTGGGGGTAGATTTAGGGTTTAGGGTAGTGCAGTGGTGTTTGGGTAGTGTACGGAGTCGTGCTGGGGGGAATGTTTTAGGGTTTAGGGTAGTGCAGTGGTGTTTGGGTAGTGTAGGGGTCGTGCTGGGGGTAGTGTTTTAGGGTTTAGGGTAGTGCAGTGGTGTTTGGGTAGTGTAGGGGTCGTGCTGGGGGTAGTGATTTAGGGTAGTGCAGTGGTGTTTGGGTAGTGTAGGGGTACTGCTGGGGGTAGTGTTTTAGGGTTTAGGGTAGTGCAGTGGTGTTTGGGTAGTGTAGGGGTACTGCTGGGGGTAGTTTTTAGGGTTTAGGGTAGTGCAGTGGTGTTTGGGTAGTGTAGTGGTTCGTGCTGGGGGTAGTTTTTAGGGTTTAGGGTAGTGCAGTGGTGTTTGTGTAGTGTAGGGGGTAGTGTTTTAGGGTTTAGGGTAGTGCAGTGGTCTTTGGGTAGTGTAGGGAGTCGTGCGGGGGTAGTGTTTTAGGGTTTAGGGTAGTGTAGGGGTCATGCGGGGGTAGTGTTTTAGGGATTAGGGTAGTGCATTGGTGTTTGGGTAGTGTAGGGGGTCATATGGGGGGTAGTGTTTTAGGGTTTAGGGCAGTGCAGTGCAGTGGTGTTTGGGTAGTGTAGGGGTCGTGCTGGGGGAGTGTTTTAGGGTAGTGCAGTGGTGTTTGGGTAGTGTAGGGGTACTGCTGGGGGTAGTTTTTAGGGTTTAGGGTAGTGCAGTGGTGTTTGGGTAGTGTAGTGGTTCGTGCTGGGGGTAGTTTTTAGGGTTTAGGGTAGTGCAGTGGTGTTTGTGTAGTGTAGGGGGTAGTGTTTTAGGGTTTAGGGTAGTGCAGTGGTGTTTGTGTAGTGTAGGAGGTCATGTTTTAGGGTTTAGGGTAGTGCAGTGGTCTTTGGGTAGTGTAGGGAGTCGTGCGGGGGTAGTGTTTTAGGGTTTAGGGTAGTGTAGGGGGTCATGCGGGGGTAGTGTTTTAGGGATTAGGGTAGTGCATTGGTGTTTGGGTAGTGTAGGGGTCATGCGGGGGTAGTGTTTTAGGGTTTAGGGCAGTGCAGTGGTGTATGGGTAGTGGAGGGGGTCGTGCTGGGGGAGTGTTTTAGGGTTTAGGGCATTGCAGTGGTGTTCGGGTAGTGTAGGGGTACTGCTGGGGGTAGTGTTTTAGGGTTTAGGGTAGTGCAGTGGTGTTTGGGTAGTGTAGGGGTACTGCTGGGGTAGTTTTTTAGGGTTTAGGGTAGTGCAGTGGTGTTTGGGTAGTGTAGTGGTTCGTGCTGGGGGTAGTTTTTTAGGGTTTAGGGTAGTGCAGTGGTGTTTGTGTAGTGTAGGGGGTAGTGTTTTAGGGTTTAGGGTAGTGCAGTGGTGTTTGTGTAGTGTAGGAGGTTGTGTTTTAGGGTTTAGGGTAGTGCAGTGGTCTTTGGGTAGTGTAGGGAGTCGTGCAGGGGGTAGTGTTTTAGGGTTTAGGGTAGTGTAGGGGTCATGCGGGGGTAGTGTTTTAGGGATTAGGGTAGTGCATTGGTGTTTGGGTAGTGTAGGGGGTCATGCGGGGGGTAGTGTTTTAGGGTTTAGGGCAGTGCAGTGGTGTATGGGTAGTGGAGGGGGTCGTGCTGGGGGAGTGTTTTAGGGTTTAGGGCAGTGCAGTGGTGTTCGGGTAGTGTAGGGGGTCGTGCTGGGGGAGTGTTTTAGGGTTTAGGGCAGTGCAGTGGTGTTCGGGTAGTGTAGGGGGTCGTGCTGGGGGAGTGTTTGAGGGTTTAGGGCAGTGCAGTCATGTTCGGGTAGTGTAGGGGTTGTGCTGGGGTAGTATTTTAGGGTTTAGGGTAGTGCAGTGGTGTTCGGGTAGTGTAGGGGGTCGTGCTGGGGGTAGTGTTCTAGGGTTTAGGGCAGTGCAGTGGTGTTTGGGCAGTGTAGGGGGTAATGCTGGGGGTGGTGTTTTAGGGTTTAGGGCAGTGCAGTGGTGTTCGGGCAGTGTAGGGGGTCGTGCTGGGGTGGTGTTTCAGAGTTTAGGGCAGTGCAGTGGTGTTCGGGCAGTGTAGGTGGTCGTGCAGGGGGTGGTGTTTCAGGGTTTAGGGCAGTGGTGTTCGGGCAGTGTAGGGGGTGGTGCTGGGGGTGGTGTTTCAGGGTTTGGGGCAGAGCAGTGGTGTTCGAGCAGTAAAGGGGTCGTGCTGGGGGTGGTGTTTCAGGGTTTAGGGCAGTGCAGTGGTGTTCGGGCAGTGTAGGGGGTGGTGCAGGGGTGGTGTTTCAGGGTTTAGGGCAGTGCAGTGGTGTTTGGGCAGTGTAGGGGGCAGTGCAGGGGTGGTGTTTTAGGGTTTAGGGCAGTGCAGTGGTGTTCGGGCAGTGTAGGGGGTCATGCAGGGGTGGTGTTTCAGGGTTTAGGGCAGTGCAGTGGTGTTTGGGCAGTGTAGGGGGTCGTGCTGGGGCTGGTGTTTCAGGGTTTAGGGCAGTGCAGTGGTGTTCGGGCAGTGAAGGGGGTTGTGCTGGGGCTGGTGTTTCAAGGTTTAGGGCAGTGCAGTGGTGTTCGGCAGTGTAGGTGGTCGTGCTGGGGCTGGTGTTTCAGGGTTTAGGGCAGTGCAGTGGTGTTCGGGCACTGTAGGGGTCATGCCGGGGCTGGTGTTTCAGGGTTTAGGGCAGTGCAGTGGTGTTCGGGCAGTGTAAGGGGTCTTGCTGGGGCTGGTGTTTCAGAGTCTAGGGCAGTGCAGTGGTGTTCGGGCAGTGTAGGGGGTCTTGCTGGGGCTGGTGTTTCAGGGTTTAGGGCAGTGCAGTGGTGTTCGGGCAGTGTAGGGGGTCGTGCTGGGGTGGTGTTTCAGGGTTTAGGGCAGAGCAAAGGTGTTCAGGCAGTGTAGGGGGTTTTGCTGGAGGTGGTGTTTCACGGTTTAGGGCAGTGCAGTGGTGTTCGTGCAGTGTAGGGGGTGGTGTTTTAGGGTTTAGGGCAGTGGTGTTCAGGCAGTGTAGGGGGTCTTGCTGGGGTTGATGTTTCAGGGTTTAGGGCAGTGCAGTGGTGTTCGGGCAGTGTAGGGGGTCGTGCTGGGGTGGTGTTTCAGGGTTTAGGGCAGTGCAGTATTGTTCGGGCAGTGTAGGAGGTCGTGCAGGGGGTGGTGTTTCAGGGTTTAGGGCAGTGCAGTGGTGTTCGGGCAGTGTAGGGGGTCGTGCTGGGGGTGGTGTTTCAGGGTTTAGGGCAGTGCAGTGGTGTTCGGGCAGTGTAGGGTGTCGTACTGAGGGGTGGTGTTTCAGGGTTTAGGGCAGTGCAGTGGTGTTCGGGCAGTGTAGGGGGTCGTGCAGGGGGTGGTGTTTCAGGGTTTAGGGCAGTGCAGTGGTGTTTGGGTAGTGTAGGGGTTCGTGCAGGGGGTGGTGTTTCAGGGTTTAGGGCAGTGCAGTGGTGTTCGGCCAGTGTAGGTGGTCTTGCTGGGGGTGGTGTTTCAGGCTTTAGTGCAGTGGTGTTCGGGCAGTGTAGGGGGTCTTGCTGGGGGTGGTGTTTCAGGGTTTAGGGCAGTGCAGTGGTGTTCGGGCAGTGTAGGGGGTCTTGCTGGGGCTGGTGTTTCAGGGTTTAGGGCAGTGCAGTGGTGTTCGGGCAGTGTAGGGGGTCATGCTGGGGCTGGTGTTTCAGGGTTTAGGGTAATGCAGTGGTGTTCGGGCAGTGTAGGGGTCGTGCTGGGGCTGGTGTTTCAGGGTTTAGGGCAGTGCAGTAGTTTTCGGGCAGTGTAGGCGGTCGTGCTGGGGCTGGTGTTTCAGGGTTTAGGGCAGTGCAGTGGTGTTCGGTCAGTGTACGGGGTTGTGCTGGGGCTGGTGTTTCAGGGTTTAGGGCAGTGCAGTGGTGTTCGGGCAGTGTAGGGGGTCGTGCTGGGTCTGGTGTTTCAGGGTTTAGGGCAGTGCAGTGGTGTTCGGGCAGTGTAGGGGGTCGTGCTGGAGCTGGTGTTTCATGGTTTAGGGCAGTGCAGTGGTGTTCGGGCAGTGTAGGGGGTCATGCTGGGGGTGGTGTTTCAGGGTTTAGGGCAGTGCAGTGGTGTTCGGGCAGTGTAGGGGGTCTTGCTGGGTGTAGTGTTTTGGGGTTTAGGGCAGTGCAGTGGTCTTTGTGCAGTGTAGGGGGTCGTGCTGGGGGTGGTGTTTCAGGGTTTAGGGCAGTGCAGTAGTGTTCGGGCAGTGTAGGGGATCGTGCAGGGGGTGGTGTTTCAGGGTTTAGGGCAGTGCAGTGGTGTTCGGGCAGTGTAGGGGGTCGTGCTGGGGTGGTGTTTCAGGGTTTAGGGCAGTGCAGTGGTGTTCGGGCAGTGTAGGGGGTCATGCAGGGGGTGGTGTTTCAGGGTTTAGGGCAGTGCAGTGGTGTTCGGGCAGTATAGGGGTCGTGCTGGGGCTGGTGTTTCAGGGTTTAGGGCAGTGCAGTGGTGTTCGGGCAGTGTAGGGGGTCTTGCTGGGGGTGGTGTTTCAGGGTTTAGGGCAGTGGTGTTCGGGCAGTGTAGGGGGTCTTGCTGGGGGTGATGTTTCAGGGTTTAGGGCAGTGGTGTTCGGGCAGTGTAGGGGGTCTTGCTGGGGGTGATGTTTCAGGGTTTAGGGCAGTGCAGTGGTGTTCGGGCAGTGTAGGGGGTCTTGCTGGGGGTAGTGTTTCAGGGTTTAGGGCAGTGCAGTGGTGTTCGGGCAGTGTAGGGGGTCGTGCAGGGGGTGGTGTTTCAGGGTTTAGGGCAGTGCAGTGGTGTTCGGGCAGTGTAGGGGGTCGTGCTGGGGGTGGTGTTTCAGGGTTTAGGGCAGTGCAGTGGTGTTCGGGCAGTGTAGGGGGTCATGCTGGGGGTGGTGTTTCAGGGTTTAGGGCAGTGGTGTTCGGGCAGTGTAGGGGGTCTTGCTGGGGGTGATGTTTCAGGGTTTAGGGCAGTGCAGTGGTGTTCGGGCAGTGTAGGAGGTCTTGATGGGGGTAGTGTTTCAGGGTTTAGGGCAGTGCAGTGGTATTCGGGCAGTGTAGGGGGCGTGCTGGGGGTGGTGTTTCAGGGTTTAGGGCAGTGTAGTGTTGTTCGGGCAGTGTAGGGGGTCGTGAATGGGGTGGTGTTTCAGGGTTTAGGGCAGTGCAGTGGTGTTCGGGCAGTGTAGGGGGTCGTGCTAGGGTTGGTGTTTCAGGGTTTAGGGCAGTGCAGTGGTGTTCGGGCAGTGTAGGCGGTCGTGCAGGGGCTGGTGTTTCAGGGTTTATGGCAGTGCAGTGGTGTTTGGGCAGTGTAGGGGGTTGTGCTGGGGGTAGTGTTTTAGGGTTTAGGGTAGTGCAGTGGTGCTTGTGTAGTGTAGGGGTCGTGCTGGGGGTAGTGTTTTAGGGTTTAGGGTAGTGCAGTGGTGTTTGTGTAGTGTAGGGGGTCATGTTTTAGCGTAGTGCAGTGGTGTTTGGGTAGTGTAGGGGGTCGTGCTGGTGTAGTGTTTTAGGATTTAGGTTAGTGCAGTGGTGTTTGGGTAGTGTAGGGGGTCGTGCTGGGGGTAGTGTTTTAGGGTTTAAGGTAGTGCAGTGGTGTTTGTGTAGTGTAGGGGGTCGTGCTGGGGGTAGTGTTTTAGGGTTTAGGGTAGTGCAGTGGTGCTTGTGTAGTGTAGGGGGTCGTGCTGGGGGTAGTGTTTTAGGGTTTAGGGTAGTGCAGTGGTGTTTGTGTAGTTTAGGGGTCATGTTTTAGGGTAGTGCAGTGGTGTTTGGGTAGTGTAGGGGGTCGTGCTGGGGGTAGTGTTTTAGGATTTAGGTTAGTGCAGTGGTGTTGGGGTAGTGTTTTAGGGTTTAGGGTAGTGCAATGGTGTTTGTGTAGTGTAGGGGGTCATGCTGGGGGTAGTGTTTTAGGGTTTAGGATAGTGCAGTGGTGCTTGTGTAGTGTAGGGGGTCGTGCTAAGGGTAGTGTTTTAGGGTTTAGGGTAGTGCAGTGGTGTTTTTGTAGTGTAGGGGGTCATGTTTTAAGATGCAACGCTCCAATACCTGACCAGTCTGCACTACATAAAACTGCAAAAAACTAAAAATAAAAAGTGTTTTGCACACTTTTGTCATTGGGCTATATGTGGGCAACATCTGGGTAATATTTGTGCTACATTTGGGCTCTTTTTTCACTGGTGGCCATCTTGGAAGACTTCTTTGTTATGAAGTTTCCTAATTTCCTCATTTACTGCAGTCTCCTCAGTAGGAAATGCTTTCAGTTTTTTACTTTGATTCCATCAAGAAGGCATTCAGATGTGTCACACATTTGCCATAAATTCAGAATGTTAGCACTCTAGTTGTTCATTAGATCACTGTAGTAAAGCTACTGCTCACCAAGGAGTTAACTGGAAGTCTACTGCTGGTATTGAAAGTGATTGTTTCAGTCTGCATGTCAGAATTTTCTAATGAAATAGAAGAGATTTGAGATCTCACTTAAAACATGCCCTAAATTTTCTTTTGCAGCACTAACCATAATTTCTATGGCAAAATGAACCCCTCATTTTGTTCCTTTTTAAATTAAATGTTTTAAGTGTTACCAGTTTATTCCAATCAAGATGGCTTCAGGTG
Source organism: Calotriton arnoldi (assembly GCA_963921515.1). Taxonomy (NCBI): domain Eukaryota; kingdom Metazoa; phylum Chordata; class Amphibia; order Caudata; family Salamandridae; genus Calotriton; species Calotriton arnoldi. Next base: position 103,343 of record CAWUFW010007275.1, on the reverse strand, counting down.
TGCCATACTTTTGTCATAAGTAAGGCTGTTAGCACTCTAGTTGTTCTTTAGAACACTCTGGGAAGCTGCAGTAGAACATAAAGGCATCAACTGACAGGCTGCTCCTGTTGAAATATAACAGGAAGATATTTGAGATCTCACTTAAAACATGTCCTAATTTTTCTTTCTACAGCACTAACCATAATTTCTATGGCAAAATGAACCCCCTCATTTTGTTCCTTTTTAAATTAAATGTTTTAAGTGTTACCAGTTTATTCCAATCAAGATGGCTTCAGGTGTGCCATACTTTTGTCATAAGTAAGACTGTTAGCGCTCTAGTTGTTCTTTAGAACACTCTGGGAAGCTGCAGTAGAACACAAAGGCATCAACTGACAGGCTGCTCCTGTTGAAATATAACAGGAAGATATTTGAGATCACACTTGAAACATGTCCTAATTTTCTTTCTACAGCACTAACCATAATTTCTATGACAAAATGAACCCCATCATTTTGTTCCTTTTTAAATTAAATGTTTTAAGTGTTACCAGTTTATTCCAATCAAGATGGCTTCAGGTGTGCCATACTTTTGTCATAAGTAAGACTGTTAGCGCTCTAGTTGTTCTTTAGAACACTCTGGGAAGCTGCAGTAGAACACAAAGGCATCAACTGACAGGCTGCTCCTGTTGAAATATAACAGGAAGATACTTGAGATCACACTTGAAACATGTCCTAATTTTTCTTTCCAGAGCACTAACCATAATTTCTATGACAAGATGAACCCCATCATTTTGTTCCTTTTTAAATTAAATATTTTAAGTGTTACCAGTTTATTCCAATCAAGATGGCTTCAGGTGTGCCATACTTTTGTCATAAGTAAGGCTGTTAGCACTCTAGTTGTTCTTTAGAACACTCTGGGAAGCTGCAGTAGAACACAAAGGAATCAACTGACAGTCTCTGCCCTTGTTGGATGTACATGTTTTACTGAGAATGTCAGACTTCATTCTCACATGACTGAGAAAGATAATGTGAATTTACAGAAAATATGCTCTCATTTTAGCTTCTGAGCACCTTCCAAAACTGTATGGGACAAGCATGTGAAAATAGTTTTCTCTCAAACATGATTCATGATATCCCAGCAGAAGGTTTTTCACAGGGTAAAATCACCTTAGAACACACCACAATTCCTGAAATTAGTATGGTACCATCAACAAATGAATTCTAATGTAACTAAAGTCTGTTATCACCCTTTATAGTTCTCCTTTTGGTAACCCTCAAAATCTTCGATTCACTACAATGCATTTCAATGGGGTACTATCATTTATATTGGTCCCAAGATGGCTGCCAGCAATTCCAGGATGAAGTGCTGACAGCCAATCAGATCTCACGATGACATGTGTGGTTAGGCTCCGCCCAGATATATATGTGTTTTTACCTTTGATTTTCTCAGCAACTACTGAATGGATTTACACCATTTAACAAAAGGGTTCTTTCTGAACCAAGAACTACCTCTCTGCCAAATTTGGTGTAATTCCGTTCAGCAGTTCGGGCTGTAGCCTTGCTTAAAGTTTCCTATGGGAAATTGATTTTTTGACTCTTATATTTTTAATTTCTCCGCAACTACTGAACGGATTTACACCATTTAACAAAAGGGTTCTTTCGGAACCAAGAACTACCTCTTTGCCAAATTTTGTGTAATTCCGTTCAGCAGTTCGTGCTGTAGCCGTGGCTAAAGTTTCCTATGGGAAAATGAATGGGGAAAACACGTTTTGGGTCCCCCCTTTTTTCTCGGCCCCCGCTTGACGAATCACCCCGAAACTTTCAGGGTAGGAGTGGACCGGAGCGGACCATAAAGTTTGAAAATTTTGCGAATATTCGTCAACCGACGCAAGAGTTATTTCAAATAGAATGTTGCGGATTTCTTATGGAAAATAGGTCCTAACTATAACTATCTACTGGCGACCGCCAGTAGATAATATATATATCCGCTCCTATCCTGAAAGTTTTGGGGTGATTCGGCAAGCGGGGGCCGAGAAAAAAGGGGGTCCCAAAACGTGTTTTCCCCATGCAATTTTCCATAGGAACCTTTCATCGCAGCTACAGCCCGAACTGCTGAACGGAATTACACCAAATTTTTCAAAAAGGTAGCCTTTGGTTCAGAGTCGTGCCTTTTGGTTAAATGGTGTAAATCCGTTCAGTAGTTCATGAGAAATTTGAAAAAGAAAACACATATATATCTGGGCGGAGCCTAACCACACATGTCATCGTGAGATCTGATTGGCTGTCAGCACTTCATCCTGGAATTGCTGGCAGCCATCTTGGGACCAATATAAATGATAGTACCCCATTGAAATGCATTGTAGTGAATCGAAGATTTTGAGGGTTACCAAAAGGAGAACTATAAAGGGTGATAACAGACTTTAGTTACATTAGAATTCATTTGTTGATGGTACCATACTAATTTCAGGAATTGTGGTGTGTTCTAAGGTGATTTTACCCTGTGAAAAACCTTCTGCTGGGATATCATGAATCATGTTTGAGAGAAAACTATTTTCACATGCTTGTCCCATACAGTTTTGGAAGGTGCTCCAGAAGCTAAAATGAGAGCATATTTTCTGTAAATTCACATTATCTTTCTCAGTCATGTGAGAATGAAGTCTGACATTCTCAGTAAAACATGTACATCCAACAAGGGCAGAGACTGTCAGTTGATTCCTTTGTGTTCTACTGCAGCTTCCCAGAGTGTTCTAAAGAACAACTAGAGTGCTAACAGCCTTACTTATGACAAAAGTATGGCACACCTGAAGCCATCTTGATTGGAATAAACTGGTAACACTTAAAACATTTAAGTTAAAAAGGAACAAAATGATGGGGTTCATTTTGTCATAGAAATTATGGTTAGTGCTGTAGAAAGAAAAATTAGGACATGTTTTAAGTGAGATCTCAAATATCTTCCTGTTATATTTCAACAGGAGCAGCCTGTCAGTTGATGCCTTTGTGTTCTACTGCAGCTTCCCAGAGTGTTCTAAAGAACAACTAGAGCGCTAACAGTCTTACTTATGACAAAATTATGGCACACCTGAAGCCATCTTGATTGGAATAAACTGGTAACACTTAAAACATTTAATTTAAAAAGGAACAAAATGATGGGGTTCATTTTGTCATAGAAATTATGGTTAGTGCTGTAGAAAGAAAAATTAGGACATGTTTCAAGTGTGATCTCAAATATCTTCCTGTTATATTTCAACAGGAGCAGCCTGTCAGTTGATGCCTTTGAGTTCTACTGCAGCTTCCCAGAGTGTTCTAAAGAACAACTAGAGAGCTAACAGTCTTACTTATGACAAAAGTATGGCACACCTGAAGCCATCTTGATTGTAATAAACTGGTAACACTTAAAACATTTAATTTAAAAAGGAACAAAATGAGGGGGTTCATTTTGTCATAGAAATTATGGTTAGTGCTGTAGAAAGAAAAATTAGGACATGTTTCAAGTGTGATCTCAAATATCTTCCTGTTATATTTCAACAGGAGCAGCCTGTCAGTTGATGCCTTTGTGTTCTACTGCAGCATCCCAGAGTGTTCTAAAGAACAAATAGAGCGCTAACAGTCTTAATTATGACAAAATTATGGCACACCTGAAGCCATCTTGATTGGAATAAACTGGTAACTCTTAAAACATTTAATTTAAAAAGGAACAAAATGAGGGGGTTCATTTTGTCATAGAAATTATAGTTAGTGCTGTAGAAAGAAAAATTAGGACATGTTTTAAGTGAGATCTCAAATATCTTCCTGTTATATTTCAACAGGAGCAGCCTGTCAGTTGATGCCTTTGTGTTCTACTGCAGCTTCCCAGAGTGTTCTAAAGAACAACTAGAGAGCTAACAGTCTTACTTATGACAAAAGTATGGCACACCTGAAGCCATCTTGATTGTAATAAACTGGTAACACTTAAAACATTTAATTTAAAAAGGAACAAAATGAGGGGGTTCATTTTGCCATAGAAATTATGGTTAGTGCTGTAGAAAGAAAAGTTAGGACATGTTTTAAGTGAGATCTCAAATATCTTCCTGTTATATTTCAACAGGAGCAGCCTGTCAGTTGATGCCTTTGTGTTCTACTGCAGCTTCCCAGAGTGTTCTAAAGAACAACTAGAGCGCTAACAGTCTTACTTATGACAAAATTATGGCACACCTGAAGCCATCTTGATTGGAATAAACTGGTAACACTTAAAACATTTAATTTAAAAAGGAACAAAATGATGGGGTTCATTTTGTCATAGAAATTATGGTTAGTGCTGTAGAAAGAAAAATTAGGACATGTTTCAAGTGTGATCTCAAATATCTTCCTGTTATATTTCATCAGGAGCAGCCTGTCAGTTGATGCCTTTGAGTTCTACTGCAGCTTCCCAGAGTGTTCTAAAGAACAACTAGAGCGCTAACAGTCTTACTTATGACAAAATTATGGCACACCTGAAGCCATCTTGATTGGAATAAACTGGTAACTCTTAAAACATTTAATTTAAAAGGAACAAAATGAGGGGGTTCATTTTGTCATAGAAATTATGGTTAGTGCTGTAGAAAGAAAAATTAGGACATGTTTTAAGTGAGATCTCAAATATCTTCCTGTTATATTTCAACAGGAGCAGCCTGTCAGTTGATGCCTTTGTGTTCTACTGCAGCTTCCCAGAGTGTTCTAAAGAACAACTAGAGTGCTAACAGTCTTACTTATGACAAAAGTATGGCACACCTGAAGCCATCTTGATTGGAATAAACTGGTAACACTTAAAACATTTAATTTAAAAAGGAACAAAATGAGGGGGTTCATTTTGCCATAGAAATTATGGTTAGTGCTGCAGAAAGAAAATTTAGGGCATGTTTTAAGTGAGATCTCAAATCCTCTTCTATTTCATTAGAAAATTCTGACATGCAGACTGAAACAATCACTTTCAATACCAGCAGTAGACTTCCAGTTAACTCCTGGTGAGCAGTAGCTTTACTACAGTGATCTAATGAACAACTAGAGTGCTAACATTCTGAATTTATGGCAAATGTGTGACACATCTGAATGCCTTCTTGATGGAATCAAAGTAAAAACTGAAAGCATTTCCCACTGAGGAGACTGCAGTAAATGACGAAATTAGGAAACTTCATAACAAATAAGTCTCCCAAGATGGCCACCAGAGAAAAAAGAGCCCAAAGGTAGCACAAATATCACCCAGATGTAGCCCACACATAGCCCAATGACAGAAGTGTGCAAAACACTTTTTATTTTTAGTTTTTCTGCAGTTTTATATAGTGCAAACTGGTCAGGTATTGGAGCGTTACATCTTACTTGGACCCCTTATTGTGTATTTTGCACGAAGTACATGAGATTGATCTTGCGAAACATTGAACTTTACGATTCTGTTAAGCTGAAGTTGCTCTGAACCGGGCTTTGTAACACCCGTTTTTACCTACTGGTTTTAATTAATTCTCACTGTATTGTATTAGGAAAGAGGATTTACTGTTTTTATGTACACTTTTATGATCTATGTTTCTAAATCAGATCAAATAAAGTTTAATGAATTCTATGGCAGGACGGAGGCGAGGATTATGCATATCTTTCCTCACTTTATTTGCATAGCAGTTCAAAGAAAACGTAACACAACAATCATTAAACAAAAGACTACACAACCCATGAACCATTAGGGGGGTAGTCTCCAAGGCAACTATAGTCCAAGCATATCACAGTCCATCGTATATAATATCGTGACATCCCTTCCGCTTCCTCTTTCTTCACTGCTCGTCAGTTAAGTGCATTCCTTACATTCTTGGCTTAATCTGACGTTGTTGCTGTTTGTATAGCGGTTTCTTGTGGACGTTGTTAGCATTATTGCCTTGGTATTGTTTCATATTCCCTGCGCAGCAGGCTCTTGCCCGAGCGCGTTCTCCCCCTCGCAGTTTCTCCCGCTGTGTGCTCTGCACGCGGTGAGATCCTGTCAGGCGCGTCTGGTCCGAGCGAGGCAGCTCCGTCGAGCGCTCCCGCTGGTCTTTACGCGCGTTTGGGAATCCGGTCACTCCTTTAGTGTCCGCTTGATTCCCGACCAACCCTTGCCTAATTTTGACACCGCTACGCAGTGATTTCCCCACACGGCCACGGCCTGGTGGTGGTAATTGGTATTGCGCCTCAGTCTATTCTTATAACAGCTTCGGGGAAAGCCCAGCTGTTGGAGCACCGGCGAGGGGGCTGTCTTAAGGATTTTAAGGGCATTTGTTCTGTGCTCACACCCTCTGCTATCATGTCTTCTCCAGAAGACCATTTTTACTCCTCCTACCAGGAAGTGGAGGAGGAATGGCCCCCAACTTCTCCCTCCAGCAGTGGACCAAGCCCTCTCTCTGGCTATTTCTAGGGCGCTGGCTCCTCTTAGGGATCAGATTGATAAGCTGGCGAAAAGCATCCCTGGGGTGTTCAGTGACCCAGATCTGGTGGTGGCGGGTCCAAGTAGCTCCCAGATGGGGAATAAAAGGGCCGTTAAGCATAACGCGGGGCACTTGGAAGGATTTGATAAACTTACGGAGACCTTCCTCAAGAGTGCGCAAAAGCTAAAACATGCACACTGCCGGGAGGAGGAGAGGCCCGGAGAAAATTGCGACACTGTCACCACTATTGTAGACCCCGACGGCGGGTTTCCCTGAGAGGGAGAGGGTGTATCGGAGGACGATTTCTCCTCCGATGAGGATAAGGACTCGGGGCGTCCCTGGCGTCCAGAGTCCCACTCCTCTCAGTCCCCGGTTGGGGACGGGGTCCACTCGGACATGTTCGAGCCTACCCAAATTTACCATCCTAGGTCGGCAGAGTGGACACCTGACGCCAAAGTGGCAGAGTATGTGGTGGGGAAAATCCATCAACCCCTTGAAAGGGAGGTCAGGAATAGGATGAGGGAGAATGCCCCAGGCCCTCACTGAAGGGGAAGGTGGCACACACGCCTGAAATTGATGAGAAACTATGTACCTTTTTCTCCAAGTATATGAGGGATCCCAAGAAAGGAATTGATAGGTTTGGACGTGGTAGGGCCCTTGACCCAAATTATTCAATTGACGGAGTTTTCCAAAGAGTCAGGATCCCCTTTGTCCACGGATATTGTGGCTGGTTGGGCGCACTACCCTAAACCCTAAAACACTACCCCCCACTACCCAAACACCACTGCACTACCCTAAACCCTAAAACACTACCCCCAGCACGACACCCTACACTACCCAAACATAACTGCACTACCCTAAACCCTAAAACACTACCACCAGCACGAATCCCTACACTACCCAAACACCACTGCACTACCCTAAACCCTAAAACACTACCCCCAGCACGACTCCCTACACTACTCAAACACCACTGCACTACACTAAACCCTAATAATATACCCCCAGCATGACCTCCCACACTACACAAACACCACTGTACTACCCTAAAACCTAAAACACTACCCCCAGCACGACCCCCTACACTACCCAAACACCACTGCACTACCCTAAACCCTAAAACACTAACCTCAGCATGACCCCTACACTACCCAAACACCACTGCACTACCCTATACCCTAAAACACGACCCCTACACTACACAAACACCACTGCACTACCCTAAACCCAAAAACACTACCCACAGCATGACCCCCTTCACTACACAAACACCACTGCACTGCCCTAAACCCTAAAACACTACCCCAGCACTACCCCCTACACTACCCAAACACCACTGCACTAACATAAACCCTAAAACACTACCCCCAGCACAACCCCTTCACTACACAAACACCACTGCACTACCCTAAACCCTAAAACACTACCCCCAGCACGACTCCCTACACTACCCAAACACCACTGCACTACCCTAAACCCTAAATCTACCCCCAGCACGACCCCCTACACTACCCAAACACCACTGCACTACCCTAAACCATAAAACACTACCCCCAGCATGACCCCCTACACTACACAAACACCACTGCACTACCCTAAACCCTAAAACACTACCACCAGCATGACCCCCTATACTACTCAAACACCACTGCACTACCCACAACCCTAAAACACTACCCCAGCACGACCCCCTACACTACCCATACACCACTGCACTACCCTAAACCCTAAAACACTTCCCCCAGCATGACCCCCTACACTACTGCACTACCCTAAACCCTAAAACACTACCCCCAGCACGATCCCCTACACTACCCAAACACCACTGCACTACCCTAAACCCTAAAATACTACCCCCAGCACGACCCCCTACACCACCCAAACACCACTGCACTACCCTAAACCCTAGAAAAGAAACCCCCACCCCATGCCCAATCCCCCTTACCTCTCACTCCTCATGGTTCCTCTCTCCTCGTGGTTCCTGCTTCACGTCATCTCTGAGGGGCGGTGCACGTCGTTGTGAGGAAATGGAACAGCCTCTGTTTCCTTACAATGACATGGATCGTCTACATGTTTTTAGAACGCATGGTCATTTACCATACATACCTTTACAACAAAATTCGTTGTAAAGGCATGCGTGGTAAATGACCATGCGTTCTAAAAATGCATAGTAATGACTTCGTTATGTACAACGCATGCGTGGTAATGCATGGGTTGTAATGGTATCGCAAAGTAAAAAGTCGTTGTAACGGCTGTTTACCGATCAAAGCTGGCCCCTGTTCTTCAGTGAGACGTTTATTTGATTAATTAGGAGGAAGGAATGTGGATTTTTTACCGAAAAGTGCATTCCCGGCTGTTGTATTGTGAAAGTGTCCGCGTGGCCTGGTTTCACTTCCGGTGAGAGAGTGGAAGAGTCTGTTTGGATCTAAAGGAGTTCTGTTGTTGGACGGGGCCGGCGCGACATGTCATCAGAAAACATAGCTAATGGAAAGCGTCCTCCCTGAAGTGTGGAGCAGTGCCATGAGAGGTCAACGAGTGTGCGTCCCACCGCAGTATGACCGCACCGCGTGACTCCATGTGCCGCCTCCAGGGTATGGGAGGCAGAAGCGGCATCGCAGGTCCTCTTGAAGACCGTTGTAGCACTAATTCTACATTTTGGTACTAGGGCATTTTAACTTCGTTGTTCCTGCCAGATACAAAGAGAAGATCCTGTGTTATTCAGTGCCCTTGTTACCTTTTTTGTGGGTTGTGGTGCTTGTCACTTCGCTGCCCCGCCGGTGCACACGACTGGGCACCCCACCTCGTGTGCCATCTGCAGGGCCTCTGTCCTCGGATCCCTGGTTTCGGTTTCTGGAGTGGCAACATAAACAGTTGCTCCCAAAGGACTAGCCTGAACACTTAGGTGAATATCCCCTGCACCAGCATTCCACGGAAATTCTTTCCTAGCTCTCCCACGTCAAAGAGCACGGCTCCGCTCGTGTCACCGTATGACGTCATCGGAGCCATAAGAGGACCTCGACGGTGTGCTGACGTCAGTTCCACCCATTTTTTCCGTGCCACTGAGTCAAACAGGGGACCGAGACATTTTCACATGTATACATAGTATAATAAATATATATATATTCACTGAAAAAACCATAGGTTTCAGGCACGTTATAGTTAGAAATTAGCATTTAAAAAACCTTAGAAATTCACTGAAAAAACCATAGGTTTCAGGCACGTTATAGTTAGAAATTAGCATTTAAAAAACCTTAGAAATTCACTGAAAAAACCATAGGTTTCAGGGGCGTTATAGTTAGTTGGACATTTCACTCGTACAAAACCATAGAAATTCCCCCGTTATAGTTAGTTCAGCTAACTATAACTCGCGCGCCCGCAATGCACTGCTGATGACGTCACATATTACATCACTCATGACATGGTCAGTGACATCACTCATGACATCACTGATGACATCTCAAATGACATCACTGATGACATCACTGATGACATCATCCAGTGAATGTGTGTTTTTCTGAAAATGAAATATGTTTTATATATGTATATCTCAAGGTCGATGGAAGAATAAATGGGTATATAAGTGTCTAAATGGATGATTTTTTTGTTGTAAAATTGATTGTATAACTGACTAAGTGTATCTTAGTGAATACATGGGTTAGTGAGTAATGTTTAAATATGAAAATATCTGTATCAGTCTCTCACTTTGTGTATAAGTGGCTGCATGGGTTGGTGAGTAGCTACATGAGTGTCTATATGGGTTATTAGTTGGTTTTTTGAGTATCAGTAGGAGTGTCTGAGTGTCTGTATGGTTCGGTGGGGGTATTACTTAGTGCATAGATGCATGAATGAGTGACTCACTGTTTGTATGTGTTGAAGACAGCATGTGTGCAGGACTGTATAGGTGGATGAGTATGTGTATGGGTGTGTTAGTGAGTGAATGACTGTCTCAATAGTGTCTTTATGAGTAACTACATATGTTTTAAACTAGTATATGTGAGTATTGGTGTATATAAGTGAGTATATGTGAGAGTGAGAGATTGGAAGAGTTCCTGTACAAATAAGTAGGTGTTTCTATAAGTGATTGTTTAAGAGAGTAAGTATGTGTAAGTTTCTGTAGAAGTAAGTGTGGTAGTGTGTGTATAACTGTATATGGAAGTAAATGGATGTTTGATACTTTGTTTGCATGTGTGACTATGTGTGTGAGTAACTCTATGGATGAGTGGCGGTGTGTAACAGGATGTATAGGTGTATGAGTACATATGATGAGTGAGTACATGTATGAGTGACTGTATAGGGACTGTTGGTGAATGAGTGGATGTGTCTGTAGATCTTGGAATTACTGAATAGGTGTGTTGTAACTGGTATTGGTATGTCCATTGTTTTGAAAATGTTAGTTTGTATTTTTGAGTGTGTGTATCAAAGGTTATATTAGGGTGAGAGGAGGTCTGCCACTCTATCACAAGGATGATGTCATCAGTGATGTCATCAGTGATGTCATTTGAGATGTCATCAGTGATGTCATGAGTGATGTCACTGACCATGTCATGAGTGTTGTAATATGTGACGTCATCAGCAGTGCATTGCGGGTGCGCAAGTTATAGTTAGCTGAACTAACTACAACGGGGAAATTTCTATGGTTTTGTATGAATGAAATGTCCAACTAACTATAACGCCCCTGAAACCTATGGTTTTTTCAGTGAATTTCTAAGGTTTTTTAAATGCTAATTTCTAACTATAACGTGCCTGAAACCTATGGTTTTTCCAGTGAATATATATATATATATTCACTGAAAAAACCATAGGTTTCAGGCACGTTATAGTTACAAATTAGCATTTAAAAAACCTTTGAAATTCACTGAAAAAACCATAGGTTTTAGGGACAGTTATAGTTACTTGGACATTGCACTCGTAAAAACCCGTGAAATTCCCCCGTTATAGTTAGTTCAGCTAACTATAACTCACGCCCCGCAATGCACTGCTGATGACGTCACATACTACATCACTCATGACATGGTCAGTGACATCACTGATGACATCACTGATGACATCTCAAATGACATCACTGATGACATCATCCAGTGACTGTGTGTTTCTGTAAAGTTTAAATATTTTTAATATATATAGGGAAAGGCGTATTAAAGAATGAGTGGGTGTATAAGTGTGTGTATGGATGATTTAGTAGGTGCGTGACTAATTCTATAAGTGAGTGATTAAACGTATCTTACTGAATGCATGGGTTAGTGACTAAACTGGGTGAATGTCTGTATCTGTCTGTTGCTGTGTAAGTGGCTGCATGGGTTTGTGAATAGCTACATGAGTGTCTATAAGAGTTATTGATTTGTTGTCTGAGTATCTGTATGGGTGCCTGAGTGTTTGTGTGGATGGGGTGTGTGCGACTGTGCATAGATGTGTGAGTGGGTGATTCACTGGGTGGATGGTTTCAAGAGTGCATCTGTGATAGACTGTATGGGTGGGTAAGTGTGTGTAACAGTGTGTTAGTGAGTGAATGTATGTCCCAGTGGTACATGTGTGAGTAACTACATATGTGAAAGGCAGTATATATGTGTGTTAGAGTATTTAAATGGCTATAAGTGAGAGTGTGTTATTGTGAGAGTGGCTGTATGGATGAGTGTGTGCTTGTATCAGTGATTGTATAAGAGCGTAACAATGTGCTAGTATTTGTATGATTAAGTGAGCTGGTGTGTGTATAACTGTATAGGTGAGTAAATGGCAGTGTGTTTAATTATTTGCATGACTGACTAGGTGTGTGAGTACCTCTATGGATGAGTGGCGGTGTTTGAGTGTCTATATAGGAGTAAGAGTGCATATGATAGTCCTGTACTGAGTGACCATAAGTATGAGTGACTGTACGGGTGAGTGAGTGGATGTGTGTGTGTAGACCTAAGAATCAATGAGTGGGTATGTAGTTATTGGTGTTGGAGTGTCTATGGTTTTGCGAATGGCAGTCTGTAATTTAGAGTGGGTGTATCAAAGGTTATATTAGGGTGTGAGGAGGTGCATCAGATTATCACGTGGATGATGTCATCAGTGATGTCATTTGAGATGTCATCAGTGATGTCATCAGTGATGTCACTGACCATGTCATGAGTGATGTAATATGTGACGTCATCAGCAGTGCATTGCGGGGCGCGAGTTATAGTTAGCTGAACTAACTATAACGGGGAATTTCACGGGTTTTTTACGAGTGCAATGTCCAAGTAACTATAACTGTCCCTAAAACCTATGGTTTTTTCAGTGAATTTCAAAGGTTTTTTAAATGCTAATTTATAACTATAACGTGTCTGAAACCTATGGTTTTTTCAGTGAATTTCAAAGGTTTTTAAAATGCTAATTTCTAACTATAACGTGCCTGAAACCTACGGTTTTTTCAGTGAATTTCAAAGGTTTTGTAAATGACAATTTTTAAATGTATTAATTGTTATATTAATTTTTTTCATACTGATTTACTACATTTTTAGAAACAATTTTTTTTTACATATTTTATTTTTTAAATTACATTGTAATTACATTATACATTACATTACAAAAAATACTTTCTCAGAATGAATTACTTTAGTTTAAATACTTTGCACATAGGCAATAGACTTTTAAGTACAGTAGTTACAGTTGTTGCAATGGGCAACACATTTTCAAACACAATGCAACATTCAGCTCAATGTGAATTTCTAGTTAAATGCAATTAGTTACTTTATGGATTACTTTTCTAACCACAGGACTGGATCCTAGATTCAGTCCTGGGACATCTCCTGTAAACAGTTGAGTAAAAGCGTTTTGGTTACAGTACTGATTTTTAAGGAATATTATTGTATTTTAAAAGTTGACACTTAGAAACTTTTTCTCATATAGTCACCAATGTTATCCTATGGAAGGAAATTCACTTAGCAGGTAAAAACTGTTATCGTTACTTTTTCTTACTCAGTGTTGGATCCTGGATCCAGCACTGGTGCATCTCCTGTAAACAGTTGAAAGAATGCGTTTAACTCATACAGGTGATTTTTAAGGAATATTTGTAGTTTGTAAAAATCAACACTGAAACTTTTATGCTGAAAACCAGACAATGGATTCCTATGGAAGAAAATATAAGTTACTGGTAAGTACGGTTAAAATTACTTTTCAGGGTCAGTGCTGGGCTAAAAGATGCAGCACTGGGTTCTCTCCTGATAACAGGTGAGTAAATCGGAATTCGTATTTCGGCTGATTTTAGAGGAATATTTTAAAGTTCCAAAACTCCACACTTAGAAGAATTTCCAAGTGAAACCAGTCAATGTTAGCCTATGGAAGGAAATTCAAGTTACTGGTAAGTACGGTTAGAATTACTTTTCAGGGTCAGTGCTGGGCTAAAAGGTGCAGCACTGGGTTTTCTCCTGATAACAGGTGAGTAAGTCGGAATTCGGATTTCGGCTGATTTTAGAGGAATATTTGTATGTTTCAAAAATCAACACTTAGAAACTTTTTCAGCAAAAAGCAGGCAATGATATCCTATGGAAGGAAATTCAAGTTACTGGTAAGTACGGTTAAAATTACTTTTCAGGATTAGTACTGGGCTGAAAGATGCAGCACTGAGGTCTCTCCTGATAACAGGTGAGTAAATCGGAATTCGTATTTCGGCTGATTTTAGATGAATATTTTAAAGTTCCAAAACTCCACACTTAGAAGAATTTCCAAGTGAAACCAGTCAATGTTAGCCTATGGAAGGAAATTCAAGTTACTGGTAAGTACGGTTAAAATTACTTTTCAGGACCAGTACTGGGCTGAAAGATACAGCACTGAGGTTTCTCCTGATAACAGGTGAGTAAATCAGAATTCGTATTTCGGCTGATTTTAGAGGAATATTTGTATGTTTCAAAAATCAACACTTAGAAACTTTTTCAGCAAAAAGCAGGCAATGATATCCTATGCAAGGAAATTCAAGTTACTAGTAAGTACGGTTAAAATTACTTTTCAGGACCAGTACTGGGCTGAAAGATACAGCACTGAGGTCTCTCCTGATAACAGGTGAGTAAATCGGAATTCGTATTTCGGCTGATTTTAGAGGAATATTTGTATGTTTCAAAAATCAACACTTAGAAACTTTTTCAGCAAAAAGCAGGCAATGATATCCTATGGAAGGAAATTCAAGTTACTGGTAAGTACGGTTAAAATTACTTTTCAGGACCAGTACTGGGCTGAAAGATACAGCACTGAGGTCTCTCCTTATAACAGGTGAGTAAATCAGAATTCGTATTTCGGCTGATTTTAGAGGAATATTTGTATGTTTCAAAAATCAACACTTAGAAACTTTTTCAGCAAAAAGCAGGCAATGATATCCTATGGAAGGAAATTCAAGTTACTGGTAAGTACGGTTAAAATTACTTTTCAGGACCAGTACTGGGCTGAAAGATGCAGCACTGAGGTCTCTCCTTATAACAGGTGAGTAAATCGGAATTCGTATTTCGGATGATTTTAGAAGAATATTTGCACAATGGTGAAGGAAGGGGCGGGGCCTGAGGTGACATCTGTGCAAACGCGCCCTGTGGCGCGTTTTAAGTTCGGGGATTAAGTCCCCTTGAATCCTGAGGGTCCCTAGGGGCCAACAAGCCCACCAGGAACCTCCAATATGCGCCAGGGGCTGCGTTGCAGAGACGTGTAGAGAGGCCACACCCCTTTTACACCTCTCTGCAACGCAGCTCTGTGGCGCTTTCTGGATGTACCTGTTGGGCTAGTTGGCCCCAGGGACCCTCAGTATTGAAGGGGATTTAATTCCCATCTTAAAACACGCCACGGGGCCTGTTTGCACACATGTCACCTGAAGCCCCGCCCCTCCCTTCACCACTGTGCAAACACGCCCCGTGGCGCGTTTTAAGTTGGGGGATTAAGTCCCCTTGAATCCTGAGGGTCCCCGGAGTCCAACTAGCCCACCATATACCTCCAAAAGCGCCACAGAGCTGCGTTGCAGAGAGGTGTAAAAGGGGCGTGGCCTCTGTACACCTCTCTGCAAGGCAGCTCCCTGGCGCATACTGGAGGTTCCTGGTGGGCTAGTTGGCCCCCAGGGACCCCCAGTATTCAAGGGGAATTGTTCCTCCTCTGCAAACGCGCCAGGGGGCGCGTTTGCAGAGTGGTGAAGGAAGGGGGCGGGGCCTGCGGGCCCGATCGTTTTTTCCTTTTTTTTTCCTTTGGGGAGGGGGGCTGCGTGGCCCCCCTCCGTGGCCACTTATGGCCCCGGGGACCCCATCCCCCGGGGCCTGGCCTCTCGTTGGGGACTGTGGGTCCTTGTGGGACCCCCTGAGCAAACCTAGGGGGTCAGGGTGTTTCTACCCTGCCCCCTTTGTGCGCTTTGCGCACTTGTTTCTGTCCCTCGGTTCTACCGAGGGACAAAATGGCTGCCAACACTTCCTGATTTGGAGTGTTGACAGCCAATTAGCATGCAGCTCGTGATCGGGAGGGTGCGCGAATCCGACGCGGCCATAGATATCACTATCTTTTTACTTTTGATTTTCTCAGCAACTACTGAACGGATTTACACCATTTAACAAAAGGGTTCTTTCTGAACCAAGAACTACCTCTTTGCCAAATTTGGTGTAATTCCGTTCAGCAGTTCGGGCTGTAGCCGTGTCTAAAGCTTCCTATGGAAAATTGCATGGGGAAAACGCGCTTTGGGACCCCCTTTTCTCGGCCCCGCTTGACGAATCCCCCGAGACTTTCAGGGTAGGAGCGGACCGGAGCGGGCCACAAGTTTGAAAATTTTGCGAAGATACGTCAACCGGCAAGAGAGTTATTTCAAATAGAATGTCGCGGATTTCCTATGGATAATAGGTTGTAACTATAACTATCTACTGGCGACCGCCAGTAGATAATATATATATATATATATATATATATATATATATATATATATATATATATATATATATATATATTATCTACTGGCAGTCGCCAGTAGATAGTTATAGTTAGGACCTAGTTTCCATAGGAAAAGCGTTTTTCTTTTCCCAATAACTTTGGCGTCGGATGACGAATCTTCACAAAATTTTCAAAACTAGTGGAGCGCTCCGGTCAGCGCCTATCCAGAAAGTTTCGCGGTGATTCATCAAGCGGGGGCCGAGAAAAAAGGGGGGTCTCAAAACACGTTTTCCCCATGTTATTTCCCATAGGAAACTTTAGACACGGCTACAGCCCGAACTGCTGAACGGAATTACACCAAATTTGGCAAAAAGGTAGCCCTTGGTTCAGAAAGCGCCCTTTGTTTTAAATGGTGTAAATCCGTTCAGTAGTTTTCGAGATATTAAAGGAAAACAAATCTTTATATATCTGGGCGGGACGCACTACACAAGCACGAGCTTGGCTCTAATTGGCTGCCAACAGTTCAATCCAGAAAGTGTTGGCAGCCATCTTGGTGCAATGCTTTTTAGGTCTCGCCTAGCGACGCAGCACATGCGCTGTCACTACACAAACACCACTGCACTGCCCTAAACCCTAAAACACTACCCCAGCACGACCCCCTACACTGCACGAACACCACTGCACTGCCCTAAACCCTAAACCACTACCCCAGCATGACCCCCTACACTGCCCAAACACCACTGCACTGCTCTAACCCCTAAAACACTACCCCCAGCACGACCCCCTACACTGCCCAAACACCACTGCACTGCCCTAAACCCTGAAACACCACCCCAGCACAACCCCCTACACTGCCCGAACACTACTGCACTGCCCTAAACCCTGAAACACCACCCCCAGCACGACCCCCTACACTGCCCGAACACCACTGCACTGCCCTAAACCCTGAAACACCACCCCCAGCACGATCCCCTATACTGCCCGAACACCACTGCTCTGCCCTAAACCCTGAAACACTACCCCCAGCACGTCCCCCTACACTGCCCAAACTCCATTGCACTGCCCTAAACCCTGAAACACTACCCCCAGCATGACCCCCTACACTGCCCGAACACCACTGCACTGCCCTAAACCCTGAAACACCACCCCCAGCACGACCCCCTATACTGCCCGAACACCACTGCTCTGCCCTAAACCCTGAAACACTACCCCCAGCACGACCCCCTACACTGCCCGAACTCCATTGCACTGCCCTAAACCCTGAAACACTACCCCCAGCATGACCCCCTACACTGCCCGAACACCACTGCACTGCCCTATACCCTGAAACACTACCCCCAGCAAGACCCCCTACACTGCCTGAACACCAATGCACTGCCCTAAACCCTGAAACATCACCCCCAGCAAGACCCCCTACACTGTCTGAACACCACTGCCCTAAACCCTGAAACACCACCCCCAGCAAGACCCCCTATACTGCCTGAACACCTCTGCAGTGCCCTAAACCCTGAAACACCACCCCCAGCAGACCCCCTACATTGCCCGAACACCACTGCTCTGCCCAAAACCTTGAAACACTAGCCCCAGCATGACCCCCTACACTGCCCGAACACCACTGCAGTGCCCTAAACCCTGAAACACCACCCCCAGCAGACCCCCTACACTGCCCGAACACCACTGCACTGCCCAAAACCTTGAAACACCAGCCCCAGCACGACCCCCTACACTGCCCGAACACCACTGCACTGCCCTAAACCCTGAAACACTCCCCCAGCAGGACCCCCTACACTACCCGAACACCACTGCACTGCCCTAAACCCTGAAACACTCCCCCCAGCACGACCCCCTACACTACCCAAACACCAATGCACTGCCCTAAACCCTAAAACACTACCCCCAGCACGACCCCCTACACTACCCAAAGACCACTGCACTACCCTAAACCCTAAAACACGACCCCCTACACTACACAAACACTGCTGCACTACCCTAAACCCTAAAACACTACCACCAGCACGACCCCCTGCACTACACAAACACCACTGCCCTACCCTAAACCCTAAAATACTACCCCCTATACTACACAAACACCACTGCACTACCCTAAACCCTAAAACACTACCCCCAGCATGACCCCCTACACTACCCAAACACCACTGCACTACCCTAAACCCTAAAAAACTACCCCCAGCAGTACCCCCTACACTACCCAAATACCACTGCACTACCCTAAACCCTAAAACACTACCCCCAGCAGTACCCCTACACTACCCAACACCATTGCACTACCCTAAACCCTAAAACACTACCCCCAGCAGTACCCCCTACACTACCCGAACACCACTGCACTGCCCTAAACCCTAAAACACTACCCCTAGCACGACCCCCTACACTACCCAAACACCGCTGCACTACCCTAAACCCTAAAACACTCCCCCAGCACGACTCCCTACACTACCCAAACACCACTGCACTACCCTAAACTCAAAATCTACCCCCAGCACGACCCCTACACTACCCAAACACAACTGCACTACCCTAAACCCTAAATCTACCCCCAGCACAACCCCCTACACTACCCAAACACCTGTGCACTACCATAAACCCTAAATCTACCCTCAACACGACCCCCTACACTACCCAAACATCACTGCACTGACCTAAACCCTAAAACACTCCCCCAGCAGGACCCCCTACACTACCCGAACACCACTGCACTGCCCTAAACCCTGAAACACTCCCCCAGCACGACCCCCTACACTACCCAAACACCAATGCACTGCCCTAAACCCTAAAACACTACCCCCAACACGACCCCCTACACTACCCAAACACCAATGCACCGCCCTAAACCCAAAAACACTCCCCCAGCACAACCCCCTACACTACCCAAACACCAATGCACTACCCTAAACCCTAAAATACTACCCCAGCACGACCCCCTACACTACCCAAACACCATTGCACTACCCTAAACCCTAAAACACTACCCCCCGCATGACTCCCTTTACTACCCAAACACCATTGCACTACCCTAAACCCTAAAACACTACCCCCGCACGACCCCCTACACTACCCAAAGACCACTGCACTACCCTAAACCCTAAAACACTACCCCCAGCACGACCCCCTACACTACCCAAAAACCACTGCACTACCCTAAACCCTAAAACACGACCCCCGCACAACCCCCTACACTACCCAAAGACCACTGCATTACCCTAAACCCTAAAACACTACCCCCCACATGACCCCCTACACTACACAAACACCACTGCACTACCCTAAACCCTAAAACACTACCCCCTATACTCACACAAATACCACTGCACTACCCTAAACCCTAAAGCACTACCCCCAGCACGACCCCCTACACTACCCAAACACCACTGCACTACCCTAAACCCTAAAACACTACCCCCAGCAGTACCCCCTACACTACCCAAATACCACTGCACTACCCTAAACCCTAAAACACTACCCCCAGCAGTACCCCCTACACTACCCAAACACCACTGCACTACCCTAAATCACTACCCCCAGCACGACCCCCTACACTACCCAAACACCACTGCACTACCCTAAACCCTAAAACACTACCCCTAGCATGACCCCCTACACTACCCAAACACCACTGCACTACCCTAAACCCTAAAACACTCCCCCCAGCACGACTCCCTACACTACACCAACACCACTGCACTACCCTAAACCCTAAAACACTACCCCAGCATGACCCCCTACACTACCCAAACACAACTGCACTACCCTAAACCCTAAATCTACCCCCAGCACGACCCCCTACACTACCCAAACACCACTGCACTAGCCTAAACCCTAAATCTACCCTAAGCACGACCCCCTACACTACCCAAACACCACTGCACTACCCTAAACCCTAAAACACTACCCCCATCATGAGCCCCTACACTACACCAATACCACTGCACTACCCTAAACCCTAAAACACTACACCAGCATGACCCCCTACACTACCCAAACACCACTGCACTACCCTAAACCCTAAATCTACCCCAAGCATGACCCCTACACTACACAAACATCACTGCACTACCCTAAACCCTAAAACACTACCACCAGCACGACCCCCAACACTACACAAACACCACTGCACTACCCTAATCCCTAAAACACTACCCTCAGCACGACCCCCTACACTACCCAAACACCACTGCACTACCCTAAACCATAGAAAAGTAGCCACCACCCCATGCCCAATCCCCCTAACCTCTCACTCCTCGTGGTTCCTCTCTCCTCGTGGTTCCTGCTTCATGTCGTCTCTGAGGGGCGGTGCACATCGTTGTGAGGAAACGGAACAGCCTCTGTTTCCTTACAACGACGTGGATCGCCTACATTTTTTAGAACTCATGGTCATTTACCATACATATTTTTACAACAAAATTTGTTGTAAAGGCATGCGTGGTAAATGACCATGCGTTCTAAAAAAATGCGTAGTAATGACTTCGCGATGTACAACGCATGCGTGGTAATGCATGCGTTGTAATGGTATCACGAAGTAAAAAAGTCGTTGTAACGGCTGTTTACCGATCGAAGCTGGCCCCTGTTCTTCAGTGAGTCGTTTATTTGATAAATTAGGAGGAAGGAATGTGGGTTTTTTACCGAAAAGTGCATTCCCGGCTGTTGTATTGTGAAAGTGTCCACGTGGCCTGGTTTCACTTCCGGTGAGAGAGTGGAAGAGTCTGTTTGGATCTAAAGGGGTTCTGCTGTTGGACGGGGCCAGCACGACATGTCATCAGAAAGCACAGCTAATGGAAAGTGTTGTCCCCGAAGTGTGGAGCAGTGCCATGAGAGGTCAACGAGTGTGCGTCCCACCGCAGTATGACCGTACCGCGTGACATATGTGCCGCCTCCAATGTACGGAAGGCAGAAGCGGCATCCATCGCAGGTCCTCTTGAAGACCGTTGTAGCACTAATTCTACATTTTGGAACTAGGGCATTTTAACCTTGTTGTTCCTGCCAGATACAAAGAGAAGATCCTGTGTTATTCAGTGCCCTCGTTACCTTTTCTGTGGGTAGTGGTGCTTGTCACTTCGCTGCCCGCCGGTGCACACGACTGGGCTCCCCAACTCGTGTGCCATCTGCAGGGCCTCTTCCCTCGGATCACTGGTTTCGGTTTCTGGAGTGGCAACATAAACAGTTGCTCCCAAAGGACTAGCCTGAACACTTAGGTGAATATCCCCTGCGCCAGCATTCAGCGGGAATTCTTTCCTAGCTCTCCCACGTCGACGACGATGTCATAATAGCACGGCTCCGCTCGCGACACCGTATGACGTCATAGGAGCCATAAGAGGACCTCGTCGGCGTGCTGACGTCAGTTCCACCCGCTTTTCCGTGCCACCGAGGTAAACAGGTGGACTGACACATTTTCACATGTATACATAGTATACTAAATATATATATATATATATTCACTGAAAAACCATAGGTTTCAGGCACGTTATAGTTAGAAATTAGCATTTAAAAAACCTTAGAAATTCACTGAAAAAACCATAGGTTTTAGGGAAAGTTATAGTTAGTTGGACATTGCACTCGTACAAAACCCGTGAAATTCCCCCGTTATAGTTAGTTCAGCTAACTATAACTCACGCCCCCACAATGCACTGCTGATGACATCACATATTACATCACTCATGACATGGTCAGTGACATCACTGATGACATCATCCAGTGACTGTGTGTTTCTGTAAAGTTTAAATATGTTTAATATATATAGGGAAAGGCGTATTGAAGAATGAGTGGGTGTATACGTGTCTGAATGGATGATTTAGTAGGTGCGTGACTAACTCTATAAGTGAGTGATTAAACGTATCTTACTGAATGCATGGGTTAGTGACTAAACTGGGTGAATGTCTGTATCCATCTGTCTGTTGCTGTGTAAGTGGCTGCATGGGTTTGTGAATAGCTACATGAGTGTCTATATGAGTTATTGATTGGTTGTCTGAGTATCTGTATGGGTGCCTGAGTGTTTGTGTGGGTGGGGTGTGTGTGACTCTGTGCATAGATGTGTGAGTGGGTGATTCACTGGGTGCATGGTTTCAAGAGTGCATCTGTGATGGACTGTATGGGTGGGAGAGTGTGTGTATGGGTGTGTTAGTGAGTGAATGTATATCTCAGTGGTACATGTGTGTGTTGGAGTATATAAATGGCTATAAGTGAGAGTGTGTGATTGTGAGAGTGGCTGTATGGATGAGTGTGTACTTGTATCAGTGATTGTATAAGAGCGTAAGAATGTGCTAGTATTTGTATGAGTAAGTGAGCTGGTGTGTGTATAACTGTATAGGTAAGTAAATGGCAGTGTGATTAATTATTTGCATGACTGACTAGGTGTGTGAGTACCTCTATGGATGAGTGGCGGTGTGTGAGTGTCTATGTAGGTGTATGAGTGCATATGATAGTTCTGTACTGAGTGACCGTAAGTATGAGTGACTGTACGGGTAAGTGAGTGGATGTGTGTGTAGACCTAAGAATCAGTGAGTGGGTATGTAGTTATTGGTGTTGGAGTGTCTATGGTTTTGAGAATGGCAGTCTGTAATTTAGAGTGGGTGTATCACAAGTTATATTAGGGTGTGAGAAGATGCATCAAATTATCACATGGATGATGTCATCAGTGATGTCATCAGTGATGTCATTTGAGATGTCATCAGTGATATCATCAGTGATGTCACTGACCGTGTCATGAGTGATGTAATATGTGACGTCATCAGCAGTGCATTGCGGGGGCGCGAGTTATAGTTAGCTGAACTAACTATAACGGGGGAATGTCACGGGTTTTGTACGAGTGCAATGTCCAACTAACTATAACTTTCCCTAAAACCTATGGTTTTTTCAGTGAATTTCTAAGGTTTTTTAAATGCTAATTTCTAACTATAACGTGCCTAAAACGTATGGTTTTTTCAGTGAATTTCAAAGGTTTTTTAAATGCTAATTTCTAACTATAACGTGCCTGAAACCTATGGTTTTTTAAGTGAATTTCAAAGGATTTTTAAATGCTAGTTTCTATCTATGCCTACAGAGGTAGAACATGTGAAGAAAGAAGAAAAAACGCACAGAAAGAAGCAAAAGAAATGCAGAAAGAAGCAACAGAAGTCCACAAAGACGAAGAAAAGTGCAGGAAGAAGCAAAAGATGTGCAGAAAGAACCAACAGAGGAGCAGAAAGAGGCCTTGTTGCAAAATCATCCTGTGCCCACAACTTTTTCAGATGAGTACTGGTGGTAACTGACTCTGACTAACCAGAGCCAGTGCTATGCTAAAAGACACTTAGAATACAGTGAAAACACCTACATACACTAGGGAACACTATGCGTTGGGGTACCCCTGTGATTAGCATGACCTCCTCTGTAAGTCCCTAGTACATAATAGGGCAGGGGGATTAAAACTACCTCTTAAAACGCGCTACTGTGCGCGTTTGCACAGTGGTGAAGGGAGGGGGGGCCTGAGGTGACGTGTGCAAACACGCCCCGTGGCGCGTTTTAAGTTGCGGGATTAAGTCCCCTTGAATCCTGAGGGTCCCTGGGGCCCAACTAGCCCACCAGGTACCTACAGTTAGGACCACAGAGCTGAGTTGCAGAGAGGCGTTCCGAAGCCTTGCACCTTTTTTCACCTCTCTGCAACGCAACTCTGTTGTGCTTACTGAAGGTACCTGGTGGGCTAGTTGGCCCCCAGGGTCCCTCAGGATTCAAAGGTAATTAATTCCCCAACTTAAAACGCACCACAGGGCGTGTTTGCGCACATGTCACCTGAGGTCCCGCCCCCTCCCTTCACCACTGTGCAAACGCGCCCCGTGGCGCGTTTTAAGTTGAGGGATTAGGTCACCTTGAATCCTGAGGGTCCCTGGGGCCCAACTAGCCCACCAGGTACTTCCAGTAAGCACCACAGGCCTGTGTTGCAGAGAGGTGGTCCAAGGCCAAGCCCCTTTTTACACCTCTCTGCAACGCAGCTCAGTGGCACTTACTGGAGGTACCTGGTGGGCTAGTTGGACCCCAGGGACCGTAAGGATTGAAGAGGAATTAATTCCCCAACTTAAAACTCGCCACAGGGTGTGTTTGCACACATGTCACCTCAGGCCCCGCCCCCTCCCTTCACCACTGTGCAAACGCACCCCATGGCGCGTTTTAAGTTGGGGGATTAACTCCCCTTGAATCCTGAGGGTCCCTGGGGTGCAACTAGCCCACCAGCTACCTCCATTAAGCGCCACAGAGCTGCGTTGCAGAGAGGTGTAAAAAGGGGCGTGGCCTCTGAACACCTCTCTGCAACACAGCCCCCTGGCGCATACTGGAGGTTCCTGGTGGGCTAGTTGGCCCCCAGGGACCCCCAGTATTCAAGGGGAATTCGTTCCCCATCTGCAAATGCGCCAGGGGGCGCGTTTGCAGAGTGCTGCCAAGGAGGGGGCGTGGCCTCCGGCGCAATGCCAGTGTTTTTTTTTTTTTTTTACGAAGGGGGGCTGTGTGGCCCCCCTTCTTTTTCTAATTTATTGGCCCTGGAGACCCTGTCCCCCAGAACCTGCCCCCTAATATTTAAAAAAATAAAATAAATTTGGAAGGGGGCCGCGTGGCCCCCCTCCCGAGGCCTTAATCAGCCCCGGGGACCCCATCCCCCGGGGCATGGCCTTCTTTTAAAAAAAAAATGTTTTGGAGGGGGGCTTCATTGCCCCCCTCCTCAGGCCACTTATGGCCCCGGGGACCCCATCCCCCGGGGCCGGCCTTTGTTTTTTTATTTATTTATTTAAAAAAAAAAAAAAATTGGGGAAGGAGGCCACGTGGCCCCCCTCCCCGGCCACTTGTAGCCCCGGGGACCCCATCCCCCGGGGCTGGCCCTCTCCGTTGGGGACCGTGGGGGGGTCCCCAATCCCCCCACGGTCCCGCCGGCTCCCCGCATCCTTTGGGAGCCGGCATTGCTTTTCCACATGGGGAGCTGCTAAGCAGATCCCCGTGTGGAAAAGCAATCGTCTTTGGTTTTTGGAAGAGAGAGCAGGTTTCCTGCTCTCTCTTCCAAAAACCAAAGCAGTTTGCTATGGCAGGGCGGGAGCCACGCTCCCGCCCTGCCATAGCAAACTACAGTGTCCCGGGGGTGGGCACCCCGGGACACTGCAGGAGCCGGCCCTGGGGGTTGGTGGTCCCCAGGGCCATCACAGGCTCCAGGAGGGGGGCCGCGCGGCCCCCCTCCCAACATCTTCAAAGCCCCAGGGAGGTGGTGGTCCTCGGGGCTCGGGGTCCGAAACGGACCCCCACATTCAAATTCTTAGTGCCCTGGGGAGGTGGCAGTCCTCGGGTGTGTGGGGGCTCGAGCCCCCCACACAGGTAATTTAATTTTTTAAAAAGAAGCCCCGGGGTGGCGGTCCCGGGGCTGCGGGAGGGCCGAGTGCCCTCCCGCACCATTTTTATTTCAAAGCCCCAGGGGGTGGCGGTCCCTGGGGCTTGGGGGGGCCTTAGAGGCCCCCACACTATTTTTATAAACCCCCGCATGCCCCCGGAACTTGGCCCACCCAGGGGCCAAATAACAACAAAGCGCGGAATCCCGCGCTTCGTTTTTTTTTTTCACGGTGGGATCCGCGCATCCTACGCGCATCCCGCCGATTTAAAAATTTATTTTTTATTTTTTGCCCTGGGGGTCCTTGTGGGACCCCCTGAGCAGGCCTTGGGGGTCAGGGTGTTTCTACCCTGCCCCCTTTTTGCGTTTTGCGCAGTTGTTTTACTGATTTCTTGAGCCTCGGTTCTACCGAGGCACAAGATGGCTGCCAACACTTCCTGGTTTGGAGTGTTGACAGCCAATTAGCATACAGCTCGTGATCGGGAGGGTGCGCGGATCCGACGTGGCCATAGATATATATGTGATTTTACTTTTGATTTTCTCAGGAACTACTGAACGGATTTACACCATTTAACCAAAAGGCACGACTCTGAACCAAGGGCTACCTTTTTGCCAAATTTGGTGTAATTCCGTTCAGCAGTTCGGGCTGTAGCTGCGATTAAAGGTTCCTGTGGAAAATTGCATGGGAAAACACGTTTTGGGACCCCCCTTTTTTCTCGGCCCCCACTTGAAGAATCACCCCAAGACGTTCAGGATAGGAGCGGACCGGAGTGCCCCACGAGTTTTGAAAATGTCATGAAGATTCGTCAACCAGCGCCAAAGTTATTGGGAATAGAATGTTGCGGATTTGCTATGGAAAATAGGTCCTAACTATAACTATCTACTGGCGACCGCCAGTAGATAATATATACAAATGCATAACCAATAAAGGAATAAAGAAATAGCAACAGATCAAGCATTTCTCACTATTAAAACATAAGCATGATTAAGACATATTAAAAACATTCATGCCAAACAGTAAAAGCATCTTTTTGGTAGAAACCGGTGGACAACGGGGAGGCGGGTGGGACAGTGAGGAATCCACAGGCAGATACTGTATCCACCAGAAAAGCGTTACCGAAGGTAAGTAACTTGCTCTTCTGATGGATACTTCTGCCTGTTGATTCCTCACCTTTGAATAGAATCCTCAAGCCGTACCTCACCCGGAGGAGGGTGTCCACCTGACTAGACCAAAAATCTTGCAAAACAGATCGAGCAAAATGGCCATCCCTCCTAACCTCCGAATCCAATAATAATTGAATAATTTTTAGTCGAAATTATATTGAAAATAATACTTTAAAAATACTTTTATTAATACATTTAGACAAACACTTAAAGGAAAACTTTTATTTATAATTAATTTAAAGATATTTCATACTTTACAAATTACGCCGAAGTCGCGACCCCAGCGTGACTTTTCAAAATGGCTACCGGAATGTGCGCAGCCATCGTGTAGGGTGCGCGAAGGGTGCGCAACTTCTGTATAATATTTTTTAAAAAAAAAGAATGAATATAGTTTTCTTAACTAAAAATTATTCACAATTTTATAAAATATATATATATGTATATATATATATATATATATAAAATAAAAAGAACATAGGATTGAGGTACATTAGACTTACAAATTTTCATTTAAAAAACCTTTGAAATTCACTGGAAAAACCATAGGTTTCAGGCACGTTATAGTTAGAAATTAGCATTTAAAAATCCATAGAAAGTCACTGAAAAAACCATAGGTTTCAGGCACGTTATAGTTAGAAATTAGCATTTAAAAAACCTTAGAAATTAACTGAAAAAACCATAGGTTTCAGGAACGTTATAGTTAGTTGGACATTTCACTCGTACAAAACCATAGAAATTCCGGCGTTATAGTTAGTTCAGCTAACTATATCTCGCGCCCCTGCAATGCACTGCTGATGACGTCACATATTACATCATTCATGACATGGTCAGTGACATCACTGATGACATCACTGATGACATCTCAAATGACATCACTGATGACATCACTGATGACATCATCCACGTGAAAATCTGATGCACCTCCTCACACCTGAATATAACCTTTGATACACCCACTCTAAAATACAGACTACCATTTTCGAAAAAATAGACACATCTATACCAGTTACTAAATACGCACTGACTGATTCCTAGGTCTACACATACATCCACTCATTCACCCATACAATGACTCATACATGCAGTCACTCATCAATACAACACTATCATATGCACTCATACACCTATACAGACACTCACACACTGCCACTTATCCAGAGTTACTCACACACTTAGTCAGTTATGCAAAGAATCAATCATACTTCCATTTACTCAACTATACAGTTATACAGACACAACCTCACTTATTCATACAGATACTAACACATAATTACTCTCTTATAGAATCACTGATACAAATACACACTCATCCATGCAGCCACTCTCACAATTACTGACTCTCACATATAGTTATTTATATACACCATCACTCACATATACTGCCTTTTACATATGTAGTTACTTGCACATGTACCACTGAGACATCCATTCACTCACCAACACACCCATACACACACTCACCCACCCATACAGCTGTTTCCACATGCACTCTTGAACCCATACACCCAGTGAATCAACCACTCACACATCTATGCACAGAGTCACACACCTCCCACCCACCCACACACACACTCAGGCAGCCATACAAATACTCAGGCAAGCAATCAATAACCCATATAGACACTCATGCAGCTACACACCAACCCATACAGCAGCTTACACAACAACAGACAGACTGATACAGACTTTCACACAGTTTAGTCACTAACCCATGCATTCAGTAAGACACATTTAATCACTCACTTATACAGTCAGTCACATACCTACTAAATCCTCCATACAGACACTTATACACCCACTCATTCCTCAATACAGCTTGGCATATATATATAAAACAAAATTAAACTTTACAGAAACACACAGTCACTGGATGATGTCATCAGTGATGTCATTTGAGATGTCATCAGTGATGTCATCAGTGATGTCACTGACCATGTCATGAATGATGTAATATGTGACGTCATCAGCAGTGCATTGAGGGGGCGCAAGTTATAGTTAGCTGAACTAACTATAACACCGGAATTTCTATGGTTTTGTATGAGTGAAATGTCCAACTAACTATAACGTTCCTGAAACCTATGGTTTTTTCAGTTAATTTATATATATATCTTCACCAAACGTCCCACTGAAAGGAACAGGAGCACACAACAGGTTCGTTCTCATTCATTTATTTGAGGCAGACTCGTTTTGACAAAAAGTTGTCTTTATCAATGCCATAGTCCATGAATGTTATGAATGTTCATGTAATCGTTCTTTTATGTGAGTCTAGCCTCACTCCTATTGGTCACTCGTAATCCAATGAAATTCAACTGAATGCACCAATCAGATACAAGCAGCCTTGTTCCGGTCGCTGTTCAACAATCTTTGAATAAGTAGTTTCCAGCATTGCATACAAGTTCCACAATGCCTTTTGTCTGCATGCTAATTCAATGGAGAACATCCAATAGAGTGATTTCACAAATTGAAATTATTATTTCGATTGCATTCGTCCTGATGCAATTGCCATATCGGGAGAACATGAGTCCAAGAGTACACATTGAGTAATTGTACTCTCCATTTGGTAATGTTGACTTAGTGTCAAGGGTACGTCTCACCTCCTTGGCACATGGCGGTTCCAGCCGTATATATACTTTTTTCCACCAAAGGCCACAACCCATAGCAAGACTTTCACACCTACACTTACATCCACCTATGCAGACACTGTTACATCCATTCTCAAACCCATACAGGGACTCTCACACCCACACTCACAACCATACAGAGACTTTCACACCCACTCATATACCCATATAGACCCTCTCACATCCACTCTTATACCCATGCAGACACTGTCACCTATGCAGACACTGTCACCCATTCACAAACCCATACAGAGATTCTCACAGCCACTCTTACACCTATATAAACACTTTTATACCCACTCACATACCCATACAGACAGTGTCACACCCATTCAGATATCCTACATATACTGTTACACCCATTCACTAACCCATACAGACACTCTCACACCCAGAGTTACACCTTTATAGACACTTTCATAGCCACTCAAATACTGATATAGAGAGTCTCACCCCTACTGATATACTCATACAGACACTTTTACAGCCACTAAGATATGCATTAAGACACTGATGCACTTAAAAATGATACCCATTTAGACTCTGTTATACCCGCTGTAAGACCCATTCAGAACCCTTTACTAGAAATATTAAATGTGCCTCCCTGACACATACACTGACATACCCATGAACACACTGTTGCATTAACTGACATTCACTCACTCAGTCTTAGTCTTAGTCTTAAACTTTATTCGATCAACCAAAAGTAGATCATAAAAGATATACAAAGGGAGACAAACAAATGAAAAGAAAAAAGTAGGAATATTAAAAACATCTACAATAAAATTCATGAAAGACTACATTCAAAGAAGTAAAAGGTCTAAAAACCAATAAAAGAACAACAATGTGTTGTTCAGATAATCTTGCAACCCCTGACAAACGCTATAAGAGAGATAAAGTGCATTAATTTAGAAATGGCATCATAACGAAGAACCAACAATTCGTAATGCATGTGGCTCTCTGTACAATAAAAATGTAAAACATCATACTCCTTCTTAGACCCAAAGTGCACTTCAAAAAACTAGCAACTAAATGACATGTATCTTGGTCATATAGTTGTAATAAAAAAAATAGGGCAGCCTTGCACTTTGAAAATTTGTGTCTGCGCAGAAATGGTAATAAAAACCTCCTTGTGAATGGCAGATAATATCGACAAAAAATAAAAAATGCTGTAATGTTTGGCTAGAATGCTTGTCACATGGGCAAATACCAGTGGTGGCTGAGGAGTATTGGCCCAGCGGAAAGCATATTAACCAACGAAAGGAACCTAACCCAAATCTAGCAAGTAAGGTTCTCTCGTGCACATTTTCCACGTATAATAACTAAGGGGCAATCGTTGGCACAATCTGAATGATGCAATAGTCCCTGACCGTGGGATTAGCCACTTCTGTTTGTTCCCTAGAGGCCTGTCTATGCTTGACAAAGCTACCCTGGACCCAATATTTGTCCTTTTTCATGATAGTCTCCGGGTGCTCAAACAAATGTGCACTGCCATGGGCTGAGAAACAATCCTATATATATTTTAGTCACAGAATGGCCAGCCCACGCTCACAAGACAGGCAATCTCTAATAACTGCCAGATTGAGGTCAGCTTCCTTGTTTGACCATAATGAGCACCAGAGAACAAAAGGGGCAGCATTAATGGTGTCCATGCCCAACTCCTGATGCAAGCAAAAATACGGTGAGGGACGCTCAGTAGCTGACGACAAAATCTATTCTCCAACTGCATGACACCCACATCCTTGCATCCCCAAATACCCATTCCGTAAGTTAAAATTGGCAGACATTTCGTATCGCCACAGTCAGAGCAATAGGTTTTTTACCAATAGTCATGGCGAGCGAAAAGGTAGTGCCTACAGCTTGAGTATACCCAGTAATCCTATTGCTGATGCAAGTGGACCAGGAACACCTCTTGTCGAAGTCTATACCCAGATAAGAAAACAAGCTTACCCTATCTAATTTCTTGCCATCGATATTAAGGGTATGGGTTTTAGTATTTCTGGAACCGCAGACCAATGAAAATGTTTTCTTTAGGTTTGTCTCCAAATCCAGTCCTCTCATAAAACTGACATAACTGGAAATTAAACTCTTGAGGCCATTGGCCGTCCTTGCCAGAAGAACCGCATCATCTGCGTATAAGAGCGCAGGCACGGCCTTTTGCTAAACATAGGGAACATCTGCCCCGACAGATACCAATACTCTTTCCAGGTCATTAGACTAGAGCAAAAAGAGAATCGGAGCAAGGACGCATCCCTGACGTACCCCACGCTCAACTCTAAATGGTTCTGTGCATTCCCCAGCATTACCAAATCTTACAGATGCGGTGAGATCATAATGTAGGAGTCTCAGGAATGAAACCAAATCCCCATCAACTCCCATATTCTCTAAAATGGACCACAACTTGGATCTACATACACAATCAAAAGCGCTTGACAAATCCAAAAACACCAGATGTGTAGAGGCACCCTTTGCATATTTATATTTTGCCACAATAAGATGGAGGTTGAGGCACTGTTTGATTGTCCCAAGCCCCTTTCTAAACCCATACTGGGTTTGGGATAGAATGTTATTTTTATTTATCCAGACAAGAAGGTGATCCAAGACGACTTTCCCAATAATTTTTGCTGTAGAGTCTAGGAGAGATATCGAGCGATAGCACTTTACATCGTGGACATTTCCCTTTTTAAAAATGAGGACGATGATTGAGGTGCGCCACGACGTATTTACGACCATACAACACACAGAATTAAATACGCAAGTGAGGGCAGGGGTCCAAAACCCTGTGTTTTGACTGAATAAATCAAGAGGGACGCTGTCCGGACCCGGTGTCTTCTTGTGCCGGCTGTCAACATTCGCCTTAGGCACCTCTTCCTCACTAAAATCAGGTTTTAGGCAAAAGAAGTCGGCAATCAGTGCTTCATCGGTAGGCCTGTTGTCAGTAGCATACATCCTGGAAAAATGCACCAACCAGGCATCAGCCGTAATATGAACCATTACTTTATCTAGGGGGGTTGAGGGAGATAAAACTGACCGCACTGACTCACTCAGTCATGTACACAGTGACACACTCTACAACTCACTAATGCATACACTGACACACCCATTGACACACTGATGTATTAACTGACATACTCACTCACTCCGTTCTATACACTCTCATACACCCTAGGCTTTAATACATACTAACACACCCATTGACACACTTATGCTTTGTCTGACAAAATCACCGACTCACTTATATACCCACTGTGACACCCTGGGACTAACTGATACATACACTGACACACCCATGGACACACCAATCCATTCACTAACCCATTCAAATAGTTACTCATGCACACACTGATACACTTTAGGACTACCTAATACATACACTGACACACCCATGGATTCACTGATGCATTCACTTACATACTCCCACACTTAGTTCTACACACTTTTAGTGTCTCAGTAACTCAGTGAGTGTATTAGTGTGTTAAATGGAGTGTCAGTGCATATATTAGTGACTCTTAAGAGTCACTAATATATACACTGTCACTCCCCATAACACACTAATACACTCATGAAGTTACTGAGACACTTACTCATACACACAGAAACACCCCCAACACAAACTGATACATATACTAATACACCCATAAACACACTCTTATACACCATATATACAATTAATAAATGAAACGAAAAACACAGCTCTTTTTTGATTATTTGGTTAGGTTCTAAAAATAACCTTTTTTTTCTAACTGTTTTTATTTTTTCAAGGATTAATGTGCCCAAAAAAAACTTGATACTGAAACATTCCAAAACCTGTTCTATGTCAACAGACATGATTTCAAGGTCAAAAATACAGGCATCAAATATGGATGGTAATAAGAAAAAAAAGTTAGCAAGGATGAGTATTAACAGTGTGTAAATATTCAACAACAGATATTGGGCCTCATTACGATGTGGGTCGGAAAGGTTCCAAATGGCATTCGGTTTGCCTGAACCCATGTCGGAAGCTATGTTTCCAACTGACTCGGAAACATTTCCGACCGACCGATTATGATACAAGGTAGTCGGTCGGTCTTTCCGAATCGGTTCCGACCGGCATTTGGAGAGTCTGAGTTGGTAGGAGCCGAATCATACAGCTCTACGGGCTGCATTTCTGACTGATTACGATGCCAGATTCTAACAGCCATTCCGACTTGGTCTGCCCAACACAAATCGGCTCTTGGAAACCGACTTTGGGGGCCCGTAGCAGGCCCCCTTTACCTGGAGGCCTCTGGTTGGGGCCCGTGGGGGTACTCATGGGTCCCCTCTTTCCAACCTTGCACTGTGCGGAAGGCACGAAGCGGGGCCCGCCACAGGGTGCAGGGTTTTCCGCGACCACCCCATTTTTCAATGGGAGCCTATGTTGTCAGTCGTAACACAGGCTCCCATTGAAGTCAATGGGAGTCCGACTAAACGGTGTTCGGAAACAGTGTTATCGGTCGGTCGGACTCCCCGGAGCTGAGTCGGTCAGAAACGCTTCCGACAAGGAGTCGGTCGAAAGGCTTTCAGACCAACATCATAATAAGGCCCATTGTATTTAGTCCAACAGGCAAATGACACCTTAAACAATGGGTGGTCATGTGCACCAAATTGGGGGACACAGCAGCGACTGGTTATGGTTGCTGAAGTGGATGTGCTGCAACAGTCACAGATGAAACAGAAGGATGCAAAGCAGCTTCCTTCTCATGCAGCATCCTGTGGTAGGCTTTCTCATGGATTGTCTTAATATGCTTGCACATGGAAGAGGTGCAGTGACTGTAATTTTTTGCTGTTCCTCTAGAAAGTTCTTTGCCACAGATGTTGCTTTGCCAATTTTAGCAGAAACTTTCTTTTAGCCTGATGGTATACTGAGTATCTCCAGACATAACTTTCCTTCCTCTGTGGTGCTGCATGTTTTTCATCCTCCTCGTTTTCTAGCTGAACAGGATCTGCAGAAAAATCAGATGTTGATGTTGCAGCCATTGTAAATAGTTGTTAACTGTTACAACAGTGAAAACAGCAGATTCTTCAAGATATGTCATCCTTTCTCTGTTTCCTAATAAAGTTTGAAGTTTTGGGTGGGGTTTAAAGGGAAAAAAGTGTGGTCCCTATGAGTCAAATCAAATTAGGAGATTTTGATGGGTTTTTGAGTCAAGCTGCGGTGCCGATCTGTAGATTCGCAGTGCTGTAAAATAGCAATTTGAGTGAGTTATACTTAAAAATAAATATATTGTTGTACATTGTGCACCTGGAATATGTCTACCCTACTGGCTAAATCTGAAATAGTGCTGTATATAAAAAGAATTTAATTTTATACAGTTTTGGTGAATCCGCAGTTGCCGCACCTCGATTCCTTTGCAATCACGTGATTGGAGTAGAACACCATAGAGTTCTGGCTGACTAGCGTGTCTTGCGGAAACTGCGGAAGTACTGCAGAACTAAAAACAATAAGAAATAAAATAAAAAATACATTAATATATTTTAAATTAAAAAACTACTAATAGTTTTTATTTTTAAAAAACTGTTTAGAAATGTATTATAAAATATAAAAAAAACCTTTCAATTACAAAAATATATACA
This sequence comes from Calotriton arnoldi, assembly GCA_963921515.1. NCBI lineage: Eukaryota > Metazoa > Chordata > Amphibia > Caudata > Salamandridae > Calotriton > Calotriton arnoldi. The sequence continues at coordinate 68,403 of CAWUFW010007275.1, read as the reverse complement.
AAAAAGTAAAACAAAAAAGTAATTGAAATTTATAAGAAAAACATGATGAAATAATATTATATATTTTACAACTAAGCCATAAACAATAGAAATATTTGGAAAAAAATACACAGTTGTAACATAAAAACACCTTTAAAAATATTGAATGATTCTTAAAAGAATTACTACTGAAATATCAGATAAAAATAAAATACTAAATTTACAAAATATTTTTTAAATTTGTGAGAAATAGAAATGTTATACTGAGAAAATACAGAATGTAAAAAACCTTAGAAATTCACTTAAAAAAACAATGTTTGCAGGGATATTATAGGTAGAAAATAGAACTAAAAAACAAGGAAATTCACTGAAAAAAACAAAAGTTACAGGGACGTTATAGTTAGGAAATAAAAAAACCTTAGACATTTATTGAAAAAAAAGAAAGGTTACAGGGACGTTATAGTTAGGCTGATATTTCACTCATATAAAACCAGGGAAATTCAGCAGTTATAGTTAGCTGAGCTAAATGTAACTTACGCCCTGCAATGCACTGCTTATGATCTCACATATTACATCACTCATGACATGGTCAGTAACATCACTGATGACATCACTCATGACATCTCAAATGACATTAATGATGACATCACTGATGACATCATCCACAGAACCACCCACACACCCACTTACCCCATATAACATCTCATACGCCCACTCCCACACCACCACTGACCACTGACATATCCATTCACAAACTCATACAAACACCCACACACCTACTCACTGATCCATACAGCCACTCACACATCAACTCACCCATACAGCCACTAATGCAACCTCTAACTCACATATACAGCCACTCATGCACCTACTCACTGATCAATACAGCCACTTACACATCCAGAAGGGCATAAGTTATAGTTATCTCAGCTAACTATAACTTCTGAATTTGAAATGTCAGCCTAACTATAACATCCCTGTAACCTTTGGATATATATATATATATATATATATATATATATAATATATATATATATATATATATATATATATATATATATATATATATATATATACATGTGATCAAGGTCATGTGTAGTGACCGAAATGCGTAGTTGTTGTGAGGAATAAAGCAATTACACAAATTCCATCGGAGTCCGTGCCCATCTATCTAAGACAAGGGGATGTGAGTTGGGAATATTCATGGAATATATATATATATATATATTACCTACTGGCGGTCGCCAGTAGGTAGGTATAGTTAGGACCTATTATCCATAGGAAAAGCATTTTTTGGTTTGCCAATATCTTTGGCGCCGTTTGACGAATCTTCGCAAAATTTTCAAAACTGGTGGGGCGCTCCGGGTCAGCTCCTGCCCTGAAAGTTTCAGGGTGATTCGTCAAGCAGGGCTGAGAAAAAAGGGGGGTCCCAAAGCACGTTTTCCCCATGTTAATTTCCATAGGAATTTTTGGAACAGGCTACAGCCCGAACTGCTGAACGGAATTACACCAAACTTGGCAAAAAGGTAGCTCTTGATTCAGAAAGCGCCTTTTTTTTTTAAATGGTGTAAATCCATTCAGTAGTTCCTGAGAAATTAAAAAAAGAAAAAATATCGATATCCGAGCACAGATGAGTAGTTGCGACTCCTCCCGAGCATGAGCTTCACTCTAATTGGCTGCCAACACTCCAAACCAGGAAGTGTTGGCATCCATCTTGTGACTCGGTAACCGAGTCACAAGAAAACAATAAAACAAAGATGAAAAACAAGAAAAGGGGGCAGGGTAGAAACACCCTGACCCCCTAGGCCTGCTCAAAGCCCAAAAAAGCATTTTTTTTTTTAAACGGACGAATTTGCGCTGGGTGTGCGAATCCGGCCAAGAAAATAAAAACAAAAATGAAGCGCGGGCTCCCGCGCTTCAGTTTATATAAGCCCCCGGGTGGGCCAGGTCCCGGGGGCAATGCGTAATTAATTTGCTGGGGCCCACGGGGGTCCCCACAGCCCCAGGGACTGCCACCTCCCCGGGCTTATTTAATTGTATGCAGGGGGCACGTGCCCCCCGCAGCCCCAGGGACCGCCACCTCCCCGGGGCTTTAAAAATAAATGCTTGGGGGTCCCAACCCCCCCCACAGCCCCGGGGACCGCCACCTCCCTGGGGCTCTGTTTTAAAAAAAAAAGATGTGTGGGGGGGCCAAGAGCCCCCCACATGCCCGGGGGACCACCAGCTCCCTGTGGCACATACTCATTTCAATGTGGGGGTCTGTAGCAGACCCCCGGGCCCCGGGGACCACCACCTCCCCGGGGCTTTAAAATGTAGGGAGGGGGGCCGTGCCGCCCCCCTCCTGGAGCCCTCGATGGCCCTGTGGACTGCCACCCCCCAGGGCCGGCTCCTGCAATGTCCCGGAGTGCCCACCCCTGGGACATTGCTGTTTGCTATGGCAGGGTGGGAGCACGTCTCCCGCCCTGCCATAGCAAACACTGCTTTGGTTTTTGGAAGCGAGAGCTGGAAACCTGCTCTCGCTTCCAAAAACGAGAGCAGAATTGCTTTTGCACAAGGGGAGCTGCATGTCAGCAGCTCCCCTTGTGCAAAAGCAATGCCAGCTCCCGCAGGAGGCGGGGAGCCGGCGGGACCGTGGGGGCATTGGGGCTCCCCCCATGGTCCCCAATGGTAAGGCCAGGCCCCGGGGGATGGGGTCCCCGGGGCCAGAAGTGGCCCAGGAGGGGGGCCATGTGGTGCCCCTCCCCTGCAAAAAATAAATAAAATTAAATTTAAAAAAAAACCGGAAAGACCAGCCTCAGTGGATGGGCCAGAGGAGGGGGGCCACGCGGCCCCCTCCAAAGAATTAAATAATTTTTTTTAAAAAAGACTGGCCATGCCCCGAGGGATGGGGTCCTTGGGCCGAAATTGGCCTCAGAAGGAGGGCCATGTGGCCCCCCTTTCCATTTTTTTTTTCTTGTACGAGTGAAATGTCCAACTAACTATAACTTCCCTGAAACCTGTGGTTTTTTCAGTGAATTTCAAAGGTTTTTTAAATGCAAATTTCTAACTATAACGTCCCTAAAACCTGTGTTTTTTTCAGTGAATTTCAAAGGTTTTTTAAATGCTAATTTCTAACTATAATGTCCCTGAAACCTATGGTTTTTTCAGCACGGTCTTGCAGGTTCACAAGCGAGTGTTGCAGCACTTACGAGCCATCACGAATCAGGACAATACATATCCGGTGGCACGGCATTTTAAGGAGAAACACAATTCAAACAACACCGATCTAAAATATTTTGTCTTAGACGCTGTCCCTCCGAGTAGACGGGGAGGTGATAGAACCAACAAGTTAAGAAAGCTAGAGACAAGGTATATATTACAGTTGGATTCTAAACACCCGGGAGGTTTAAATGCCACTGAGGATCTGCACACTTGCTTAACATAGATACACTGGAGAAGATGAAATCAGGTGATCGTCTGTGATCTAGTTATATATTGTAGCCATAGCTCTAAGCCATTGATATAGCATGGGTATCCTTAACATGGTGATTCAATGTTTTAGTCTCTTAGATATATTTTAATCAAGTGTTTTTGAGTGTATTGACAGATTGGTATATGTATTTATATAGACTTGTATTTATATATGTATTTATTTATTTAAGGTCGATCTTTTTATACAGTATTTAACGTATATAATGAAATATTTTTATGACCTTATTTTATACATGTAATGAGTCCAATAATGTATTTATATATTTATTTAATTTTGTACATGCACTGATTGCAATTTGCACATATTGTTACATCCGAACACTGATACAGTTATATATCCAAATAAGGGACAATATTACATACATAAGGGACAAATCATTGTAAAAGTATTGGAGGATGCCCTGCTATGGTATTATCATATGTATATAGAAGTAGAATAAGGCATGATGCATACACTGATTTAATTAAGGGAAACGTAACGATGGTACAGGTTTTAGCTTATTTATCTTTCTTATTTTTATAAGATCATAAAACAGAATGGAACCTTTTTAATTGAAATATTAAAGCACTAATATTTCAGCACTTTGCACTTTTTCACTCTTTGCACTTTTTAACACGTAATTTTATTTATCACAATCGAATACCACAACAGTAGGACAATTAGGCAGCCACATTACACAGTTTGCCATTCTGGATTTATCCATATATTGAACAAAAGCTATCTATTAACAGATTAAATGTCAAATAACAGTTGCATTTTAGGTTCTGGTAATATTTTTTATTACTGCAACACCATTGTTTGCAAGAGAAATAATAACCATGTCGAACTTAAAAACCAGGTCGAATGAGATATCCAATTATGTGAAAGAGAAAGTATGTCTTCCATGTCTACTGTTGAAGGTATCACGTGATATATGTTTTTAATTGGTTGTTATCGGCACTATAAAATTCGCACTTAGTTTTCAAACCATGTCATGTGAACAAGGCTCAAGGGAGCCGAAACGCGTAATGGCGATTAAATAAAGTATCTTATACAAAGCACCAACTTGGGTCCGTGTCCGTACTGTGGAGAAATCCTTGGATTACAGCGGCGACTGCGTGATATATATATATATATATATATTCACTGAAAAAACCATAGGTTTCAGGGGCGTTATAGTTAGTTGATCATTTCACTCGTACAAAACCATAGAAATTCCCCCGTTATAGTTAGTTCAGCTAACTATAACTCGCGCGCCCGCAATGCACTGCTGATGACGTCACATATTACATCACTCATGACATGGTCAGTGACATCACTCATGACATCACTGATGACATCTCAAATGACATCACTGATGACATCACCGATGACATCATCCTTGTAATAGAGTGGCAGACCTCCTCTCACCCTAATATAACCTTTGATACACACACTCAAAAATACAAACTAACATTTTCAAAACAATGGACATACCAATACCAGTTACAACACACCTATTCAGTAATTCCAAGATCTACACACACATCCACTCATTCACCAACAGTCCCTAAACAGTCACTCATACATGTACTCACTCATCATATGTACTCATACACCTATACATCCTGTTACACACCGCCACTCATCCATAGAGTTACTCACACACATAGTCACACATGCAAACAAAGTATCAAACATCCATTTACTTGCATATACAGTTATACACACACTACCACACTTACTTCTACAGAAACTTACACATACTTACTCTATTAAACAATCACTTATAGAAACACCTACTTATTTGTACAGGAACTCTTCCAATCTCTCACTCTCACATATACTCACTTATATACACCAATGCTCACATATACTAGTTTAAAACATATGTAGTTACTCATAAAGACACTATTGAGACAGTCATTCACTCACTAACACACCCATACACATACTCATCCACCTATACAGTCCTGCACACATGCTGTCTTCAACACATACAAACAGTGAGTCACTCATTCATGCATCTATGCACTAAGTAATACCCCCACCGAACCATACAGACACTCATACTGATACTCAAAAAACCAACTAATAACCCATATAGACACTCATGTAGCTACTCACCAACCCATGCAGCCACTTATACACAAAGTGAGAGACTGATACAGATATTTTCATATTTAAACATTACTCACTAACCCATGTATTCACTAAGATACACTTAGTCAGTTATACAATCAATTTTACAACAAAAAAATCATCCATTTAGACACTTATATACCCATTTATTCTTCCATCGACCTTGAGATATACATATATAAAACATATTTAATTTTCAGAAAAACACACATTCACTGGATGATGTCATCAGTGATGTCATTTGAGATGTCATCAGTGATGTCATGAGTGATGTCACTGACCATGCCATGAGTGATGTAATATGTGACGTCATCAGCAGTGCATTGCGGGCGCGCGAGTTATAGTTAGCTGAACTAACTATAACGGGGGAATTTCTATGGTTTTGTACGAGTGAAATGTCCAACTAACTATAACGCCCCTGAAACCTATGGTTTTTCAGTGAATTTCTAAGGTTTTTTAAATGCTAATTTCTAACTATAACGTGCCAGAAACCTATGGTTTTTCAGTGAATTTCTAAGGTTTTTAAATGCTAATTTCTAACTATAACGTGCCTGAAACCTATGGTTTTTCAGTGAATATATATATATTTATTATACTATGTATACATGTGAAAATGTCTCGGTCGCCTGTTTGCCTCGGTGGCATGGAAAAAATGGGTGGAACTGACGTCAGCACGCCGACGAGGTCCTCTTATGGCTCCGATGACGTCATACGGTGTCGCGAGCGGAGCTGTGTTCGTTGACGTGGGAGAGCTAGGAAAGAATTTCCGTGGAATGCTGGTGCAGGGGATATTCACCTAAGTGTTCAGGCTAGTCCTTTGGGAGCAACTGTTTATGCTGCCACTCCAGAAACTGAAACCAGTGATCTGAGGGCAGAGGCCCTGCAGATGGCACATGAGGTGGGGTGCCCAGTCGTGTGCACCGGCGGGGCAGCGAAGTGACAAGCACCACAACCCACAAAAAGGTAACAAGGGCACTGAATAACACACGATCTTCTCTTTGTATCTGGCAGGAACAACGAAGTTAAAATGCCCTAGTACCAAAATGTAGAATTAGTGCTACAACGGTCTTCAAGAGGACCTGCGATGCCGCTTCTGCCTCCCGTACCCTGGAGGCGGCACATGGGTCACGTGGTACGGTCATACTGCGGTGGGACGCACACTCGTTGACCTCTCATGGCACTGCTCCACACTTCAGGGAGGACGCTTTCCATTAGCTATGTTTTCTGATGACATTTCGCGCCGGCCCGTCCAACAACAGAACTCCTTTAGATCCAAACAGACTCTTCCACTCTCTCACCGGAAGTGAAACCAGGCCACGCGGACACTTTCACAATACAACAGCCTGGAATGCACTTTTCGGTAAAAAAAAAACACATTCCTTCCTCCTAATTAATCAAAAAAACGTCTCACGGAAGAACAGGGGCCAGCTTCGATCGGTAAACAGCCGTTACAACGACTTTTTTACTTTGCGATACCATTACAATGCATGCATTACCACGCATGCGTTGTACATCACGAAGTCATTACTACGCATTGTTTTAGAACGCATGGTCATTTACCACGCATGCCTTTACAACAAATTTTGTTGTAATGGTATGTATGGTAAATGACCATGCGTTCTAAAAAACATGTAGAGGATCCATGTTGTTGTAAGGAAACAGAGGCTGTTCCGTTTCCTCACAACGACGTGCACCGCCCCTCAGAGTTGACGTGAAGCAGGAACCACGAGGAGAGAGGAACCATGAGGAGTGAGAGGTAAGGGGGATTGGGCATGGGGTGGGGTTTCTTTTCTAGGGTTTAGGGTAGTGCAGTGGTGTTTGGGTGGTGTAGGGGGTCGTGCTGGGGGTAGTGTTTTAGGGTAGTGCAGTGGTGTTTGGGTAGTGTAGGGGGTCGTGCTGGGGGTAGTGTTTTAGGGTTTAGGGTAGTGCAGTAGTGTAGGGGGTCATGCTGGGGGTAGTGTTTTAAGGTTTAGGGTAGTGCAGTGGTGTATGGGTAGTGTAGGGGTCATGCTGGGGTAGTGTTTTAGGGTTTAGGGTAGTGCAGTGGTGTTTGAGTAGTGTAGGGGTCATGCTGGTGGTAGTGTTTTAGGGTTTAGGGTAGTGCAGTGGTGTTTGTGTAGTGTACGGGGTCATGCTGGGGGTAGTGTTTTATGGTTTAGGGTAGTGCAGTGGTGTTTGGGTAGTGTAGGGGGTCGTTCTGGGGGTAGATTTAGGGTATAGGGTAGTGCAGTGGTGTTTGGGTAGTGTAGGGAGTCGTGCTGGGGTAGCGTTTTAGGGTTTAGGGTAGTGCAGTGGTATTTGTGTAGTGTAGGGGTTGTGCTGGGGTAGTGTTTTAGGGTTTATGTTAGTGCAGTGGTGTTTGGGTAGTGTAGGGGGTAGTGCTGGGGTAGTGTTTTAGGGTTTAGGGCAGTGCAGTGGTGTTTGTGTAGTGAAGGGGGTCATGCTGTGGGTAGTGTTTTAGGGTTTAGGGTAGTGCAGTCGTGTTTGTGTAGTGTAGGGGTCGTGTTTTAGGGTATAGGGTAGTGCAGTGGTGTTTGGGTAGTGTAGGGGGTCATGCTGGGGTAGTGTTTTAGGGTTTAGGGTAGTGCAGTGGTGTTTGGGTAGTGTAGGGGTTCGTGCTGGGGGTAGTGTTTTAGGGTTTAGGGTAGTGCAGTGGTGTTTGTGTAGTGTGGGAGGTCATGCTGGGGGTATATTTAGGGTTTAGTGTAGTGCAGTGGTGTTTGGGTAGTGTAGGGAGTCGTGCTGGGGGTAGTGTTTTAGGGTTTAGGGTAGTGCAGTGGTGTTTGGGTAGTGTAGGGAGTCGTGCTGGGGGTAGTGTTTTAGGGTTTAGGGTAGTGCAGTGGTGTTTGGGTAGTGTAGGCAGTCGTGCTAGTGGTAGTGTTTTAGGGTTTAGGGTAGTGCAGTTATGTTTGGGTAGTGTAGGGTGTCGTGCTGGGGGTAGTGTTTTAGGGTTTAGGGTAGTGCAGTGGTGTTTGGGTAGTGGAGGGGGTAGTGTTTTAGGGTTTAGGGTAGTGCGCCCATCCTGCCACAATATCCCTGGACAAAGGGAATCCTGACTCTTTGGAACGCTCCGTCAATTGAATAATTTGGGTCAAGGGCCCTACCACGTCCAAGACCTATCAATTCCTTTCTTGGGATCCCTCATATACTTGGAGAAAAAGGTACATAGTTTCTCATCAATTTCAGGCGTGTGTGCCACCTTCCCCTTCAGTGAGGGCCTGGGGCATTCTCCCTCATCCTATTCCTGACCTCCCTTTCAAGGGGTTGATGGATTTTCCCACCACATACTCTGCCACTTTGGCGTCAGGTGTCCACTCTGCCGACCTAGGATGCTAAATTTGGGTAGGCTCGAACATGTCCGAGTGGACCCCGTCCCCAACCGGGGACTGAGAGGAGTGGGACTCTGGACACCAGGGACGCCCGAGTCCTTATCCTCATCGGAGGAGAAATCGTCCTCCGATACACCCTCTCCCTCTAAGGGAAACCCGCCGTCGGGGTCTACAATAGTGGTGACAGTGTCGCAATTTTCTCCAGGCCCCTCCTCCTCCCAGCAGGGTGCATGTTTTAGCGTTCGCACACTCTTGAGGAAGGTCTCCGTAAGTTTATCAAATCCTTCCAAGTGCCCCGCGTTATACTTAACGGCCCTTTTATTCCCCATCCGTGAGCTACTTGGACCCGCCACCACCAGATCTGGGTCACTGAACACCCCAGGGATGCTTTTTGCCAGCTTATCAACCTGATCCCTAAGAGGAGCCAGCGCCCTAGAAATAGCCAGAGAGAGGGCTTGGTCCACTGCTGGAGGGAGAAGTTGGGGGGCCATTCCTCCTCCACTTCCTGGTAGGAGGAGTAAAAATGGTCTTCTGGAGTAGACATGATAGCAGACGGTGTGAGCACAGAACAAATGCCCTTAAAATCATTAAGACAGCCCCCTCGCCGGTGCTCCAACAGCTGGGCTTTCCCCGAAGCTGTTATAAGAATAGACTGAGGCGCAATACCAATTACCACCACCAGGTGGTGCTGGTCACTAACGTGGCCATGTGGGGAAATCATCACGTAGCGGTGTCAAAATTAGGCGAGGGTTGGTCGGGAATCTAGCGGACACTAAAAGAGTGACCGGTTTCCCAAACGAGCGTAAAGACCAGCGGGAGCGCTCGACTGAGCTGCCTCGCTCGGACCAGACGCGCCTGACAGGATCTCACCGCGCGCAGAGCACACAGCGGGAGAAACTGCGAGGGGGAGAATGCGCTCGGGCAAGAGCCTGCTGCGCAGGGAATATGAAACAATACCAAGGCAATAATGCTAATAACGTGCACAAGAAACCGCTATACAAACAGCAACAACGTCAGATTAAGCCAAGAATGTAAGGAATGCACTTAACTGACGAGCAGTGAAGAAAGAGGAAGCGGAAGGGACGTCACAATATTATATATGATGGACTGTGATATGATTGGACTATAGTTGCCTTGGAGACTACCCCCTAATGGTTCATGGGTTGTGTAGTCTTTTGTTTAATGATTGTTGTGTTACGTTTTCTTTGAACTGCTATGCAAATAAAGTGAGGAAAGATATGCATAATCCTCGCCTCCGTCCTGCCATAGAATTCATTAAACTTTATTTGATCTGATTTAGAAACATAGATCATAAAAGTGTACATAAAAACAGTAAATCCTCTTTCCTAATACAATACAGTGAGAATTAATTAAAACCAGTAGGTAAAAACGGGTGTTACAAAGCCCGGTTCAGAGCAACTTCAGCTTAACAGATTCAGTAAAGTTCAATGTTTCGCAAGATCAATCTCATGTACTTCGTGCAAAATACGCAATAAGGGGTCCAAGTAAGATGTAACGCTCCAATACCTGACCAGTTTGCACTATATAAAACTGCAGAAAAACTAAAAATAAAAAGTGTTTTGCACACTTCTGTCATTGGGCTATATGTGGGCTACATCTGGGTGATATTTGTGCTACATTTGGGCTCTTTTTTCTCTGGTGGCCATCTTGGGAGACTTATTTGTTATGAAGTTTCCTAATTTCGTCATTTACTGCAGTCTCCTCAGTAGGAAATGCTTTCAGTTTTTACTTTGATTCCATCAAGAAGGCATTAGGATGTGTCACACATTTGCCATAAATTCAGAATGTTAACACTCTAGTTGTTCATTATATCACTGTAGTAAAGCTACTGCTCACCAGGGAGTTAACTGGAAGTCTACTGCTGGTATTGAAAGTGATTGTTTCAGTCTGCATGTCAGAATTTTCTAATGAAATAGAAGAGTATTTGAGATCTCACTTAAAACATGCCCTAAATTTTCTTTCTGCAGCACTAACCATAATTTATATGGCAAAATGAACCCCCTCATTTTGTACCTTTTTAAATTAAATGTTTTAAGTGTTACCAGTTTATTCCAATCAAGATGGCTTCAGGTGTGCCATACTTTTGTCATAAGTAAGACTGTTAGCGCTCTAGTTGTTCTTTAGAACACTCTGGGAAGCTGCAGTAGAACACAAAGGCATCAACTGACAGGCTGCTCCTGTTGAAATATAACAGGAAGATATTTGAGATCTCACTTAAAACATGTCCTAATTTTTCTTTCTACAGTACTAACCATAATTTCTATGACAAAATGAACCCCCTCATTTTGTTCCTTTTTAAATTAAATGTTTTAAGAGTTACCAGTTTATTCCAATCAAGATGGCTTCAGGTGTGCCATAATTTTGTCATAAGTAAGACTGTTAGTGCTCTAGTTGTTCTTTAGAACACTCTGGGAAGCTGCAGTAGAACACAAAGGTATCAACTGACAGGCTGCTCCTGTTGCAATATAACAGGAAGATATTTGAGATCACACTTGAAACATGTCCTAATTTTTCTTTCTACAGCACTAACCATAATTTCTATGACAAAATGAACCCCATCATTTTGTTCCTTTTAAATTAAATGTTTTAAGTGTTACCAGTTTATTCCAATCAAGATGGCTTCAGGTGTGCCATACTTTTGTCATAAGTAAGGCTGTTAGCACTCTAGTTGTTCTTTAGAACACTCTGGGAAGCTGCAGTAGAACACAAAGGCATCAACTGACAGGCTGCTGCTGTTGAAATATAACAGGAAGATATTTGAGATCACACTTGAAACATGTCCTAATTTTTCTTTCTACAACACTAACCATAATTTCTATGACAAAATGAACCCCATCATTTTGTTCCTTTTTAAATTAAATGTTTTAAGTGTTACCAGTTTATTCCAATCAAGATGGCTTCAGGAGTGCCATACTTTTGTCATAAGTAAGGCTGTTAGCACTCTAGTTGTTCTTTAGAACACTCTGGGAAGCTGCAGTAGAACACAAAGGCATCAACTGACAGGCTGCTCCTGTTGAAATATAACAGGAAGATATTTGAGATCTCACTTAAAACATGTCCTAATTTTTGTTTCTACAGCACTAACCATAATTTCTATGGCAAAATGAACCCCCTCATTTTGTTCCTTTTTAAATTAAATGTTTAAGTGTTACCAGTTTATTCCAATCAAGATGGCTTCAGGTGTGCCATCCTTTTGTCATAAGTAAGACTGTTAGCTCTCTAGTTGTTCTTTAGAACACTCTGGGAAGCTGCAGTAGAACACAAAGGCATCAACTGACGGGCTGCTCCTGTTGAAATATAACAGGAAGATATTTGAGATCTCACTTAAAACATGTCCTAATTTTTCTTTCTACAGCACTAACCATAATTTCTATGACAAAATGAACCCCATCATTTTGTTCCTTTTTAAATTAAATGTTTTAAGTGTTACCAGTTTATTCCAATCAAGATGGCTTCAGGTGGGCCATACCTTTGTCATAAGTAAGGCTGTTAGCACTCTAGTTGTTCTTTAGAACACTCTGGGAAGCTGCAGTAGAACACAAAGGAATCAACTGACAGTCTCTGCCCTTGTTGGATGTACATGTTTTACTGAGAATGTCAGACTTCATTCTCACATGACTGAGAAAGATAATGTGAATTTACAGAAAATATGCTCTCATTTTAGCTTCTGGAGCACCTTCCAAAACTGTATGGGACAAGCATGTGAAAATAGTTTTCTCTCAAACATGATATCCCAGCAGAAGGTTTTTCACAGGGTAAAATCACCTTAGAACACACCACAATTCCTGAAATTAGTATGGTACCATCAACAAATGAATTCTAATGTAACTAAAGTCTGTTATCACCCTTTATAGTTCTCCTTTTGGTAACCCTCAAAATCTTCGAATCACTACAATGCATTTCAATGGGGTACTATCATTTATATTGGTCCCAAGATGGCTGCCAGCAATTCCAGGATGAAGTGCTGACAGCCAATCAGATCTCACGATGACATGTGTGGTTAGGCTCCGCCCAGATATATATGTGTTTTCTTTTTCAAATTTCTCAGGAACTACTGAACGGATTTACACCATTTAACCAAAAAGCACGACTCTGAACCAAGGGCTACCTTTTTGCCAAATTTGGTGTAATTCCGTTCAGCAGTTCGGGCTGTAGTTGCGACTAAAGGTTCCTATGGAAAATTGCATGGGGAAAACACGTTTTGGAACCCCCCTTTTTTCTCGGCCCCCACTTGACGAATCACCCCGAAACTTTCAAGATAGGAGCGGACCGGAGTGGGCCATAAGTTTTGAGAATTTCACGAAGATTCGTCAACCGGCGCCAAAGGTATTGGAAATAGAATGTTGCGAATTTCCTATGGAAAATAGGTCCTAACTATAACTATCTACTGGGGACTGACAGTAGATAATATATATATTCACTGAAAAAACCATAGGTATTAGGGACGTTATAGTTAGTTGGACATTTCACTCATACAAAACCATAGAAATTCCCCCGTTATAGTTAGTTCAGCTAACTATAACTCGAGCCCCCGCAATGCACTGCTGATGACGTCATATATTACATCACTCATGACATGGTCAGTGACATCACTGATGACATCACTGATGATATCTCAAATGACATCACTGATGACATCACTGATGGCATCATCCAGTGACTGTGTGTTTCTGTAAAGTTTAAATATGTTTAATATATATAGGCCAAGGCATATTGAAGAATGAGTGGGTGTATAAGTGTCTGAATGGATGATTTAGAAGGTGCGTGACTGACTCTATAAGTGAGTGATTAAACGTATCTTACTGAATGCATGGGTTAGTGACTAAACTGTGTGAATGTCTGTATCCGTCTGTCTGTTGCTGTGTAAGCGGCTGCATGGGTTTGTGAATAGCTACATGAGTGTCTATATGGGTTATTGATTGGTTGTCTGAGTATCTGTATGGGTGCCTGAGTGTTTGTGTGGGTGGGGTGTGTGTGACTCTGTGCATAGATGTGTGAGTGGGTGATTCACTGGGTGCATGGTTTCAAGAGTGCATCTGTGATGGACTGTATGGGTGGGTGAGTGTGTGTATGGGTGTGTTAGTGAGTGAATGTATATCTCAGTGGTACATGTGTGAGTAACTACATATGTGAAAGGCAGTATATATGTGTGTTGGAGTATATAAATGGCTATAAGTGAGAGTGTGTGATTGTGAGAGTGGCTGTATGGATGAGTGTGTGCTTGTATCAGTGATTGTATAAGAGCGTAAGAATGTGCTAGTCTCTGTATGAGTAAGTGAGCTGGTGTGTGTATAACTGTATAGGTGAGTAAATGGGAGTGTGATTAATTATTTTCATGACTGACTAGGTGTGTGAGTAACTCTATGGATGAGTGGCGGTGTGTGAGTGTCTATATAGGTGTATGAGTGCATATGATAGTCCTGTACTGAGTGACCGTAAGTATGAGTGACTGTACGGGTGAGTGAGTGGATGTGTGTGTAGACCTAAGAATCAGTGAGTGGGTATGTAGTTATTGGTGTTGGAGTGTCTATGGATTTGAGAATGGCAGTTTGTAATTTAGAATGGGTGTATCAAAGGTTATATTAGGGTGTGAGAAGATGCATCAAATTATCACATGGATGATGTCATCAGTGATGTCATCAGTGATGTCATTTGAGATGTTATCAGTGATGTCATCAGTGATGTCACTGACCATGTCATGAGTGATGTAATATGTGACGTCATCAGCAGTGCATTGTGGGGGCGCGAGTTATAGTTAGCTGAACTAACTATAACAGGGGAATTTCTATGGTTTTGTACGAGTGAAATGTCCAACTACCTATAACGTCCCTAAAACCTATGGTTTTTTCAGTGAATTTCTAAGGTTTTTTAAATATGCTAATTTCTAACTATAACGTGCCTGAAACCTATGTTTTTTTCAGTGAATTTCAAAGGTTTTTTAAATGCTAATTTCTAACTATAACGTGCCTGAAACCTATGGTTTTTAAGTGAATTTCAAAGGTTTTTAAATGCTAGTTTCTAACTATGCCTACAGAGGTAGGACATGTGAAGAAAGAGGAACAAACGCACAGAAAGAAGCAAAAGAAATGCAGAAAGAAGCAACAGAAGTCCACAAAGACAGAAGAAAAGTGCAGGAAGAAGCAAGACATGTGCAGAAAGAACCAACAGAGGAGCCGAAAGAGGCCTTGTTGCAAAATCATCCTGTGCCCCCAACTTTTTCTAACGGGTACTGGTGGTAACTGACTCTGACTAACCAGGCCTAGAGCCAGTGCTATGCTAAAAGACACTTAGAATACAGTGAAAACACCTACATACACTAGGGAACACTATGCGTTGGGGTACCCCTGTGATTATCATGACCTCCTCTGTAAGGCCCTAGTACATAATAGGGCAGGGGGATTAAAACTACTTCTATGTCAGAGGTGCAGAAAGATGCTTCTTTAAGTAGTAGTCACGCTTGCAGAGTGGTGGAGAAAGGGTGCTGGGCGTCCAACCAGCACTCAGGAATTCCACTGCGTAGGACTTGCAGGAGGTACCAGGAGGAATTCTTGGCCCCCTAACTCCCTCAGGACTAAATTGGACTTCATCCCCCATCCCGTTGTCTGCCACGAGGCGCGTTTGCAGAGTGGTAGAGAAAGGGGGCCATGGGCTCCAAAGACATCTTAGCAATCCCACTGTGTGGGACTTACTGGAGGTAACAAGAGGGTAGTTGGCCCCAAGGACATCCTTGGGGGCCAGCTTCCTCCTATTACCTCCAGTCAGTCCCACACAGCAGCACTGGTAAGTACTCATACCAGGCCACGCCACTTTGCCCACCACTCTACAAACGCTCTCCCTGGCGCGCTCTTGGATGGGGATTGAAGTACCCTTCACTGCTGGGGGTCCTTTAGGGGCCAACTAGCCTACCTTTTACCTCCAGTAAGCCCCACGCAGTGGTATTGGTGAGAGGTAGACAAAGGCCATGCCCCCTTTCTCCACCACTCTGCAAACACGCCCCCTGGCGCTTTGTTAGTTGGGGAATTAATTCCCCTTGAATACTGAGGGTCCCTGGGGGCCAACTAGCCCACCAAGTAGCTCCAATATGGGCCACAGAGCTGCATTGCAGAGAGGTGGTCTGAGGCCACGCCCCTTTTTACACCACTCTGCAACGGAGCACTGTGGCGCTTACTGGAGGTAACTGGTGGGCTAGTTGGCCCCCATGGACCCTCAGGATTCAAGGGCACTTAATCCCCCAATTTACAATGCGCCACCTCTCTGCAATGCAGCTCTGTGGCGCAAACAGAAGATACCTGGTTGGCTAGTTGGCCCCCAGGGACCCTCAGGATTGAAAAGGAATTAATTCCCCAACTTACAACGCGCCAGGGGGCGCGTTTGCTGAGTGTTGCTGCGAGGGGGTGGGGCCCCGGCACGATGCCGGCTTTTTAAAAAAATTATGTTTTGTTGAAGGGGGGCTGTGGGGCCCCCCTTCTTTTACAATATTTGTGGCTCTGGGGACCCCATCCCCCAGGGCCTGACCTGTTTAAAAAAAAAAAAAAACGGGAAGGGGGCCGCGCATCCCCCCTCCCGAGGCCAATTTCGGCCCCGGGGACCCCATCCCACGGGGCATGGCCACATGTTTCTTTTAAAAAAAAATATATATATTTAAGGAGGGGGGCTGCATGACCCCCTCCTGAGGCCTCTAATTGCCCCGGGGACCCCATCCCCCGGGGCTGTGCCTCGTTTTTTTTTTTAATTACGGGGGAGGGGGGCTGCGTTGCCTCCCTCCCGGGCCACTTCTGGCCCTGGGGACCCCATCACCCAGGGCCTGGCCTCTTCGTTGGGGACCGTGGGGGGAGTCCCAATGCCCCCACGGTCCCGCCAGCTCCCCGCCTCCTGGTGTAATTCCATTCAGCAGTTCGGGCTGTAGCCGTGTCTAAAGTTTCCTATGGAAAATAACATGGAGAAAACACGTTTTGGGACCCCCCTTTTTTCTCGGCCCCTGCTTTGCGGATTACCCCAAAACTTTCGTGAAGATTCGTCAACCGGCGCCAAAGTTATTGGGAAAAGAAAAAACGTTTTTCCTATGGAAACTAGGTCCTAACTATAACTATCTACTGGCGACCGCCAGTAGATAATATATTTATTTATATATATCACATTGCAAATGACTGCTCCAACATGAGAAACAGACTCCTGTATGCTCGGGCTCGCTGTGGAGAGATTTTATTTTCAACCACACACAACCAGGTAACGCGGTTCGACCGCGCAAGGGGTCTTTGTCAAACCTAAAGTTGCAGCCATTTTTTTGTTATTTATACCCTCAACAAGGTTTCAACAGAATTAAAGTGACAGTGCATCATTTTAATAAAACTTCAACAATAATTAAAGTGACAGTGCATCATTTCAAAAACTGAAGTGACATGTGCAATCCTGCTCACAGTACCAAACAGCCTATGCAGTGTACCAATAAGCGTTACCATTGAAGTGCCATACTAATATTGGTAATGTATAATGGCAAATGTACGGCGTCAAATCATTATTGAATTCTAAATACATTAAAAATTATTATTTAAAATGCATTTTAAAATTACATATGGTACAAAATTAATTCACCACATCAAGGGCAAGTGCCCAATTCATGCCGTGTTACACTTCTAAACCCAGATTTCTGGGCCAAACACTCTGTATACATTCAAAAGTGGCATGTGCAATGTCCTTTTCAAAATAAAGTGACCTGTGCCTTGTGCAAATATCACATTACTAATAAAATGTCATAATAACATGAGATAACTACCAATGAAAGATCAACAAATGGTGTGTGCAAATACAGTCAAAATTTGAACTATGTCCAAATATCTCATAATTCATTGATCATCTATTTACTCTCACTTTTTTGGGCCAGTGCCCCTTGATCCTTCAATGTTCAACAAGGTTGGTCACGTACAAATTAAAATTGAAAGTGCTGTGCAAATGAATTAAAACTGCGTACAAAAAATTCAATAAGGTGAAATGGAGTGAGTTAAAATTCATGGCCTCAATCATTTTCTATCATTTAGGAGACCTCAGAGCATTAACCATAAATACATCATCCATCCTCTGGATCACCTGACAGTTAACCATCTTCTCTCTCTCTTTTTTACTACAGATGGACATGCAAGTCTTCCTCAGTGTTATGGCCATTAGGGATCTTACTGTTAAAACGTAGAATGTATCTCGACTCAAGCTGTCTCAGGCACTTTTCTCTGTTATCCCCTCTCAACCTTTGTGGCACTGGATCTAGTACAAAATATCTCAGAACTTCTAACTTGTTGTGAAATTTCTGGAAATGTCTTGCCATGGGAGTACGCCTGATCCCTGTTATTAATGGCTCTAATATGTTGCAGGATCCGCTGATGCACTGGTAAAATAGTACTACCTATATACATTTTAAAACAACTGCACCTAAGTGCATATACTACAAATTGGCTACTACAATTTAACGGCTTCATGATCTGCCACTTTCTGTCTGTGACCGGTAAGGGCACCTCTGTTGTATTCTCTCCATACCTACACCCCTTACACTTGTGGCATCTCCTGAAGCCCTTGCTTTCACTGAGCCAAGTTGTCTGTTGTGGGGTCCCTGGGCTGTTTGTTACTAAAGTCTGTCGCAAAATCTTGCCTTGCGGAAGGTTATTAAAGGGCCAATGCCTAACTGTTGTCTCAAAAAGGCATCCCCTCATAGTGCATGCCAATGTTTCTGCATTATAGCTCTTATGTTTTTGTGCTGTCTGTTGTAGCCTGTAACAAATCGAAATTTTGGTTCAGCTTTTTCTTTGGACTCCCTTGCATTTAATGAGTTAGAAAATATTAACAGATCCCTGGGCTTTGCATTTGCTTTGTCTCTGGCTGCTCTCAGAACTGCCTTGCTGTACCCCGCTGCTCAAACCTCTCATTTAACTCCTCTTGTGCTTGGTACAATTGGCTGGGGCAGCTGCAGCTCCTTTTCATCCGCAAGTTCTCAGCATGCGGGATGCTATTCACCAGTTGAGGGGGATAGAAACTGCGAGCATGGAGTATCGTATTGCCAGCAGTACTCTTTCGAAATGTTTTAGTATTTATTTCCCCATCCTCTATGTACACTGTGAAATCCAGAAACTGTACCTCTTTCTCACTCAGATGTGAGGTAAACTGTAAATTTAGGTAATTGGTATTTAACCTCTCAATGAATGCCTCTGCTGATGTTATGTCACCACGCCAAATAATGACAAGGCCATCAATGTAGCGGGTCCATAGGACCATGTTCTCAGACATTTCTCTGGCGAACTGTATGGCAAGCACCTGCTCCTCTCACCAGCCCATATGCAAATTAGCATAGCTGGGGGCGAAGCAGGTGCCCATTGCTGTCCCCTTATCTGTTGATACAGGTCCTTGCCAAAAAGGAAAATGTTGTTCTTTAGACTCCAATTGAGCATGTCAACCAGCATTTCTGTGTGTCTGTACAATGTGAGCGGATGAGAATTCAAATAATACTGCACCGCCCTCACACCATCCTGATGTGAAATGCTGGTATAAAGGGAGGAGACATCTAATGTTATCATGATAAAATTCTCCTCCTAATTGACGCCATAAACTTTTTTAAGAAAGTCTCCCGTGTCCTTGGTATAAGATTTTTACAAAATACTGCAGGAAAAAATCTAAAAACCTGGAGGTGTTTTCAAATGAACTACCAATTGCCGAAATTATTGGACGGCCTTGTGGAATACTCACATTTTTATGTACTTTTGGTATAAGATATAGTACCGGTGTTACTGGCGAATCTACTTTCAAAAACGTATATTCTGCCTGAGAAATAAGGCCCACAGATCTCCAATAGTCCAACTTTAAATGAAAACTGACAGTAGTAGTCTGTACTGTATCATTATCTACCCTCTGATAGCATTGTCTATCTTTGAGCTGTAGCCTCGCTTCCTCTTGATACATAGCAAGCGGCCAAAGGACAATATTCCCTCCCTTGTCACCCTGTCTAACCACTATGTCTGGTCTTGACTGTAGTTTCTCCACAAGATTCCTATAGCCTATATCCGATACTGAAGTGGAACTCTTAGCCTGTTGGTCAGCATATAGTTGTTTTAAATCATAAACAACTAGATCAGAAAAGAAATCTATGGAATCTTTTGGAACCATGAGTAAAAACACAGACCGGGGTTTAAAGGGCGTGCTTGGTTTGTTATAAACACTTAAACCCTGCTCTCTCAATAAAGCATCATCAGTTACCCCGTGTGTACCTCCCCTTTCCAAATTATTCAGGTCCCTCAATAAGTCTATATCCGAGATCTGCAATGCAGTAGTATCCTCACAGGCCTCAAAGTGCCACCCATCTGTTTTCCTGCCAACTGAAAAATATTTGGCCAACCTAAGTTTGTGGGTGAATTTAAAACAATCAATCCGGGTTTGAACATAGTCCATATCCTCTGGGGCACAGTAAGAAAAACCGCGTGACAGAATTTTAGTTTCTTCTGCGTTTAATGTTAAATCATACAAATTAATTATACTGATTGTACTGTCACTCATCTGTTTTTCTTGTTGCTCAATTTCTTGTTCACTTGGTCTCCTTGATCTCCTTGACCTGCGGTCTTTCCTCTTCCTCCCCCTCGGAACGTTCTTTCTTGCCCCCATAAAGGTCTTAAATTTGTGTTCCTGTCCCACCGCAAAAAACGTAACTCATCCTCTACAGAGGGTATACTGTTGATCTGACATATATCCTCATTGTCAGTGTCCACTTCAGTGCTGAATTCTGACTCTAGCTCCTCATTCCTTTGTGTTACACTGCCTCTTGGACCGATGGCCATCTTCTGCCCCTGAATATTCTAAAAAACGCTTTGAAAATGTATAAATCTGGCCTCTCTGATAGCCCAGTATGTCGCTCCTGAACTTTACTGCCTTCCGGTCCTTGGTGGTCTACTTGTACTTTTTTACCCTTCCTTGCATCTCCAACTGTAACTTATATATATATGTATATATAGCCTACTGGCGGTTGCCAGTAGGTAGTTAAAGTTAGGACCTAGTTTCCATAGGAAAAGCCTTTTTTTGACTTGCCTATATCTTTGGCGCTGTTTTATGAATCGTCACAAACCTTTCCCAAAAAAGTGTCAAAGTAAGTTCTGTTATACATGGGAAGTTTTGGGGTGATCCGTTAAGTTGGGGTTGAGAAAAATGGGGTTAAAAAAAGTGCATTTTCCCATTTTGATTCCTTTATGAACGCGTTGTCGAACCTACAGCCCGAACTGCTAGACGGAATGACACCAACTTTGGCAGAAAGTAAATGTTGTTACATAAATTATGCTTTTTGTTATTTGGTGCAAATCCATACAGTAGTTTTTGAGAAATTTAAGTAACAAATTATAGTGATGTCTCTGGCCGCAGATATTTCGCGACGATCCGCGATTAATCGTGAATGCGTGTGGCAACAGGAATGCTGTGATTGGCTGGACGCAACCTGAACAGAAAGTTGTGGCTGCCATCTTATCGATTAGTAATGGTTCCTGTGGCTGAAAATTTCTGTGAAATCTAACATAAGGGCTCAGGGAGGAGGTACTCTGACCCCATATTTGAGGAATGGGGGTGTTAGTGCCACAAGTTGTGTATCTGTAATTGCTTTTTTTAATCGCATGTGATATTTGCGACAACGCCACAACCGCCAGCGCAACTTCCTGTGTACTATCGCGGGGACATAGAGACTATCACGACGTCTTTGCGAATATTGGTGGAAATATAAAACAAAAAGTATCTATATCTATATACACACCCTCGCTGGTCAGTCACAGACTCATGTACTTACTCACATATCCACTTAGACACTCATACAGCCACTCGCATACCCACTCAGACACTAATGCTCCCACTCACAGACTCACTCAGAGACCCATGTGTATACTCACAGACGCATTTAGAGGCTCATGCACTCACTTACAGATGCACTCAGAAACCCATGCACCTATTCACATACATAGTCAGGGACTTATACACCCACTCACAGACCCACTCAGAGACTTATACACCCAGTCACAGACCCACTCAGACACTCATGCACCAACTCGCAGACCCACTCTGACACTTATACTTCCACTCATACACCCACTGATAGAAAGACCCACTCAGGCACTTATGCACCCACTCATAGATCTAGTCACAGACTCACAAACCCATTCACATGCCCACTCAGACACTCACACACCCACTCACATACCCAGCCAGAGACTTATACACCCACTCACAAACTCACCCAAAGACTCATGTGCCCATTCATATACCCACTCAGAGACTTATGCACCCACTTATAAACCTATTGAAGGACTCATGCAGACAGTCACAGACCCACTTGGAGATTTATGCACCAACTCACATAACCCAGTGAATCATTAATACACACTGTTATAGAGATATTGAGAGACTGATAAATGCTTTTATAAAGTTATTTAGATGGTGATTTATCTACTGTGATGGTTATAATGAATTATATAGTTATATTTTGTTAATGTGGTGGAGAATATTGAATTCCTGCTTTTGCTTTGCATTTTTGCAACGTATTCACGGTGATCACGGGTACCGACATCATCGCGACTCCTGGCATCACCGTAAAAACGGAAAATAGGTTTTAGAAATGGTTTTCATAGAAACTCACTAGAAAAACATGAGTTTAGACTGCACAGTGATAAACCACTAGTGCCAAAAATACTATATTATGCTTGCATATATGTGTTTTTCAGTCTGCAAAAAAGGCACAATCGTCGCGGTCGCGACTACCGGTGTCACCGCAAACACGGAAAATAGGTTTTAGAGATGGTTTTTATAGAAACGCATTAGAAACATGACTTTAGACAATACAGTAATAAACCCCTAGTTTGTAAAATACTGTAATATGTGTGCATATATGTGTTTTACACTTTATGAAAAAGGCGCGATTTTCGCGGTTAACAACGTCGCCATGACGCCCTGAATAACCGCGAAAACAAACAATTGGTTTTAAAGATGGATCTAAAGAAACTTTGTACAAAAAAATAGTTTAAACATGTTTTTTAACGAAGAGGCATGTATATAGTAGTATGTGTAGTTCAATGTTTAGAATGGATTTTTTTAGTTATTATTTTTGCACGTGCTGGTGGCCATTGAATGTCTGCTTTTATTTTGCAATTTCATGACTTATTATTGAGCACTGGTACATCATTGTGAAGATTCTCAAAAACTAAAAAAAAGAAAGTATTTTTAGAAACTAAATTAACAATATTTTGGGTACTAGGGTGGCTCTGACAAGAGCCTTTGTGTTGATTGTGTGTATATGACAGCTCCACATAAGACCGGATGCAGAGTTTCAGGTTACTTAGAAACACCCTGTTGCCTTCATATGTAGAGTGTACTCCATCATTTCTATAAATTCAATGCATGTCAAAATGCAGATTGTTATTATAGATACAGCCCATACAATGGTCTCTGAAGAATGGAGAAACAGTTTTAATAACATGTTTCCTGGCTTTGTCAATCTGTGGACAGAATTGATTTGACCACTTCCATTTCTGTCTTTGGCATATATTAAAGTACACCAATACAGTGTGAGGGAAAAGTGACATCTGCAAAGGTATCCTTCATTAGGATTTCCAGCCCTACCCCAGTTATTGTGCCTAGTTAATTTCCACCACAGTAAACAATCATGAGGTGAGGAGCTTGGCAATCCTCAATCGTTTTAACCAAAGGCAGCAACTGATGAAACTTTAACCCTCTCTGGCCAAACCAAGTAATCTCCACATTTGGCAAACCTAAGTCCCTGTCAATACCTCTCTTTTTTTGCAGCCTCTTTAGCCCAATAGACATAGCTGTGGCCAACAATCCACACTCTAAGCATTTTGAAGTGAAGGCGCAATAGCAGTCAGGAGAAGGCTGGAGCTGAATGAGGTAGTTTTCCAAATGAAAAGCAGTTAAAATGGAGGTGTTTTCCTTTTTTTTTTAAAGATATATTTCAATGGATGCTGTCAGCATGTAAGTGAATAAAATTAGGTCGTGTGTTGGCTGCATTATCAAGTAGTCCTATTATTGGCAGTTATTTAAACAAAGAAATGTGATACAGACATGGATATGCCCTTGAATCCGTGGAGCAAACCACACCTGCTGTATCTCATTTGGAAGTGGCATGGTCCTTCTAGAATGTGCTGTGAACTTGTGACCTACTGGTTCCACTGGGTTGCTAGATACACTGAGTTAAGAGTTTATTGGGGGAAGGGAGTTAAAGAGACAGAACATTCATTAAAAAGTTGTTATGACACAATTTAAGTAATGACAAACTTTCATTTCCAACTCAGGACTATGTAATAAACTCTTGTGCAGTATTTGAATAAAAAAAAAACTGAAGATAAATATAGGCTTGGACTTCCGTTTTTCTTGATTACTCCGCAATGTCTGCGAAAATATCGCGAACATGCATAGACACAAATCTCTTTTTGAAAGCGAGGGAAAGGGTTAACAGATACTAACCATTCACAAGTGGAGATAGAGTAGTCTAAAATGAAAGACATGATTTAATTTGCTGCCTTTCTCATGATCACAGAGTGCAAAGTTGAGGAGGTTGCCATTTTATAGTTGCTTTTTATGAGAGTGGTGTACCATTCTTGTGCTTAGTTTTTTCAAATCCTGACAGTGTCGAAACTATCCAAAAAGACAACATTATAAACTATGAACTCAATTCACTGGTATGTACATAACTTTTTAATTATTTAAAAAATTTACATTAGAAATGAAGATGTATATGGGAGTTTGATAAAAAAGAGTATCACAGTGATATGAAAAAAAATATATCCGATGAACTGTATCTGGCAGAGGGTATGTGTTTAAGATGTTAGTACCGAATGTTTTGGGAAATTAGAGAAAAATTAATTAGGGCCCCTTTATTCCATTGTGTACTTTATAGAAAAACAAGAGTATAGTATTGTTGAAAGACTCAATGAAGAATGTATTTAAATCTAAGAATTTTTGAAATGTCTAAGCATTATGTGCAGAATAGATACATCTATGCTATTTGCATTCTAGGAATTGTAGTACTTTTAGTCACATTATTAAACAGGAGTAGTGTAGTCACAAATAGAAGATAAGAAAATGTGCTGCGCCTGTATATGAATTATAAAGTAGTAATACTTGTTAGGTATGTATTAGGAAGTGTTTGTCAAGGTGGTTTTTAACTTATGTGACCGGTTTGTGTATGTTTAGAAGGTGAGATATGGTTTTTCTGGTTGCAGATAGTTATATGCATGACAAGACTCTTGGGTTTACTTAAAGATGTATATATTTTTGTAAACATGGCCCGAAGGTGTATATCTATTATGAAATCACATGTATGTTTACATGGCGCTCTATGTTCTTTAAGGCTGAAAATTTTGGTGAGGGTGATGTATTTCTTTAAACATGCTGGGCCCGATTCACAAAAGTAATCTGAGACAAAATCCTAACTTTACGACTTTCGGTATTCACAAAGGGCATTTAGGAGTAGTGAAGTTAGGAATCCTAACTTTTCTACTCCTAAATGCCCTTTGTGAATACCGAAAGTCATAAAGTTAGGATTTTGTCTCAGTTAAACTTAAGTTTTGGTCTCTTAAGACCAAAACTTAAGTTTAACTGAAACAAAATTCTAACTTTAGGATTGTGTCTCAGTTAAACTTAAGTTTTGGTCTCTTAAGATCAAAACTTAAGTTTAACTGAGACAAAATCCTAACTACGACTTTCGGTATTCACAAAGGGCATTTAGGAGTAGAAAAGTTAAGATTCCTAACTTTACCACTCCTAAATGCCTTTGTGAATACCCAAAGTCATAAAGTTAGGATTTTGTCTCAGATTACTTTTGTGAATCGGGCCCGCTGTGTCTAAAATTGAGGAGGGTTAATAGTGCAGAATGTCTCTTGAGAGTTATTGTGCTAGCTTCATTTGGTAAATAACTTGAGAAATGCTGAATATATGTTTTAAACACACACAAAATATTTGAGAAATGATGTAGGTATGCCATTAAGAAAAGGTTTTGTGCTTTGAATAAGTGACGATTGTTGTTTTCAGTTTTAGAAACTTATTGATGCATGTGCACGCTGAGTAACAGAGCAATGTATGCTCCTCGAGAGCCTTGTATCCAATCATATATCAAGTGTGATATCTAGACGTCACTCACACATAGCTCAGTAGAAAAGTCTAGATGCACTAAAACAGGCAGTTTGATACTGACAGAAGGACTTAAACAATAAGTCACAGATATAGCCACAATTGTTATGTATCTAACAGCAATGGAGGTACTTTCACAGTCAGCCAGGCACTACTCAGGGACTCATCCAATCACCCAGCCACTACTCAGGCAGTCATTGAATAACTCACACACCATCCTCACATGTATTCAATCACCCAGGACCTGCACATGCACTCTTCCAATCATGCAGGCATTAATTATGTAGTCATTGAACTATGCAGGCACTACCCATACATTCATCCAATCACCCAGACACTAACCATTCACTTATACAATCACCAAGGCCATACCTATGCAGTCATTCAAACACCCAGGCACAACCCATGCACTCATCCAAACACCCACTTACAACCCATGCACGCAACCAAATACTTGGGCACAACTCAGGCACTCATCCCATTACGCAGGCAGTACCATTGCAGTGAACCTATCACCCATCCAGTACCTATGCACTCATTCAATTACTGAGGCAATACTCTTGCACTAATACAATCACCCCAGCAGTACACTTGCTTTCATCCAATCACTCAAGCTTTAACATTGGACTCATGCAATCACTCAGACACTAGTAATGCACTCATCTAATCAGCCAGGCACTACTGAGGCACCCATTCAGTTATCCAGGCACTACCCATGTACTTATCTAATCACCCAGGCTCTACCTGTTCACTCAACCAAAAACCCATGGTCAGCACATTTGCAGTTTTATATAGTGCAGACTGGTCAGGTATTGGAGTGCTTTAGATGAGCATTGGTTACATCACACAAGGACAAATTCATGTTGGTTGTAGATATGGGGAGATTAAATGATTTGACAAGAATCACAGAATGTTGAGCTGAAGCAGAAACTCCAACCTGGTTCCCCAGTTGCAAAGTCTGCAGCTCTGGAAGTAATACCACATCCTCTCCCCTAAGTACAACATTTAATTAAGTGGTCAACTGGATAAAAAACATAAAGATAACAAATAATTTAAAAGTGCTTTGTCGCTATTTGAAAACTCAGAAAATATGTCCTCATTTTAGTTTTTTAGAACACTAACCATAATTTCGATGCAAATAAGACCCTCTCATTTCTGTAATTTCTAAAGGAAATGCTCATGGTATTACAGTTTTGATTACATCAAGATGACGTCAGGCGTGCCACACTTTTGTAATAAATATAGAATGTTAGCAATCTAGTTGTTCATTAGGATACTGTTGAGAGGCAGAGGCCAGGGGCACGGACTCAGAAAATTGAAGGCAGTTAGGAGGGTGCAGAGGCAACAATTTGACCACACTGGGTAGGCAGGAAGGACAGTGGCAGTACAGCAGACTATGGAGGGCAGTGGAAAGGGGGGCAGGGGCAACAAACCAACAATGCAGGACAGGCAAGAGAGGCTGTGGCAATATAATAGACCATTGTGGGCAGAAGGAAGAGGCAGTGGTAGTACAACGATACATGCCAACAGACCTGATTCAGCCAGGAAACGGCCAATATTTTTAAGCCCAAATGGGCTTTATTTGATCTGTCTCCTCTCTACAATCTACTCTTTTTCAATATAAGTCAATGGGGAAAATCAATACCCCAGTTTTTTTTTCAAAATCTCCCTCTTACCAAGTTCAAAATGGTAGCAAGTATGGTACATTGGATCATGGAAGGCAGGAGGAATTGGGGTAGGGACATTGACTTGGATAACAGAGGACAGGAGGGACATGGACAGGTGCACCAAACTGACCCTACAGGGCGGGCATCAGGGTGTGCAGCAGCACAATACACCACACAGGGCATGCGGGACGGGAGTGCAGCAAAACAATCCATGGAAAGCAATAGGGAGGGGACAGGACCATGCACATGGACAACAGAGAACAGAGGGGAAAAAGGCAATGGGAGCTAGCTGACCATAATGGACAGACAGGAGAGAAAGCTGCAGCATAACGGACCATAAAGGGCAGGAGGGCGGGATTAGAGGCATTACAATGGAACAGACAAGCCAGGAGGGAGGGAATAGGGGTCTGCACATGGAAAACAGAGGGCAGGGGGCAAGGGGGCAGGGTAGGAGCAGCAAGCTGACAATGGAGGTCAGGCAGGATGGGCACTAGAAGCAAGACACACCATGGAGAGAAACAGTGAGCAACAGTGAGACTATAATGGCATACACACAGACCATGGAGGGAAGGTGGAAGGGGGTCAGGGGCGGCTAGCTGACCACACAGGGAAGGTGGGAGGGACCGTGGCAGCACAGAAGACCATGCAGGGCAAGCGGGAGGGTTAGTGGCAGCACAATGGCCATGATGGGCGAAAAGGAGGGGGCAGGTACATGCAGAAAGGACCATGGAGGATAGAAGGGAGGGGTAGGAGCTGGGCACAGACAAGAGAGTTCAGGGGAAGGGGCCTCACAACAGACCACGCGGGGCAGGCAGGAGGAGCAGTTGCAGCACAACATACCAGGGAGGGCAGAAGGGTGTGGCAGTAAAATGGACCATGGAGGACAGGAGGAAGGGGATAGGGGCATGGAACATGGACAGGCAGGGTGGAGGTGGCAGGGACAGGTTACAGTCATCTGACAATGCTAGGCAGGTGGGAGGGGAGTGGCAGCTCAACAGAATACTCAGAGTAGATAGGAGGGGCAGGTCCATGGAATATGGTGGGCAAAAAGGATGGAGCTTGGGCATGCACACAGACATCGGAGGGCAGGGGGAAGGAGAGTAGGGGCAGCAAGCTAAGCACAGAGGCTAAGCAGGAGGTCAATGATGGGGTATAGAATTTGGCAATGGAGGGCAGGAGGAGTGGACTGGGAAATCATGCTAAATGGAGGGCAGTGGCAGTACATCAGACCATGCATGGCAGAGGGAGAAGGCTAGTGCATGGATTCAGACAACAGAGGATAGGGAGGAGGTGGATGGGGCAGCAAGCTAACTGTTCAGAGAAGGCGGGAAGGCCAGTGGCAGAACAACTGCCACACAGGGCTGTAATGAGGGAGCAGGGGCATGGACTTGGACAATGGATGGCAAGGAGGAGGGGAGGCAGGAGCAGCAAGCTTGGGTAGGGGCAGCACAATGCCAGGCCAGGCCCTGCTTCCAACCCCCCATCATCCATTGTGATAGGCATCTTACTTACTAACGTTAAAAAAACCTAGAAATTCGCTTAAAAAAACAAATATTACAGGGACGTTATAGTTAGACTCAGATTTCACTTGTACAAAACCAGTGAAATTCAGCAGTTATAGTTGCCTGAGCTAACTATAACTTACACCCCCGCAATGCACTGCTTTTGACCTCAGACATTACATCACTCATGACATCACTCATGACATCTCAAATGAGCTGTGAATGGAATTGAACTATAATCACTAGAACTTTATTTATGGATAGTGTTTGTATATTAACACCCCTTTTTTTCTTTTCTTTCGTGTAAGAACCATTATAATACGCAACGTCCCCAGATCATTATGGCCGATAGCCTTTTCACTTTAAAGTAATGTGTAGTCCATTGTTTATGTTGATGTTTGTAATCCTAAGTATGTTTATTATGAACAAGTCACGTTGATGAACATACAGGTACGGAGGTCACGGGGCAAGATATGCTGAAATGACATTGTGTGCATATTAACACTTGTTTTCTTTTCTTTATTGTATCAATTCCTGAATTTTCACATCGTGACCAGGCCAATATGGCCGCCAGCTTTTTGGATTAAAGTAATATGTAGTCCTTTGTTAATGTTGGCAACTGGAGGTATTTGTACATTTAAATAAGGAAGCTACAATGACCTCTTGTATCGTTATCAAGGTTCGGACGAGCCGAAATGTGTGGATCGCATTTCGCATCTGAGATGTCATCAGTGATGTCATCAATGATGTCACTGATCATGTCATGAGTGATGTATTATGTGCCGTCATCAGCAGTGCTTTGCGGGGGCATGAGTTATATATATATATATATATACCTACCTACTGGCGGTCGCCAGTAGGTAGTTATAGTTAGGACCTATTTTCCATAGGAAATTCACAACATTCTATTTCCAATAACTTTGGCGCCGGCTGATGAATCTTCGCGAAATTTTCAAAACTCGTGGGGCGCTCCGGTCCGCTCCTATCCTGAAAGTCTCAGGGTGATTCGTTAAGTGGGGGCTGAGAAAAAAGGGGGGTCCCAAAACGTGTTTTCCCCATGCAATTTTCCATAGGAACCTTTAGTCGCAGCTACAGCCCGAACTGCTGAACGGAATTACACCAAATTTGGCAAAAAGGTAGCCCTTGGTTCAGAGTCATGCCTTTTGGTTAAATGGTGTAAATACGTTCAGTAGTTCCTGAGAAATTTGAAAAAGAAAACACATATATATCTGGGCGGAGCCTAACCACACATGTCATTGTGAGATCTGATTGGCTGTCAGCACTTCATCCTGGAATTGCTGGCAGCCATCTTGGGACCAATATAAATGATAGTACCCCATTGAAATGCATTGTAGTGAATCAAAGATTTTGAGGGTTACCAAAAGGAGAACTATAAAGGGTGATAACAGACTTTAGTTACATTAGAATTCATTTGTTGATGGTACCATACTAATTTCAGGAATTGTGGTGTGTTCTAAGGTGATTTTACCCTGTGAAAAACCTTCTGCTGGGATATCATGTTTGAGAGAAAACTATTTTCACATGCTTGTCCCATACAGTTTTGGAAGGTGCTCCAGAAGCTAAAATGAGAGCATATTTTCTGTAAATTCACATTATCTTTCTCAGTCATGTGAGAATGAAGTCTGACATTCTCAGTAAAACATGTACATCCAACAAGGGCAGAGACTGTCAGTTGATTCCTTTGTGTTCTACTGCAGCTTCCCAGAGTGTTCTAAAGAACAACTAGAGTGCTAACAGCCTTACTTATGACAAAAGTATGGCACACCTGAAGCCATCTTGATTGGAATAAACTGGTAACACTTAAAACATTTAATTTAAAAAGGAACAAAATGAGGGGTTCATTTTGTCATAGAAATTATGGTTAGTGCTGTAGAAAGAAAAATTAGGACATGTTTCAAGTGTGATCTCAAATATCTTCCTGTTATATTTCAACAGGAGCAGCCTGTCAGTTGATGCCTTTGTGTTCTACTGCAGCTTCCCAGAGTGTTCTAAAGAACAACTAGAGCGCTAACAGTCTTACTTATGACAAAATTATGGCACACCTGAAGCCATCTCGATTGGAATAAACTGGTAACTCTTAAAACATTTAATTTAAAAAGGAACAAAATGAGGGGGTTCATTTTGTCATAGAAATTATGGTTAGTGAAAAATTAGGACATGCAATCAATCAATCAATCAATAATAAGCTTTATTCGACTGTTACAAAGACAATCATAAAAGCATAAAAGGCACATAAAATCAAATTCATGTCACTGATTACATACAATCATAAATACTAATACGTTAAAAAAGATATGTATCCAATGTACTTGTCACCCAAAGCATAAAAGATCACATAAAAACAAGTTCATAGCACTTATTGGATACAATCATAGCGGTTAATACATTTAAGAATGTATGTCCAAAGTCCTAGTCAACAATCTCGATCCTGACCCATCATCTCATTGCTATCCCAGATCATAGTTTTTCTGAGCCGTAGGACTCTTTTAATATATAATGCAATCCTCCATGCAGTATGAACATTTTCCAGAAATTGCAGGCGGATTAGTGCTGGGCGACACTGTTTAAGGCCGTAAGCTTTTAAAACTGGGATCAGTAACTCTTTTCTTTGCTTCATATAAAATTTACAAAAGAACATCACGTGTGATGTAGATTGAGTTGATTGCAAATCACACGGACAGAGAGGTAAAGCGCGGGACCAGTCATTCATTTTCGGGAAAGACAGGAGTCAGTGGATAGTACCCATCCTAAATCTAAATAATATAATTCTATCAAACCCGCTGGGAACAAATGACAGATAGGGCTCCAACCCCTCCGTAGTGAGTATTAGCTGGTGTTGCAGGGCACTAGGTTTCGATAGCTCTCCTGCCGATCTTACTTCACCCAAATATGCTAAGCCCATTAATTTCAAATCTTTTCTAGAGAGTCTGGACATTAAGGCGGGGTTTGTATAAAACTCTGGGTGGCCTAATGTTAATAAAAATGTTTCCACGTACTTCACCCACGGTATCAATTGAACCCCCTCCAGTCTCATTATGTCCTGCATAATGGTTCTATTTAACACAGTCTGCTCCCTAGTCCATATTCTGTGCCAGAGGAGTATGGGTTCCAATTTAATTAGATCCGAGACATGCAAAAGACCCAATTCCTCGTGGCACACAAAAGTGGAAGTACTTTGCGGGGCCGATAACAGAAAACGTAGAAAAGCATTTTCCACTAGTTGCAACTCGTGTGTGTTCGTACAACCCCAAACCCCTGCTCCATACATAGCCACTGAGAGACATTTTGCCTGGAAAATTTGTATGATCTCAGCTGGTGGCCTGCGTCCCAGATTCCTACAAAAAGTGACGAGTGCACTAGTGGTTCTCATGAAGGCTAATTTTTTTGCAGTTACAGTTTTTGCCCAAGTATCATCGTCATTGAATAATATACCCAAATATGAGAAACTTAGAGTCTGAGATACCCTTTTACCCTCCAGGTATATTTCCCTGCCTCTACCTCTAAATTTCTTATGACCAGAACTCATTATAAAAGTTTTAGTAGTATTAATATTTAAACCCAGATTCTTCATAAAATCGTTAAAACTATACGTACTATCCTAAAAGAAGTCCCTATCTTGAAAACATATGTCTCTATGAAGTCCTTCAATACTACAGCTTTAAAAGAAATATTACAGAGAACATAAATGAAGAGAAATACGCTGTGATTGGTTGTGATGGATGTTTGGTGAGACATAGTAAAGGAAATCTCATTAATCACAGGAAACTGAGTTGCGATACTCCAGATAAAAGGGAATTTTACTATTTAGCACTTCTGCAACTCTTCAAGCCTTGGCGTACTGAAATGGAATTACTTGGAGATTTTCAGTCGTATGAAGATTCTTTTAATGCATGTAAAGATAGCATTGAATGCACAGTTTTTCAAAATGATCTACAAATGTTGAATGAAGAGATTCAACAAGAAGCTACTATTGCAGCTGAGATTGCTAGAGACAGTTCTCAAGACAGTCAAAGTTCTGCTCCACGGAGTCAAGATCCACTAGGAGAACCAATTCTTGAAAATGAAGCAGCAATTGTTATGAGTGAAGTAGAAACGGCAATTCATCAAGCTCAACAGGATATTATGGAGTTGGGAAACTTGGAAGAGCAACTAAATATTGAACAGAAAGAAATATATCAGCCAAGTTACACAACAGATCAACCATGGTTTACTTCATGAAAATAAAGAATGCAACTGCACATCATTTCAACCTATCCGAATGTTTATCAGTGGTCAAGCTGGTACAGGAAAATGTTTCTTAATTAAAGTTTTAACCAGTTATTTACAGAAAACCACTGAATCACATTTATCTTGTGTTGTAACCGCTCCAACTGGGTTAGCAGCACACAACATTAAAGGGATTACATTACATCGTTTACTAATGCTACCTGTTAAACATGAAAACAAGTTAGAATATCACAAGCTTTCTGGAGAAGCTTGTTTGGAAGTTTCAAGAGTACTAAAGAAAATGAAACTTCTGATAATTGATGAGGTGAGCATGGTCTCAAACTTAATGCTTGCCTTTGTACATTTGCGAATGCAGCAAATTTTAAAAACAGATTATGATGTTTTATTTGGAGGAAAACATGTGATTGTTTTCGGCGATCTACTGCAACTTACTCCTGTAAAAGGGGAACCAGTTTTTAAAACACTTCTGCATGAAGACACCAGGAAGTCTCTGGGAAGTATTGGAAATGTCAACATTTGGTCATATTTTCAATACAAAGAACTTATTAAACATATGCGACAGGCAAGTGATGAAGATTATGGAAGCATTCTCCAAGATATAAGAATTGGTGTATTGACAGAACATGGAAAAGAAGCTTTGCAAAGTTGACTACTTACAAACTTGTTTCCAAATGAAAATGTTGCTCCGGAAATAATATACAAAAAAATTGGAGAAAAGAAATCTATAATCTGCCTAATGCCAACACTGTGAGAGTGTTTTACATTCAATTAAGAACTTTTGAAGCTGGAAAAACAACAAATAATAAAAATGGAAGCCATTGATAAAATACAGCACAAAGGAATTACTATTATTTTGACAGAAAAATTAAACACAAAATTGGATTAATTGGAAAAATATATATCTAAGACTGCTGGTTTAGAAAAGAGTTTATATGTATGTGAAAACTGTCGGGTAATTTTACGGCGTAATTTGGATATGGAAAAAGGTTTAGTAAATGGAGCAATGGGAAAAGTTGTTGATTTTGTTAATTATCAAAATAGAGATGGAATTGATTTTTTGAAGATAAAATTTGATCAGATTGAAGAGGTAAAACAGATTGGACGTTGTTCTGTTCGTTTTTTGCTTGTTAAAGACTTGTATGTTCGTAGAAAACAGTTAACTCTTTCTTTGGCATATGCGTTGACCATTCATAAATCTCAAGGTTTAAGTGTAGACAGTGCTTTGGTAAACATTGTAAGTACCGTGTTTAAAGAGGGTATGGCATATGTTGCATTGTCCTGAGTGAGAACTTTATCTGGATTGTATTTGATTGATTTTGATGAGAGAAAGATTAGTGCCGATGCAAATTGTGTAAGAGAGTATAATCAGTTAAGAAGACTGTATGCTCCCAACTTAGGTGAATATCCTGTATATGAAAAGCGTGTAGTAGGTCGAAAACGAACATATGAGAAACTCTGTAGTGAGGTTGGAATTAAGAAAAAATCAAGAGAATGTTGAGGTTCCAAACAAAAAAATGGACAGTGTAGGATATCAGTTAGAAAATAGTTCAGGTATCAACTGCTATGCTAATGTGGTTGTGAACATCGTATTTTTTCTAGAAAATCTACAACAACAAATTATGGAAAATCGAGAAAAAAGGTTTTGTTCTTTGTTGCATTCTATTTTTGAAAACTTGACAACTGATAAAACTAAAATCCAAAGTGTTTCTGGCATTCGGAGTCTTCTGGATATATGTTCTGGTTCTTCACAATTTACACTTAATGTACAGCAAGATGCTCAAGAATTTCTTATGTTTATGCTTGCAGCATTGGAAGATGAAGGAATACAAATTGAAAACCTGTTTGGACTACGTTACAGATGGGAACATGAATGTGAAGATTGTACATTTACTTCTACCACTAACATAGACACTGAAAGATTAATATATTTGACAATACCAGATTGTAAAACAGTGGGGCATATTAGCAAGAACCTCGTTAAAATTATCGCCGTTTTAGCGGCAGGAAACTGCCGCTAAAGCGGCGATAATGGACTTGCTAATATGCGTTATAAATTCAATAGAAGCCCAGGTTAGATGTCCTGCACATCTAACCTGGGCTTCTATTGGAATTCTATAACGCATATTAGCAAGCCCATTATCGCCGCTTTAGCGGCAGTTTCCTGCCGCTAAAACGGCGATAATTTTAACGAGGGTCTTGCTAATATGCCCCAGTGTCTTTTAACAAATTAGTAAAATCAGCTAATCAAAATATGGAGGGTAGTCACTGCAAATCAGAAATGCTATCAACATTATTTATAGAAAGATTTGGAAATATATCATTTTAATGATACAACGTTGTAGAGTAGATGGAAGAAAATTGGAAACTAAAATTAAAAATTTTGTGGCAAGTCAACTATCAATATCAGGAAGAACTTTCAAAGCAGTGGCAATTATTTTCCACGATGGACCTTCTACACCATCTGGACACTATACTGTGTATTTAAAGTGCAATAAAGGATGGACACATTGTAATGATGCACATTTGCTATTCAAATATCGGGCGCCTAATGAATTACCAAATTCATACCTAATATTTTTGATGCCAAAGTTCTGAGAACATCATTCGGCCTATTGGGAAGATGTCAATATGAATTAATGAGATTATTTTGGATATTTTCAATACAAAAGATTTCAGAAACATCATTCGGCCTATTGGGAAGATGTTAATATGAATTAAGAAGTTTATTTTGGATATTCTCAATGCAAATGATTTCGGAAACATCATTCGGCGTATATGGAAGATATCAAGAATTGCTGATTCAATTATCGTTTCTGTTCTTTCATATTGTATTTAGAAAATTGATTTAGAAAGAAGCATTTCATATATTTCATCTTTGTATTATATGCAATGTTATTGAGGGTGTTTATTTTAGGAAAAGTAAACAGATAGTTGAGTTTGTTGTAAATATTTTCAACACAGATTTGTTTTTTTAACAATCTTACTGATTGTATTTTTTGCCCGCTGTTACATGATGATCAACATTGAAATCACTGTGTATGGTGAAATTCAATAGAATCTGAAAACAGCAAAAAAGGCAAACTGAATATGTTATGTAATTGTAAAATTCTGTTGTGTTGTTAAAACTATAATATTATATGTTATAACTGTATTTTTTCTTCTCTTTTACAGACCCAAATTCTAAAGTTTGAAACTTTTTTAAATTTAGATTATAAAAACAGAACAGAAAAAATTGTTTCAATGACTTTTATATCTACTATAAAAAAGGTAAGTTTCAGTAACCCAAGCACTAACCATGCAGTACTCCATTCACCTATGCACTACCCATACAGTCCTCTAACCACCTAGACACTGCTCATTCAAACATTCAATTACCTAGGTAGTACCCATGCAGTGCAGCAATCCCCCTGTCACTCTCTGTGCACTCCTCCAATCACCCAGCCAGCACCATGTACTTATCCAATCACTCCACCAAAACCCAAGCACTTATAAATTCACCATGCACTCTCCTTGCAGTACTCTAATCATCCAGTTACTACCCATGCACTCATGCAATGACCCAGGCACTAACTTATGCACTGCTACATTCCCCTGAGCACTACCCATGCAGTCCAGCCATTGCCCTGTTACTACCAATGCACTCCTCAAATCACCCAGCCAGCACCATGTACTTATCCAATCACTCCGCCAAAACAAAAGCACTTACAAATTCACCATGCACTCTCCTTGCAGCACTCTAATCATCCAGTCACTACCCATGCACTCATGCAATGACCTATGCACTAACTCATGCACTGCTACAATCCCCTGAGCACTACTCATGCAGTACAGCCATCGCCCTGTCACTATCCATGCACTCCTCCAATCACCCAGCGAGCACCATGTAATAATCCAATCACTCCACCAAAACCCAAGCACTTATAAATTCACCATGCACTCTCCTTGCAGTACTCTAATCATCCACTCACTAACCATGTACTCATGTAATGACCAAGGCACTAACTCATGCACTGCTACAATCCCCTGAGCACTACCCATGCAGTCCAGCCATCTCCCTGTCACTGCCTATGCACTCCTCCAATCACCCAGTGAGCACCATGTACTTATCCAATCACTCCGCCAAAACCCAAGCACTTATAAATTCATCATGCACTCTCCTTGCAGCACTCTAATCATCCTGTCACTACCCATGTACTCATGCAATGTCCCAGGCACTAATACATGCAGTGGTACAATCACCTGTGCACTGCCCATGCAGTCCTCTAATCACCCAGCCAGCACCATGTACTTATTCAATCACTCCGCCAAAACCCAAGCACTTATAAATTCAACATGCACTCTCCTTGCAGCACTCTAATCATCCAGTCACTACCCATGCACTCATGCAATGACCTATGCACTAACTCATGCATTGCTACAATCCCCTGAGCACTACCCATGCAGTCCAGCTATCGCCCTGTCACTACCCATGCACTCCTCCAATCACCCAGAGAGCATCATGTACTTATCCAATCACTCTTCTCAAACCCAAGTACTTATAAATTCACCATGCATTCTCCTTGTAGCACTCTAATCATCCAGTCACTACTCATGTACTCATGCAATGATCCAGGCACTAACTCATGCACTGCTACAATCCCCTGTGCACTACCCATACAGTCCAGCCATCGCCCTGTCAGTACCCATGCACTCCTCCAATCACCCAGCCAGCAGCATGTACTTATCCAATCACTCCACCAAAACCCAAGCACTTATAAAATCACCATGCACTGTCCTTGCAGTACTCTAATCATCCAGTCACTACCCATGTACTCATGCAATGACCAAGGCACTAACACATGCACTGCTACAATCACCTGTGCACTTCCCATACAATCCTCTAATCACCTAGACACTACTCATTCACATCTTCAATTACTGATGTAGTACCCATGCAGTCCAGCAATCACCCAGTCACTACCCATGCACTGCTCCAAACACCCAGCCAGTACCATGTACTTATCCAATCGCACCGCCAATACCCAAGCACTTATAAATTCACCATGCACTCTCCTTGCAGCACTCTAATCATCCAGTCACTACCCATGCACTCATGCAAGGACCTATGCACTGCTACAATCCCCTGAGCACTGCCCATGCAGTCCTCTAAGCACCCAGCCAGCACCATGTACTTATCCAATCACTCCGCCAAAACGCAAGCACTTATAAATTCACCATGCACTCTCCTTGCAGTACTCTAATCATCCAGTCAGTACCCATGTACTCATGCAATGTCCCAGGCACTAACACATGCAGTGGTACAATCACCTGTGTACTGCCCATGCAGTCCTCTAATCACCCAGCCAGCACTATGTACTTATCCAATCACTCTGCCAAAACCCAAGCACTTATAAATGTACCATGCACTCTCCTTGCAGCACTCTAATCATCCAGTCACTACCCATGCACTCATGCAATGACCTATGCACTAACTCATGCATTGCTACAATCCCCTGAGCACTACTCATGCAGTCCAGCCATCCCCCTGTCACTACCCATGCACTCCTCCAATCACCCATCCAGCATCATGTACTTATCCAATCACTCCGCCAAAACCCAATCACTTATAAATTCACCATGCACTCTCCTTGCAGCACTCTAATCATCCAGTCACTACCCATGCACTCATGCAATGACCCATGCACTAACTCATGCACTGCTACAATCCCCTGAGCACTACCCATGCAGTCCAGCTATCGCCCTGTCACTACCCATGCACTCTTCCAATCACCCAGTGAGCACCATGTACTTATCCAATCACTCCGCCAAAACGCAAGCACTTATAAATTCGCCATGCACTCTCCTTGCAGCACTCTAATCATCTAGTCAGTACCCATGTACTCATGCAATGACCCAGGCACTTACACATGCACTGCTACAATCCCCTGTGCACTACCCATGCAGTCCTCTAACCGCCTAGACACTGCTCATTCACACCTTCAATTACCCAGGTAGTACCCATGCAGTCCAGCAATCACCCTGTCACTCCTCGTGCACACCTCCAATCACCCAGCTATTATCCATGAACTCATTCAATCACGTTGCCACTACCCAAACATTCATAAAATAACCATGCAGTAGCCTTGCAGTTCACCAATCAACCACACAGTCTCCATACTCTCATGCAATCACTCAGGTAATTTTTCTTTTTTAACCAGTAGAGGTGGCTCCGTAAGAACCGTTTTTTTTTTTTAACAATTTTGATTTTTTTTTTTTAAACCTTTTAATTTTTTGTGTGTTTTTGATTTTTTTAAAAACAGAAAAATGAGGAACAACAAATAAACTCTTTAATAAAAGCAGAAGCACATAAAAAAAATAGCATTTGTGTGCTTTCAATGCAGCAGTAATGACACCTAGGCATTGTTCAGCAATGCAAAGTTGTACATTGCACTTCTTGCAACATATAGTTGCATCCAAAGAGTTCAGGCATGATGTGGGGCCTTGGAGCAGCTGCAACTTGCTGTCTAGATGTAGATGGAGCATTAGGGTCTTCCTGTGCTGCAGCATTTAACTCCCTCCTTCGTTCTTCCCTTGCAAGATTGACTGGGTGCAAGGTTTCCAGGTGTTTTTTCATACTGGAGGTGCCACAGGAATATTTCTTCTCTGGCCCTCTTGATAAAACTCTGGAGCAAATAATACAGGTAACTTTCCGGGCGTTGACTTTTTTTTCACCCTCAGGAACTGTGAAGAAGGCCCACACAATACTTTCCTTC
The DNA here is from genome assembly GCA_963921515.1 of Calotriton arnoldi. Lineage (NCBI taxonomy): Eukaryota > Metazoa > Chordata > Amphibia > Caudata > Salamandridae > Calotriton > Calotriton arnoldi. Next base: position 28,188 of record CAWUFW010007275.1, on the reverse strand, counting down.
TTCTTCCTGTTGTCCTGCACAATCTGTTCCTCTTCCTCCATAGCCAAAGGATCCACTGTAACAAAACTGGAAGCCATTGTTGTTCACCCAACAATCAATAAACACACACAAAAAAATACAAAAGGCAGAGAAGCAAGAAACAGGTCTTCTCTCTATGAATAGTAAAGATAAAGGGAACTTCACAGGGATGGATCCTCCCTCTCCTAGAATGAAAATGATGTAAACCAATCAGATTCTTTTTTTTTTCTACTGGGATGAAGTTGCGTAGGGTGCGCGCCTACGTCACGCACCCTTCGCGCACCGGAAAATTATTGCATATATGAATATAAACTATAAATAAAAGTTTCTATAATATTTTAATAAGTATATTACCAAAACTATTTAATCTAATCTCATATTCAAACTTTCAATAGTCATTTTTTAAACTTTGAAAATACGCCAAAGTCGCGACCCCGGCGCGAGGACGGCGTGATCCCGGAAATACGTGCGGGGAGGGATCGCGCACCGTACGCGCATACGTCGCGCATACGGCAAATTTCATATCGTTCGGAGTATACTGAAAAAATTTGTTTATAAATACTTTTGTAAATAAAATTAAACAAACACTTAGGGGCTTATTCACAAGGCCCTTGCGCCACTTTTGCGTCAATTTTAACATGGGAAAAGTGACGCAAAAGTGGCGCAAGGGGCTTGTAAATCTGCCCCTTAAAGCAAAACTTTTATTGATAATTACTTTAAAGATATTTCATACTTTCCAAATTACACCGAAGTCGCGAACGCAGCGCGACTTCTAAAATGGGCGCTACCAGGATGCACACAGCCATCATGTAGGGTGTGCGTAGGGTGCGCGACTTCTGTATAATAATTAAAAAATGAAAGAATGAAAATAGTTTTCCTAACTATAAATTATTCTCAACTTTTTTTAACATATATATGTATATATGTAGTCAATAAAAAAACCATAGGATTGAGGCACATTATACTTAGAAATTCTCATTTAAAAAACCTTCGAAATTCACAGAAAAAAACATAGGTTTCAGGGACGTTATAGTTAGAAATTAGCATTTAAAAAACCTTTGAAATTCACTGAAAAAACCACAGGTTTCAGGGACGTTATAGTTAGAAATTAGCATTTAAAAAACCTTTGAAATTCACTGAAAAAACCATAGGTTTCAGGGACGTTATAGTTAGTTGGACGTTTTACTCGTACAAAACCATAGAAATTCCCCCGTTATAGTTAGTTCAGCTAACTATAACTCGTGCACCCGCAATGCACTGCTGATGACGTCACATATTACATCACTCATGACATGGTATATATATATATACCTACTGGCGGTCACCAGTAGGTAGTTATAGGTCGGAACTAGTTTCCATAGGGAAAGCATTTTTTGTTTTGCTAATAACTCTGGTGCCGTTTGACGAATCTTCACAAAACTTTCAAAACTAGTACACACCTGAGTTTGACCACTGTCTGGAAAGTGAAAAAAGGGGGGACCCATGCAAATTCCTATAGAGATTTTAGACACAACTACAGACTGAACTGCTGAACGGATTTACACCAAGTGTGGCAGAAAGCTAGATCTTGGTCCAGAAAGCATGCTTTTTGTGATTTTGTGTACATCCATTCAGTAGTTTTGTAGTTATGAAATAAAAAACAAATTTAGATATCCAGAGGCATGGACCTTCTGTGAATCCAACAGATCACATACTGAGATCTGATTGGCTGCCAAAACTTGAACTAGGAAGTGTTGGCAGCCATTTTGGGACTCAGACTCAGCAAAACTGCTCCCGCTCGCTGGGAGTGGAGTTTTTATCTGTTTTCCTGCAGCTCACTGGGAGCAGAGTTTTCATCTGTTTTCCTGCCTGCTGTGAAGTGGGCTGGAAAACAGATGAAACCAGGCACCCTTCTCTAGAGATTTCCATTCAAAACACTGCTCGTTCCATCTGTTTACCAGCAAGCCCCTGGCCCTACCCTCTGTCTCAGCTCCCTGGGTATAGGATCGCTGGACGTAGCAACAACAACAAAATGCTCCCATTTGTCAGGTAGAGGGGAAATAATGAATAAACCAGGAAGGCATTGGCATCACTTACTCTGCGCACACCTAAAAACAGAAAATTAAACTGACATTGAGTAATGTAACTGGCGCTTTTGTAAAGTGCTTCAATACCTTTGGGTCAGTCAAGTTTACGCTCTATAAAAATGCCCCAAAAAATGAATCAGACAATGTGTAATGTAACTAGCGCTTATGTAAAGAGCTCCAACACCTTCGGGTCACTTGAGTTCACATTATATAATAAAATATGTCCCACAGTCTCTGGGAAGCTGCCTTGAATGTGAATTGAAATTAGAGCTTTGAGAGGTGGAGGACGATAGTAAGAGGTAGTGAGACGGGCATGGAGCAACATGGGAGGAGGTGGGAGGGATGAATGCAGCCCTCATTTGTCAGGTAGAGGGAAAATAATGAATAAACAGGGACGACGTCGGCATCACTTAATCTCCGCGCACCTAAAATCCCCAAAATTTACCTGACTTTGTATAATGTAACTGGTGCTCTTGTAAAGCGCTTCAATACCTTTAGGTCAATCGAGTTCGTGCTCTATAAAATGCCCCCAAAAATTAATCAGACCTTGTGTAATGTAACTAGTGCTAATGTAAAGCGATCCAACACCTTCGGGTCGCTTAAGTTTACATTATATAATAAAAAATGCTTCACAGTCCCTGGGGAGCTTCCATGAATGTGCTTTGAAATTAGAGCTCTGAGAGGAGGAGGACGACAGGAAGATGTAGCAGGGCAGGCATGCAGCTACATGGGAGGAGGTGGGAGGGACGAATGCTGATCCCATTTGTCAGGTAGAAAAGAAATAATGAATAAACAGGGACAGCGTCAACATCACTTAATGTCTGCACACCTAAAAGCTAAAAAATTAACCTCACCATGTGTAATGTAACTGGTGCTTTTTTAAAGTATTCCAATACCTTCAGGTCAGTTGAATTCGCACTCTAGAAAAATGCCCCAGAAAATTAATCTGACCTTGTGTACTGTAACTAGCTCTCATGTAAAGTGCTCCAAAACCTTTAGGTTGCTTGAGTTCACATTATATATAAAAAAAATGCCTCACAGTCCCTAGGGAGCTGCCGTGTATGTGCTTTGAAATTAGAGATCTGAGAAGAGGAGGACTACAGGAAGAGGCAGCGTGCTGGTATGCAGCAATATGGGAGGAGGTAAGAGAGATGAATGCTGCTCTCATTTGTCAGGTAGAGGGGAAATAATGAATAAACGGGGCGTCGTCAGCATCATTTAATCTCCACACACCTAAAAACAAAAGAATTTAACCTGACCTTGTGTAATGTAACTGGCGCTTTTGTAAAGTGCTTCAATACCTTTGGGTCAGCCAAGTTCGCGCTCTATAAAAATGTCCCCAAAAATGAATCTGACAATGTGCAATGTAACTAACGCTCTGTTAAGTGCTCCAACACTTTTGGGCCTCTCAAGTTCACATTAAATAAACACGCGTCAGAGAAAATGCGACGGGAGTTGTCCAAGCCTTGCCCTTAACTGTGCTGCAAGGTTGGGCTGCTAAAGGTCAGGTGACCGAGGCTCATTAAAGCAACAAGCAGCAAAGTGACTGTGACCAGTGGGTTCTTTCTTGTCTTATCCTGGTCAGAGCAGAGTCCATGGTTCTCCCTTTAAATTACTCCGAGTATCCAAATGTGCAAAATCGTCTGCAAGCTTTGCCAGTTTGAGTGTGCCCTGTTTTCCTTAGTAACATGCAAAGGTCTTCCCGCCTTTTACCACATTGATGGATAGCTTACCAAAAGGCACCCGAGCTCGTTTCCCGACAATTTTGGTGATGTGTTCTTGATGCAGAGGAATATGAGGACATCCCCACCAAACAAAGAAGCACTTACTTCATAAAGTTAAGAGGAAGTACCTTTTTTGGTGGACATTCTCCTCTTTGTAGTTTGATCATCTTCTCTAGCAAGGATTCATGTTATCACAGATTTGTGGATCAAGACCCCGAGGAATAATACATTTTTTTAAATTACATGCACACAAAGTCACTGGAGACATTTCCCCATGGTCCATTATGCAGCTGTAGTTTAGATTATGCACCAGACATTTAATCAACGAGGTAGCACTAAATTAGGCAATACAAAGTACTCCAGTTGGGTAGACATTCTATGCAAAACTGTGGACTTTTGTTGGATAAAGGGGCAGGTGAGGTTCAGTTCTGGTCCAGTTACTCGCACAGCTACTGACACATCCACACAGCCATTGACATACCCATTCACACACCTATACAGTCACTCACACACACATCTCACAAAATCACACCCACCCACTCACTGACCCATACAGCCACATACACATCTACTCACACACCCACAACACCACTCACACACCCACTCACAGACCCATATGGACACACACACACCCACTCACACACTCATACAGTCACTGATATATCCACTCAGAGACCCAGAGAACCATTCACATACCCACACAGACACTCAGACACCCACTCACACTCTCATTCAGACACTCTCACATCCACTCACAGACCTACACAGCCACCACTCACTCACTCACTCACTCACTCACACACTCACTCACACATATATAGTTACTCACACACCCACTCACACATCTACAAAACCACTCACACACCCAATCACAGACCCAAACAGCCACATACACACCTACATAACCACTCACACACCCACTCACATACACATACAGCCACTTACACACCCTCAAACCTACTCATATACCCACTCATACACCCATACAGATACTTACACAGCCATTCACAGACCCATACAGCAACTCACACACTCAGTCACAACCTATACAGCTACTTAAATACCCACAAAACAACTCACATACCCAAAAACAGACCCATACAGCCACTCATTCACCCAATCACAGACCCATACACTCACCCACACACACAGTCATTGACCTATACAGTCACTCACACACCCACAAAACCATTCATACACCCAATCATAGACCCATACAGCCAATCACACACCCAATCACAGACCCATACACCCACTCACACATCCACAAAAACCACTCACACACCCACCCACTCACAGACCCAAACAGCCACATACACACCCACTCACACACCCACATAACCATTCACAGACCCATACAGCCACTCACACACCCACTCACAGAACCATACACCACTCAGACACCCTCAAAACTACTCACACACCAACTCATATACCCATACAGATACTTACACAACCATTCACAGACCCATACAGCCACACACACACTCAGTCACTGACCTAACCATTCACAGACCCAAACAGCCACACACACACACTCAGTCATTGACCTATACAGCCACTCACACACCCACAAAACCACTTGCATACCCAATAACAGACCTATATTGCCACTCACATACCTACCCACTCACAGACCCATACGCCCACTCACACACCCACTCACTGACCCATACTGTCACTCACTCACACACCCACTCACACACCCACAAACCACTCACACACCCACTCACAGACCCATACACCCATGCACACACCTGCTCACAGACCCATACAGCCACTCAGACACCCACTCACTGACCCATACAGCCACTTAAACCCCCTCACAGACCAATACAGCCACTCACACACCCATTCTCAAAGGTTACAGGTTACAGTTAGGAAAGAAAATTTTAAAAACTTCCAAATTCACAAAAAAGGTTACACGGATGTTATAGTTAGAAAATAACATTAAAAATCCATAGACATTCACTGAAAAAAACAAAGTTTATAGGGACACTATAGTTAGGAAATAGAATAAAAAAACCTTAGAAATTCACTCAAAAAACAAAGGTTACAGGGACGTTATAGTTGGGCTCAGATTTCACAGTGTCAAAGCCATAGAAATCCAGCAGTTATAATTACCTGAGCTAATTATAACTTACCCCCTGCAATGCACTATTTATGACCTCACATATTACATCACTCATGACATGGGCAGTGACATCATAGATGACATCACTGAAAGCATCTCAAATGACATAACTGATGATATCACTGATGACATCATCCGCAGAACCACTTGCACACCCACTTACACCCCAAAGAACCTCTCATATACCTACTCACACACCCACACAACCACTCACACACCCACTCACTCACCCATAGTGCCACTCACATACCCACTCACTCAGCCATAGAGCCATTCACATACCCACTCACTCACCCATACAGCCACTCACACAGCAACTCACTTACCCATACAGCTGCTCACACATCCATACAACCACTACCACTCCCACTCCCTCACCCATACTGCCACTCACACAGACATTGACTGTCCAATAAATCCACTCACATACCCACTCACTTACCCATACACCCACTCAAATAGCCACTCACTAATATACCTACTTACACACCCACTCACCCATAGAGCCACTCACACTGCCACTCAGTCACCCATAAAGCAGCACACACCCATTCTCCCACCCATACAGCCACTCACACAACAACTCACCCACCCATACAGCCACTCATACACCCACTCACTCACCAATACAGCCACTCACACAGCCACTCACTTACCCATATAACCACTTACAGCCTCACTCAACACCCATACAACCACTCACAGAGCCATTCACACACCCAGAAAACCACTTACAATCCCCTTCACGGACCCATAAAGACATTCACATACCCAGTGACAGACCTATACAGCCACTCACATACCCACTGACAGATCCATACAGCCACCCACATACCCACTCACACACCCACAGAGCCATTCAGACACCCCCTCACACACTGATACAGAAGGTCACACAGCCTCTCAAGTCATATATGTTAAAAATTGTATAACTCATTAGTAGTAAAGAAAGAATAGTAATTTAACTTATGTAGTAGCTTAGTATATATCTTTAATTGTCAGAAATGTTTATGAAACTACTAACCAGATAATGTCATTAGTGTTGTCATTTGAGATGTCATCAGTGATGTCACTGATCATGTCATGTCATGAGTGATGTAATGTGTGAGGTCATAAGCAGTGCATTGCGGGGCGTAAGTTATAGTTAACTCAGGTATGTATAGCTGCTGAATTTCTATGGTTTTGTATGTGTGAAATCTGAACCTAACTATAACGTTCCTGTCATTTTCCAAAAACATTTGCCCAGTACTTCAGGCACTCACTGGAACGTTTTGGGGTAATCTGAGAAACGGGGGCCGAGCGAAAAGGGGGTCCCAAAACACGTTTTCCTCATGTTAATTCCCATAGGACCTTTGAACAAGCCTACAGCCCGAACCGCTGGACGGAATTACACCAAATTTGGCAGGAAACTAGATGTTGGTACGCAGATTGTGCTTATAATGACTTGGTGTAAATCCATGCAGTAGTTTGGGAGATATTAACTGGAAAGAAAATGTATATCTGGAGACCCGGATTGCTGACGGATCCACCCGCGGATAATCTGCAGATTCACGCTCACTAGCGAACTCCTGATTGGCTGGCCGCACCTTCACAGAAAAGTTGCGGCTGCCATTTTTTTGTTGGGGAAACGGTCCCTGGGGCTGAAAATTTGTTTGCAAACTGAATGAAGGGGTCAGGTGAGTGGTTTTGTGACCCCTTATACTTGTTATAAAAGAGGGATGAGCAAGTGTACGGGGGTCAGAAATCTGAAAAAACATTTATTGAGCCACTTGTGAGATCTGCGGTTCCCTCGCAGGGCTCAGTGTGACCCCCCCATGCAACTCCGGGGGGATCTGCAGAGTTAGCGTGTCTGAAAAAAAACACATATATAAATTTTCACACTCACTCTTACTCTCACACCCATTCAGATACCCATAAAGATATTGTCACATTGAGTTACATACCCATACAGACACTTTCACACCCACTGTTATACCCATGCAGACACTGTCACAGCCATTCACATAGCTATAGAGAGACTGTTGCACCCATTCATATACCCATAGCGACTCTGTGACACCCATTCACAAACCCATACAGTCTCTGTCACATCCATTCAGAAATCCATACAGACACTGTCACACCCATTCACATACTCATAGAGACACTGTGACACCCATTTACATACCCATAGAGACTCTGTGACACCCATTCACAAGCCTATACAGTCACTGTTATACCTATTGATAAACCCATACAGACACTGTCACACCCATTCATAGACCTATACAGACACTGTCACACCCATTCATGTACCTAAGCAGACACTTTCACACCCATTCACATACCCATGGACACTCTGCCACACCCATTCACAAACCCACAGAGGCACTGTCACACCCATTCAGATACCCATAATAACACTATCACATCCATTCACAAACCTATACAGACACTGTCACACCCATTTAGAAACCCATACAGACATTGTCACACCCATTGACATACCCAAACAGACACTGTCACCCCAAGTCACATACTGAAATACACACTGTCACACCCAGTCACAAACCCATACAGACATCCATTCACAAACTCATACAGACTCTGTCACACCCATTTACAAACCCAAACAGACACTGTCACACCCAGTCACATACTGAGAGAGACCCTGTTACACCCTTTCACAAACCCGTACAGGCACTGTCACACCCATTCACGTATATAAACAAACACTGTCACACCCATTCAGATACCCATAGAGACTCTGTCACACCCATTTACAAACCCATACAGACACTGTCACACACGTTCACAAAGCTGTACATACACTGTGACACTCATTCACGTACCTAAACAGTTACTGTCACACCCATTGACGAACCCATACAGACACTGTTATACCCTTTCAGAACCTCATACTGACTTTGTCACACCTATTCACATACTAATAGAGATATTGCCAAACCAATTTATATACCATAAAGACCCTGTTACACCCATCGACAAACTCACTTATGCACCTCATTTAGACTGTTATACCCACTGTGATATGCATTTCGAACCCTTTACAAGAAATATTAAATGTGCTCTTGTGCATTGAATGTGTGCTTTTGGTTTGCGGATCCGCGAGGTATCCGTGGAGTCGATAAATGTATTTAAAAGAGGATTTACAGTTAAAAATACCAACTGTTTGGGACATAGGTTAGCTCTTATAAGAGCTATTGTGTTCATTGTGAGTATATGATGACTACATATACAATCAAATGCAGAGTTGCAAGTTGTTCAAAAAACATGCTGCTGCCTTCATCTGTGAAGTGAACAACATCGCTCCTGTATATTCCATGCCTGTTGAAGCGCAGGTTATTATTGTAGACAGAGCCCATGTTATGGTCTCTGAGGAATGCTGAAACAGTTTTATTAACATGTTTCCTGGCTTTCTCTATCTGTGGACAAAATTCAGAAGACCAGTTCCATTGACACACCCAGTTAAACACTGATGCATACACTAACACACCCAAGTACTAATTGAAGCATGCACTCACACACCCAGACACACACTAATGCATTTACTCACATATTCATCCACTCACGCATATACACAATGAAACATTCTGGGACTCACTGATACATACACTGCCACACCATAAACACACTAATCCATTCAGTAATACATTTACGCACTCATTCATACACACCTTGATACACTCTAGTACTGACATACACTAAGACACTCGAGCACACTGTCATGCATTCATTAACTCACATAGTAACTCACTCATATATAGACTTAGGCACCAAAGGACACACTAATAGATACACTAAGATACCCCGCACACATGTATTAACAGATTCATTCAGTCATGCATAAACTGAAACACCCTGTGAGACTTTGATACATACACTGACACACCCATTGACACAGTGATGCTTACACTGACACAGTCATAGATGCACTGATGCATACACTAACTGACACAGGCATTCACTACCACATACACTGGCACACCCATGGACACACTAAGACATACACTGACACATCCATGCATACACTCATTTATGTAATGACAGATGCAAATATATACTTACATATACACTGACACAAGAAGGTACACACCTGTGCATTCACTAACACAGCTACGGACACAGTCATACTTAGACTGGCACACCTATGAAAAAAACTATCATTGATAGACTGACACAGCCAGGCACAGACATCTATGTATACTCTGACACACCCAGAAAGACACTAACACATAAACTAACACACCCATACATACACACAATCATTCACAGATAGACCCAAATGCACACTGATTCATACACTGTCACACAGATGTATATACTGACAGATAGACTGAGACACCCATATGCAGACTTTTTCTGCAGTGACACATTCACACACACAGTAAGACATACACTGACAAATCTACGCACACTTATTTAAACTCTGACATATCCAGTCACAGACACAGAGACAGACTGACACACCAGGGCACTCACTTAGTGAGACAGTGACACAGCGAAGCACACACTGATGTATATATTTGCACCCACAAGGACACAGTGACACATACACTGACACACCCATGCAGACATTTATTTATACACTAACAGACCCAGACACAGAGTGACACATGCACTAATACCCTCACAAACACTTATTAAAACACTGATACAGCCATACATTAATGAGAACATTGAATAACTCTTTATGGAAAATGTGGTGGGTTTTTTTGTTGCAAAAAATGGAATAGGACACTTTACCCCGCACACTTTTACTCCGCAAAATCTTTTACAACGCAGGGCTTTACAACGCAATCCATTACAACACATTCCCCATTACAAAGAAATTTACTATTCTAACTACACGGGGCGTTACTTTGGGGAATGCGTTGTAATAGTTTGCGGTGTAAAGCCCTGCGTTGTAAAAGATTTTGCAGTGTAATAATGCAGGGTAATGGCATGCGGAGTAACGCATGCTGGGTAAAGGATGTTTCCCCAAAAAAATTACTATTTTTTATAGTAAAAGTGCAAAAACTGAAAATATATGCAAAACTATTGCATATTAAAAAATCCTAGTGTTTTAAAACTGTAAAAAAAGGAGAAAAATTAACAAAGAAGAGTCTCTTGTTTCTGCAACATGAAAATAATGTCCTCATACTCTGAAATGACATCTTTCAACAACCACTATTTAAAGTTCAAGATGGTTGACTGATGGTACATCTTTCTGGTTCTGTGTCACTTGAGGAACTTCCAGTGTCTTTAACAACTGTAACATTAGCACATGTCCTTGTGCTTTTACAATTAAAGAGGAAAAAAAAGAAAAAAATCAACGATAGTGTGCTTTCACCTTTTCCAATATGGTGATAATGTCATCATTTTCTTTTAGAACAAGTTCTTGAAATTTACAACAATGCACAACCATTTCTTTAAATTCTGTGCAAGTCGCTGGAATGCTCATATTCGTAGGAGGTTGGTTCGATGTAGATGTTATGCTCCTGCATCAGAAGAACATGTTGCTTTCTCCTTCAGCTTTCTAAGATATGCACGTTCGTGTTTGCTTTTGATGTGCTTCCACATTGATGATGTTCCATAACTGTACTTTTTCATAGTAACTTGTGAAAGCTGCTTCCCACACAACTTGCATTCAACAAACCTGGCAGTGGCCTTCTTTTCTCCATGTTCAGCCTAATACTATAATGTAATTATAGAGGTCGCATACCTCTAAAATAATTATTTAGTATTTCGCTGAATCCGCGGATCAAATCAGCAAGTTCGGTGCTATCATGTGATCAGAACAAAAACCATAGAGTTGGAACTGGACAAACCGTGCGGTTCCACGGGAGATCCGCGGATTCAAATTTTTGTTTTGTTTTAAAATACAATTATAATACATATATAGAAAATATTTACAGTTTTCAATTGTTTATTTTTGAAAAAATACTATTATTAATTACATTTTACTATCATTGCTAGTCCTCTGACATCTATTTTTGAATTTGATGTACTATGTTAATTCCTACCTTTTTGCATCATTGTCACTGCTTTCATGTTACTGTTTTTGTATTGTTTACAGTACTTTCTCATTGTACTTTTCTATATATTTAATACTATCTCCTTTTTGTCATAGTTTGCATCTAGATATACATTCTTTATTCAATGTTGAGTAAACTAATAGTAATCCAGGGGACTGGGCCCTGACTCTGATTGTAGCAGACCTCCTGTAATCAATCTACTAGATAATTAAAAAATAATAAAAATGTACTTAAAAAAAGGAAAGAGATGTTATACCTAGTAAACATGATTATAAAAACTATAATAATTTAGCAAAAAAAACAAAGCTCACAAAAATGATATACTAATAAAATTAAAACTTTAAAAACCATAGAAATTCACAAAACAAAACAAAGGTTACAGGGATGTTATAGTTAGGAAATAGAATTTAAAAAACCTTAGAAATTTACTAAAAAAACAAAAGGTTACAGGGACGTTATACTTAGGTGCAGATTTTACACACACAAACCATAGACATTCAGCAGCTATAGTTAGAGTTATCTCAAGTAACTATAACTCGTGCCCTAAAGTAACTATAATTCGTGCCCTCATCATGCACGGCTAATTACCCCACATATTACATCACTGATGATATCTTCAATGAAATAACTAATAACATCACTGCCACATCTGCAGTAACATTATTGATGAGAAAACTGTGCATGGGGTTTGCATGACTTATAGAGATTGGAGTTGGAGAAACTCTCTGTTCCATTCTTAAGAGACAGTCTGACATACTTCCAAATTTTGAACTGAGAAATATGGGTTCTATTGCAGTCTAACATAAATTGTCAGCAAAGTGGTTATTGTGTTCTTAATGGCCGAAGAGTTTTGTTATTCATGTCCGTTGTTTTATCATGCTCAACTGTTCTTAAAATGGATCTTCACAGAATGTCTTGTCAAAACAGAGGATAAGTAAAACGTTATAAGAAAATGAAAACCACAGGTTCAGGTGTTGTGCCCTGTTTATAGCTCCTTGTCATTAAATGTAACATTACCTTTTTAAAACTAATAATTTTTTCCATATAGTTTTTGAATTTTGCAGTGCACAACATATCAAACAAGAACAATTTAAAGCACAACCTGAATTTCTTCTCAATTGTATATTTTAATATTACATTGCACTAGGTTTACTATGAACATAATTTCCCGAAAACAGCTAGGTTTATTTTTGGCATTTGGTTTCCTGTAGATGAGTTTTGATAGACCCATTTCTGCAGTTCCTACCAATGTGAATGCTTATCTTATTCTATAATCTTTACACCTTAGGTGTAATAATATCCTTCCTACACCCGCAAACATGACAAAGGTGAATGATCTCATGGAGCATTACATTCAATCCATGTCACACATTTTTGACACAATCGCTCCTAAGCAACTAAAAAGAATACCGAGTAGGGTTTCCAGACCCTGGTTCAATGGCTGCCTTAACGAGGAAAGGCGTAACTTAAGGCTTGCGGAAAGATCATGGAGAATATCTCCCTCCATTGCTAACCTCAAACATTTGAGGGCTTCAAGAAGCTCCTACAATAAACACATCCGTAGTTCCAAAGCAGAATACTTTAGGGCGCAACTGGACAATGCTAAAAATAGACTCAAAAACGATTTGAAATCGTTAGAAAAGCAGCCTACAAATCAAAACATCACTCTATAGACTCTGGGTCTCTGCCTAGTGGTGAAGAGTTTTCTGCATATTTAATTGAGAAAACAAGAAGGATTGAATCTGAGTTGCTACTCACCTCTTAGATGTTGTCAACTCCGGTCCAGCCCAATTTTCTACCAGTACAGCTATATGTCAATTTCCCCACTATTGTTTATACTCCAAAAACAATGCCTCCTGGAATTCCTTCAAAATACCAGATGAAGCCGATCTACTCAAAATATTAGCATCTATAAAACCTGATAACCACTTCAATGATCCACTGCCCACCAAGCTCACCAAACAGCTTTTTCCCTCTATTCTCCCCCTCCGGACTACTATTGTCAATGCTTCTCTCTCTCAGGGCATGATCCCTAACTGCTTAAAGATAGGACAGGTCACCCCAATTCTAAAAAAGCCAAACGGGGACTTATCCGACCTCACCAACTATTGCCCCATCACCAATATCCCAACACTTACAAAACTATTAGAGAAAGTCATACACCTGCAACTCTGCAACCACTTTGAGAACTTTCAACTCCTAGATCCTTGTCAATCTGGTTTCAGATCGGGTCATAGCACTGAAATGGCGCAGACACACATTGTCGATGATGCACTGAGAATGTTATACCAGAACATATTGCTTATACTACTTGATCTCTCCTCTGCTTTCGATACGGTCAACCATGACCGTATGATTCAATTTCTTGAGAAAAGGATGGGGCTATCGGGTCACGTTTTAAACTGGTTTGCTTCCTTTCTACATATGAAAGCACAAAGAATCAAAGTAAATATAACCCTATCTGATACTACTCCGGTCATGATTGGAGTTCCCCAAGGATCCTCGTTCTCACTCCATTTATTCCGTTTGCTCATGGAACCTCTTGCTGAACTCCTTAAGCTCTCAAACGTTCATTATCACATGTATGCTGATGACACACAGTGGTATCTGAAAATCTCTTCACTCAAAGACATCAAAGTGCTCAACCGCGCCTTACTGAAAACTCAACAATGGTTGACCCGCAATCATCTCATGCTTAACAAACTCAAAACGGAATTCCTCCTGATCGCCCCCCATAAACACTCAGCTCTTATAGAAGAGTGGCTTAAGCAGCTCACCGCTCTGAACTGCACCCCACATGTTAATGAATCCACTAGATCATTAAGGATTACATCAGATAAATACGTGAATATGCAAGATCATATTAGTGCAACCACTAGGGTAACCAACTACCACCTGAACACATTGTGGAAAATAAAGCCCTTCCTGCCACTGGAAGATTTTGAATCAGCAGTCCAATCCTTAGTCATCTCCTGACTAGATTACAGGAGTACTACTCTTGCAGGCTTACCCAAATCGAAGCTGGCTTCACCTAGGGCTACCCTGAACTAAGCCGTTAGGCTTATCACTAGATCTAGAAGATTGGATCACATTACCCCAGCTCTAAACCATCTAAAATGGGTCCTGTTTGAAGCAAGAATCCAGTTGAAGATAGCTTGCATCACTAACAAAGTCCTCCATAATAACGCTCCTGTTTATTCTAAAAACTCTAATTGGCGGTATGCGGTCCTTAAGAAGCACAAACTCCCTGTTGCTCAAATCAAAGAAGTTCAATGAAAAGAAAACGTACAACAGCAGTCACTACTTCTTCGGTCTAGCCCCAAGAATTTGGAACACTTTGCCACCTGAAACCAGGACAAACTCCTCTACTTCTGCCTTCAAAAGAGAATTAAAAATGCGTCTAATGAACAGTTTCCTTCAGGAGCGGTCTTAAAGTCACTCAGCTTGACCCCTTGCTTGTTGTTCTGCCCCGGATCACCGAATCTACGAGGGCAATTGGTATATTGCATCTGCATCTGTATTTTTATTGCTTCCTGTTTGTATGATCTGATCACTATGTATAGAGCTCTAATACCCTGATGGGTCACGTTCGCGCTATAAAACTCCGTAAATAAACTGAAGCTTTACTGAAGTACTGCATTGGATTGAACTTTCCTCCCAATGTTAAAGCTTGTCTTATTCTATAATCTTTACATCTGAGGTGAGGAAGGAGCGCACTGATGGAGGAAGTGGAACAGAGCAAAAGGTCGGAGGTCAGAGGCGGAGCCAGAGGTGAGAGGCGAGGACCGCCGGGATACCGCGGGTGCTGCCGGAGCCATTGGAGCTGGTGGAAAACGTTGCAGGAGGGACAGAACGATGGGACGAGAACACAGGACCACAAAAGCAAGAGCTGTGAGTCACTGCAGCATACTTGTGTGTACCTGTATGTTTTACCGCAGCAGTCTCCTCAGCCCCCCAGCTCCAGCAGCAGTTGGACCCGCAGACAGTCTACCTCCGCCTCGAACCTGGCCCCGCACGGCAGTACTCTCGATCACCAGGGGCTGAGGTTTAGAGACATAGAGCGCAAACAGCAAAGAAGACTGGGCAGAGGATACTCAGAGGTGCAGCGGAGGATGGAGTAGAGGCGATAGAGCCTTGGAGGCAGGTTGAGCTCCCCGGTCATAGAAGCGGCCCACCTAGGTGCGGGTGCAGCTTGTGGCTAGTGGTGGGCTCTGTGGAGCCCCTCTCTTGGCTCCACAGGGGTCTGCCCTCTTGAGTCCCTTGGCAGCATCACTATACCAATCCCAATAAACCCCAAACAAACCAAGTCCTAAACCCTAGTCCACCTAGCCCTCCAAGACCTCCAAGGGCATCTGAATTAAGGAGTTGAGCTGCCAGCGGCAAAGGCTAAGGTGGGCGGGCCAAGGGCTTGGCAGTCAAGTCCTTAAGAAACCAATACTCCACCCCATCAGCCCCCATTTGTGGACAAGCTCGAGATAAGGCTGTGGAAACAGATCACCCAAAGACTCCGTGACCGAGCAAGACTTCACGCAAGACTTCAAGTAAGACTTCATGCAGAGGAGCCTTTTATGAACACCGCAGCTTAATGAATCGTGCAAAAGAGTGCCCGGAAGAGAACCTAGGAGGCTCAGGAGGCGCAGGAGCCCTAGAGACGAGTCCAGGGGCAAAACGGTGGCAAGCTAGGAGAAGGCAGAGAGGGCACAAATTGATGGAGCAACCCGTGTGCTTTACTGCTGTTTGGAAAATTGCCCACAGGGTCTTCCTACAAAAGAGGGCAGCACTTATGGCAAAAGGTGGAAGGAGGAAGCAGCAAGCAGGAACCAGGGACCTGGGAAGAGCCCAGGAGGAAACAAAAGCAATAAAAGTGAGGAAAACCCTGATCGAATATTTTAGGAGCGGATCAGGAGGCGCAGCAGGAGACTGTGCTACCCATGTCAGAGGGAATCGGCTCCTAACCACCCTGGCAAAAGGAAGCTCCGGTATTGAGGATCAATATGTTAACCAAGGAAGTGAGCATGACAGCCCTCAAGGCAAGGAAGATCTACCAAACAATAAAATAACCGCTCAGAGAATAGCCTGAGACCGTGGCAAAAAAGGACGAATACCCTAGACTGGAAAAAGAAATATGCATCTTACGTGATAGAGCTTCCTTAACCTCCTCAACTTCAACTTCAAATTCACTTCTGAATTTGCTACTCGTGATACTCTGCCCAGAGGGGACAGAAAGGGGGAAGACGCCGCCAAAGACACCAGAAAATACCAATTCTCGACACGCATTGGTCGGTGGCGACTATGGCAGAAGTCCATGTAGAGGATTCAGCTGGGGAGCAACCGAACAGGGCTTCAATGAGGCCACTGGCACCAAGGAGCCCGGAAGGGCTGAACAGGATTGGCCTTGTGATATGGCCATAAGAACCCCAGCCAGACATAATTTCATTGAGCATGTCAGACTTAATAAACAATCTAGAGGACAACGATCGGGGGGGAGGCCAGAAATTAATTCAAACCCTCACAAAACCCAAGAAACACTGCTGGCATCAATCAATGCACTCTAGCGTTAGGCACAAATGCCCTCAGTTGGCAGTCGCAGCACCAGTTGGAGGTTTAAATAAACACTATGCAAACTCTGGCATTTGCCATAACAAACATGATGGCTAAAATAGAAGAGATGTAAATAAAGAGCAATGAAAAATGAATGCCACTGTAATAGTATAGTGGAAAAACTTTCAAAATTACCGGAAGTGCTGACAACAATGATCAGGGATTTGAGAATTTTTATCCGTCAACGACCCCAAAACAAACATTGACTCAGAGTCAATGCACACAGTGATAAAGAGGCTAGAGCCATCTACAAGGGCACAGACTTATGGTGGCGACGGGGCTAAAGCTATGCCCCAAACACTCAACCACACTGCACCAGATACCCGCAATAAGCAATTGCCTTCATCAATTCCGTCTGACAATCTAAAAAAGCACAATATAACCAGCCCAAACCAGGGAACATGCGAGACCCAAGCGGATAATATCAACAACAATAGCTCTAATGGCCATCAACCAATAGGCATGAGCTAAGTGAAAAGGATAGTATTACCAACAACATTAACAACAAAAAACAGTAGCATAACTAAGACTAAGATAGTAATCTATGGGCAAGGCGGGAAACAAAAGGCTAAAGAAAAGGCAAAAGACGATAAGGCAGACGCTTGTTCAAAGGAGCTGGGGGCAGCACCCCTTCGCAGTAGAGCAAACAACAAAAACAGAAGAAACAGAAAGCGAGAATCTGTACCCAATATTTGAAAGAAAAATCATACCACAAAGGGATACCAAAGATGGGGAACCCAAAGTCACTGTGAGAGAGGCCCGAGGCACACGTCAAGAGACAACAAGCAAGGTAGACCAGCCAACTCTACTAGTAGAAGGACAGAGAGTGCAAAGGGCAACGACCGCCAACACATCCTGCCAGGTCATGCAGGACGAACTACACGATCTGCAAGGGATGGGCACAAGTTCAGTGGCTCTATACCGTGACTCAGTGCATAGGATACAGCAGACTTAGAGACAAAACAACACTCAATCAGAAAATAAAGCCCAACAAGCCACAAAGAGCACTGAGTTAGAGCCCCGCGCCCAAGTAGCATCCACACAGAAAGTTATATTTCATCCACAGTTCAGGTCGCGAGGGAGACAATTGCTCCTAGCAAAAAGAGGGGTATTGGACCCAACGAACCCGAGAGGCTGAAACAAGTTATTAAAGGCAAAGGAGTACGTCATAGAGCAAAAAAGACCACCATTAATCTTATTTCATGGAACGTCGCCGGCAGCGCAAGCATCTGGAGTAACAGATTAGCTATGATGGCATTGCAAGAGGGGGATATACTCTGCATGCAGAAACTTGTGCAACCAACGATGTACATCTAGAGGGTTTCACTGGCCTCCATATACTCGCAAGTAAAGTACACTCGTATGGCAGGCCCTCTGGTGGCCTTTCAATATATGTGAAGCACTCGTTAGAAGTCACCATTAAAGAACATAGGAGACTTTTGGACACACTTCAGAGTGTCATACTAGAGGGCTTTCATGATGGCACAAGAGGGAAGGATCTGTTAATTATAAATGCATACATATACGGGCAGGGAGTTGCAAAGCTAGAGACAACAAAGAAGGCAATATCCGCATTAGAAGAGAGGCTGTGTGAACATCCGTCTATGGCCTCGGTGATAACAGAAGACTTCAATCTCCACCACCTAGGAACAGACGCAGGCAATAATAGAAGGAGCACACCCGCATAAAGAGAATTCAGCAGCTTCCTTCAAGCTCATGAATTGGCCTCAGCAGAGATCTGGGCCTCCGAAGCACAACTTACGGAAACAAGCATCCTCTCTTTCAACAACTGCACTACTATAGATTTTATGTTTTTAAGTAAGAACATCAAACAATGAATGCAAGAATTTGAGATGCGGCGAAGCAAATTAAGCGATCACGCCATGCTTAGAGCAAACTTCAACCTTAACATCAAACAAGAGGGACAAATTGAGGCCATCAGCAACACCAGGGGCACAGAGGAACACAAGCTGCTAAAGAGGATCAAGTGGAATACAGATAAGTCAGTAAAATTAGAGAAATGGATATTAGAGAAGGGAAATGGGTGAAAAAAGAAAATCCTATCCCGTTCTTACAAAACTGGGGAATTTGGATAGAAGACTTGCGCACTATCCTCTTAAGAGGGGCCCAGACGCCAACATACAAGAGGAACTGGATAGCCAGGAGTAAGTTAAAAGGCAGTAGAGGCCTCATGTATAGCATTCGAATCCTAAGGCAGGCAAAAATGATCCACCAAAAAATTGGAACACAAGTCACCGAGATGGCATACAAGCAAGCCAACCGAGAGCATAAACATCTCATCTGGAAATTAAAACAAAGGCACATAGAACAAGAATGGATTAAGATACATGAACTGTGCAAAAACAACAAACAGAAGCAATTCTGGGATTATATAGCCAAACTAGAGCATGAAAAGAGAGATCAGCGGAATATAGTAACAGCGGAAGCATGGTGAGCAGATGTAGAGGACATATATACACCTGATCCAATAACCTGCTTTGCGGTCTACTCAGCGGCATTTGATGGTGTCGTCAGAAATAAGCTTTGGTAAGAAATGAAGAGCTGGCATATTCCAGATAACCGTCTAAAGGCTATCATCTCACTATATAGTAACACCTAGGTGAGGATAAAACTGACTAGGGGCAAGCCACAGCCGGTCCATTGTGTCTGAGGGGCCATGCCCCCTCACCTTTTGGCCCTCACGAACAGTGTCTGTCAGGCTGAGCAAAGGTTGGCCTGACAGACACTGTCCATTTTCAGGTCAGACAGCCAGGAGCTAGACATGCGCTAAATACATAGGCTCCTGGCTGCCTGAGCTGAACTTTGCTGGGACGAGAATGTCACAGCTCCTGCGGGCATGACCTCCTCAGCTCAGCAAAGGTCCTTGAGGCCCTGGCCCTCAGTGACAAGGGGTAGCGTCACTCATTGCCTCACACCTGGGAACTTCAGTTTTAAGCCCTGAATCACCCAGGGTCAAGTGTCAATCAGTGACACTTCGTCACAGAGTGGGGTAGGGTCAGAAGTCTCACTGACCCCATCCCACTCTGTGACGATGTAAGGACTGCTGCCTTCCTTTATTGGCGAACCTTAGGTCAGCCAATGAGGGAAGGCAGCAGTCCCAAGCCCCCTGGGACCCCCGAGGCAAAGCTGCAGGTAAGTGTGATTTAAAAAAAAAAATAATGTTTGGTGCGTGTATGTTTGAACATTTAGTAATTAGTGTTGTGAATGGATGTGTGTGTGTGCGCATGTGTGTGAATGCATGGTTGTGAATGTGTATGTGTGAGTGTGTGTCCTGCCCGCCCCCCTCCCACCTACAATTATTGGCTGCCACTGCTGGGGCCACAGTCTCCAAAAGGCTGTACACGGATCAGGATGGGAAACAGGGCTGCATCCTAGCCCAATGCTTTCTAACCTTTATACAGCAGATCTAGGCAAGGCCCTTTAAGGTGCCATATTGGTTACCCCAAAAATAGGGGCTCATAGATTGCACCTACTTCAGTACACGGACGACCTGGTCATTTTTGATCATACTAGAGTAGGTTTACAAAGAAGTCTGGATGCCCTGAACTTATATAATGAGGTCAATGAGCTACCAACTAATGCAGGTAAGACCAAAGTAGTAGTCTTTGGGCAACATGTAAGAAAAACTTTTCTTAGATGGAGGCTGGGAAACTGGATGATAGGAACAGTAAGAACCTACAATTATCTAGTGGCATGGTTATGCGACACAGGGAAAGCAAAGACACACCAGGCCAAGATGAAAGCCAAAACACAAGCGACCACATATGCACTATGTAAACTACAGGAGAAATTATGCAGCCCACGAAGATACCAAAGTTATTAGCAGCTGCAGGATGCGCTTAGCAAGCTTTTCTAGGGCCGATGGAATCCGCACTGGAAAAAGCCCAGTGCCAGTGTTATAAACGGATCACTGACAGAATATTGACAACACTAATATCGACCTACAGAAATATCGTGACATAAATATCGTTGTCAAAAATATCGACCACCTATCTTCATAATGGTAAGTACAAAAATATCGAAAAAAATATATCGTTGTTAAAAATATCGAAGTACGAAATATCGTTTTTTATATGTATTATAAATAATGTAAAATAAATTAAATAAAACATTTTACTTAATTTTTTTTAGATTTATTTGTAAATTTTAACATTTATAAGTAATAAATGTAATTTAAAAATAAATTAAACATACATATATAAAATGTAATATATATATATATTTACTTAAAAATAATTAATAAATAATAATTTTAATTAATTATATAATGTTAGAAATATATTAAAAAATAAAGATAAATATATATACATACACCTGTAATGTAAAATGTTTAAAAAAAATTATAATATAAATTAAAATATTAAAATATGTAATATCTTTTAAACCTACATTTTAAACTACATTTAGTGCAACTGTAGGGAAAGTGTTGGATAGCGGAGGGGAATAATTTACTATTCCCACTCTAATGAGTGCAACAGTAGGGAAAGTGTTGGATAGCGGAGGGTAAAAAATTACTATTCCCACTCCAGCGAGTGCAACAGTAGGGAAAGTGTTGGATAGCGGAGGGGAATAATTTACTATTCCCACTCCAGCGAGTGCCACAGTAGGGAAAGTGTTGGATAGCGGAGGGGAATAATTTACTAATCCCACTCCAATGAGTGCAACAGTAGGGAAAGTGTTGGTAGCGGAGGGATACAAATTACTATTCCCACTCCAGCAAGTGCAACAGTAGGGAATGTGTTGGATAGCATAGGGGTAAAAATTACTATTCCCACTCAGGTGAGAGCAACAGTAGGGAAAGTGTTGGATAGCAGAGGGAAATAATTTACTATTCCCACTCCAGCAAGTGCAACAGTAGGGAAAGGGTTGGATAGCGGAGTGATAAAAATTACTATTCCCACTCCAGCGAGTGCAACAGTGGGGAAAGTGTTGGATAGCAGAGGGGTATAAATTACTATTCCCACTCCAGCGAGTGCAACAGTAGGGAAAGTGTTGGATAGTGGAGGGGAATAATTTACTATTCCCACTCCAATGAGTGCAACAGTAGGGAAAGTGTTGGATAGTGGAGGGGAAGAATTTACTATTCCCACTCCAATGAGTGCAACAGTAGGGAAAGTGTTGGATAGCAAAGGGGATAAAATTATAATTACCACTCCAGGGAGTACAACAGAAAGGAAAGTGTTGGTTAGCGGAGGGGTACAAATTACTATTCCCACCCCAATGAGTGCAACAGTAGAAAAACTGTTGGATAGCGGAGGGTATTAATTTACTATTCCCACTCCAATGAGTGCAACAGTAGGGAAAGTGTTGGATAGCGGAGGGGAGAAAAATACTATTCCCAATCCTGCAAGTGCCACAGTAGGTAAAGTGTTGGATAGCGGAGGGGTAAAATTTACTATTCCCACTCCTGCGAATGCAACAGTAGGGAAAGTGTTGGATAGCGGAGGGGTAAAAATTACTATTCCAACAGCACAAAATTTAAAAACAAACAAAATATCAACTACAATACAAAATATAATAAAAAAACCAAAACAAAACATATATAAAATCATAAAAATTAACAAAACATATAAAAATATTTTAATGTAGCAAAAATCTAAAATAGTAATTTTTTTAATTTAACAAACAATTTACAAACAAATAAATATTTTGTAATAGAAATTTATCTTAATCAAAATATTAAAAATTACATAAATGTAATATTTATTTTCCTACCCTATAACACCACACATCTAAATTAAACAAAAAAGTGTACCTCTATAATTAACACAATGAATTATCAATTTAACAAATATTAATAATTATAAAACTCATTTAAAAATGTAAATATTAATGTACAAACCAAATGTTACAGCTATTGAACCTAAATCCCCAAACAAAATAAAAACTAAACAATTACCAAAAATATTGATCAATTAATAAATGAATATTAATGATCAAGTAATGATTAATTAATTTAAACTAAATTACTTTCCACCCTCTACCCCAAAAAACACCAAAACACACACCTAAAAATATTTACACAATTTCCATAACTAATTTTACATTAATCAATTAATATCAATTAACAACAAATCATTAATTAATTTAAAAAAATTACTTCCAACCATTTACCACTATAAACCCCACAACTCACAACTCAAAATTATTACACAATTGGCATATTTAAAATGTAATTAATTAATTAACATTAATTAACAAATAATTAATTAATTATAAATAAATTACCTCCCACCATATTCCCCTACAAATACCACCACCAATTTCGTAAAACATGATACAATTAACATAATTAATTAACAATTAATTAATTAATTAATAACAATTAACAAGCAAAATATAATTATTAATAAATTAATTCACACAATTAACACTATAAAATAAAATTAATTAAATATTATATTGAAAATATTAATAAATGTATTAAAATTAAATTACTTCCCACCCTACTCCCCTATCAACCCACAACCCGCTCCTAAAAAAATAACACAATTAACATAATTACCAATTAAATAATAATAATTAACCAATTAATAAATAATTAATAATAAATTAATTCCCACAATTAACAATATAAAATATAAAATAAATAAATATGAATTAAAAAATATTCTTAAATAATTATAATTAAATTACTTCCCACCCTATTCCCATATAAACCCACAACCCGCTCCTACAAAAATGACACAATTAACATATTTACCAATTAATTAATCAATAAAAATTAACAGCCAATTATTAATTAATTAATTATAAATTAATTCCCACAATTAACACTATAAAATCAAAAATAAATAAATACTAATAAATAAAAAGTAATATTCAATTTATTATAATTAAATTACTTCCCACCCTATTCCCCTATAAACCCACAACCCGCTACGGAACTAAAACGCAAAATTTAATTAAAATAAAATTAATAACTTCTAAAAATTTAACACATATATTAAAAAACAAATGCAATACTTAGACAAAAAAATAGAGCACATATATTTAAAATACATACTAAAATACATAACACTAACTAAAAAAACAATATTTTTTACAACTATATTTTTGCAAACGATATTAATTACTTAGGGGCTCATTACGATACCCGGCGTAAAAAAATCCGCCAGGCATGGAAGCGGCAAAAATCCGCCCGCACACACCGCCTGAACACCGACCACGCCATTATGAGTACACAAACCGAAAACCGCCATCGGCGGAAAAGCACACAAAATACCGCCCGCCATCGTCCGAGTCGGAGTCAAACCGCCCGCCACGGACGGAAACACGCTACGACAACACAAAACCGCCCGCCCACACGGCCGACACACAGCACGTGAAATTACGATCGCACCGCCATGAGCGCGGAAAAACCACAAATATACCGCCCGCCAGCGCAAACAACGCCGATGAGAATCGACACGGCAGAAGCCATGGCGCCCACGTACCTGCACAGAAACCATCCGCACACAAAACCAATAGCACACAACATGGCCAACAAGTCCACACAGCAAGGCACACACAAATACACAAGCACAGTACACATCCCGAAAACACCCCCGGACAAACAAAAAATACAAAGGCCAGAACCCCAGACACAACACACCTGAAAACAACAGACCATGAGGACACACCCACATAGGTGAGTACAAAAGCAGCACTCCCACAGACCACAACCCCTTGCTACATTGCAAACCAGAGAGGAGAGGACACAGTGACACAGCAAGGACAGCAGCACACCACAGAAACGCACACATCACAACCACCACCACCACCACCAAACACCGGCACCACAAACCCCCTGCACATTACACAACACACACCGCACCAGCACCACAAACACCATGGCACCACAAAGGATGCCCAAGTTCACGCCCATGGAGCTGACGGTCATGGTCGACGAGATCATCAAGGTGTACCCACAAATCTATGGGAACATGGTCCAGCACACACCACTAGCCACCAGAAACAGAATGTGGACCCGGATCGTAGACCAGGTCAATGCAGTCGGGACCCTGCCCAGGAACAGAACCGAGATAAACAAACGTTGGAATGACGTAAAGAGCCTGGTCAAGAAGAAGGAGGGCAAAAACAGAGAGCTGGCTGCCGTCACTGGCGGAGGGAATCCCGCGCTCTTTAAGACCTTCAAAGCGTGGGAGGAGAAGGTGCGAGTCGTAATCCATCCGGAGATCCTCGCCGGATTAGCAGGGGAGTGGAGGCTGGTAAGTACAAACTAATGTATACTAGCACACCGCTATGTACTCACATGCGCAACCACCATGCCACAGCTCCCAGGGACAAACACCCCCATGTCCAGCACACAATACACAACACATCACACGCACATGCAACAGACACTACCACACACAGGCCAAACCGAACAACTGTAAGATGCGTGGGGACATGTGTACACTAAGCCAGCCACGTAACCACCAACAGGTCCCCAAATATGCCAGAAGCGCCACAACGAGCACCCACCACACCCATGTGTCCGCCACAGCTGCACTAACCGACAAGTAACAGGTAAGTGGCAGGAACACAAAGTGCAGTGGGTGGGACGGTGGACAGCCCAAGTACAACACACACCAGGCCCCAGTCCCACAGCACAGCAAGGAGGAGCATCCCCCACACCCCACAGCCACGTGTCAGCCACCGCAGTGCACAACGACAGCCGAAAGGCAGACATCACGGTCCACAGCAATCGGTGTCAGTGGGTGTACAGCCACCCCCACGACCCACTACACCCCCCACCCCCACAGACCTGCAACATGGAGCACCCCCGCTTAGAGCCATGTGGCATCCAGTACAGTGCACGCACGAACAACTTGCAGGTGGGAAACTGGACAGGGCTGGATTACTGGAGGCATGAGGACCATAACACCACCAACACATGGGACATGTCACGTAGCACACGGACACGCAGCACCGCCCACCGTCACGAACAAGTGAACAATGTGCACACGGACATGAACAGCAGACTCACACCCCACATGACCCATCACAGACATAGCAACACCCAAGGAGCCACGTCTGCATGCACAAGCCACACTGAATATAGTCCCACACGGCAGCCACAGTGCAACTCATCACACACAACCGAAACACCATTGAAGTCCTGTCCATGTAGCCCCCACTGCCTGTCAACCCCACACCCCACAACTACGCCTATGTAAGACAAACAACACTAGACGCAACAGAGCGGAACAACAGAAATGCACACGAACACCACTGAACCCATCAAACTCACAGACACACCATGCACATACAACATACCATCCATCCCATCCGTCAGCCCCAGTCACATGAAAGGCATGTCATCCGCACAGCTGCCACACATACAGCAGTCACGCTAAGACACATGCCCATGACCAACCATGTGCCAGAAGTCAATTAAGCGCACGACACACTGTGAGCAACAACACACAACATGGGCCACACCCCCCGAGCACTGCAGTGATGCACATGGCACAGGGCAGCACGCACACCAAGGAGATGGGACAACTGCAATACGTTGGCTGGCACACAACTATCACTCACTCATAACGATGCGTCCAATGCCATGTCCAGTAACCACAACAGACAGCAAATATGCAGGGCATGTCAGGCATGCACACACCTCAGACCATGCACTGTCATGCTGCCACAACACATGTCACGTTCGGCACCCATGGCTCACAGCATGTACCCCAAAAGCATATCCCCTCCCAAATGCGAATCTGGGGCATGGCCCCCATGTTGCCATATGCGTTCCTAAGCGTTCCATTTGAACCCCAAAAGCATATCCCCTCCCAAATGCGAATCTGGGGCATGGCCCCCATGTTGCCATATGCGTTCCTAAGCGTTCCATTTGAACCCCAAAAGCATATCCCCTCCCTCCCAAATGCGAATCTGGGGCATGGCCCCCATGTTGCCATATGCGTTCCTAAGCGTTCCATTTGAACCCCAAAAGCATATTCCATCCCAAATGCGAATCTGGGGCATGGCCCCCATGTTGCCATATGCGTTCCTAAGCGTTCCATATGAACTCCAAAAGCAAAGTACAAACCAGACCCAGGATGGGCCAGGAGCCCGCATACACCAGAGTCACAATGAGTAGGGGCAAAGCAACACACCCATCGGCATGGCCAATCCGTCCCATGCCACATGTGCACAGCACACAGTCCCATTGCCTAGCACACACAACTACAGATGCCACAGCCACACACTCGCCTCCGGGAAACCCATGTACGAGATTGCACGAACTGCCAATGTCAGACGACTAATACATACTTCGCCAGGTGCAACACAATAACAAATCTCATTTTCTCCACAGGTGACGAACTGCTGGACGCTGGGGATGGAGACAGCAGCCAGCACAGCCAGCCTACAAGCCCCCAACGAGGACACACGGATCTGGAGGATCTGTCCACCTCTTCGGACACGGACCACCAAGCTGGCCCATCTGGCGTGGCAGGGCCCAGCCGCTCCCCAGGACCCCTCCTACCCACCAACCCATCATCCAGGGATGCTGAACAGTCCCAGTCCCCTGCTGCCACTGTCGTTGCGGCCACACCCACGGTCATTGCGGCCACTACCACTGCCGCAACCGCCACCATCGCCGCACCGACCACCACCGCCTC